>CM055876.1:11052500-12252500 GCA_029582165.1 Portulaca oleracea
AAGCCCGTGGCAGCCAGAATTTCTTCCTTTACCGAGTTGGGAGCACCATTGATGAAGCATTTAGATTGTAGGGGGTTTGCTGCTAAGCTAGAGGTGGCTCAAAAATTGTTCATAACGCCCATGAGTATATTGATAGAAGTTGTATTAGTGACACTAAAAACCATAAGGTCGTCAGCAAAAACCAGATGGTTTAGTTTGAATCTTTTACATTTGGGGTAGAACCTGAATTGCTCTTGTCGAGTGATCTGAATAAATCCCCTGGATAGATAATCCATTGTAAGAACAAACAAGAGGGGAGAAATTAGATCACCTTGACGCAGATCTCTTCCTCCCTGGAGATATCCATAGCTTCCACCATTGATGTTGATTGAGAAAGAAGTAGTAGTGATACAAGCCATGATCCAAGTAATGAGCCGAGGGGGGAAATCGTAATGCACTATAAGCTCATGTATGAAGTCCCAATGTTTAGTGTCGAAAGCTTTTCGAAGGTTGATTTTCAGAAGACAACGGGATTGAGAAGTGGTTCGTTTGAAACCTCGTGCAAATTCTTGGCAGAGCAGAACTTTGTGGAGGAGCTCCCTACCTGGGGCAAAAGAAGTCCGACTTTGATAAACGATGTTTGGCAACACCTTCGACTAGCTATGAGCTTGGAGATACATTTATATACATTATTACAACAAGCAATAGGACGAAAATCAGCAGTCGTAGTTGGATTTTGGACCTTCGGAATCAAGACAAGAGAGGTAGAGTTGAGTGCCTTTAGCATCTTTCCAGATTGAAAAAATTCCTGCACTGTCGCACAAACATAGGGCCCAATCAAATCCCAAGAACGTTTGAAAAATCCACTTGTATATCCATCTGGACCTGGAGATTTTTGGTTTGGGATGGAGAAAATGGCTTGCTTGATCTCTTGGTCTGTGAAATCTGAGCATAAAACGTGATACAAATCTTCCTTGATCAGCGGACCTTGTCTCACAATACTAGCATCAATATTTTGTCTTGTGGTTTGCTGTGTACCCAACATTCCTTTTTAGAAGTCAATCGTTGTTGCTTCTACTGCATCGTATCCCTCCACAGTAGTTTGGTCTGGCCCTTGGATGCTATAAACAGTATTCTCAAGCTTCCTGTGCTTCATTTGAGCAAAGAAAAGTTTAGAGCAAGTATCCCCATATGCAGCAACCTCAATTTTACTTTTTTCGGAAATTAGCTCAATTGAGGAATTCAGAATATTAATGTATTGTTGTTTCGCTTCATGTTCAGCAACTTGTATATAGACATCATTAGGATGTGTCGTAAGCTGTGTTTGAAGATCTTCCAGGGGCTGCCTAGCAAGAATTTGCTGCGGATGAATGTCAGAATATTTGCTTTTATTCAACTTCTTTGAATCTTGCTTGAGGGTTTTTAGAATTTGTTGCAGAATGTACATAATATAGCCAGTAGGCCTATTATCAATAGCAGCCTGAACTAGACTTCTAAAAGAGGTGTCCTTTGACCACAAATCACAGTATCTGAAGATATTATGCGGCTTTGGACCATCTCTCAGCTGAACTTTGATAGGTTTGTGATCAGAAAAGATATTCATGAGATACTCAGCATGTGTATAGCTTGTTTCTGCCAGTCAGGAATCATTGACAATAACCCGGTTTATTTTTGAGTGTACATGACCATTTGTCCAAGAGAAATTAGCTCCCCTACAGTGAACTCAGATTGCAATGATCAATACAATCCTTGAGCCCCACTGTTTCTACAGAGGAAACATTTGTACCATTGATTCTGTCATTAGGATTTATCACATCATTGTAATCTCCCATGAAGCACCAAGGGCCAGCTATGTTGTCAGAGATATCTTTGAATTTATCCTAAAGAAATTGTCATTCAACTAAAGTGTGCAGCCCATAAACAAATTTAATATGACAGCAAAAACCAGTGGTATTGCATCTAACTGCACAGTGAATGAATTGAGTGTCAGTCATCAGGGGTTTAATGTTTACCTTGGCAGGTTTCCAGGCGATAAATAGTCTACCCCTGTGGTGTAGATGAAAATTGCTATGAGACCTCCAAGATCGAAAAATACCATCTTTCAGCTTGTACCCAATATTCTGTTTAATTTTTGTTTCAATGAGACAAACAAAACAAATTCTCTGAAGATCGAGGAAAAGTTTTACATCCTCTTGCTTTTTGGGGTCATTGAGACCCTTAATGTTCCAAGAGATGAAGTTCATTGAGGGGTAATCCCTCCACTGTCCTTCATATATGTCTGCTCTATTGCAGATTCCTGATTTTCATCAACATCAGAGTCTTCATATTCCAGGGCTTTATATTTATTTTCTAAAGGAGTCACCTTGCTAGGCTTATTGATCTCCTCCTCGATTGAAATTGTATGAAACCATCTGAGTCAACTACCTTATCCCTTAATCCCACCTTTTTAGCCTTCCAATACTGCTGCTGCTGTTTCCCCTTCATTACAGCCCTATTCTTGTCTCCATTTCCAACCTTCTGTATGCCTTGGTTCAGTGGATTGCAGTTTCGATTGTGCTTTCCTTCTACAATCAGCCACTGTATCCCCCAATTGGTGACAATACAAGCACTTAACTAGTTTCCAATCATAATCAACAACTTGAGTGAGTAATTCATCATTTTCATTAAGATATTTGATCTCAGTAGGAAACGATTGATCAAGCTTCACTTCAGTCAGTACCCTCGCACAAGAAAGGCTCTTTCTTTCCATAGTGTCCCTAAACAATCTTTATTGGAATTCCATTCAAACTTACTAGCCTACTCAGATTTTCCATACTCCAGTATTGAATATCAAGGTTTGGGAACTTGAGCCAAATTGGTAAAGTTTTGATAGCATCAACATCTATCTTCTGTGAGGGTGTCCATGGTTTAACCACAAATGGCTTGCTATAAAAAAATAAACCCCCTTGTTCAAGACTAAAGCTTTCTCATCTTCCTTGGCAGATCTCACCAGTAAAAGACCTTTGCGTATTGCCGAAATATGGGTGAGTTCATAGCAGACCAAATTCGCTTAACATACCCTACAATAATAGGAAATAGAGGATTTGATCCAGTGACGCAACATAAAACAGAGTTCTTTCAATACTGAACTTCTTCAGCCATAGCAGCCTTTTCCATTCGTGCCACGTGTGTTCCATCCTTGCTATTTGCTTCTATAAATTTTAAAGAAGTACCTGCATCAGGATCCACAAGAGAAACATATGAAGTTTTAATTTCAGGCACACTTTGTTCTTGATTTCTTTCTGTTTGATGCAAGTTCTCAGAATGATTTTGATTTTCCAATGGAACAGTGCCGCCAGTTGCCCTTGAGGTCTACTGCCTCAAACTATCCATTGATGATCTTGTTTGCATCCTTACAGTGGATTGATGAGTCATAGTTTTCTTCGGCTTCGCCATGGCTAGGGAGAAAAACCCTAGTCGCAAGAAAACTATATATATATATATATATATATATATATATATATATATATATATATATATATATATGGGAAGTGATCATATAAGCA
This sequence comes from Portulaca oleracea, assembly GCA_029582165.1. Classification (NCBI taxonomy): domain Eukaryota; kingdom Viridiplantae; phylum Streptophyta; class Magnoliopsida; order Caryophyllales; family Portulacaceae; genus Portulaca; species Portulaca oleracea. The sequence goes on from CM055876.1 coordinate 11,056,025, forward strand.
TTGTGTTTATGTGAGCATTAGGAATGTGGACCCTTGGATCTCCAATCTATGGATGAGATAAAAAGTGGAGATTAGCCTTTTTTTTTTACTCTTTTAACAAAGCCCTCACGTGACGGTGGGAGCAAAAAAAAAAAAAGAAAAACAGTTGCTCTTCCCAAAACCCCGCATGCTCAACAATTCCCAAACACAAATTGAAGTTTCAGCTCCAAAGCATCTCCCCTCTTCCTCCACACTCGACGGCGAACTCGATGACGAACGCGACGAGCTTGTTCCAGGCCCAAAGTTCGTGCACCCATTTCCAGCAGAGAGTCTCTTCCTCTACTCTGTTCACTATGTCGTCTGTTCCTGGTCCAGCAAAAGGCTCTAAGTTCGTCCACCCAAAATTGTCCCAGGCCGTTGTTCGTTTCTAGGCAAGGCGTCGGTGTGGGTTTTGGCGGCTGAAATTTTGTTTTCTTTTGGTTTTAGATTCAACGCAGGGTGTATATATATATTGTCCTTGTCGAGTAATTTTGGAATCCAACTTGTTGTATGCTCTTTTTTGAACTTCTTGGTTAGGGTTTCATTGAAAAGTTTTGTTAGGATATGATTGAAAGATGTTATATTATTGATATGGAATGAAAGTTCGACTACAATGGTGTATAATGGAGGCCATGCCGATGGGTTGAAGGAGAAGTGAGTGTTTTTGGTTCGTTCTTATTGATTTTTGAGTGAATCGTTCCTTTCTTGTATGAACTGAAAATAATGGTTGATGTCCCCTGCTGGTATGCTTGTTGTCCACAATGATAATTTTTGATGGCCCCTATTGTTATACTTGTTATCCACAATGATAATGTTTGATGTCCATACTGATAATGCTTGATGTGCCCTACTGTTATAATTGATGTCCATCATGATAAGTCTTAATGTCCCATTCTACTATACTTTATGTCATCATTTATCTGGGTTGAAAATTTATGCAATTGAGATTCATGTTCATCATCGTTGTACTTGATGTGCTGACATGTTCATTTGATGTTCATTCTCATTGTACTTGATCACATGTTGCACAGTGGTATAACAGTCATTCATGCAATTGATGTTCGTCATCGTTGTAATTGATGTCTTCACATGTTTCATTTGATATTCATTTTCATCGTACTTGATGTCCTTTTATGTATTTATGAACATAAATTGTTGAAAATAATGGAGCAGGGAAATACAACGTACATATGATGTCCCCATGTGATCTTGTTGAGGTTGATGCCATTCATATATGAAATAACCCTAGAGGGGGGTGAATAGGGTTATATAGGAAATTCTGCACTTTTTAATAACACAACAAGGTTAATAGCACTTTTACAAAATGAAAGATACTTCTTTATTATTCAAACAAAAGTGCTTAGAATAGAGGAGGTTACAACTCAGCTTAGGTGAAGACCGTAAGGTCCTCAAATAACTTACTGGGGCAGAAGACCTTGCAGACGTCTTCTGTGCTTGAGGCCTCACAGAACAGACAGTTAGAGACAGAGAAAATGATTTCAACGTGAGGCTTCTTCCTCACTTTATTTACTCGATCCTAGAGGTCCTCACCAGTGTCCTCACTGGTTACACACAAACTCACCACTTACAATTGTGGCTACACTCAGAATATTAACACAATATTCCTACACTCAGAACTTTCTCACACAAAGTTCCTACTCAGATTTGCTTGCTTGGAAATCCACATCTTAAGAGAGGTCTTCGATTGGTATATATACTGATGTAGCAACGGCTCCTTGATCTTGGTGGGGATAGTTTCCTTCTTGTGAGTTATCTTCTCAATCTTTCATACAAATATGATATCCTTGATTTGCTTTCCATAAATTGAGTTCCTGGAATCAAGGAAACAATCGTTATTACATTAAATCAGAAAGAGTAGGAGAGAATATTATTTGGGGTTTTAGTGGATACTTCCCTAAATTATTTTTGTCAATCTTTCAAACAAAATCTTTAATGCTGGCGTTGGAGTTGGAGGTCCTCGGAGCTTGCTACGATGAGGTCCTCAATCTGGGCTTGAGTTTCTTCAATCTCCCCCGTTTTGTTTGAAAGAAGAAAATTCCAGAGAACTCCTATGCATTCTCAAAGTACAACAAGTATACGCAGTAGATGCAATAGTACATTCTTGTAATAGAGTATCATATAGTAGCAAGTAACAGTTCACCATATTATTTCGTTACAGACCAAGGATATCTCCCCATTTTTGTCTTTCAGACAGAAAGGAAGCAGGAGAGTACAAGTACTAAATTGTGTAGCCAAAATATATAGAGGAAGAGAGAGGGAGAAGGATGGATAGGAGGAAAAGAAATGATGAGGACACCTTGACCAGGCCCTGATTAAATTTTGAGGTGCCCGAGAGGCCATGCTGATGAGGACATCAGAGGTCCAGGCATGCAGTGAGCTGACGAACCAGGGAGGAGGAGAGAGACCACATGTAGGGAGGATGGATGATAGGACTCCCCCTCAATTTGACAGCTTGTGCATAGGTTGAGGTTCTCATAGTAGACGACTCCCCCTCAAATGGTGCGGGTGGTGTTGTTTCACAACCTTCCCAATGTCTAGGATCTTGTCTTGGATTTTGTCTCTAAAGATCACTCTTGCATTCTTGTTGATTTTTAGTTTGAAGAGCTTGGTTGGATCTCTGTGTTTGAGGCATACCTGTAATAAAAGACATTATACCTTTCTTGGTCTCTGACCAAGGATGAGATTGTTGCAATGAGATCTTTGGGACCCAAATTTTAGTAATGCACGGAGGTCTAGTTCCTTTAGACAGGGGATTTGATGAGGTCCTTATTTTATTTTCTGTAGGAGGTCCTCTATGATGATTTTCTCTGAGAAGCGGAATGTTTGGGATAGGAAGGAGAGCTCCTTTGTTGGTATGGAAAGGAGGACTTTTGGACCGATAGTTTTTGAGAGGTGGTGTATTGGGTGTGGGAAGGAAGGTCTTCTGGGAGGATGATTTGTAGGAATTTTGGTCCGAAGTTGAGAAGAGGGGGTTGTGGAGACTGGTTTGCTTTGGTATGGATGGGAATTAGTGACTGCCTCATTGGATAATTGAGTGATGGTTTTATAGTAGTCTTTGACCTCAAGAGACAGTCTTTTGCTTTCTGTGAACAGGAGGTCATTTTGAGAGTTCAGGCTTCTATGGCCTCACTGAGACTTTGAACGTGGTTGGTAAGGTGCTTGATCCTTTCTATCAAGGACTTAGAGTATTTAAAAAGACGCATACACTTATGAGCAAGATGTAATGGTGAAAGATTAAAGAGGTCATCAATGTTTACCTCGTCATGAGATGAGGTTGGATCTTGATCCTCACTTGTGTTTGCCATCAGACATACATTTGTTATTTCTTCTACCTCATTGTGGCCTTCACTGGAATCACTATCACTCCATGTTGCCATCGTTGCCTCATGGTTATGCCGTTGAGGTCGACTGTTTCTCTTGTCTTTGTTTCTTCTGGCATGAGGGCAGTCCTTCATAAGGTGTTTTGAGCTTGATAGGCCGCAAGTGCACGGGTGCTCGTGTAGCAAGTATCAAGGTCGATCCCACAGAGACTATACTAACTACGCACTAAACTAGCCTCCTAGGTGATTGCTAAATCGGTCGGGTTTTAGATTGAGAATAACTAACTCTAGTTCTAGTCACTGAAAAGGTCAAATAAATCAAATATTCACACAATTCACAAGATGAAATCAATATGAGAAAGACGTTCACGGGATAAAACCTAAGTAACTCTATGAATCAAACAAGTGGATTGAACATGTATGTCACTAATTTGGTACATTTTAGGGTCGATAATCGCATAATGTATTCCGTAGTGAGCTTTTGGCAATGAAACGGATTGCTTAGTAAAATTGATCTATTGGACTCTTTATTGTGTCAATTTTATCTAAGCTAAAGATCAAATTATCCAATGACCCCTAGTTACAAAGTCTTCTATCTCTAGTTCACTTCATATACTAGTTTAATCCTAAGGGTTCCGATTATCGAATTTCTCCGTTCGGTACTTCACTCAACAATCTATAACCATGCTAATGGTGATCAAGCAAAAGCAATGACATACAAAATCAAAGGATAAATAAAATGCATTCAAACAAGATAAACAAACTTGTTCAATCCAACAATACTCAATCCATAAGAGAAACTTGAAAGGGATTATCCCCAAACTAAAAGAAACTACTCACTACTCATGTTCAAAACACAAAACATATCAAAATCTATTCTAGAAAGCATGAAATCTAAAAGAAAGAGAAGTAAACCGATATGGAAATCATTCCTCTCTTGAATGGTAGTCGGTGGGGACTTTTGCTCCTCCACGTCAATGGATTTCTTGAGAATCGATCTTCGAACACCAATAAACTCTCAATCTTCAACTAAGGATGAATGTGGATGGATTTGTGGAGGAAGGGATGGATGATGGTAGAGATGGAGATGGATGGTGAATGGGAGTGAATGAATGAAGGTGGATGGTCATTGATGAATCAGTCGAATCTACAATTATATAGCCATTAAGAGAAGTTTAGTTTATGTTTAGAATCGAGGTTTAGTAAATTTTGATTTTATGTTGTTCTAGAATTCGAAGTTCGTTTCGTTTGTTAAATTGAAGTAAACAAGTTAGCTGTTGTGGTTAGTTGTCCTTTCTTGCCTTGTATCTCTTCGGAGGTACAGCAGTAACGCACAAGTAAATAAAATGAGTAAAAAGAAAAAAAAATGAGTCTTCCACTGTTAATGCTAATCAACGTTTGACTTTGACCGTTAAGTTTAGAACTGAAATTCCGGGGCGTTACATATTATCAATCTAGTCATCAAGTATAACAACAAGGAACATTAAGTATTATCAATATGGACAACCAATACAATAGGATGTGGGCATCATGCATTATCATTTTGGACACACATTACACTTAGTAGCCTTCTATAATGACTCCTAGCCTTCCATACACGTCGTTATGCAGTAGCCTTACTCGTTTTTTATTTGTTTAATTTTTTTTTCTGTACACATAATAATCTATTCCATGCTTAAACAATTCCCCATGCTTCATTAAATGCCTTTGCTCTAATATTTTCATTGTTAACATATTGCATCACATTGTTTGATGAGTTATGGACATCAAAACAACATGGATGCGGAAATCCAACATAACAACAGTGGACATCCAAAATAGTCGCTGCACACATCAGCCAATACCAATGTACACGTCAAGTACAACTGAATAGAAGACACAAACACATCAACATTTTTCTGCAAATACATCCAACAAATATTTTTTGCATACCAAACACATACTATGTTCTGATAGAAGGGAAAAAGAAAAATACAGGAAAAAACTAAACAACACGTCAAGTATTATTCATGACATTGACATGAAAAACATTAAAAATATTTTAAACTATTGGAATACACAATCTACTACACAATACAACTTCCTCAATGCTTCCAAACATTTTTTCCTCAATGGAACACAAGTTGTTGCTCATCCTATTGTGGAACGAGGATTCATCTTCAACTGAATCGGCACCCTCGATCTGAGTAGAGGCCACCTCAGATGACAATCCCATAACGTGTGAGTGGACTGGACTTGAACCATCTTACACTTCGTTACTTACGGATGACAAATCCTTAACTATTGATGCGACCAAATCCTGAGGAACTCCAAAACAAGTGAGACTATACTAATCCCTGGTCAACAACTCACAAAAAAGAAGAATACATACAAAGACTATTATTGTCATAAAGCACCCCTCATACTTTTTTTAAAAAATCACATGTCAAACACACACTGTGTACATTACTTCTATGGACATCACCAGTTTCATTAGTAGACATAAATTAATTCCAATGTGGACAACGCTCATATACCACTCTAATTTAATTCAATATACATAAAACAATGCCTGTGGACAACAATCATATAACATCCCAGTTTCATACTAGGAAAAACACCCTCAATACCCAACATTTTGAAATGTCAGCTACATAACAAATTCATATATTCAAATCACATCATCAATACTGTGGACACCCTAGCTTTCATCAGTAGACATCAACTAATGTCCTTGTGGACGACACCCATATAACACATCACTTTCTTAATTGGAAAACCACCCCCATAACCCAACCCTTTGAAGCGTCAGCTACATCACGAGTTCGTATGTTCAAAATACATATCCAATACTGTGCACATCACCAGATACATCAGTGGACATTAACAAATATCCCAATGACAAAACTCATATAACCCCCAAATTTTTCAACCCAGATTGATGACATAAAGTACAGTAGAATGGGACATTAAGACTTATCATGATGGACAACAACTATAACAACATGAGACATCAAGCGTTATCAGTGAGGGCATCAAGTATAATCAGTAGGGGACATCAAACATTATCACCGTGGACAACAAGTATAACAACATGGGACCTCAAATATTATCATTGCGGACATCAAGCATACCAGCAGGGGACATCAACCATTATTTTCAGTTCATACAAGAAAGGAACGATTCACTCCAAAATCAATGAGAACGAACCAAGAACACTCACTTCTCCTTCGACCCATCGGCATGGCCTCCATTATTCACCATTCTAGTCGAACTTTCATTCCATATCAATAATATAACATCTTTCAATCATATCCTAACAACATTTTTCAATGAAACCCTAACCAAGAAGTTCAAAAAAGAGCATACAAGTTGGATTCCAAAATTACTTGACAAGGACAATATATATATTACCCTGCGTTGAATCTAAAACCTCAAGAAAATGGAATTTCAGCCACCAGCAAAACCCATACCGATGCCTTGCCCGAAAACGAACTACGGCCCGGGACAATCATATCCTTTTTTTTTTTTGGCCGCCAACCTCATTTGAGGGCTATCTTAAAAGAGTAAAAAAAAAATAAAATCTAAACTCCACTTTTTTTTATCATCCATAGATTGGAGATCTAAGGGTCCACATTCCTAATGCTCATATGCTCACATAAACACAATGCTCATATATAGATAGATACACACACACACACACACACACACACACACACACACATATATATATATATATATATGTGTGTGTGTGTATATATATATATATATATATATATATATATATATATATATATATATATATATATATATATATATCTATTGAAAGTAGGGATTATTGCCATCAGAATACAAATTAGAATACCAAAATACAATTTTATTTTTTTTGGACCATCAGAATACAAATTGAAAGTAGGGATTATTGCCATCCAATTTGCAAAAGTAGGGATTATTAGAATCCAATTTCCCTATATATATATATATATATATTGTATAATATCCTGACTTTTATATATATATATTGTATATTGTATAATATGTATATTGTATAATATCGTAAAAGACAGGATATTATACAATATATATATATATATATATATATATATATATATATATATGTATAATATCCTGACTTTTACGAAATGGACAATAATAATCCCTACTATCAATTTGGATTCTGGTGGTCCAAAAAAAAATTAAATTGGATTGTAATGGTACCAAATCCACCTCCACATCCACCTCCACATTCTTTTCATTTTTTTTTATTCCTACCCTATATTATTTTTGTTTTTTTTCATTCCTGCCCCTAGAAAGGTAATGATGTGTAGTTACTAAAACAAATTTTGAATTATTTTTTTGAAACTCCGAGCATTTTTATGATTTTTTTAAAAAGGAATAAAAGTGAAAAAATCATAAAAAATTGTAAAAAATTGAAACCAATTGGAAGAAATGCCGTAAATTAATTAAAAATCATGGTAAAGTGTTATATTAAGTTTTGAATCGTATGCAACATAAAATATATGATATTTAGGGTATACTCTCGATGATGTCCCACTACAATTCAATTTTTTTTTTGGACCACCAGAATCCAAATTGATAGTAAGGATTATTATTGTCCAATTCGTAAAAGTCAGGATTATTAGAATACAATTTCCTATATATATATATATATATATATATATATATATATATAGGATAATTGGATTCTAATAATCCCTACTTTCACCAATTGGACAATGGTGGACTGTACTTTCACTTTGTATTCTGGTGGTCCAAAAAAAAATAAAATTGGATTGTAGTGGTATCAAATCCACCTCCACATTCTTCTTATTTTTTTTATTCCTACACTATATTGTTTTTGTTTTTTTCGTTCCAGCCCTACAAAGTTAATGAATTGTAGTTTCTAAAACATTTTTTAAAATTATTTTTTTGAGACTCCGAATAATTATTATGATTTTTTAAAAATAATAAAAGTGAAAAAATCGTAAAAAAAAGTAAAAAAATGACAAGAAATTGGGAGAAATGTTGTAAATTCATTAAAAATCATTGTAAAGTGTTATACTAAGTTTTGAATCAAATACAACACAAAATCTATGATTCTCTCGAAAATATCCCACTACAATCCAATTTTATTTTTTTTGGACCACCAGAATACAAAGTGAAAGTACGGTCCACCATTGTCCAATTGGTGAAAGTAGGGATTATTAGAATCCAGTTTTCCTATATATATATATATATATATATATATATATATATATATATATATATATATGTATGTATGTATGTATGTATAAACGCACGCATTGCGTGCGGTGAATCAAGTAAGTAATGTCGCATTATGAGAAAAAAGTAATTAAGAAAAAGAAAATGGCCATGCATAAACTCCAAATCGGCAACAAGCTTCAACCTTCAAATGACTTGTTTTTGTTAAAGCTCTCTAGGAAATGCATTGAGATTCATCAACAACATTTATATTTCCTATGGAAACCAAATTAAATGTGTTACATTGAACCGAATAGTGTCCACTTTCTTTTAAGATGATGACACTTTAACCGTCAACCTTCATACATATTGGAAGTTTGCAGTAAAAACAATACAAGTTGACCTATTAACCTATATGATAACTATAACAAGATGGAAACAGATCATGGTCGATCCCATGGAGTACATATTGTAGATTCATAACTCATAAATTGATATGTGTCGTTAATAGATTAAAGGAAAATTTGATTCTAATAATCTCTACTAATGCAAATTGTACAATGTAGACACCGGAATTTGTACCGGCATAATCCCAACTCATCAAAATAAGCAAATCACTTGGGCCAAATGATAAAAGGGGTCATTGGGCCCAAAAGGTCAAACAATCTGAGCCCAGGAAATCAAAACAGGCCGCCTACTTTCATTAAAACCCCCCTGGATTTTAACTTTCAGAAGGCATCCCGCACATAAGCAGGCCCAAAAGCACGCCCCGACCCAGAGAGTTTGAAACCCGCCTAGGTTTTGAGGTGAGTAGCAGACGTCATCGTTTTATGCCATGTCAGCGATCCGCGTGATAGTCAAATTAAAACCCGCCTAGGTTTTAATTGTTCTGGCGCCAAAATCTGCATGCATGCAATCCCATGATCATAGCCCCACGTGGTTGACTTCACCTTGACTTCTCAAAACCCGCCTAGGTTTTGATCCTTGGAGGGCATGATTTGTGGGGTATGCTCCCCTTGGTTTCCCTCCAAACCTCTCACTCCCTGACCTATAAATACCCCCTCCATTTCACCTTCATCATCAAACATTCTCATTATCTACTACCATTACTCTACCCTCATTTCACCAACTATCATCATTATCCTAGATGTCTCTTACTCACAGGCTCTTGATCGGTTGGTCAAGAAAGGTTTTTTGGTTCTGCCTTTGCCAAAAGAAGAGCTGGCAATTAAAGGGAAAAATTGGGATGCTAACCAATTTTACCGTTATCATCGTTGCCGAGGACATGATACAGAGAAATGCTGGATTCTTAAAAACAAGATAGAGGACATGATAAAGGATGGGACATGATACAGAGAAATGCTCCCTCACCTATAAATATCCCCTCCATTTCACCTTCATCATCAAACATTCTCATCATCTACTACCATTACTCTACCCTCATTTCACCAACTATCATCATTATCCTAGATGTCTCTTACTCACAGGCTCTTGATCGGTTGGTCAAGAAAGGTTTTTTGGTTTTGCCTTTGCCAAAAGAAGAGCTGGAAATTAAAGAGAAAAATTGGGATGCTAACCAATTTTACCGTTATCATCGTTGCCGAGGACATGATACAGAGAAATGCTGGACTCTTAAGAACAAGATAGAGGACATGATAAAGGATGGGACACTGCCCATGCCAAAAGCTGCCCAGAAACCTAACAATCAAAGCAACCCGATGCCCGAGCATACAAATGCCATTTTCTGTGGAGATTTCAGCTTCGATCCTTCCATTTTAATTGTTGAGACGGGTCGACCTATCCCCGAGGTACTTGGTTCTTATGAAGACCTATCCATTCATGGCATTTGGGACAATGATGACGATGATCAACAAGAACACTCCAAGACAGAATGGATGGAGAAGGATGAGCCAACGTCGGACGATGTGGCATTTCTAACTAGATCAGGCCACCACAACAACAGGAACACCACCACCCCAGTGGCTGTTTCTGATCCTACACCAATGGTTAGAGATAATAGCCAGACTCCTCCTGAAGATTCTCTCCTTACACAACTCAAGAAGGCCAGAGTTGAAGTTATTATCTGGCAGCTGATATGCACATCGCAAGCAGATAGACAAAGGATGTTAGATGCTCTCACTGCATTAACACTACCTCCCACGACGACTCCTGAATCTTTAGTTGCTCATGTGTCTACCCAACAAGAGGCCATCACCTTTGGAATTGAAGATCTGCCTCAGGGAGGAGCATCCCACAACAAAGCATTGTACCTTACAGTGCAATGTTCCAATAAGACTATCCCGCTGGTCCTGGTCGACAATGGCTCAGCCGTCAACGTGTGCCCTTGGAGGACGGCATAGAAATTGGGAGTCCAAGAACAGTATTTGGCTCAAAATGGTGTACAGCTCAGGGCTTACGATAATTCTCCTCGAAGGTCGGTTGGGTCCATAATATTGCCCATCACTACAGGCAATATCACTCGGAATGTGGAGTTTGTAGTGCTAGACATTCCAGCCTCCTTCAATCTGCTACTAAGGAGGCCGTGGCTACACGAATGCAATGCTATAGCATCTACCTTACACCAGAAGGTAAAAATGTTGGTTCAAGGCCATGTTATCACCTTCTCGGGAGAATCCATCAATGCTGTCTTTACTCCCAAGCAAACAACCCTTGAAGTGGAACACAGTTCCATTGACGAAGAACTTCACAACTTTGAACTTGTGGCGACTTTGAGCCAGGATGAAGCTTCCTTTGACTTCGATCTCTACTCAAATCCCAAAGTGCACGCTATGCATAAGAGACAAGGTCATTTCCTTGGGATGCCGCTAGGAAAGAACCCGAAAAACAAGATTCCTCTTGTGTTCAAGACATTTAAGCAAAAGGGAAGGTTTGACTTAGGATACAAGCCAACTGAGAAGGAAGTTAGGCTCGCCAAAATAGCTATAGCCGAGCAAAAGAGGATGGAAAATCCCCCTAGTTGTTCCAAATGAAGCCCTATCCACTCACTCTAAATGGGCAGTTCGTTAGGGAAGGTGATGACTTACCTTACTATGGGTTCCCTGAACCATTCTACCTAAAAAACAAGGGAATTCAAGTTGTTGGGTTAGAAGTTTTCAATGACTGCACCATTAATATGGCTACTGTTTTTGTCCCCGCTAGGGATAAATAGCCACCGTAGGAATGGACACATCTTGCTAGGAGCAACATATTTGGCATGCTGTTCGGACAAGAAGTTGTCAAAGAAGAGTCTGAAGCTGACGCTGTTATTGCTGCATTATCCAACCCAAGTTTTGACCCGAGCTCTATAATCACCGAAGATGGAGGAGTCCAGGCTGTCTCGTGGATTGATGCTGAGGAGAATAGCTTTGTTTTATCTGTAGGAGAGTCTGTTCCAAAGGGCATAGAGTCAAGTTCTAAGGGTCTAGAGTCAAGTGAGTCTGGTCTTGAGTTTGCTGGCGATGTATTCCTTTCTGCATTCAATAACATGAACCTTTCTGCTTACTCTGGTTCTTCTTTCCCCTCTTCCCTGAACTGCTGCGCTAATAATAATATGGAATTTAATGAACCCTTAAAAGAATTTTCTGATGAACATGAGCACAAAATGGTGATGCTAGAAGACACCATCACCATAAATGTAGGCACGAAAAAGCAACCTCGGGAGTTGAAGTTAGGTAGTTCGCTCATAGCAGAAGAACAGGTAGCATTCACGAAGCTCCTCAAAGAATTTGTGGACGTATTCGCATGGTCCTACGAGGACATGCCGGGGATTGACAGGGAGATTGCGGAGTACACTATACCTTTGCTCCCAAATGCAAAGCCGGTTCGACAGAAGTCTAGGAGGATCAAGCCTGAATGGGCTAAGAAAATTGAAGAAGAAGTGATCAAGCAGCTTAATGCTAAGTTTATCAAAGTAGTCCAATACCCTGAATGGATTGCTAATATCGTTCCAGTTCCCTAAAAGGATGGGAAAGTGCGCATATGTGTGGACTTCCGAGACCTTAACAAAGCCAGTCCCAAGGATAGTTTCCCGTTACCTCACATCGATGTATTGGTGGATAACACTTGCGGACATGAGCTCTTATCATTTATGGATGAATATGCAGGTTACAATTAAATAAAAATGGCAGAACAAGATATGGAGAAGACCTCGTTCACCACACCGTGGGGAACGTACTGCTACGCGGTCATGCGGCTCAATCCAAGACAAGGGAGGAGCATATTCCTAATCTCCGCAAGTTCTTTCTGCGACTTTGCAAATACAAGATGCGGCTCAATCCAGCAAAGTGCACCTTCGGTGTTACCTCTGGGAAGCTGCTAGGCTATGTGGTTAGCCAACGGGGCATTGAAGTTGATCCTTCAAAGATAAAGGCTATCCAAGAGTTACAACCGCCCAGGACAGAAAAAGGAGATAAGAGGTTTCTAGACTATGACTTGTGAATCCTTGTTTAAGAAACTGAAGAAAGGAAGTAAAGTAGAATGGGACGATCAATGTCAAGCTGCCTTTGATAAAATCAAGAAGTATTTACAACATCCTCCAGTCCTCATGCCGCCAGTACCAGACGAGCCTCTACTCCTTTACCTTACATTGACTAGCTCCGCAATGTGGGCTATGCTGGCTCAAAAGGTAAAAGGTCAAGAGAGCGCCATCTACTACTTGGGCAAGAAGTTTCTAGACTATGAAAGTCGATACGCTGATATAGAGAAAATGGCTCTTGCATTAGTATGTGCCACAAAGAAGCTAAGACATTACATACTTTCACATACTGTATATGTCATAGTTGAGAACAATCCCATCAAATTCATTATGGAGCAACCAACCATCAACAACCGCATCGCCCGATGGGTAGTCATGCTTTCAGAATTCAATCTTCAATATCTACCCGGAAATCCATCAAAGGGCGAGTTGTTTCAGATTTCCTGGCTGCTTCACCATCACAGGAACCTCCAAGCACTCATTTGGAATTCCCAGACGAAGACGTATTCTTCACTGATGAAATTACGTGGGAAATGTATTTTGACGGAGCTTCTAACCAAATGGGTTACGGAGTAGGAGTCCTAATAATATCTCTAGAAGGGGCACACTTCCCTGTATCTATAAAGTTGGATTTTGATGCTACTAACAACGCTCCAGAATATGAAGCATGCATCAAGGGTCTACAAGCTGCTTCGGCTTTAGGCATACGCCATATAAAGGTCTTTGGAGATTCTAGCCTCATTATCAATCAGGCTAAGAATGCGTGGAAGGTTTAAAGTGAGTACCTCTTGGCTTATCAGCAGAAGCTCTTGGGACTTGCTGATCAATTTGAGCAAATTAGCTTCCAATACCTTTCTAGGAATCACAATGAATTGGCTGATGCGCTGGTCAAGTTATCTTTAATGATATCGATCCCATAAGGTACGCTCCAACTTCCAATAATAGTAGAACGACAATCTGAGCCAGCATATGTTTGCGCCATGGAGAATCAAGAAGAAGAAACCGAGGAATTTTTTCTTGACATATACAACTTTCTTCAGAAGGGAGAATATCCAGCTGAGTTGGATTCTCGAGGACAACGAGCGATCAGGTCTCTAGCAGTACAATACTGCTTGATCCAAGATCGCCTGTACAAGAAGTCACCTACAGCCATCAATTTATTATGCATCGATGCTAAAAGTGCAAAAGAGGTTATGGCTATTATACACGGAGGAGAGTGTGGGCCTCACATGAATGGGCGCATGCTAGCGAAGAAGATTCAAACGGCTGGTTACTATTGGACCACTATGGAGGCAGATTGCTTGGATTTCGTTCGAACATGCCGCAAATGTCAGGAGTATGCCAACCTGCAGCATCAACCTCCTTCATATTTGACTACGTTGACATCTCTGTGGCCATTTTCGGTGTGGGGTATCGACATCATTGGCAAGATACACCCAACCGGAACAGGAGGGCATGAATACATCTTGGTCGCCATCGATTACTTCACTAAGTGGGTAGAGGCAGTCTCTTTTGCTAAACTCACATCCAAACAAGTGGCTAAATTCATCCTTCAGAACATCATATGCCGATATGGAGTGCCTCATGAGATCATCAGTGATAACGGGAGTCATTTTCGGAAAGAAGTGGAGGCTCTGCTTACAAAATTCAGCATCATCGGTCATTGCCTTATCGACCTCAAGCTAATGGAGCTGTAGAAGCGGCCAATAAAACAGTGGCGAGAATCATCAAGAAAATGGTGGTCACTTACAAAGATTGGCCCGACAAATTAGCATTCACCTTATGGGGATACCGAACCTCTATACAAACTGACACAGGAGCAACATCATATTCATTAGTGTATGGGATGGAAGCAGTCCTGCCGATTGAATTAGCAATCCCTTCATTACGAATAGTGGCAGAAAGCCAATCGCCGGAAGCAAAATGGGCTAGGGCAAGGTTCGAGGAGTTAATGTTGATGGATGAAAGGCGGTTAAGGGCGTTGCATAATGTGTAAGTGTACCAAAGTAGGATCAATCGTGCTTTTAATAAGAAGGTGAAAAGTCATTCACTTCAAGAAGGTGATCTGGTGCTTAAGGAGATGAGGGCACCTATACAAGACCCAAGGGGAAAATTTGCACCTAATTGGAAGGGTCCTTATATGATTAAGGAAATTTTACCGGGAGGAGCAGCTCGGCTTGCTACTATGGATGGAGAAGATATGATTTAGCCAACAAATTTGGATCAGCTCAAGCGATATTATGTTTAATATAGCCAAGCAACTGGAAAACCAATTTGCAGACACTTGGTGAATATTTAATATATGCTAATAAAAAGAATAAAAAATAAAGTTTCCAAGAGCACAATTATACTTCTTCTTTTATTAATGATTAATATGCAAGTACACTGCTTGTAAACAAGAAAATTCAAAAGGCGTAATTAAATAAAAGTTTATTATCGCAAAACAGTTCAGTCCTTCACTTTCATCCATCTTCTAAACTTTCTTCATTTTTTCCACTTCGCCAGTGGGCTCACGGTCAGTCTCCATGTCTCTAGGACCATTTGGGTCCATCTCTTTGTCCTTAGGTTTGTAGGCCCGCTTATGTGGTTTCCGCGTCTCCACCCTCGGACCAAGCCAGTCTTTTGCTGTGACTTTTGCACCGAGACGGTCCTTTACTGATGAATGAGGACCCAATCTTTCCTTCACAGATGTCTTCTCTCTTCTCGCCTCTCCGGCATGGCGAGATTCGACGACCGCGATCAACCACCCGTGATAGTCAGCATCGGCAGACTGTGATACATATACCTTTTGTGGAGCCTTAAGGGTCGGTCTTCGTTCCCAATACTTCAGCCATGACTCTATCACCGAGCCGCGAAGCTTCAATTGCTCGGTATCACCGGACCATATTCCAATGTGTCACCAGACCATATTCCAATGTGTCAGGAGATTGAAAGTATTCGACGATAGTTCGGAAATGTACCTTATCGCCGAATAGTGCGCTTCCTATGACCCGGGATGGAAGGCATATCAGCTCCTTGTGTTGTTCAACGTCGCCAGTAGATGTTGGAGGTGACGTCGGACGTGCGAAGTGATTCGTCCCGAGAATAGAAGACCACTCCTCGGGAACTGGACATAGCTCCTTCAATGTGAAGCGGAAAACGTGCATCTTCGGATCCCAAAAAGTCTCCACCGCACGGAGGAAGTCACGGTTGACTCTCACTTGCCGGAGGCTCAGCAAGCTCGTCAGATTATATCTCCCGAGCTCTTTCTTCTCTTCTTTGGACAAGGTGCTCATCCAAGTAGCAAGCTTCTTCTCAAAAGCCATGAGAATTGGGAGGATTTTTGTGTTTTTTTGGAGAGTATTTGATGAAGACTATAAAGTGAAGATGATGAGAAATGATCATATGCATAGGATGGGGTATTTATACACCTTCATCCATGATCAAAATTGAGCAAAACGGTCAGCAAAAGATCACATAGCCGTTGCCATCACATCCCTTGATTCAAGCCCCTCCCAACGGCTAGCAAAAAAAGAAGAAGTTAAAACCCGCCTAGGTTTTAACTTCCAGAGACTGTAGCGCACCTCGGCCGGCTTCAGCTGACTATTTAAAACCCGCCTAGGTTTTAAGCGGCCCAGGCCCAATTTTCAGTTGCCGTGGCCCATTTGCTTGTTGCTTTATTTTGTGCTCTTCCCTTTGGCTTCAACCGACCTATTTGTTTATGTCTCGGGTTTTGTTATCGACCCAATGACGCTTGGTTCTGAAATTTTTGCTCGAGTAAACTTTGATACTTAAGTTTTTGATTCTTTTTTATTTTCTTTTCTTTTTGGGGAAGCGGGATTAATTGGGATTAATCCCGTCATGTAGAAAATCATTCAAAATTACAATAGTAAAGCGTCAAAGTTGTGCATTCACCAAGTCTTGCATAAAATAAAAATATTGCAAAGAGTCTTGCATTTTATAAAAAATAAGAAAAAAGAAAAAAAAATAATACAAAGGGTCCTGCATTGCATTGCATGTTTGTTATCACCACAGGGAGCCCGAATCGCTGATGTCCTCTGCCAAGTTGCTACCTGCATTTAAAGCTCCAGTGTTGGAAGTACCGGCTGTGCCAAAATAGGTGTCCCAGAAATAGTAATCAGGACCAGGAGCAGTCTACCCAAGAGGTGATGGCCCGGACAGGGGCATTTCCGAAGGATGTACGCTCGACGGTGAAGACAAGGAATGCTCCTGTGAAGCAGCCAGCCAGGAATGAAAGGGAACCTACCACTCAACAGATGGAGTAGGCCATACAGGACCAATTCCATAGCCGGGGGCTGGCCAACCAGAAGAAGCAGATCCTCCCAGCCAAGAGTGTTGAGGCGCAGACCACTCTTGCGAACCCATGGGCCATGACAGACCTATTCCAGGAGCAGGGATAGGCCACCCTGCAAAACCAGAACCAAAAGAGGAAGCGTCATAGGGTGCAGGACGTGAAGTAGTGTCATCCGCTAGGGCTTGACTGTCAGGATACCCTACGGATGCACCTGAGTCATGGTTCCTCACCACTATCTCCCGACTACGACGGGCAGAACGCACTGAAGTTGGAGTACGACGAGAATGAGAGGGCCGGTAGGTGGCGCTTGACTCTGAAGCATCCTTCACCCAATATGAATGAGGCTAAGTATCACCACCATACCCAGCATTGTGATATGACCCCCCTGACCAAGAACCTCCTCCAAGGACATCTGAGCCATGTCCTCTTCCATACTAGGAGGACGACGATCTCTGCTACCAGACCTGCTACGATGAGATCTAGTCGAGTGTTGACCCTCAACCAGAACACCTTTGCCGCGACCCTCTAATACAACTGCTAGAGGAGGATCGGAAGATCCACCGATTTCTCCCGAGATCGGCCTTGAGTAGAATATTCCCCTACCGAAGAACGACGTGGTGGCTCCGTGCGAGGAGCACCTGCAGTAGAACGTTGAGGAGGTTCTCGGGGAACAGACTCCGCATCAGCCTCCTTATCGGCTCTTCTGGTAGTATCTCCTCGATACCTACCCGAGCCGGTGAATGCCCAATCAAGATGTTTCCTTATGGTACTCCACTCCTTAGTTAGTTGTTGGAGGAAAGCCCATCTTGGCTGAAAGATAGCAAAACGGGGTGAGCCATAAGTAATATGTGGAGTGAAAAGGAAGCAACATGGAACGAAGGATTATCGGTTTACGATAAAATGCTTGAAACGTGGAGCACTCGCTGCTGTTCTCCACGTCAAAGAAGCCGCCGATCTTTCACCTCTCCAGTGGAATCTCCACCTCAGCGGCCTTAGTGTAGGGCCCCAACTGAAGATTTTATGGTCAGGAATCAGCCAAAACATAATAAGGAGAAAGGAGGAAGATACATACCACTCGAGGAGCCAAAAGGCTAAGATAACGCTGGAACTCCTCATTGAATTGCTCTTGTGGAACGTCATGTATGAAGTTGTCAGAATCCTAGCCTCGAACCAGATCCCTTAGGACGCCTAGATCAACTCGCCATGGCTTAAACATATGTGCCGGAGGGTCCAGGGGAATGAGACCAGGATAACCTCCCAGAATTTGCCTCGAGGCTCTCTCCCCTAAATACCACACATAACCATAAGGCCCCTCAATCAAGAGGCGAAGATGGGTGTCGTGCTCCACTTAATCCAAAGGTTGTGGTAATTCGTCGACATTAAAATCGGCCCAAGGACGCCAGTTCATTTGATCCCGTAAAAGGAAAGGCGCATTTAAGTATGACATATAAAGGAAAATGAAAGAAAGATGCTGGATATAAAGGAATACCAGTGTCAAGTTATCCAAGATGCCACGAATAAGGTCAAGACTCCCTGACTTATACTTCTTGTCATGAATGCCCTCGGTGGTCCAGCGTTCAGCAGCTAGTACCGTCTTATTCTTCTTCAAACGAATACCCAGGGCCGAGATGTACTCATACGCCCATGACTGCATAAACATGATGTTAAATGAGGAAGAAAGGATGAACTGCATTGAAAAGGGAAGGTTCGAGCACATACCTCGAGCACCTTCCACAAGGAAGGACCATACTAGTAATGAGTCTGAGCCGCATGAAGGTAGACCGGGTCCGCATCCTGCGAGAGTCTTACGCCACGATGAAGCCAGTGGATGAAGTTCGCATAGGACGCCTTGCCCCAATTCAGGTTTCGAATATTATCAAAATTGAGAAGTTTTCGGAACCACGTCAGGGAAATGTTGTCCCCATGGTTTTTAAAAAGGGTAGCAGAGATCACGTACGCCAAGAAAAGGAAGCGGTGTTGCTCTACAGGCAGATTTTGGAAACTTGCATCGTAGATGGCCAATTCAAAGTGCTTATAGGCGAGATTGGGGAGACCTTGCCGTTGTCCCAAATGTACAGACACTGGTCCCAACATATTTAGAACTAGCGGAGGGATCTCCGCGTCAAAGACCACGTCCTGCCCACCCCAAGGAAGACCGGTAATCATAACGAAATCTTTGGGCGTGAGCGTCATCTCACCCACAGGCAAGTGAAATGAGTTAGTTGAATCCCACAACCTCTCAGCCATTGCTCGACCTATGATACGGAACGTCCGTTTCTTTCAGGCCTTCAGGCATTTCTAGAAAGCCATGAAGCCTGCCGCAGTCAAAGTGTCACGGACAAAGTCTCCAGGGATCGGTTTGGCTACCTTAAGAGGCTCTTTCAAGGAGCCAGGAGTTTTCAGGTTATCCTCCTAAATATGACAGGTGAAATTCCAAAAATCAAAATTGTTTAAACTAGGGGCTAAATTGTCATTTTGGGCCAGAAATATAATCTCATGGACCCTAGCTGGACCCAGCACAAGCACTGGGCCCACGGCCACGGCCCACGAGATAATCCAACAGACCCAACTATCCCGGCCCAAAACAATCCAACGTGAAAAAAACAAAAATTGCGAGTCAAAACCCGCTTGGGTTTTGACCGCCTTATGGCCCAGCAGTCGGCCCAAGAAGTGGGTCGGCCCAGCAGATTGAAATAAAACCCACCTGGGTTTTATTTCCTCTAGTGGGCCGCTCTTTGGACAAATGGGCCGGAAGACGTGTGAAGAGTAAAACCCGCCTAGGTTTTATTTCTTGGGCCGTGTACTGAAAACTTTTTTGGTCCATTTTATGGGTTGCAAAACAGTTTCGTTTCCGGTTGAAATATAGAAATAAAAGGATCATTCAACATCCTAGCATGCATTAATCTAAACATACTTAAAATAGCTAAAAATCGACAAGATATGGAAAATAAATTCATGCTTGCTCATTTTTACGCTAAAATAAGTACAAGGGGAGAAATGCAAGAATTACCTTGCCATGAGAGCGGTAAAACCAAACGTGGTTTCAAGATTGAACAATGGGGTCGGAGGGAACCGCCTCCATGCCAGGGACAAAGTTGCGCCGAGAAGATCGTTCATGGGGCCATGCCACCGCATGAGGAAGAGGTGGATTCCTATGACTCTGGGGTTGCATCCTTTAAAAACCCAAATTTGCTTCAAAGAATAAGGCTTTCTTTCTAGAGAGAGAAGGAGTAAGCTAGAGATATATGAAGGAAATGAGGATGTGAATAAATGAATGAAATGTATTGAATTTATTGAAAGGTTGGGTGAATGTGAACCACTCCTTTCTAAGACCCCCCCGAGATGCGAAATGCGTTTCATTGGCCGGAAATCCAAAGGCCATTCTCTTGCCACCCAAAAGGGAGACAGTGTGATGTGGCGCAATATCATCCGCATGTGGGTTGAACCCACTTTGATTCCTCCCACGAGAAAAGAAAAAAAAGAAAGAAAGAAAAATAAGCATAAAACCCGCCTGGGTTTTGTTGCAAACACAGCCCAGAAGGCGTGGCCCAATCGCCTTTGTCAACCCAGCAGGAGGACTTAAAACCCACCTAGGATTTGTGACAGCTGCAGCCCATATACGCGGCCCAACGCCTCACGGCCGAAGTCCACCATCCAGCTATACAGACCGAAGTTTCCAAAGCCCAGGTAAAGATCCGAACCTTCTTTACATTGCAATAAGACTAATACTTGATTTTCTATGACTCTCAGGTCGCCAACAAAGGGCCCTCCACCATCCAGCTACCGCATAAAAGGTCGCTGTCATCATCATCACCCAGGGGCGTCAGCAGAGTTTCGATGCAATCCCAATCTTGAGCCACCGACATCGCGCCCGGTGAAGTCTCAAACTTCGAGCCATCGGCATCATGCCCGATGAAGTCTCGATCCCCAAGGCAATCAACATCGCGTCTGGTGAAGTCCTTCGGCATCGAAAATGCCAACAATCATCAACACCAGGAAAGACTGGAACCGACACTGGGAAAGACTGGAGCCGACACCGAGAAAAACTGGAACCGACACCGGGAAAGACTGGAACCGACACCAGGAAAGACCGGAACCGACACTGGGAAAGACTAGAGAACTTCATAAACCATCAGGATCATGTCCGACAACAATTAAGGCGTCATTCTCGCCTGAGATCAACAACGACTCATCAACAGTCAGGTAGAGCATCATTCTTGCTGGAGATCATCTTAAAGGAGGCGCATGCCGCCCACAACCACGATGCAGGACTCAACTTCCAAGCATCACTTCAGGCTTTGCAATCCAAAGTCATATCCTTAGACTACTTTAGCCTTCGTCCTATTCGGACTTGATCAAAGTGGGGGCTCTCTATAGACCCCGGAATTTGTACCGGTATAATCCTAACTCATAAAAATCAGCAAATCACTTGGGCCAAATGATAAACGGGTCATTGGGCCCAAAAGGTCAAACAATCCGAGCCTAGGAAATCAAAACAGGCTGCCTACTTTCATTAAAACCCCCCTGGGTTTTAACTTTCAAAAGGCAGCCCGCACATAAGTAGGCCCAAAAGCGCGCCCCGGCCAGAGAGTTAAAAACCCGCCTAGAATTTGAGGTGAGTAGCAGACGTCGTCGTTTGTGCCATGTCAACGATCCGCGTGATAGTCAAATTAAAACCCGCCTAGGTTTTAATTGTTCTGGCGCCAAAATCTGCATGCATGCAATCCCATGATTATAGCCCCACGTGGTTGACTTCCCCATGACTTCTCAAAACCCGCTTAGGTTTTGATCCTTGGAGGGCATGATTTGTGGGGTATGGTCCCCTTGGTTTCCCTCTAAACCTCTCACTTCCTCACCTATAAATACCCCCTCCATTTCACCTTCATCATCAAGCATTCCTATCATCTACTACCATTACTCTACCCTCATTTCACCAACTATCATTATTATCCTACCAAAAACTCTCTTAAACTCTCTCCACCATATCCATTCTTATCCCCTAATATTATCATAATCTCTCTCATAATCCCCACACCACTCCTATACAATTCACCCAAATCAACCATATCTTCATCATCCTATCCGAGGTCATAATCGGGGCTATGTCAAGGAATCCGATCATCACATTCGGGCAACCCACATCAAACAAGGTTTGCTTTTGTCATTACTATTGTTGTATTTATCATGTAATTCATTCTTTATTTCCTTTACTTGTACATATTTTATAAAGTGAAAACCGCATTTTATATTGCATGTTTTGAATAATAACTTCACGAAATTAATCAAACTTCTCCCCGCTCTCTTTCTTTCAATGTCGATTTTAGTATAGTCTGTTTTATAACAGGCGGATTCGAGAGTTCTTATAACTCTCGAATTCGTAACCTTACCCCCGAATCTAGAAATCGGGTTCGTAGACCGAAGTCTTTCTTTTCTTACTTTATGGTTTGTCGATTTCCTTAAATCGGCTGGCGACTCTTTTACATTTTATAAATTTGTTTAATTATTTAAAATGTTCGGTTTTTGCATAAAAATAATTTAAAAAATAATTCAATCTATACCCATTAACAATTCAAGGAAGGTCTCGAGGGAAATGGGCCAGAAAGTGATAAAACCTAGGCGGGTTTTATCACTTTTAACTCTTTTTCTCTTTGGGCCAGGGAAGCAAGCGGCCCAGCCTAGAATCTGCTAAAACCTAGACGGGTTTTAGCAGACTCCAGTGGCCCGCTTGTTTTCTCTTGGGCCTGAAATTAATATTTGGGTCGGGATTAAATTATTGTTTAATTATTTTGTGTAATTTCGAATAAATTAAATAATAAAAAATAGATTTATAAATAAATAAAGTTTCATCACCCCGAAAACGAATTTTGAAAATAAAAATATTCTTATTTAAGGATTAAACAATCTTAGTCGGTTCCCGATCGTTTAAGTAGCGCATCACGGAAAAATGTCACTTTTTCCGGGGTACCTACATAAAGTAGTAATACTTACATTTTTGTTGTGCATGAGTGCTCCCGAAAAAGAAAAAATGTATTTTTTTTGGACTGCCATCGAGAAGATAGTATAAATATTGTGGATTTTGACTTGCGTTTGCTCCCAACATGACACAATGATTCCCATGATGTTTAGTGACTTTACAAACATTGTCCCAATTTTTTGGATTTTTTTTTTCTAATTTTTATGAGTTTCCCCTTTTTATTCCTTAAAAATCATAATAATTGTTTGGAGTCTCAAAAAAAAAAAAAAACTACAAATTGAGGCTTTAACACACCTGGATAGAAACATATAGTAAGTAATACAACAATATAATGGAAATGTTATATAAGATAAAGAAAGCGATTTTTCATAAACTTCACAACAATCCTGACTTTTCGTATATTATATGTGTGAAACCAGTGTTGTGGGAAGATATTATACGTGGGTCATGGATTTAGACCGCTATCACTTGCTCACAACAAGTTATCCTTCACATACTAGCAACCTCATATGACGGAGTATTAAATCTCCTTTGATCAAGCACTACATTTGACTTGTATGATTATACATGTCTTCTATGACAAGAGACTTAAAGTGAACAAAGGAATTTTGCAAATGGATTTGTTTGCACAATGACAAGCAACTTTGCGACATCTCCTTACTCTTTTTCGGTAAACTTTTGCGCGATTCTGAATTTCATTTTGGAAATTATAATAACACAATTGTAGGTTCGTAGAAGGGTGATCTTTCTTCGACTGGGATTTAAAAGAGGATCAACTTTCTTAAGCGCTAAATCTGGTACATAGTGATATAACTATCCTTGGAGTCAGGGGCGGAGCCAGAAAATATTTATTAAGGGGGCCGACTTATTAATATTCTTGTCAACTTTATCATAAATTTAATTTTCAAATTAGTTATTTTTACTTGTTTATTGAATTTTTATCCAAACTCTTTTATGGTCTTTCACATTCAATCTAGTAGAAAATATACTTATTAATTTTTAATCCCACAAAGAAGTATAAAACAACGAAAATGTACTCTAGAAAGTCTATCTAAAGTGAGGTTTAGGAGAATTTAGATGTAGACAGTCTTCTCTATGTGCAAGAATGTATGAAGACATTTATTCTGGTAGACCTAAAAAAAGAACTTTTTTGAAAAAACTCATAATGAAATATAAAGATGAAAAGAATAAGAAAACATAAGCTTCTAAAACTATGTATCTATAAAATATATTAAAATATTTATAACTTTAGTACTTTATATATATAGTATAAAGTGAGATAATAAAATATACGTAGCAAACAAAGATGAAATAAATATTATAATTCATACAAAGGGTGAATAAAGTTACAAAAAAAAATTAAAAGAAAGAAAATAATAGAAAATTAAAAAATTAAGAGCAATTTTGATTACTCTTCCCCATCTTTGAAAGTTGTTTCCATTAAATTTAATGGTTATGATTTGGAGGCCTGGATGATCTGAGCCTTGAAGATGGATGATCTTATCAATTCCAGTGGAGAAATCGCTTTTTGTGCTCCAAGACGAGGCTCATCTGAAAGAACCTCCCCTGACAACATTCAAGCCTTGGCTGCAAACACAAAACCTCCCAAAAGAGATTACAAGAAAGAAAAGGCAAGTAAGTACTGCACTTATAGAAATGGGCATGAAAGAGATCAGTGTTTTAAAATCATTGGATATCCTGAATGGTTTGACAAGAGAAAGGGAAAAAGGGTAACAACTAATGTAATGTATGAAGATATGGATGATCCTCTAGGCAATGCTACAGATCAAACCTCTAGAATGGACACAAAGTTCGTCCAGCAGGTTGCACAAGAATTATACAAAATGAATAAGAAACAAAACAGACCCTTGGATCAAATCAAAGGACAACATCAGCAAATTTTGCAAACGCACAGAATTAGAATGTCCAAGAAGGAGCTTCTGGGAAGCAAAAGAAACCCGATAGTGAATATCTTTCCCATTTTTCAGGTA
The DNA here is from genome assembly GCA_029582165.1 of Portulaca oleracea. Taxonomy (NCBI): domain Eukaryota; kingdom Viridiplantae; phylum Streptophyta; class Magnoliopsida; order Caryophyllales; family Portulacaceae; genus Portulaca; species Portulaca oleracea. Next base: position 11,081,298 of record CM055876.1, read on the forward strand.
ATATCAAAACCAACTTTGAATTTAGCACACACTGTGATCCTGGAAAATGTTTTGAAACAATATGGATCATAGATACAGGAGCTAGTGATCACATGAGTTTTGATCTTTCTTTGTTTAAAACCATAAGGCATCTTGATAAACCCGTATCTATATCCATACTTGATGGAACGATTAAGAAATGTTCCTTGACTGAGGTAATCATTCTTGATGATAAAATCAAACTCTATAATGTTTTATATATTCCCGACTTTAAATATAATCTCCTATCTATCACCAAGTTGTTGAAAGATCAAGATTTGTATGTTATATTGTTACCTGACAAGTGTTTATTTCAGGACCCTTTAAGTAAAGTCACTATGGCTATTGCAAATGAAGCACAAGGGCTCTACAGATTGATATACAAGGCTAAGATCAAGCAAAACCATACATTCAATACTTTAGCTGCAGTATCTGAAACAAACCAGAATGTCTTTAATGCTTCTTTACATACTTTGCATACTAGGCTAGGGCATACTTCTCTCTAAAAATTGGAACATATTGAGGGATGTAATATTTCCAATAATAATGAAGATTTTTTTTTGTGAAATATGTGTTTATCCAAATCTCATAGATTACCTTTTACTAGGAGTACTATAGAAACTTCTTAGTCTTTTCAATTAGTCCATATGGACTTATGGGGACCCTATCGGATTCCCAACATAAATGGAGCAAAATATTTTTTAACAATTGTTGATGATTTCACCAGGTGTACCTGGACACAATCATTGCAAAATAAGAAACAAGTCTTGAATGCCATTAATAGGTTCCTAAATATGGTAGAAACATAGTTTGATTTAAAGGTTAAATGTGTAAGAACTGACAATGGAACTGAATTTTTGCAGGGTGCTTGTGTTTCTTTATTTGAGTCCAAAGGCATTCTTCACCAGCGATCAATGGTAAGGACACCTCAACAAAATGGGGTGGTAGAGAGAAAGCACAGGCACCTTTTTGACGCTGCTAGGGCCATCAGACTTCAAGCAGGTTTTTCTAAGTCTTTTTGGGGAGAATGTATTTTAGCTGCAACCTACATAATCAATAAACTTCCCATGAAAAATTTAAACTGGAAGAGTGCTTTTGAGAGACTTTGTAACATTCAACCAGACCTTACAGAATTGAGAACAATAGGTTGTCTTTGTTATGTTGTAAAATTAGAAGAAAAAGATAATTTTGAAAATAAGGCTGTTAAATGTGTTATTCTTGGATATACCTTTGGAATGAAGGGTTATAAACTATATCAATTAGAAAATAAGAGGGTTTTTCATAGTAGGGATGTTCTTTTCAAAGAACAAATTTTTCCTTTTAAAGAAAATTATAAAAAGACTAAAACAACTTCTGATAACCCTTTTGATCAAATAACATGTGACCCTAATTCTGTCTCGAGCCATGGGTTTTCAAAAGACCAGGACCCTCAATTTTCTTTACCCCTTTATGATAATATTTTGTCTTCTCAGCAGCATAACTTGACAGGGCATGATATAGCAATTGGTGACAGCTCACAAGGAAATAAAGAATACGTTGAACACACACAAAGGGATCCTATGGAGGATGGTCAACACTTTAATTCACCTAACAGGTCTTTATCCACAGTCACAGACATATTTGAAACCAAGAAAGTCTGATGGAGACAACTTAGACAAACTGTCCAGCTGAGTTCACAATGTCACATGAAGACCAAACTTTGGTGCCTTTACAATATAATTCAGATCTGAATGCTGACACAGACAATGACAACATAGGAGTGGATAGGTCCGAAATTAATGTGAGAAGATTCACTAGACAAAAGCGTGAACCTACTTGGCTGAAAGACTTTGTCCAAATAAAAAAAGGGGTGTGTTCGGTTGAAAATTTTGTGGTTATTAGTAGGGTTGTCGGTCACGAGGATGGGTGTTTAGGCTTGATTTGGGAAATCGGTTTGCGTAGAGGGGTTTTTCAAATGCAAGAAGCAATAAATTATGTAAAGGAAAGCAATAAATCTAACCTAGGCATGAATCAAAGAAAGCAATATAGATGAAAGAAATTAAGGAAAGCAATAAAAGGAAAGCAATAAAAAGCATGAACAATGAAATTAGGGAAAAGAAATTATACCTTTGATGAGCAACATTCAATAAATCTTCAATCTAACTTGGATTTCTCCCGAACAAACAAGAAATCGTGAATTGGATTACCAAGGATCCCCAAATTCTCATTAGAAGTAGAATTGGTAACCCTTGACCCTCCTCCTCACTAAAAGTGGATTGGGTGTTTATCACTAGAAAGCTTTTAAATCAACATCAGTGGCAATTAGAAAGGGAGAGAGAGAGAGAAAGAGAGAGAGAGAAGGAGAGAGAAAGCTTGAAAACTTCAATGGAGATTTGCTTGAATTAAGAAAGCTTGAAGAAAGTTGAATGCAAATGCAAGAAATCAATTAAAGCTTGAAGAACAAGAAAGAAGATTTGAAGAACAATAAAGAAAACAATTGAAGGAAAGCAATTAAATCTGTTCTAATCCTACTCCTAAAACTTAAATAAAAGCTAAGCTAAAAACTAGATAAAAACTAAGATATTAGGTCTGAATTACATTTGGGTATTTATAGAAGAAGGAGAAAAAAACCCAAAACCCTAAATTAAGCTCCGCAGCACGCGCATCAGCTCCGCAGATTTCCGCAGAAAATTGGGTGACTCGGGTGAGTCACTTAGTGACTCGGGCGAGTCAGTAATCTGTCCCGCTCCTTTGGCCTATGTCTTTGTTGCCCCAGAAGCTTGACTCGGGTGAGTCACTTGTTGACTCGGGTGAGTCACTTCATCGGGTGAGTCACCTTACGCCATCATCATTCTTGCCCGGAAGCGGCTCGGGTGAGTCACTTACTGACTCGGGTGAGTCAGCCTTCTGGCCATCATCATTGCTGCCCCAGAAGCTTGACTCGGGTGAGTCACTTACTGACTCGGGTGAGTCGATATACATCTGGCGATCTCCTGCTTTTCCGGTTCTCGACTCGGGTCTCGGGTTGGCTCGGGAAATCGCTCGGGGATTCCCTAAAAAGCCACAATTAAGCCCAAATTCCTTCTAACTCCTTATTTTCCTACAAAACACAAAATCATTATATCTAATATATATACAAGGGCTAAAATAAACACAAACACCCTATAAAAGAGATAAAATTCAGCTCGGAACGAGACCGAACAACACTCCAAGACAAGGGTTTGCTCGCCCCGAACAAACTAAAAACAAAGATAAGGACTAGAAAAGAAACTAAAAACCCTAACTCACTTTCGCAGGAATCGCGGATGCATTTAGCACATGCATCAAGCCCTTTAAACCCCCCGGTAGCCCGGGTGGACGAGGTATGTCTCGTGAGGGTTTCTAGAAGCTTTACCCACAAACGCCACGAGAAAATGGAGAGAGGGAAAGTGAAAAACAAAACAAGTTTGAAAAGAAAAAGGAAAACGACTTTATTTCAAGGAAAAGTGCAATCTCAATCAAGAAAACAATATTAATCCTCCAAAAGGAACCGTTATGAGCATCTCACAAACTCCTAACTCAAACAACTGCCAATCTTTTAGATTTTCAATCCCCAACACCTCATGTAAAGCTGCTTCCCATTTGTGCAAACTCTTAAAGAGTTCTAGCTGATTCCGATTGACCCCTAAGTCTCATACCCGAGCTCAAAAACAAAATGAACATGAAACGCAAGAGACGCCCTCCCCCGCATTTGGTTGCCCTTGACTTGGTGAGGGCCGCAGGTGATGCAAGGAAAGGCTCCTCACTTAGCAACACTTAACTTTATTTTTGGGTTGGGTTTTCCCAACAAATTTTTTAAAGCTTAACGGTCGAGGTTAGTTTTGCGGGGATTGCATGGCCCAAAATTGGGGTTAACCCTCCCAACACAGTTTTTTCCATACGCTCCCCCATCGAGAATTCGATATAGGAGGAGCTTAAGGGGTATCAGCGCCATACCGCTAATACCGGTCCTGTGTAGGTCACTAACATTATGGTGGTTAATGTCGTTCAGCCGACACGCCCCACTTAATTCATTGATTTGAGAATTGATTTCTCTTTTGTTTTGTTTTGTTTTCCTTCTTTTCTTTTGCAAAGAACAAGCTCGGATATGAGTCCCTAGGGTCTCCCAGTTTCAACTAAAACGTGAAGAAAATCAGGGCTCTCGCTATACACTTGATGAAGGGAATCTCATTAAAGTAAGTCACGACAATCACCCAAGATAGGGTCGAAAATGCTCAGACCGGTTTCTTTTAAAGAAGATTAAGAAAGTCTTCCCAATTTTTGACAACAAAATCTAAGAAACGAAACAAAAAACGAAAACAAGGCAAAAACGAAAACTTTAAAAGTTTTTCACTCCCTTTTTTCTCCTTTTTTTTCCTGACACAAATGTTTTTAGACTTTTGGACACAAACTACGAAAAGCAAAACTAAAAGACTCAAAACTAGATGGTCTACCGATGACAAATGGAAAATAGCACCTCCACTCCAACACAAGACATCACAATGTCTCCATCGTGAGAAGGGTGTCACAAGTAAGGTAGAAAACCTAAAAACACACAAACAAACACATAACAAACAAAAACGGTGGCCACCCGAGCCCACACGGCTCCAACAACAAGGTATCCCAACATTCACAATCAAGGGGTTCGCCACCCAAAAAGGAAAATCAAGCATGCATCATGGATCGATGATAAATTCACATAAAGAGAGGGTGGAAAGAGGTTACCTCAAAATCTTCAATTAAAAGCACTCAATCCACGATCCAAAGAACATCATACAATAGATATTAAAAATAAATAAGAAAAGCATACTATGTGTGATGGTTCTCATGCAAGATCAAAAGGAAAAATAAACTTTACAAGACATAATGACTAAAGAACTAAGAAAACAACTATAATAAGGATCACACTCTTTTTTTTCTTAGACTCGAAAACCGGAATGCAAACTACCCTCCCACTCCAACACAAAGAGGTTGCCATGTCCTCAAATGGAAACAGAAGTAGGTAAGCAAGCACCCCAAAATAAAAGAAAAAGAAACACAAAAAGAAAATAAAAAAAGAAAAGAAAGAATACTTACTAACTGTACAAGAAAAGGTGAGGAAGGATATTACCTGGAAGGCTTCTTATCAATATACTTACTCCTTCCCACCTCAAGATATCGGGCACCAAGTCAGAACCATTCAACGCGCGGAGTAACAAGTCATGCATCCGTGAATGCATCTCAAAATGGTGTAAGTAAGAGCACACTCTCAAAATTTCATCAACAAGCGTTAGTGCTCTCATCAGTTTATCGAATTCCTTGGAGAAGTCATAGAAATGATGGAACGCAGGAATGTACACAGCTTTTCTAGGCACCTTAAACGAAGACATGACAAATGGATCCTTCCATTGACTCGTAAATGGAGATTGGGTATACAAATCAACGGAAGGAGGCAATACAACACATTCATGGACATGCTCATGTGAATACTTAGATGCCAACAATGGTTCAAACTTAATATCCATGTAATTTTCATCAAACACATATTCCAAATCACAACTTTCATCCAAATAATCATCATAATCATCAATGGGTGATAAGAAAAAAGCAGGGTTAGACCACATCATAACACTCCCAACATCACACACAAGCACAACTTCATCTTCATTAATATAAGATCCACAAGAAGAACTATCAACATCAAAAGACAAAGGTGCATCATTCAAAACAACGTCAAAAGTGAAAGTGGAAGGCTCCGGATCATAACAAATTGTAAATGACTCATAAAGCATGTCATCATCAAAAGCATCATTGTCAACAACCAAGTTCAAACAACCATGATCAATCCCCAAAGAAATATGCTCATCATCACAGGAATTGTCATCAATGGACTCACATGCAAGGATAGATAATGCCTCACTAATGCCATGATTCTCAATGAAAGTGAACAAATCGGTATCAAGCACACATTCAATCACAACAGATTCAATTTCACTCTCAACAAGATCATGCTCAATTACATCACAAGCATCACGACATTCAATAAACTCAACCTTTTCTTCACACAAAGGCATGGACAATAGTATGGACAATGGTTCATCATCTAGCATGTTTTCATCAATTTCTACATCATCACACACAGAATCATCATGTTTCTCATGCTCACTAAGTGGGGCTAGAGCTAAGGAATCATTAATCCTCCTTACAAAACTATGTCCATTACAGTAGTCATCATCATAATCATAATCATACACAGAAGAATCATCATGCATTTCAGGGCTCAAAGACGATGAATGACCTTTTTCAACATTTGAATCAACCAATTGTGCAAGATAAGTTTCTACCCTAGTTGTAAGCACTTGTTCAAATTCTTGAATGCATTCATTCATCCTATCTTGTTAACCATCTATTTCAGCACCAATTTATCTAGTTTAATGACCATACAAGATTCAGAAGCATGAGACGGAGATTCACAATGCACACACAAATGACGAGACTCAACAACATCACATGGAGAAAGATCATAAGAGTTTTTCACATAACATTTCTCATAGTGCATTGAGCATGAAGAGCACACGGATTACCAAAACAAGATTCCGATGAATAAAAAGTCTCCCCAAATTGGCGAGTATCCGCATACAACCAATCAAATAATTCCCAAGCCCGATACTCATTTTCAACATTGAAATCAAAGTAATTCAGAAGAGAACGTGTCTCGAAGTTCAATCCCTCATTAGTAACAACTAACACTTCCCAATTAGAATAAATATAACCATGAGGGGCCCAATAAGCAAGATAATCATTTAATCTATCACGATAATCACAACATAATTCTTGCTCATTTTAAGGGAAGCTAAAACATGCCATCTCTTTTTTCTATTTTCTATTTTTCTACTTTTTTTTTCTCTTTTTTTTCGGTATTCAAATTTTTTTGTGCTACATTTTTCTAGCATAATCGAGAAAGCAATAAACTATATACACACAAAACAATAGCCTAATATACCAAATAACGTCATCCCGGCAATGGCGCCATTGTTCGGTTGTAATTTTTATGGTTTTTAGTAGGGTTGTCGGTCAACGAGGATGGGTGTTTAGGCTTGATTTGGGAAATTGGTTTGCGTAGAGGGGTTTTTCAAATGCGAGAAACAATAAATTATGTAAAGGAAAGCAATAAATCTTACCTAGGCATGAATTAATCAAAGAAAGCAATAAAGATGAAAGCAATTAAAGGAAAGCAATAAAATGGAAATAAAAAGCATGAACAATGAAATTAGGGAAAAGAAATTATACCTTTGATGAGCAACTTCAATAAATATTCAATCTAACTTGGATTTCTCCCAAACAAACAAGAAATTGTGAATTGGATTACCAAGGATCCCCAAATTCTCACTAGAAGTAGAATTGGTAACCCTTGACCCTCCTCCTCACTAAAAGTGGATTGGGTGTTTATCACTAGAAAAATTTTAAATCAACATCAATGGCAATTAGAAAGAGAGAGAGAGAGAGAGAGAGAGAGAAAGAGAGAGAAAAGGATAGAGAAAGCTTGAAAACTTCAATGGAGATTTGCTTGAATTAAGAAAGCTTGAAGAAAGTTGAATACAAATGCAAGAAACAATTAAAGCTTGAAGAACAAGAAAGAAGATTTGAAGAACAATAAAGAAATCAATTAAAGGAAAGCAATTAAATCTATTCTAATCCTACTCCTAAAACTTAAATAAAAGCTAAGCTAAAAACTAGATAAAAACTAAGATATTAGGTCTGAATTACATTTGGGTATTTATAGAAGAAGGAGAACAAAACCCAAAACCCTAAATTAAGCTCCGCAGCACGCGCATCAGCTCTGCAGATTTCCGCAGAAAATTGGGTGACTCAGGTGAGTCACTTAGTGACTCGGGCGAGTCAGTAATCTGTCCCGCTCCCTTGGCCTATGTCTTTGTTGCCCCAGAAGCTTGACTCGGGTGAGTCACTTGTTGACTCGGGTGAGTCAGCCTTCTGGCCATCATCATTGCTGCCCCAGAAGCTTGACTCGGGTGAGTCAGCCTTTTGTCCGGCTGTTTCCTCTGTTTTGCTTCGATTCTCGACTCGGGTCTCGGGTTGGCTCGGGAAATTACTCGGGATTCCCTAAAAAGGCACAATTAAGCCTAAATTCCTTCTAACTCCTTATTTTCCTACAAAACACAAAATCATTATATCTAATATATATACAAGGGCTAAAATAAACACAAACACCCTATAAAAGAGATAAAATTCGGCTCGGAACGAGACCGAACAGGGTGTTCTGATTTTGATTCATCATCCCAGTCCTGCAGCTTTTATAGCAGAAGAAAAGGAGTTGATTTTCCTCTATTCAAAAACTCAGATTTTTAACATTATTCAGAAGAATATGTATCTCTTATTTCTACAATGCAAATTACAGAACCTAGTTGTTATATGGAAGCTGCTCAAAGTCATGAATGGAGGAAAGCTATAAAGGAAGAACTTGAGGCATTAGAGCAAAATGCAACTTGGGTTCTTACAGAATTACCTACTGGAAAGAAGGCCCTCACATCAATGTGGGTTTATAAGGTGAAATTCGAATCTGATGGATCTATTGATTGATATAAGGCCAGATTAGTCATTAGTGGGTTCGAACAAATAAAAAATGAAGACTATAAACATACTTTTTTACCTGTGGCTAAGCTTACCACAGTAAGAATCTTCATCGTTGTTGCTACAATGAAAATGTGGCCTCCATATTAGTTGGATATCAACAACGCATTCCTTCATGGATTCCTAGAAGAGGACGTTTATATGCTGCCTCCAGAAGGGTATGACAAGGCATCACAAGGGCAAGTTTGCAAATTGTAAAGATCCTTATATGGTCTGAAGCAAGCCTCGAGAATGTGGAATATTGAGCTAAGTAAATTCTTCTTAAATATTGGTTTCTATCAATCAAAGAACCATTATTCATTGTTCATTAAGGAAAATAAAGATATGTATATATTTGTATTAGTTTATGTTGATGATCTTTTGATAACTGGAAATGATGAACAAGGGATAATTGATCTTAAAAAATTACTTCATCAAGCTTTTACCATTAAAGATTTAGGACTAGCGAGATATTTTCTAGGCATTGAAATTTCAAGGTCTAGCATGGGTACTTTATTGAATCAAAGGAAATATGTATCTGATATTTTGTCTGATGCAGGTTTAACTGGAGCAAAACCTGCAAGATTTCCTCTGCCCAAGGGATTGCAGCTGTCTGATTCAAAAGGCAAATTACTTGAGGAACCTGAGAAGTATAGAAGGATAGTAGTCAAACTCTTGTATTTCGCACTTACAAGGCCAAATATATCTTATTCAGTCCAACATCTAAGTCAGTTTCTACAAAAACCTACTATTTCTTAGTATAATGTTGCCCCGCATGTCTTGAGATACCTCAAAGGAACCATCAACAATGGTCTCTTCTTCCCAGTAGAAGCATATTTTAGAATAAAAGCATATTGTGATGCGGATTGGGGGACATCTAGAATGACTGCCAGATCTTTTACTGGATATATATGTTATTTTCTTTGGAAAATGTTTCGTTTCTTGAAAACCAAGAAACAAAACATAGTGGTTAAATCTACAGCCGAGGCGGAAAATAGGGCCATGTCTACCACTATTTCTGAGTTAGTATGGATTGTCAATCTTATTAGAGATTTGAGGATTCCAATTGAGCTTCCAGCAGTACTACATTGTGATAACAAAGCTGCGGTTCATATTGCAGAAAATCCAGTCTTCCATGAGAGAACTAAACACCTCAATATTGACTGCCATTATATACGAGGCAAGTTAATTGAAGGGTTTCTTAGTGTCTCTCATATATCCTCCAATGAGCAATTGGGTGACATTTTGACAAAGGCATTGGGAGAAACGAAGCACAATTATTTGTCACAACAACTGGGTATTGTGAGTGTTCCAGAGGGGGGGGGGGGGGGGGAGGGGAATGTGAAGAATAAATAACTCTCACTTCTCTCTCTCCATAAGTCGTCCAAGATTAGTTTTTAGTTTTCTTGTAATAGTTCTTTTTTCTTTCTTCCTTCCTTCCTTTCTATAAATAGGTTGTTATTTTCATTAGTTTGTATCATCTATCAGAAAAATACATGAGTAAACTTTCTTCCTCTCCCTAAATTTCTCAAGAACCTATTTGGAACAATGCAGATCAAATGTCAGGTAACTGCATCAAAAATTTAGTCCTAATGAGTTCTAGGAAACCAAAATTTGTTATTATAACCACCTAAAATAGATAGCAACAACAAGCTAATAGAAAATTACCCTTACTTAGTTTGGTCCATCCTTGCGCTTGGTGAGCTAGTTTACTCTTGTGAGGTTCCGACCAGAAACTAACCAAAATAGATTTGACATTGATTCTTCGGTCCATTCCAGCTAGATCCTTCATTTCGCAACAAAACAACAAAGGAAAAGTATATTGATCTTCTACAATTTCTTTTTCATATGTTCTTTTTTCATTTGGAAAATGCAAAACATGAGACATTTGTTACATGTCTATTATCATTAAGAAAGTCTGGTCGGTTAAGTGCAGCAACAACAATTATTGAGGTGAGGCCTTCAAAGCCATCCATCTCAGTCAGCAGGCAGCAACTGATTCAGGGTCTGTTCCCTTTCATCATTCCCTTCCCCAATTCCATACCTCTTTGCCTTCCCACAGCATCGATTTCATCAATAGATACTACATCCGTCCTTAAATGATTGTCAATTTGACTATGCTTTGACCGTTGATCACTTACAAATTACAATGAGTTACAATATGAAATTATCACCATTAGAAAGATATTGTACTAAGGATTACAATGGTATAAATTTTATATTGTAACTCATTATAATTTGGGAATAATCAATGGTCAAATTATAGTCAAATTGACACTTATTTAGGGATGGAGGTAGTATAATGCAAGGTTTGACAAAATACTAGTAAGTCCCATTACCTAAGAATTGAGCTTAATTACCTAGATCTCCCTAAACCTCACACAAGCAAGACCAATTTCCATACAGAGAATAGTTATTGTAGCCTCTTCCTTTTCATGAGTACCGCATAAGTTACAATTTACAGTTTTCTTTGGAAACTCTTTACTTACATTGGAGTTTAGTTTGGATGATGTTAGCATACTTGTTTAAATAAGTACGTAGTATATTTTTCCGCCTAGGACGGGATTCGGGGATGTGGAATTTTCCCCGGCGGGGAAAATGGGGATGGGGATGGGGAAAATTTTGTCCCCATCCCCGCCCCGTCCCCGAGCGGATTTTGAAAAATTAGCCCCGTCCCATCCCCATCCCCAATGGGGGTGGGGATTTTTCCCCAAGCGGGGCGGGGCCCCAACAGGTGCGCGGATTCCCTGCCCCATTGCCATCCCTAAACAGATGTCCTTCCTCTGCCTCTTGTTGTTGCTATAGGAGGGTCCATAGCACCTAATTCATATTGTTCTTTCCTGGGCCTTCCTCTTGGCCTTCTTTCTTGCGGAGGTGGCTGTGGTGGTAAGTTTGCCTTGTTGGGGCAACCCTTTTTGTTGTGCCCAACTCTATTGCATAAGGTACACACCATAACCCTGCCATGTCTTGTCAACCTCCCTGGACGCTTTGGATCTTTATGGGGGTCTTTCCTCCTATTTTTTTTTTGCCTTCCGGGTCTAGCAGTTACTGGTGGAGGTTGTAGTTACAAATCAACTTGAGGCCAGTGCCTTTGTCCTACTACTGGGTCTCCCTCATAAGCCTTGGTGTACATGCCTTTCTTGAGGTTTGAATGCACAAAAACTTCAGCATCTATTTTAAGCCATCCAACACAAATAATTGCATGACAGCATGGAATTCCAGTAATATCCCATTTTTACATGTATATATGCCATTATTCATGTCAACACGTAGGTAATCCATCTTGTAGTGGACCTAAAAGACATTGTTCCCATTCCCAGCTGATTGAGGCGTACAATGTCTTGCCTCTTCTTTTTCCACCTCAAGCTTCTTCCTCATTTGGGGGCATATTTCATTAGTTGATCCAGCCATCAAGGATCTTTTGGTGACCATTCTCTCCATCAAAGCCGTCCTTATATCTTCCAACATGTAGAGTAAATGCTTGTGGCGTGCTTGAACAATGTATGCATTAAAAGTTTCCGCCATGTTGCTTACTATGACATCACATTTAGACTTAGGCCTCATGAAAGCTCGACAAAAAACTTTGGGGTCATGGTTAATGAAATCTTGAAAAGCTTGAGGAGACACTTGTTTCAATTCATCTAATGCCTCCTGTAGTCTGTGTTATTGTAAGCTTTGGCAGCCTTCCAAAATAGGAGCTTCAACACTTCCCCCTTGTGCACTTTCTTCCAATTAGAGTATATATGTCTAGCATAATGTCTGTGCTCATATCTAGGCATGACAGTTGCAATGCCATTCAAAATTACCTACAAGAATATAAGTAGTATGAATGATACAAAATACCAACATAATAAACAAACACAACTAGCACAATATACCATCATGATAAACAAACACAACAACTTGGTATTTTACCTGATGCTCATCAGAAATGATTGTCCAACCCAACCCGTCATTGCTTTCAATACACTCGTTCACATTGGTAAGAAACCATTCCCAACTGTCGTTGTTCTCACTTCCACAACATCCCATGCTAATGGAAACATTTGGTTGTTTCCGCCCATTCCAATAGCAGCCAACATGCATCCTCCTAAAGAGGTTTTCAAGAATGTCCTATATATGCATAAAACCTTTCTACAACCCCCTAAAAGTCCCTTTCTTAAGCCATCAAAACACACGAACAACCTGTAAAAAATACGCGGTTCTCCCTCCTTGCTTTGTTGAGTTTCAGTATGAAACGACTGCCACCATTAGACCTTCTCAACTCTTCCATATAGCTGCCAACTTTGGAGTAATGGTCAAACATCAACCCATGTAGCAGTAACTTGGCATGTTCGCTTGCCTTATATGTAGTCCATAGAGGCATCACTATGTTTTGGTTCCGTCTTACTGTTGATGAACTCCTTGGCTGGCCATTTGGGCTTTTCTTTGAAAACTTCTAGGTAATGCCTTGCTGCCCATGTGCACTTCAATTGAAGGTTCTTCAACATGCTTCTATTGCATTTGTGCTCTCCTTTAATAGACCTAACAAGCCAACTAGCGGTACGCTTTGTCATATGAGATGTACACATAAAAATCACAGTCAGATTTGCAAACTACCCCCATCTTTTTTTGCTTCTTACTGAAATTCCTATTTTACAACTATACCCTTGAGTAATTGCATATGAGGAATGAGCATATTTGAATGCCTCTCCTGATGGAAACACCATTCCAGCCTGCATATCTTCCAATCTGTAGATGAGTCAACATTCTTTATTTTCTTCCTCTTCCTCAAAAGCCTAGGTAAATCATCATCTTCCTCACCAGAACTCTCCATCTCTTACTCTGAATCCTCATATTCAAAATTATATCCAGCTTCACCCTCTCTTTGAATAGATTGTTCATTTTTTAAGCCTTCTTAGCTACCACTCTCTCGAATTTAGCTGGCTTTTGTTGGTCACACTTCACTACTTTATCCTTTGAAGCAGGCCATTCATCATAACTGGTTTCTATGTCATCAACATAATCTTAAAAATTATCATCATCTTCATCTACACTACTATAACCTTCATCTGAGTCCATCCCTTTTCTCATTCTGTCTCTTGGTGATGCTCCATTATCATTTGTTCTGAAGTACTCAGCTTCCTGGTCACTCTCATCTTCCTCCTCATCTATAGGACCCCCTCTAATAAATTGATCCCAAGGGATTGGTGAATCAGGCCTATAATCCTCTCAGTCCCAATCTTCCACCCCAAACTGTTCCATTTTCCCTTCATCTTTTGCAATTGCATTGCCTTGGACATATTGCTCTGTCACTTGGGAAGATTGAGTGAGTTCTGGCTGAGACGGATCAATAGGTATATCTTTGGTCTGTGATGTTTCACATGGAGTGTCATTGGGATGATTTGTTTTACAATGTGGACCAAATTTGGGTTGGGCTGTTTCACATGGAATGTCATTGGGCTGGACTGTTTCACATGGAGTGTCATTGGGTTGGGTTGATTGAATTGGGATAGGTGGACAAGGGAGTGCTTGATGAACTGTCTCAACATCAGCTACATCAACATTGTGTTCAAAATACACCACTAATTTTTTGTCAACCATAGCACCTGGAGCCATATCCAATGATTCTAAATCCCCTTTGTAAGTCCGCAGCCCCTCAAACAAGTTTATTCCAGGAATGAGATATGTGAACCTTTCCACATTGTTATACCCCAACATATTTGCAAAATCCAGAACCTCCAAATCAGTTAGCTTGTCCACATCCACATGCCAAATATTTCTCACCTGACCACCCACATACTCCAACTCCTCTTCACCAACAAAAACAATCCCCCATGATGTATCTCCACAGTTATGTCATCATCCATGTTGACAACTATATCATATACAAAACAAAATACAAGTAAAATATCCTTCATATAAATTACCCTTCATACGCTATACTGAGGCAACTAATATTCAAATTTTCCAGAACAAAAACTACAAAAACAAGGAATGATTTCTAACCAGATTATGGTTCCTTCTTCGTGTACACTTCTGCATTCACATAATAATGCTCAAATCATCAACTTAAAAACTAATCTCACCCTAAAGCAACAAAAGTTATGACCCTTAACCATATTTAACAAAACAATACGAACCCAAAACCCTAACTAAACCATAATTCATCTCACCTGAAACACATAAACCTCAAATTAGAAGGTAGATGATGTGATTTTTGGTGAAGAACTGGAAGGACTTGATGCGATTTCAGTTTGAATCAAAGACGATTAAGTTGTTGGCGCATTTACTCCCAGCATTATGTTTAATGGAACAATACGACATCACCTCATATTAGAAGGAGGGATTTCGCTTTGGATGGGGGGAATTATTATTGTTTGGCTGGGGTTTTACTGAAAGTTTTTGTGTGTGTGGGGGGGGGGGGGGATTGTTGAGTCAGATTAGGACACAAGCCATCTTCAATTTATCTTTATTTTTATCATATAAAACACTCCACCTCAGCACAAAAATTTCACGTCATTTTTCTGATGACCGGAAAGTGGTGGAGGTTCAATCAGAAAAAATATAATGTTAAGTATAATATGCCATTAGCAAAAGGGTAAGTTTGGTTTTTTAGATCAAAATGGACATAAAGTTTGGTTTATTTGATTCCAATTTTCCTATAAATTATCTATAATATTACTAGATATGAGTTGAGCATGAAAGACATTAGTACAATATAATTAGGACTACTAAAAATTCAAGTACAATTTGATTATACAATAAGAAAACCGACTCGTCTAAAAATATAATTAAGTTTACTATAAATTAACAAACATGACTTAATTAAGTTTAACAAACGATCTTACAATCTATGAGCCGAGGCAGTAAACTACTCAATAATAATGAATATAAAGAATACATAAAAGACACTTGAAATAAAACAAATATGAAAGAGCTAAGAGAATAGATTCAAGTGAATCTTATAAACATGGTTTGATGATGATAATAACAACAACAACATGTAAACAATGAACAGAAAAAAAAAGAATAACGACATCATGAGGGGTAGATTAGCAAATCGAAAGTTGGACACTATATATAAGTCACATGAGTAAATTACATTTACCCTACCTGACATTTGTCTATTAGAAATTCATATTTATCTTTTTAATGCTCGCCGGAAAATCCAACAAAAATGAAATATAAAATACTTAGGAGGTTTAAATATATGAACACTTAATGTCAGGTAAGGTAAACATTATTCACAAATGTCGGGTGTGTAAAAATTATTACCACAAATGTCAGGTAGGGTAAATGTAATTTACTCTAAGCCACATTGGAAGTTTCGATCACCTATCCTATCTTCATGTTTATATTGACAGCTTCAAAATTCAAAACATTTTATGTACCAATAAATTAAACATATTGTCATATTTATTGTCATATATTATAATTTTAGTCACAAATTACTGATATACAATAAAATCATTAGAAGGTTTGGCTGACGAGATTTTCAATTGAATGTTATTTATATCAAGATCCACACTCTAATATTATTCAACTCATCACCAAGCTCTATGTAAAACCACAACCAAATAGGGAGTATCGTTAAGTTTTCAAAGGATTCACAAAAAATATATGTACATTTACTTAATAATAATAATAATAATAATATTTTAAATAATAAAAATAATATTAATAATAATGATAATAATAACAATAAGTTTTAGGGCTTATTTTCATTATACAAAGTTGACAAAAATTTATTAAACAATGAAAAAGGAATAATAATAATAATAGTAATAGTAATAATAATAATAATAATAATAAATAACAATAATAATAATTTTTAAAGTTTATAATTATTATATAAGGTTGAACAAAATATAGATAAAATAATGTAAAAAGAAGAAAACAATAATATCATAAAACAAAGCCATTTAAGTAAATTTCTAACATAATAAAAGGTATATTGGTAAATCAAATTTTGGGACAATTGAATGCTTATGCACTTTTTTATAATAGCGTAGATTATAATAATAATAATAATAATAATAATAATAATAATAATAATAATAATAATAATAATAATAATAATAATAATAATACACTACAAGAAAATATGCATCCTTCCATGCATATTTTCCCACGCTTATTTAAATGAGGGGAAAACATCGTGCGAATTCCTACCATATGCAATAGCCACGCTTAGTAAGAGTGGTTAAATGGTAAGCACGGATATAAGCGTGCTAGTGCGTTGTAAGAGTTTGGCCACGCTTATTAAGTGAGGTAATAATATTCTCCCAAACAAACCTATATTTCCACATATAATATGCGTGGTAGACAACAATTTTACATTATAATTTTTTTTACAAAAAGGTATAATATTTTAATTAGGCTCCAGGTTTAATTAAGGAATTAATTTAGTCTTAAAAATAGTTTCAAAAAAATTAAAAGAAACATTAAGGAATATTGAATTTTGGGCGCGTTGATATTAGAAGCCAAGTGATATTTGTGTACATGTAGTATTATATTAACTTCAAGAATATTTAAAAAATTATAATTATAATTTTTTAATATACCCATCTATTAGTTAAAGCTAAAATAGAAGATAAAAAAAGTCAAGTGGTATTTGTTTATATATAGTATTAAATTAGTTATTAGAATCAAATAATCTTTAATACTCAAGCGGTAAGGGTTTGGTTAGTTACTCATTCTTATGTGCTGTGGTCGGGGGTTCGAATCTACATTCAAAAGAAAAAAAAATTATAGTAGGTGGAGAGCGGCTCGTCCGTGCACGCTTAATAAGTGTGGCAAAGTTGCTCCATGCACGCTTATTATGCGTGGTGAATTTCTTCTTGCCACGCTTATTTATCCGTGCAAGGATTCTTGGCCTCGCTTATAAGCGTGGAAGGAGGACCCTTTTTTGGTAGTGATAATAATAATAATAATAATAATAATAATAATAATAATAATAATAATAATAATAATAATAATAATAATATGACATGAACAAGGGATAAGTGTAAAACTAATTTTGTAAATAAATGATATCAAGAAGGTTAATATTGGAAAACAACATTTGGGACAAGCCTTGCCTTAACTTCTTTTAAGTAGGTTTTAGATATATAGGGAATGAATCTGGTAGGAAGAAACTTCAGGTAGGAAGGGCTAATCTCACGCGTTAGATCGTGATCCGACGGTGACAAAAAAACCAACAATGAGCCCCAAAAACCACCCACACGTGTGAACCCATAGGAGAGAGAAAGTAGAATATCCAATCTTCCAGCGTGATTTTAGGGCATGCGTTTGATTTTATTTTTTTATTGCTTTAGTTTCCAAATACAGGGGAGATAGTGTCATGAGAGAGAATAGGAAGTCAATCTACCAAACGTAGACCAATACACGATTTTTCAGGTGAAAAGTTAGACCCTAATCGGTCGAATTCCGGCGGGTAAACTGAGTCGAAGTACGAGTGCAACTCGGTGGTGGCTTTTTTCCACCAATTTGAAGAGCGACAGCACGCAAGGTTGTACCAAGTGACTGATTTCACCAAGTAAACCTAAATCGAACTCCATAATTAGTGCTTGAAGTTGGAATTGGTTGAGTCTTTGAAGTAGTGTTCGTGAATTACTCAAGCTTTTTGTATTTTATTTGTATTAACACACTTTTCCGACATTGTGATTTTGGGAACTTATGAGTGTCAATGATTACTTCACTTGATAGAAGTAGATGGTAGGAGGTGAGGGCGCAGAACATGATGCCGGAGGCGGCAATGGACGTACCATAGCCAATGTGCAAGTCAATCTCACATCCAATCCCAGTACTGGCTGTGTGGAAAAACCCTAGCTGTACAGACCACTCTGAATGTTGTCTATCAATATGTTGACCACACTGTCGGTGTAATGTGGTCATTTCTTCATACAGTGTTCGTATTGGCAACATTGCACGCACATTGGTATGAACACTCCCAGTAGTGTTGTCATATAGTGTAGGTGTAGTGTGGTCATATAGTCTATAATTTTTAACAATGAGAACATTCACCATTACTATTGATATAGTGTGTCCATACAATGTCAACATTGCGATTCCAAAATTGACAGCACTACATTCTTAGTATGGTCACACAGTTTATAATCGGGTTGACCACAACATGCATGTATGTTTTTATATATAGTCGTTTTGTATGGCAATATAGACAACACCATTGTAAAAAAGAGATGTCAAACTGTTGTCAATACTGACCACATTATGTTCAATCTTAACAACAATAGACACCAAGTGTGATATTGTGGTTTATTAAGTATAATGTACTAGTTGTCTGATAGGCGTTTGTCCAAAATAAGATCCCAACCTGGTCAACGTGTGCTTGAGGTGCTGTGTTGGTGTGTAATCCAGTGTGGTCAAATTAGTCAACAAAGAGATCACTCACAGCTATCAGTGTGCTCTATTGATAAGTGTCGTTTACTTATTCATGCATATTTATTCATAAGTGTGGTCATGTTCGTGATATGAAGGCAACATTACTATGAAGGCCACATTGATTGGTATGAAGCACACAGTTCAAGACTCCAGGGTGAAGTCGTTGCGTATGCATTATTGCTATGACTTTGCCATGCACAAGGAAAACTCGATCCGGGATAATGTGTAGAAACAGCATCTCGCTGGGACCAAGATAGATCGAGTTCAAGTGACGACACTGTTGAGCAAGGTCAACGACGTTGAGTTTAGGCCACATAGTGTAGTTGAACACGACAATCCATTTTTGAATGTAATGGTTTTCTAGGTTGTGTTCAACTACTTATCGGTCAGTCAGAACGAAATAATTTCTTGAACTTGGTTGACGTTGATGATGGGGGGTTTTGTGTGAAGACAATTATGTTTTTTTTACTGTAACAAGTAGACAGTTGACAATATAGACTGTAATGTGGTGTTTGCAGTTTAATTTATTCTAGCAAAATGAATTTATCGCGGATACATAACGATCAATTTTATGTTGGTTTACATTATCGCTTAATCAAACACCGGTCATAGTTCAACAACCCCTACAGCTGATATCAATCTTGCAATATATGGAAACACTGACCTGTATGTGTGGTTATACATGGTTTGAGATTTGAACCACAACAAAATCATATATAACATCACATTGGCACCGGCATGGTTGTTCATATTATTATTGGCAGGAATAATCAATATGTTTTGGTTTTGAATACAGAGTTTTATACAACCAACATGATCCATGATGTATGTGGTGTAATTTGCAATTGAATACGTACAATGACCAAAATGGTAGACCGTTTCGAGCATAGACAATTAGCATACAACCAGAACGGTACGTGTCACCAATTGGCCATGTTGATACGTCAATACGGTCATATATATTTCACACCATCACTGGGTGTCCACGCTGCCATCCATCAATTTGTTAATATGGCCACACTAACTTCCAAGTCTGGTCTCACATAGTCTGAGGCTGGTAACACACCATCTACACTCATAACACCAAAGTCAAACATAACATCACACCTGGAGCACCGTATCCTTTGTATCGGTATATGTTGGGGTGGGGAATGTTGAATAGCATGGAATACATAGTTTCTTGGTCTCGACATGTATCATAGTGTGAACATTGGGGTTAGCATCACTGTTGCCACTGAGCTTAAACATTGAGCATATTGTCCGTACGGTACGTGTCATCAATTGGCTACTGTAGTGTCCCAGTATGGTCACATTCACTTACACCAACGATGGGTGTTTGGATTTGACCATGTTTAGGACGCGTGCAAATATCGACGCGTGATTCAATAGAAATAAACTGTGATCCTGGTAATACCTGTACACAAACTCATATCAAAATATACCTCATAATTATTTGAATATAATAGTTAGCCACACTAACATGTTTGTGTGGCCACTCAATGTTTGACGTCTGAAACACACCTAAATCACACGTACCATCATACCGGGGCCACTGTGTCCCAGCATGGTTTAACACGTTTGACCAAAACAGAAATAATCACACTAAAACAAACAAAGACAAGACCAAAAACTACATAACATCACACCTTCATCGTCATGGTTGGTCCTATTTTATTGGTAGGAATAGTCAATGTTTTTTGGTTTTGAATATAGGGTTTCATGATGTCAACATGATCCATGGTGTATGTGTTGCAATTTGCAATTAGATACATACAGTGTCCAAAATGGTAGAACCATTTCGAGCATAGACAATTAGCATATAACTGGAAAGGTAAGTGTCACCAATTGGCCACGTTCGTGCATCAGTACGGTCACATATATATATTCACACCAACAAGGGGTGTCCACATTGGCATCCATCAATTTATCAGCATAGCCACAGTAACTTCCAAGTGTGGTCTCACATAGTCTGAGGCTGGTAAGACACCAACTACACTCATAACACCAAAATCAAATATAACATCACCCTGGAGCACCATGTCCTTTCTATCATTATATGATGGGGTGGGGAATGTTGATTGACATCAAATAAATAGTTTCACGATGTTGACATGTGTCATGGGGTACACAGTGGGGTGAGCAACACTGTTGCCACTGAAAAGATAAGATACCCGCAGTGGTTGAACCTTCCCGAACCTTAAACATTGAGCATATTGTTCGTATGTTACGTTTCACCAATTGGCCACATTCGTGTTTCAGTGTGGTCACATTCACCCATACCAGCGATGGGCGTTCTCATTATGACCATCTTTTGGACGTGTACAAATATCGTCGCGTGGTTCGAAAGAAATCAACCGCGAACATGGTAAGATCTATACACAAACTCATATCAAAATGTACCCTATAATTATTTGGATATAATTGTTAGTCATACAAATGTGGCCACTCAAAGTTTGACGCCTGAAACACACCAAAATCACACATAACATCACATCGGGTGCGCTTCGTCCCTACATGGTTGAACACATTTGACCAAAATAGAAATAACCACACCAAAACAAATAAAGAAAAAAACCAAAAACTACAAGTGTCTAAGAATATGTGTCCATGTCACCAACAGGACGCGCCTCACTAGTAACGATATGGGCAGTTTCTACTGTCGTGGGTTGCAATCTGGTCACATGCATTGCACCTCCTTGTCGATTCCTTTTGTTGAACACCAACCTTAACACCACTCTTCTTCCTCTTCGCCCTCCCTTTTGCCTTTGAAGCTAGTGGCGACTTGAATGTAGTTTCAATTGGGATGGGCATCCCGAAGCACGATTCCACGTCAGCTGCTACGCTCAAAGTCTTTGATTAAGGATCCGTTGTTTTTTACGGTGCGGTTGCGATGCGGTTGGTTGCGGTGTGGTGGAGTGTGGAAAGTTGTGGTGGGATGTAGAAAATCGTGATGGAAATAATGGAAGGTGAGTTGATATATTTTAATTTGAAAATAATGGTAGGTGGAAATAAAGTAAAAGTTTTAATTTTTTATTTGAAAGTTTTCACGTTTAATGAAAAGGATAATTGAAAGTTATGGTGAGTTATGGTGGAAAATGAAAATGTGGTGTGGAATCGCAAACAATCCCACCGCATAAAAGAACGGAGCCTAACAAAAATTACAAATTGCCCGTAATTATACATATAAATTTAATATAGGAAGGATATTTATATATTTTTAAAATAAATCAAGGATTGGGATGGGGAATATGTGGTGGGTAACTTTCTTGAGCAGGGAAATGGGGGATCTTCGTCCCCACGCGTGGATTTAATTCTTTGCTTCATCCTCATCCCCATCTCCATTAAGAGCGGGAATTTTTCCCCATAGCGGGACAGAGCCTCGATCGATACGAGGATTCCTGCCCCACTGCCAACCGGCCATCCCTATCTTGGAAGCACGACGGTGCTCGACCAATTGTAATGACGCGAATGTACACAAATGGATGCGGGGAAGAAGGGGCCAAGATCCCCTTGCATGCGATAAACGATTGATCAAACCAAACATGAGTTTATTTTTAACAATAATATTATTGGATTATTTGGTTTTAGAATCCCCAACTTTGGGTCTTGTTTATCACAATATCCCAAGAGTTATTTTTAACATGAATATCCCAAACTTTAGGGGTTAGTATTTATTAGCATCCCAACATCGAATTAATATCAATTAAAATTGAATTTTTCTACAATGTTATGGTTGTTTTTGGCTTAGACATACTATCATTCTATAAAACACCCCAAGAAATATTAAAAAAACGATTATGAGCCCGGGTGCAGGGAGCATTGTGTGCCCGGGCCCATTTAATTACCAAGCCCAAAGCCGAATAAGAATATCTGATTCGATTTCACGCAATTCTTGGCGGCCAAATTCTTGTTGAGGAGAAGACTAAGAAGAGCTAGAGGCACGCGTGCAGATTATTTGTTTCAATTTCTATAATTTCACTCTCTCTCTACTTTCTCTCTCTGCTGCTCACTGCGACTGCGACTCACTCATCGACTGCACAACTGCTTGCAACTTCCGGTGCAATTGTCGGAATAGAAGTTATTGACGATCGATTGAACTTCTCCATTCAGTCTCTTTCCGTGTCGATTCTCTGCGGCGATTCTGCTAACGATTTCCCTATCCTCTACTCGAATGTAAGTTTTTGTTGACGATTTTCTGTTCTAATATGATTTCTAGGTTTTATGCGTTTTGTGTGAGATTTTGTGATATATTTTTGTGTTTTTAAGGTTTTATGCGTTTTTGTGTGAGAGTTTTTGTGCTCTGCTTTCTTTATGCCAACCAAGTTCATTGAGTCTCTGTTTTTGGGGTTTTATGCATTTTTGTTGACGATTTTCTGTTCTAATATGATTTCTCTATGTTTATTTTTAGGGTTTATGCGTTTTGTGTGAGATTTTGTGGTATATTTTTGTGTTTTTAGGGTTTTATGCGTTTTTGTGTGAGAGATTTTGTGTTATACTTTCTTTATGCCAACCACGTTCATGGAGTCTCTGTTTTTAGGGTTTTATGCATTTTTCTTGACGATTTTCTGTTTCAATATGATTTCTCTGTGGTTATTTTTAGGGTTTATGCATTTTGTGTGAGATTTTGTGATATATTTTTGTGTTTTTATGCGTTTTGTGTGAGGTTTATTCATTTTTATTTGTTCTCTGTGAGTCTCTGTTTTTTATTAGAGTTAGTCTATGATGTAATAAGATTTGTTTTATTAACTAGTTTCATTTATGTGTTTAATGGCAGAGACAAAATGCAATCCGAAAATCAGATTGTCTACAAAAGGAGGTTTCCAATGAAAAAGCAGGAAAAAATTGAGAAAAACCAAAAAAAGAGATGGTCAAAGAAGGTAAAAAAAACATGTATTATTTGTCAATTATTTTGAGGTTTTATGAGCAAGTTTTGAGCATTCATTTTGAGGTTTGTGTATAGTTATTGTAGAGTATGAACATATAGTTTATAGCTTATGAGCATAGTTATTGTAGAGTATGAGCATTCGTCTTATATCTTATGAGCATAGTAGTTAATGATATGAGCATATAGTTTATAGCTTATGAGCATAGTGACTATAGAGTATGAGCATATAGTTTATATCTTATGAGCATTAAGATTGTAGAGTATGAGAATAGAGGTTGTGGCTTATGAGCATTTTATGTCATAACCCTGAACCCTAAACCCTAAACCCTAAACAACCGCATGTCTCCCTCTAAGCTTTTTAATATGATCCCGAGATTTAATGATGCTCAGAGGGAAGCAATTCGGAATTTGGGTTTTAGTGGTTTTTTAGAAGTAAAAACGAATTTTGTTCCTAAACCTTTAGCACGTTGGGCTTGTGAGAAATTTGATTTTTTGTCTTGTAGTTTATCCCTTACTAATGGTCAGAGGTTGACACTTGATACATACGATGTTTATCAAATCTTTGGTTTACCAATGGGGAAGTATTGTGATACTTTTGAGTGTATGTTAGACTCCCAAAGCAAAGAAGATGAAAAGGTGTATAAAAGTGAATTAGATAGGTTTATGCAAGCTTATTTCAATGAGGATAAAGGTGTGATTGCTAGCATGCCAGAAAAAGTATTAGAGTTTAAGGATGGTGGGGAAATGTTCCAATGGGGTTTTTGATGTATGTGTTCTGTACTTTGCTTATGGGAAATCAGAATAGATATATCAACAAAAAGGCGTTTAGGTTGTTTGTGAAGTTGGATGAAGTGAACCAATATAATTGGTGTTTGTTTGCGTTGAAGAGTCTTTGCCATTCGGTGCAAAAGTGGCAAGCAAAGAAGGACTCTTACTTTGATGGCCCGATTCTGCTGTTGTTGGTAATTTTCTTTTTACTGTTTTTTTTTTAAAATTGTATGAGCGTATGTGTTGTAGATTATGAGCATAAATTTTTAGATTCATGCATTATGGTTTTATGCAATGATCATTACTGTTCTAGGTAATGAGCATATGTTTTTAAATTCATGAGCATTATCATTTAACGTAATCAGCATTGCTGTTCTAGGGTATGAGCATAGTTTTTTAGATTCATAAGCATTATAATTTTTATGTAATGAGCATTATCATTATAAGTAATGAACATAGGTTTTTAGATTCATGAGCATTATGTTTTTATGCAATGAACATTGTCATTATAGGTAATGAGCATGGGTTTTTAAATTCATGAGCATTATGCTCTTTATGTAATGAGCATTGTCATTCTCGGGTACAAGTATAGGTTTTCAGATTCATGAGCATTATGGTTTTTATGGAATTAGCATTGTCATTATAGGTAATGAGCATAGGTTTTCAGATTCATGAGCATTATGGTTTTATGCAATGAGCATTGCCATTCTAGGGTATGAACATTGGTGTTTAAATTCATGAGCATTTTGTGTGATTATGTTTCAAGCATTGTTTTTAGAGTATGAGCATACATGTTGCACATCATAAGTAATTGTGTATTATCCTATGTATATTGAATTTGTCTATGAGCAATAATGTTTCTTTTTTTCTTCATTTTAAAATCATAGGCTTTCTACCTCGACAGAGTGTCCTTTGTGTTTCTAGAACATAATCGATCATTCCCAATTATTGGGGTATGGGACAATGATTCTGTCACTGAGAGGGTCAACTTTGAAAAAAAATATGGCTTTGGTAAGGGCATCATCAATCCAAGAATGGGCTCTTGCTTTGTTTGCTTCAATCAGTGTGTTGGTGCCAGATATTTGGTGCAAGATCCACGAATTCCTTACACTGATGGTGAAACTGAAGCATATTATTCAAGAAAACCAATTGCTTCAAAAGAACAACCCGAAAAGGAACACATTGATGTGAGTTCGGACAAATCAGAAGATGGAGATAACTGTCAGGTAAAATTTTATTATGAGCATTTTATAGTTATCATTTGGTATAAGCATTATTTATTTTTTTATAATGAATTATTAACTTTTTTGTGTATTGTTATGTGTTTGTAGATTATGAGCATTGCCATTATAGTTTATGAGCATATGTGTTTAGATTATAAGCATAGTAGTATGGGTATTATAATCTTAAGTTATGAGCATAGTAGTTGTAGGTCATGAGGATTGGTCTTATACATTATGAGCATATTAGTTGTAGGTCATGAGCATTGTCATTATATATCATGAGCATTGTCATTATTGTTTCTATACATTATGGATTTGAGTAATGAGCATTGTCATTATAGGTCATGAGCATTGGTCTTATACATTATGAGCATAGTAGTTGTAGGTCATGAGCATTGGTCTTATACATTATGAGCATAGTAGTTGTAGGTCATGAGCATAGTAGTTGTACAGTATGAGCATTGGCCTCTGTAGGTTATGAGCATAGGTGTTCTAATTCATGAGGATTATGGATTTTTGTTGTTTTGAGCATTGCTGTTGTATGTTGTGAGCATAGTAGTTGTATGTGATGATAGTTTTTTTTTTTTTTTTTGGTTGCAGAGGCTAACCAAAAAGTTAATAGAGGTTGCAAATGATCTTGCAAGGTCATTGAAGCAATTTAGGGAAACATCTGAAGCTGTATTTGAAGTTTTCCCTAATGTGACTGCAGCCAAAAAACTTGCTAGCCATGACAGCAAGATCTTCAATTTTTTCCGTGTTAGGTTGAATGTGGAGACCAATTTTGGGTTGGTCTCTATCTCTTGGGGAGAAGGTAAAAGAGTTTGAGTGGGAATCAAGTTGTTGATTTGTTCCTTTTCCTTTTTTGTAATTCCTTTGCTGTAGGGATTTTATTAATCCTAAAATTGTGTCAGCCTTGTACTATAAATAGAGCCTAGATGCTAGGTTTATTTGTATTACAATTGAGAGTGTTTCATATTATACCACAAGAGATTGACATGTAATCTCTGTGTTTCTGAGGGAGTTGTGTGAGGCTCAACTGTGAGTGTTGAGTTCTCAGGTTGTAACTCTAGGAAGGTTGTGAGAGATTGTGGAGGTCTGGGAATCTCTGAAACATCGTTGTAATCCTCTAATAGTGCATCGTTCGTGGTTTTTTCCCGGTTTGGGTTTTTCCACGTTAGTTCCTTGTGTCGAATCTTTATTTATTTTTCTGCCCTTATTATTGTTTGTTTGCTAACTACGCCCTGAGAATCCTAACAAGTGGTATCAGAGCTTTGGTTGGAGCGTTGTTAATCTGCAGACTGAGAAGCAATGGCGGGCGCTATTGTGAAGATTCCGGAGTTCGATGGGAAAGACTACGCATGGTGGAGGATGCGCGTTGAGGATGTGCTCCGCCAGCAAAGGTTACATCTTGCGATGGGTGATAAGCCAAAAGAGATGGAACTGAAGGATTGGGAAGAGCTTGATGGTCAGGCATTCAGTACGGTCAGGCTGACGCTAGCTCGGAACGTGGCTTTCAACGTCAAAGATCAGAAAACGACGAAAGATCTGCTCGAGGCTTTGCAAAACACATATTAGAAACCTTCGGCGGTGAACAAGGTATATGTGTTACGTTGTTTGTTTGAATTTAAGATGCATGAGTCTGGTGATATGCATGATAGTATGAATGAGTTGAATATGAAACTATCAAAATTAACCTCTGTGGGATTTAAGTTCGACGATGAGATGAATGCTAATATACTATTGGCTACCCCACCTAAGTCTTAGGAAAATTTCGTGACTTCTGTATCTTGTTCAACTAAGAAGGATGAGAAACTGAAGTTTGGGGAAATTAGAGACTTGGTCCTGAATGAAAGTATTCGTAGGAAAGATTCCGATGTGTCTGAGTCTTCGGGGGATGCTTTGACTATTAGGGGTAGAAGGAATAGTGGGAGTTCGGGTCGGGGTCGACAAAAATCTAGAGGTCGAAACATGGAGCAAGTGTTGAGTTGGAACTGTGGTGATAGAGGTCATTTTTCGTAGGGATTGTCCCAAACCTAAGAAGAGCAGCCTTAATGACCAGGATTCTATATATTCTGTTGAGGATTTTGGTGATGCCCTAACTTTTAGTGTTGACAAGTCAGAAGGGGGTTGGGTGATAGATTCAGGCGCTTCGTTTCACTCTTCGTCTAGGAAGGAGGCCTTTAGCAATTTTGTGAGTGGGAGGTTTGGCAGGGTTAGGCTTGCAAACGGTCACAACCTAAAGGTGCTAGGAAGAGCTGATGTGAACATTAAAACTTCTAAGGGTGGAACTTGGAGGTTGAAGAATGTTCGGTATGTCCCGGGTCTGACCAAGAACCTTGTATTTGTGAGTCAACTAGATGAGGAGGGGTTCACGACGAGATTTGAAGATGGTCATTGGAGGGTAACGAAAGGATCTCTGATAATTGCAAATGGCAAGAAAGAGGGGAAGCTATATTCTGTCATTGATAACTCTAACATGCCAGTTCATGCTCGGCAAAGGCGTGTTAGCTTCTCTGATGAGAGAAGGGAACCAGAAACGAGGAGGTTTCAAGTCGAGGCTACGGAAACGGATGATCAGCCGAGGAACGCATCTAACCTGCATGGGAATTCGACAAGTTCAACACGAGCTAAAATCTCGATCCAAAATTCCCCAAAGTTGTTGACGATGATGCGTATGTCGAAGTTGTAGGGGCGTGATCAGTTCAAGTGGGAGCCTGTTACAAAAGGAGGAGTTGATGGGAGGTAACTGGTACCTCTGTTGATCTTTGCTGAACAAGATCGAGATGGATGCACTAGAGGATTCGAAGAGGTGTTGAAGTGGTGATTGATGATAATCGATGAAGGCTGCATTTACAATTGGTCTCCAAGTGGGAGATTGTTGGGTTGAATGTGGAGACCGATTTTGGGTTGGTCTGTATCTCTTGGGGAGCAAGGTAAAAGAGTTTGAGTGGGAATCAAGTTGTTGATTTGTTCCACTTCCTTTTTTGTAATTCCTTTGCTGTAGGGATTTTATTAATCCTAAAATTGTGTCAGCCTTGTACTATAAATAGAGCCTAGACGCTAGGTTTATTTGTATTGCAATTGAGATTGTTTCATCTTATACCACAAGAGATTGACCTGTAATCTTTGTGTTTCTGAGGGAGTTGTGTGAGGCTCAACTATGAGTGTTGAGTTCTCAGGTTGTAACTCTAGGAAGGTTGTGAGAGATTGTAGAGGTCTGGGAATCTCTGAAACACCGTTGTAATCCTCTGATAGTGCATCGTTCGTGGTTTTTTCCCGGTTTGGGGTTTTCCACGTTAATTCCTTGTGTCGAATCTTTATTTATTTTTCCGCTCTTATTATTGTTTGTTTGCTAACTACGCCCTGAGAATCCTAACATTCCGAGAATTTGTTAAGGAGGAGGAGGAGCAAACTGAAGCTCCAAGTGATGGTGGTCAACAGGGAACCCTCAGTCAAGATGAGGATTTTTGGAACAATCCAAAAATTGTAGAGGCCCTCGAAATATTGATGGATGCAATTGAGGGTGGGTTCCTCAATGACCCTATGTTTGATAACCAACAACCATCACCTACTACCTCCCCTCCTCCATCAAACCCTGCGAATGATGATTTTGATGAGCATGTCAATCAAGTTATTAGTAATGTTGTCAATGAGATTATGATTGACTCTCAAGTAGAAGAACCAGCAGAAAACGAATCTGCAATTTTGCCAATTGTTGATGAGCATGCCAACCAGGCTATGAATGATGATTTGGTGAAGAAAAAAAGTGATGAAGCTCCGAGGAAAAATGTGCATCCTGAACTACCTATAAAAAAGAAACCAAACAGAAAAATAACACATATGCCTCACAGTATGTGTTCCCCCTACCGTGACCGTGTTGTAACGTTGAGAAAAAAATTTACTGCACGTGAAAGACAATGTATTAGAATCATTTTTGCACGAGATGCTGACGATGAATAAGTATTTTTTTGGCCTTTTAGATTTTTATTTTTTGTTTAAATTTCATGTTGTTAATCGAAATTATTTTTATTATATTTTACAGTGAGATTCTTGCAAGGACAAAGTGGGGGGAGCTCAATCGAAAAAATTTGAAATATCTTGTGTATAAGGAATCATATGTTGATGATGAGGTAGTTAATGAGTGGAGCAGGTTTTTAAATAATTTGGAGCTATACAGAAATATCTCTTCTGTATCTCGATTTTTCTTCACCTCAAACTGTGTGGTGAGTAATTTATGAGCATTTGGGCATATTATTTTCATGTTATAAGCTTAGGTGTATAGATTTATGAGCAAAAGTGTTGGATGAGATGAGCATTTAGGTTGATGAGCATTAACGTTCTTTTGCATTTATGAGCTTTGATGTTCTAGATTATGAGTATAGTAGGTCAACTTGATGAGCATTTTTTAGAATTTTCGATTTTGTGATTTTGGTTGTCATTTACTTACAGCAAAGCCTAGTTCTTGCTAATGGAAAAGACTCCAAACAAACATCAAGAGATTTCTTTGTGGAAATTGCATCAAATGAATAGGTAGAGCAAGATCATATTGATCTTAAAAAGGTTGATGTGGTAAGTTTTGTCAATTATGTATTGGTTATAATCAATTATTTAATTTTTGAAACTAATTATATTCTTTTATGTTATTTATTTCAGATTTTCATTCCAATTTGTGCCCATGAGCACTACTTTTTGTTCTGCTCAAACATCCCAAAACAAGAAAATTTAATCATCGACAATTTGATTGTCGATATGCCTCGAAAGAAAAGATATGGAACTTTGCCTCAACGTTCGGTAATATTCTTTTTTAAACTTTTTCATGTTTGTTTTTTGTGAAATTCATTAAGTTCAACTGAGCATTGTTTTTGTAGGGTATGAGCATAATAGTTATATGTTATGAGCATAGTAGTTGCACAATATGAGCATTGGGCTTGTAGGTTATGAGCATGGGTGTTTTGATTCATGAGCATTATGGTTTTGTGTAATGAGCATTGTCATTATAAGTTATGAGCATCAACCTCTATAGGTTATGAGCATTGATCTTTTAGGTTATGAGCATTAAAGTTGTAGGTCATGAACATTAAAGTTTTAGGTTATCAGCATTGGTCTTGTAGGTTATGAGCATAAAAGTATATACTTAAGCATTAAATTTGATTGTCAACATAACTTGAAAGAATAGATATGACACTTTGCCTCATCATTTGGTAATATTTTTTTAACTTTTTTTTCATGATCATTTTTTTTAATGTAAGCTAGTACACTTGGTTATTTCATGAAAACCAAGGTGTATGCTGGCTCAGAATCATACCCCAAAATAGAAGATTTCAAACTTGGTTATGCCGACATGCCGTGGTTTACAAAGGATAACGACACTGATTGTGGTGTTTTTCTTATGAGGCATATGGAAACCTTTTTTGGGATGAAAATGATTGGCCATGCGACTTGGAGAAAGATAATGTATGTATCTCTTGCTCTCTCACAAAGCCTCCAATATTTTTTTTATTTATTTTTAATGACAAGTATGGAATTCTTATACTTTTTTTTCTTGTCTGTAATTGCAGCAAAAACAAATTAATATGCTCAGAGTCGCATATGCAGACTTGTTGCTGACTTACGAACAAATCCAATTGCGCAGCAAATTTACAAATTCTCCTATTGAAGAATAAGTTGAAAATGTCATGGTTCTGGAGTCGTCTGTTGTAGATGATTGTGCAGAATAGAGTAGTTGTATGTGTAGAAGAATGAGTGCTGATGAGGAGTGTGTCAAAGATGGTTGATCATCATCTGGGAACATGTACTTTAAATGTAATTGCACATTTGTCACTTGGTTTAAATATATTTTGGTCAGATTCGATTGTACTAAATCTTGGCAAATGTTGTGGTTGATGCAATTATTAATTTCTATTAGCATAAAAGTATATACGTTATGAGAAGGCTTGATGTATGCATTATGGGTATAACAGTTATATGCTATGAGCATTGTAGTTTTACAATATGAGCATTATGGTTTTGTGTAATGAGCATTGTCATGATAGGTCATGAGCATTGACCTTGTATGTTATGAGCATTGTCATTATAAGTCATGAACATTGGCCATGTAGGTTATGAGCATAGGTGTTCTGAATCATGAGCATTATGGTTTTGTGTAATGAGCATTGTAATGATAAGTCATGAGCATTATCCTTTTAGGTTATGAGCATTAAAGTTGTAGATCATGAGCATTGGCCTTGTATGTTATGAGCATTAAGGTTTTGTGTAATGAGCATTATCATTATAAGTCATGAGCATTAGTCTTGTAGGTTATGAGCATTGTCATTATAAGTCATGAGCATTCTCCATGTAGGTTATGAGCATTGTAATGATAGGTCATGAGCATTATGGTTTTGTGTAATGAGCATTGTAATGATAGATCATGAGCATTGGCCTTGTATCATATGAGCATTATGGTTTTGTGTAATGAGCATTGGCCATGTAAGTTATGAGCATTGTTATTATAAGTCATGAGCATTGGCCTCGTATCATATGAGCATTGTAATGATAGGTCATGAGCATTATGGCTTTGTGTAATGAGCATTGTAATGATAGATCATGAGCATTGGCGTTGTATCATATGGGCATTAAAGTTGTAGGTCATGATATCATATGAGCATTAAAGTTGTAGGTCATGATCATTGGTCTTGTACGATATGAGCATCATGGTTTTGTGTAATGAGCATTATCATTATAAGTCATGAGCATTTGTTATATAGATTTATGAGCATTAAAGTTCTAGATCATGAGCATTGGCCTTGTATGTTATTAGCATTATGGTTGTGTAATGAGCATTATCATTATAAGTCATGAGCATTCGTCTTGTAGGTTATGAGCATTGTCATTATAAGTCCTGAGCTTTGTCCATGTACGTTATGAGCATTGTAATGATAAGTCATGAGCATTATTATGGTTTTGTGTAATGAGCATTGTAATGATAGATCATGAGCATTGGCCTTGTATCATATGAGCATTAAAGTTGTAGGTCATGAGTATAGGCCATGATTGGCCATGAGCATTATCATTATAAGTCATGAGCATTGTAATGATAGGTCATGAGCATTGCCATTATTAGTCATGAGCATTATTATTGGAGCATTATTATGGTTTTGTGTAATGAGTATTGTAATGATAGATCATGAGCATTGGCCTTTGTATTATATGAGCATTAAAGTTGTAGGTCATGAGTATTGGCCATGTAGGTTATGAGCATTGTAATGATAGGTCATGAGCATTATCATTCTAAGCCATGAGCATTCGTCTTGTAGGTTATGAGCATTGTCATTATAAGTCATGAGCATTATTATTGGAGCATTATTATGGTTTTGTGCAATGAGCATTGTAATGATAGGTCATGAGCATTATGGTTTTGTGTAATGAGCATTGTAATGATAGATCATGAGCATTGGCCTTGTATCATATGAGCATTATGGTTTTATATAATGAGCATTGTCATTGGTCTTGTGTAATGAGCCTTGTCATTATAAGTCATGAGCATTATAAGTCATCATCATTGTCATTATATGTAATGAGCATTGTATTTACATATATGATTATACTACTAATTGTGTTTTCAAACATAACTTTAAAATATAGTCAATATTGCTAATATTGATGGGGATATGGATGAACATCATGTGAAGATATGCCTGACATGCTTTGTTGGAGCAGTTGGGTGAATGAGACAAAATTGGGACTCTGCATTGTCAATTTAAAATAAAGTTACTATATATTCAAATTTTTTAATTTCAAATATGTATTTGGTTGGTTTTGGTACTTGTGACATAGCACTTTCCACTGTGGTAAATGTTTGGTGTTGAGTTTGTTGCTCTTGTTCTTGTCTTTCCTGTTGCTGCTGTTGTTTTCTTCTTGTTGTAGTTTCCTGTGAAGACATTTTCAATATGTTCTGAGCATAAACATTATAGTATATGAATAATGTTGTTCACACTTATTTGAGCATAAATGTATGATGATGAGCATAGTAGTAATAGGTTATGAGTATTTTCTCTTGAGGCATATTAGCATAGTACGTGTTTGATATGTGTATGATGATGAGCAATGAAGTTCAAGTTTATGAGCATATTTACCTTCCTTGTTTCTGCTGCTCTTTTCCTCCCTCTTGCTATGTTTGCCATTTTTTCAGTTGTTGATTTTCTTCTAATGTTACTCTCACCCTTTTGCCTTGATTTTTTGGGATTTAAGACAACTGTTTCATTGTCTATATGGTGCTCCTCAACGTCATGGTTCTAGACATCTTCTGATTCAGATACAACCAATCCTTCATTCTGTATTTGTTGTTTAACTTGTGTCAAATTGTCTTCAATTATTTTCCTTGCTTCTTCATTTTTGGCACTTGCTGAAATAACTGAATTATATTTTCTCTTCCTTTGCGTCCTCCACACTGCTGGTGGTGTTGAAGCCCCTTTTTTTGTTGTGTTTTCTTGGTCTTCTTGGGGTCTAATGCTTTTCGTCCATCTTGGTGTCATATATTTTGTTGGCATAACTTCAACACAATTTAAGTCGTAAACCCTCAAAGAATGTGAGCATAATATGCCTGTTTCTTGAAACCCCATGCAGGTGCATTGTATATCATGTGACAACTTGTTGAAACTCACCAAATACTTATATTGAGGCTTCACGCGATGCCAAATGTTGTAAGTCTCATATTCATCACAAGATTCTGCTTGGGAATGGAGGTACGTATGAATTCGCTTGTATTCTTTCTCAAATTCTGTGTAGATGTTGGGTGTGTATATGTTTGCAGCTTGAATCAACATAGGTATATCATTCAATGTCATTTCTGGAATCCCCTGTCCACTTTTGAAGTTAAGTGTGTTTTCATTACTTCTCCATTCATGAACTACATCGTTGAATATATGGAAAAATTCAACTAAAGTAGTAGTTGCATGTAGTCTTTTCCTGAGTGAACTGTTTGTTGACTCACTCCGTTGCGAAGACAATATACCTCCTGAAAAGAACTGTTTGTTGTAAGCTGGACACCATTTTTCCCTAAGACCATATAACCTTTTCAACCACTCGTCCTCTTTGCAGTCATATTCTTCCATCAAACTGACATGGGAAAATTGAAGATTTTATCAACATAGTAGATCTAGATTATGAGCATAAGATTCATGAGCATTATGATTTTATGGAATGATATTGTCGTTCTAGGTCATGAGCATAGGGGTTTAGATTTCATGAGCATTAACGTTTTTATGTAATGAGCATTGTCATTCTAAGTCTTGAGCATAGGAGTTTAGAATAATGAGCATTCTGATTTTACGCAATGAGCATTGGCTTTGTAGGTCATGAGCATAGGTGTTTAGATTCATGAGCATTGGCTTTGTAGGTTATGAGCATAGGTCTTTAGATTCATGAGCATTATGGTTTTATGTAATGATCATTGTTGTTTATAGGCTACTAGCATATGTGTTTGTAGTTTATGAGCATAGGAGTTCAGATTGATGAGCATAATTGATTTATGTAATGAGCATTGGTCTTATATATTATGAACATGGGAGTTTAGATTCAGGAGCATTATCATCTTATGTAATGAGCATAGGAGTTTAGAATAATGAGCATTATTGATTTTATGTAATGAGCATTGCTAATCTAGTTTATGAGTATAGGAGTTTAGATTGATGAGCATAATTGATTTATCTAATGAGCATTGTATTTATATAGTTTATGAGCATAGGAGTTTGGATTAATGAGAATTGTGATTTTATGTAATGAGTATTGTCGTTCTAGGTCATGAGCATTGGTGTTTAGATTCATGAGCATTATGGTTTTATGTAATGAGCAATAATGTTAAGTGTTTATGAGTAATAATGTTTAAGAATTATAAGCATTGTAGTTGTAGGATATGAGCATACCTCTGCCATAAGTCTTCAAATTCTTCTATTGTGTCTGGTAGTTCGAGTAATCTGTCAAACTTTTCTTGGAATCCTTCCATGCATCTTAATTGCTTGATGCATGACTTTGAATTTTCAATTAAATGCCAGATGCATAATCTATGTGCAGCTATTGGGAACACCTTGGCTATACCATTCCGCATTGCATTTGCTTGATCAGTCATTATGGTAATTGGCATTTTTCCTCCTATTGAATCTAAGAACTTATCAAACAACCATATAAAGCTCTTTGTATTTTCATTTAACAAGAACCCACATCCAAACATAATGTTCTGACCATGGTGGTTCATTCCAACAAATGGGCCACATATTAAGTTGTACTTATTTGTCCTATAAGTTGTGTCATGAACCACAAGGTCACCAAACAACATGTAATCTTTCTTCATTTGGGAATCTCTCCAAAAAAACTCTCTATCGAACCCTCTTCATCACACTCAAAATCATAATAAAAATCAGGCTCTTTTTTTTCCTCTTTTCTGAACAACTTTATCAAGGTATTTGCATCGCATCCATCCAAGTGCTTCTTTTTTTGTCTCAATATTTCATCATATGCATCTCTTTTAGTGAATCCAAGAGCTGGTGATCCTCCAGCTTCTTTCTTCATTACTCTAATTGCATCAGCAATTTTTACCCCTCAGTTGATCAATTGTTTAAGGTACAGTAACTGTTGTCGGTCAATCTTTCGATGTGATCTGAGTAAATGCCTTTGATCTGAGGGGCAAAATCTATGATTATGCTCTATTCTGTGCCTTGCCACTGTCCATACCCCATCTTTTATCTCAAAATACACCATTGCCTTGCAATTTGTTCTTGTGTCAAGCTTGGTGTACATTTTCCCGTCCTTCCCTTTGTTTTCTTTCAATCCAGCCTTATTGCAAGCAAACTCTCTGCCTCTAAGTTCCCTTGAATTTTCTCTATATCTTGTCTTGGTTTTACGAACACTAAATCCAATTCTGAATGCATACTCATTATATAACGAAAATGCTTCCTTTTCTGATGCAACTTTCTTGCCTAGGATTTCTGAACTTTCAGCTTCCTTTACTATTTGGTTGTCTGGCAATGGTACCATAATTTCTGCAAGTGCTTGAGCTTTCAATGTTTGGAACTCTTTTGCGGCCACTGACGTTTGTTTATCCACGGGTTCATGATCTGTTGATACAAAATTGATGTTATAAATCAACATTACAAACATTTTATTTCTAAATGATGAGCATAATAGTTATATGTTGTGAGCATTAAAGTTGTGCACTATGAGCATTTGTGTAGAGACTTATGAGCATTGGCCTTATAGGTTATGAGCATAATAGTTCTAGTATATGAGCAAAACTATATTTGATATGTCATGAGCAATTTCCTTGTACATTATGAGCATTAACATGAGTATAAAATCAGGTCATGAGCATTGTCATTATAAGTCATGAGTAATTGCCTTGTACATTATGAGCATTGTCATTATAAGTCATGAGCATTGTCCTTTCAGGTCATAAGCATTGTAATGATAGATCATGAGCATTATGACTTTATGTAATGAGCA
Organism: Portulaca oleracea; assembly: GCA_029582165.1. Classification (NCBI taxonomy): domain Eukaryota; kingdom Viridiplantae; phylum Streptophyta; class Magnoliopsida; order Caryophyllales; family Portulacaceae; genus Portulaca; species Portulaca oleracea. The sequence continues at coordinate 11,118,657 of CM055876.1, forward strand.
TTGTCTTACTAATTAACTATATTTGATATGGGCATTCTACTTCTACATGATGAGCATAATAGTTATATGTTATGAGCATTTCATATATGTATATTATGAATATTTCATGTATATGTTATGAGCATCCTTTTTCTATATTTATAGTATGAACATTGTTCTTTTAAGAAAACAATATCTATGTACCTTCTTCTCGTGAATCATCATCAGATTCATCTATGTGTAGTGTTTTTGCATTCGAATGTTGGGTGGATGTTTCTGCAGATTTAAAGGATCAAACACATTAAGTGTAATTGTTGATAATATGAAATCGTCCTTCAACAATGTAAATCGTTTAACGTTTTACCTGTTTGAGTTTGAATGATGTCGTTTTTCGTTGAATTTGCTTGATCTTGATCCATAATTTTCTTTTCTCCTCTTATCACTTTCTTTCTGTATAGATGAAATTATCCGAAAAATGGATGGAAAAATTTCCTGGTAATTTCGTTTTTCTCGCCAATCATCTAAATGCAATCGTTTTCTAGGGTTTGATTTTTGTTTTTACGGGAATTTCGTTTTTCTGGGATTTTCGTTTGTTTGATTGATTTCGATTTCTTGCTTTAATATGTAACCGTTTTCATGCACAATATTTGATTTCTTTTCTTTTTCTTTCTCTTGGGCGGCGATAATTATTTGGCCTTCTTTCATTTCTTTTCTTTTCTTTGGGACGCCAGGAAGCTACTGACCTTCTTTCATTTCTTTTCTTTTCATTGGGCCACGCGGAAGCTAATGTGGGCCGGGCTCAGGGAGCATCATGCTCCCGGGATCAGCATCTAACCGCTGAACAAATATTGTTACATCATAGGAAAAACCTGAATTTAATTGATGTTAATTTGGTGTTGCGCTACTGCCAAATACAACCCCCAAAGTTTGGGATATTCATGTTAAAATTAAAGTTCGGGATATGATAAACAAAGCCCAAAGTTGGGAATTTTAAAATCTAAAAACCCAATATTATAAGACTGTCTTACGGTAATTTATGATGAGACTCATCATCATACTCTTGATAAAGCTCACTTGGAGTACACGCATATAATTAGACCCTAATAGCTTCTCTTGCTGTCACCCCTCTCTTCACAATTCTTACGACTCTCTCTCAAACGTTCTCCAACGCTATTGCGTTAAACCACGCCACAGAAGCCTTAAGCCTATCTTTTATCTTTAAATTACGTGTTCTATTAATTGTTTTCTTGTTTTCTTTTTACGGCCATCAGGGTCTTTATTAATCGACATTAAATACAGGTCCCAAAAAGCACAGGAACAAAAGCTAAAACCATAGCATCCGAATGACAATTGCTTTCGTGTCAACTGAACCATGATTAACACATATATTCGTAACATTTTGTCTTTGAGTTTTTAGTTTTACAATTAGGTTTTTGGCTCAAAATAATCCGAAGTCGGAGGTCATTGGCTAAAAATAATCCAAACTCACTTTTTGGCTGAAAATAATCCAAACTTTTAACCTATTTACTCGGACTAAACCGAAATTGATTTTCGGCGTCGGAATACTGACTTGGCAGCCTGAGCACGTGTTTCTTTAATTGATTTTGGTTTTGAATTTATGATAACTGGGGGTCTACATAAGCTGATCAGTCAGCATTCCGACGTCGGAAATCGATTTCGGTTTAATCCGAGTAAATAGGTTAAAAGTTTGGATTATTTTTAGCCAAAAAGTGAGCTTGGATTATTTCAACCAATGATCTCCGACATTTGGATTATTTTTAGCCGAAAACCCTTTACAATTTTACGTCTTCTTTTAATTTAATTTGGACATAAATTTTAGTATGAGAGGATTTTTTTATATGTTGACGTTTTTAATATTTTGTATGATTAATAAATGAAATTATAATGAGTTTCTAACGGAGATGTGATTAATAATTTATCAAAGGATGAATTTTATCATTGTCAGTCCAAATAAATTATTAGTCACGACTATATTTATATAAAAAGTCACCATAAATTTATAAAATTTCGAATAAATTAGTCACGTCTATGTTTATAAAAAGTCACTACAAATTTATACATTTTACGATAAATTTAGAATGAAACGGTCTTATATACAAGGTCACCAGAAATTTATAAAAAGTCTAAATAAATTATTAGTCACGTCTATATTTATAAAAAAAAAATCACCATAAATTATGCATCTTACGATAATTTGGACGTTTGTATTGTATAGTTTATACAATGACTAGCTAGATAACCTATCCTTTGGACATGGTAATTTCTATATTTTTAGAATACTAGTATTTATTTATAAAAAGTATAGGTAGATGAATAATATTAGGTGTTGTTAAAATTTTATCTTGTCCGAATATTTAAATTTATCTATCCCGAAAATACTAAGGAAATTAGTATATTAATTTGACTTTTAAAGTTTGGATGGTTACAACATTGTTGAAAATTTAGACACCATGTCACAATGTTTTCATTATTTGTATAGCTTCTAGCTAATTCTCATGTGAAAACAATGATCACAACAAAAATCATTTTTAGCCTAACTTTAAACTTCTCTGGACCTGGTGATCTACACCTAAATTTTTGATACCCCTTATATTATATTTGAATTCAATATTTATTATTAAATATAATGTTCATAAGAGAATAGTTTATTAATCAATAAACATTCTCGAAATTATATAAAAAATGAATATTTCTTTAAAAAAATAAACATGAAAAGAAATTTAATAGTAGTGTACTGTCTAAAAAGATTGACAAAACTCTAAGCATCCTTCATCATATTATTTCATTATTATTAATTACTGTCAGTTATTATACATTTGTGCTAACTTTACATTTTTGATATGTTGGGATTCACCCATGAGTAAAAATGTCTCACATGGAAAAATTAAAGACAAAGGACATGGTATATAAGTCAAGTGGGCAACTCCTCTTAACACCAACCGGTTTTAAGATGTAACCTTACTTGACTTGTGTACCATGGATATTGGTTAAAGTGGGCTCCTCTTTGGATCTCCCCAACATGATACATTTTAAAATTTTCACATGAATGAATTTTTTGTCATCAATTAATAAAGGGAAATTGGATTCTAATAATACAAACTTTTGGTCATTTAAGACTTAATAATACGAACTTTCGATTTGGTTCTGAATAATATGAACTTTGACCCCCTATTGCCATCAATAACACGCCACCGAGTTAAGATTAACTTAACTCAGTGGTGATCCTAGCTGGCGGCGGAGTTATATTGTCTTTGTATTTTGACCTTGCCATGTCATTAGTTGACTTTAAAAAAAATGCCAACTCACCCTTTTATTTTTTTTCCCTTTTATTTTTTAATCCCCTCTCTCTCTTTCTCTCTCCTCTCTCCTCTCTCCTCTCTCTACATTTCCCCCATTTTTTCCAGCAGATGCTCAGCAATGCCCGACCACCACAATCCTAGCTCCTCCTCCGACGATCCCAACCTCCACCTCTGCCCTCCTCCGGCGTCGATTCATCTCCTCCGCCGCCCACTTCCGACGAGTCCGACTCAGTCCTCGACATCTCTGGCAAGAATTTGGAGCTCTCCCTCTTCGACGCACCTAATTCCGCCCACTGATTTTCTTAAATTTGGGTGCCTGAAGTCAGAATTATTCGGGAAGAAGAAACAGAAGAGAGAAACGTAAGATCAAAATGCAGACGTTGTCTACGGCACCAACCACACCAACCCCCATTTTCCGAACTCGCTCCTTCCCGATTCAACTCAGCCCTCTGCCGATTCACCACCGTGTTGCGGGGCCGAGTCAACTCGGGATCCGGTGCGTCTACACTCAAAACGGCGTGGTAGGAGCCAGCCATGCCGATTGGTAGAGCACCTGCGCTATTCTATCGAGCAAGGTGATCGTTTCGGAGAAGAAATCATTGGCCGGAGGAAAACCCTCCAGCGATGGTGATAAGAACGGAGTAGTGACGATCAATGGGCACAAAACACTAGATTTGCTTCCGGTGGAGAAGCTTCCAAAGCCTCTCACGAGCGATCTCTCACCGGCACCAATGCACGGGGCCCAACTGCGGGTGGCATACCAGGGAGTCCCAGGGGCGTACTTTGAAGCGGCTACCGGAAAAGCTTACCCTGATGTAGACACCGGGATTTGCACCGATATAATCCCGGCTTGTCAAAAGGGACCGGATACATCATTGGGCCAATGCAGCAAACAATTGCAAACAAATCAAATCAAGCCGGCCCACTATTAGAAACAAAACCCGCACGGGTTTTAGTCGAAGAGGACGACCCAGAACCAGGACAGGCCCAAGGCGCGCCCCAGCCTCGGCAATCCAAAACCCGCGCGGGTTTTCTATCCCCTGAAGCGCGTCGTTTTGCCTTGCCTACGTCAGCAATCCATGTGTAGGATTGATAAAACCCTCGTGTGTTTTATATTTAAAAAATCCGGCGCCAAAACTTGATCATTATCCCATGATATTAGCCCATGTGTTTTGACCTTAAGGCTTGACTTGGTGATTGCATGGGGATAGGGGCATGATTGTTGGGATGTGTCTCCCTCCATTACCATCCTAAACACTACCCTCATCACCTATAATACCCCCCCTCCATTCCCTTCATTTTCACCAATTATCATAATCCCACTAACTACACTCACAAACCATTCTATTATTCACAACTAATCTCTCATCATACTCTCTCATTATCATCCCCTTACTCTACCAAAATCATCACTCATATTATCCTACTACCATCCTCACATTCACTTTCCCATCCACCAAGTCAAGGCAAGATCCAGGTTTCTGGACGGCGCATTCGGGCTTTTAAATCAAAGAGGTTCGCTCTCATTTTCTTATCATTGTATTATTTAATTATGTAATTCGTATTTCATTTCCATTACTTGTGCATATTTTGTAAACTAAAATCTTTGTTTTATAATGCATGTTAAGAATATAAAGTTGCGAAATTAATTGAACTTCTCCCCGCTCTCTTTCATTTTAATGTCGATTTTAGTAGAGTCTATTTTCTAACAGGCGAATTCGAGAATTCTTATAATTCTCGAATTCGTAACCTTACCCACGGACTTAGAATCGGGTTTCGTAGACCGGAGTCATTTTTCATTATTTTTATGGTTTGTCGGTTCCCTTAAATCGACTGACGACTCTTATTTCCTTTATAACCCGTTTAATTATTTTAAACATACGGATTTACACCAAAATATTTAGTATCTTCCGTATATTAATCCAAGGCTAAAACCGAGAGAAAATGGGTCTAAAATTGATAAAACCATCGCGGGTTTTATCAATTTCAGCCCATGTTCTCTGGCCCAAGGAAATGCACGGTCCAGCCCATGGACAATTAAAACCCGCGCGAGTTTTAGCTGGCCATGGCGGCCCGTTTTCTTTCTGTTGGGCCTGGATCTGATATTCGGGTCAAAACTGAATTATTTTAAAATTATTTTGGTGTAATTTCGAATATTTAAATAATAAAAAACGGACTTATAAAAGAAATTAAATTTCACCACCCCGAAAATGAATTTCATAAAATAAAAATATCCTTATTTAAGGATTAAGCAACCTTAGTCGGCTCCCGATCGTTTAAGTAGCGCATCACGGAGAAAAGGGGTCACCCTTTTCCCGGGGTCCTACAGATTGGCGACTCCACTTGGGACTTAAACTTAAAAAGAGGGTAAAACTTGAAAAAATCGAATTAATTTGAAATTGTAAAAGGGAGAAGTTGATTATTTTCGCGATTTTATAATTCTTTTTAGGCATCCTTTGCATACCGGGCCACTAATCGCGTCTTTTGATACGTTAGCACAAAGGCGACGGTTAAGTTATACCTAGGTGATTCCCTCGAGAGCGGCCGGGTCACTACTTGTGGGATGCACCCTACATCGCCAAGCATTTGGTCCCCTCTCTCCACGTGTTACACTCATAGGGCTTCCTTGAAGTTCTTTGAACAATACCTCACACTCCTTACCCTAGGGTATGGAGCACGGAGATGAAAACGTGAGGCAGGCCATATAATCCAACCATAGAAAAATCCATGAACATAGAGCCTTGGTTTAGGGTGTCCCTTCATGTTGTATGCTATATGCTATGTGCAACCCCTTCCCCTTTTTCCTTTTGTTTTAGAGTCGACCCTAGTTTAGAGGTTTTGTTCTAGTCCATATAAAATTCATTGGGTTGAGGAAATGATTATTTATTAATTAGAATAATTAACCCAAAATGCATCATGGTTAGCCCAAGTGGAAGGGCCCATTTATGCTTAAAAGGTGGTTATTTCAATTAACAAATAAAAATCGACTCACCTTTGATGATATTAAATGGCCCTTTACAAAATTCTCTTAACAAAGGTCCAAAAAAAATTAATTAAAAGTCCAACAAAGTTAATGGATAGCGTTTTAGATTGCATAATAGTTACTAAGCTCGAGGAAATTAATTTGTCGATTTAATTAATAAATCTACCGCATGTATGGTCGGTTCGTTGTTAGGCCCAACCATATTAGGTTTGTTGATTAAACCTATAAATTAGTTATGACTCGCTTATTGTTGACTTTATTCAGTCCTTTATAATACCCGTTTTCCTTGACTAAAAATAATAATAAAATAGGTAAATAATAAAAAGGGATAAAAAGAAAGAAGGTAAAAAACAAAGGGGTCGTCAGTCTTGTTAAGCATTATTCTAGTCCGCATAATAGTCATTATGGTTTGAGCTGTTTAAATTGTTGGGCCAAGTTACGGATTCTCCTTAAAACGGTCGGCCTGTGGTTTGGGCCCATCCGAATTGAGAAACACTGACTTGAACCTATCGATTTATGACCCGCTCGCTATGTTTGACTTTATTCGGCCCTTTATAATGTTCTGTCTATAGGTCCATATAGAGTTAGGTCATGCACTCCCAAAAAGTGGGTAAGTCCTTTGTGTCAGCATATACGTGTCGAGTCAGTTAGGATCATATAGGTCTCTTAGGGCATGCATGCATCGGATAGTACGTGTCAGAGTACGTCTTCGAGTGTTCTATCTTTGAATTTCCATGCAGGCATCATTGGTGATCGACTCCGAGCCCGCATTCGAGATCCACGAACTGGTCGTTTGATTCCGAACCCTCATTACGATCCATCTACAACTAGTGATTGCATCATGTCTGGAGAGCAATTCCAAGAAGTCCCGATCGAAAGCACCGAAGCCAACATCACGTAGCATTTGGACGAGCTCTACACCAAAATGCAAGGACTTGTGTTCGCTAATACCCTAGAGCAGGAACAGAAGATGAACAAAAGGTTGAGTGAACAACAACAAGTGATGGATGGTATGCTGGAGGCCATCACTAAGATCAACACCAAGTTAGGGCTGAATGTTGAAGAGGATGACGAAGAAATGCAAGGATATGAATCTGAGCCTGAAATCATCAAGACATCTTCAGACTCTGGAGGAATAGGGATATCTAAGGCTAAGGTTAACACGTCTGAAGTGTCAAAACCTACAAGGGACCCCGCTATTAAGGCCCTTGAGCAGAAGTTAGAGAGCCTCACCAAAGCAATGAGCTCTGTGTCGGCCTTTGCTGACAAGTACTTGGAGGTTCCATTGCCTGTTCAGCCAACTCTGAAGATAGATGACAAAGTTGAAGTGCCAAATATTAGGTTCAAACCTTTTGAGAACCCTATTCATCATGTTGAGGAGTTCATGAGGCTGGCACCTTTAAACCGGATTGATGCCGACTTATACTCTACCGTCTTCCTATCCACCCTAGATGGAGAAGCAAAGGTATGGTATCATGCCCTGTCACCGCAAATCAAAGCCAACTGGAGTGAGCTGTTCAAAGATTTCATTCACCATTACACCCGCATACAGAAGAAGCAAGCTACGGTGGATGACCTAACTGCCATGAAGCGACGGGATGATGAGTCCTTTATGGATTACTTTGAAAGATAGAATACAAAGTTGTCCCACATCAATGAGACAATTCCTCTCCGCCTGCAGTTATCTACCTTTAAGCAAGGACTCAAGAGCAGTCTATCCAAACATTTAGGGTACCATGTCGTTAAAGACTTTGATTACTTGAAGGACATCTATGTCCAACTAGAGGCGATGCACAATGATAAGACCACTTCGCCTGGATGGAAAGGATCTAGCTCCAACAGGAGGGCCACTAGTGCGGCTAGCCACCCTCCTAAGATTATGGAGACTAACTCTATCCAGCGCAAGGGGCCTTATGTACCGAAGTACGAGATCTATACTCCATTGGATGTCCCTTACTCTCAGGCTCTAGACCATCTGGTCAAGAAGGATATCTTGGTTTTTCCCTTACCGAAGGAAGAGCCAGAAATCAAAGGCAAAAACTGGGATGCTAACCAATTTTGCCGCTATCACCGTTGCCGAGGGCATGACACTGAGAAATGTTGGACTCTCAGGAATAAGATAGAAGATATGATCAGGGCAGGGACATTACCAATGCCAAAAGCTGCCAAGAAACCAAACAATCAAAGTAATCCCATGCTTGAGCATACGAATGCTATTCTCTGTGGCGACTTCAGTTTCGTCCCTTCCGCTTTTATTGTAGAAACTGGTCAACTTATCCCCGAAGTATTTGGGTTCCCTGAAGGTCTTTTCATCCATGTAATTTAGGACAGTGATGAAGATGATGAGCATGAGCATTCTGAGACAGAATGGATGGAGAAAGATGAACCAGATGATGTGGCATTTCTTACTCGATCTGGCCGCCACAACCATATGAACACCACCACCCCAGTGACTATTCCTAACCCAACACTAATGGTCGGCAATGACAATTAGGTCTCTCCTGAAGACCCTCTACTGTCTCAACTCAAAAAGACCAGAGCAGAGGTTACCATATGGCAACTCATATGCACATCACATGCTCATAGATAGAAGATGTTGGATGCCCTTACAGCACTCACAGTGATCACTATCTCGGGACTATGCTGTTTTCACTCATAAACAGTCAACTCTCGAAGTGGAACATAATTCAATGGATGAAAAACTCCACAACTTTGAGCTTGTGGCAATGATGAGCTAGGATGAAGCACCTTTCGATTTCGATCCCTACTCAAATCCCAAGGTACATGCTATGCTCAAGAGACAAGGTTATTTCCCCAGGATGCCGTTAGGGAAGAATCCGAAGAACAAAATTTCTCCAGTGTTCAAGACCTTTAAGAGAAGGGAAGGTTTAGCTTAGGCTACAAGCCAACTGAGAAGGAGGTCAGGCTCGCAAAGATGGCTATAGCTGAACAGAAGAGGATAGACGATCCTCCCACTTTGTTCCAAATGAAGCCCTATCCACTTACTCTGAATGGGCAGTTTCTTAGGGAAGGTGATGACTTCCCCTACTATGGATTTCCTGAGCCATTTTATCAGAAGAACAAAGGAATTCAAGTCGCTGGACTAGAAGTCTTCGATGATTGCTCCATTAATATGGCTATTGTCTTTGTTGCCACTCGGGACAAACAGCCTCCATTAGAATGGACTCATCTTGCTGGGAGCAACATTTTTGGCATGTTGTTTGGACAAGAAGCTGTCCAAGAGAAGTCTGAAGCTGACGTTGTTATTACTGCTTTGTCAAACCCAAGCTTTGACCCAAGTTCCATGATTACTGAAGACGGAGAAGTTAAGGCGGTCTCGTGGGTCGATGCTGAGGAGAATAATTTTGCTTTATCTGTAGGAGAGTCTGCTCCTAACGACATAGAGTCAGGTCTTAAGGGTCTAGAGTCAAGTGAGTCTAGTCTTGAGTCTGCTGGTGATGTACTCCTTTCTGCATTCAATAAGATGAACCTTTCTGCTTACTTTGTTTCTTCTTTCCCTTCTTCCCTAAACTGTTGCGCCAATAATAATCTGGAATTTAATGAACCCTTAAAAGAATTTTCTAATGAATATGAGCATAAAATGGCGGTGTTGGAAGACACCATCACCATAAATATGGGCATAGAAGAACAACCTCGGGAGTTGAAGTTAGGTAGTTCACTCACAACAAAAGAACGGGTAGCATTCATGGAGCTTCTCAAGGAGTTTGTGGATGTTTTCGCATGGTCCTACGAGGACATGCTGGGGATTGACAGGGAAATTACAGAACACGCCATACCTTTACATCCTAATGCAAAACCAGTTCGACAACAGGCTAGGAGGATCAAGCCTGAATGGGCTAAGAAGATTGAGGAAGAAGTGATCAAACAGCTTAACGCTAAATTCATCAAAGCAGTTCAATATCCTGAATGGATTGCTAACATTGTCCCGGTACCCAAGAAAGATGGGAAAGTGCGCATGTGTGTTGACTTTCGAGACCTCAATAAAGCTAGTCCCAATGATAGTTTCCCTTTACGTCACATCGATGTATTAGTGGATAACACTTGCTGACATGAACTCCTGTCCTTTATGGATGGGTATGCCGGTTACAATCAAATCAAAATGGCAGAAGAAGACATGGAGAAATACTCATTCACTACACCATGGGGAACATACTGTTATGTGGTTATGCCTTTTGGTCTCAAGAATGTCGGAGCAACATATCAAAGAACCGCCAACACTCTACTTCATAACATGATGTACATAGAGGTAGAGGTTTATATGGATGACATGATGGTTAAGTCCAAAACGAGGGAGGAGCACATTCCTAACCTTCGCAAGTTCTTTCTGCGACTTCGCAAATACAAGATGCGGCTTAATCCAGCAAAGTGCACCTTCGGTGTTACCTCTGGGAAGCTGCTAGGGTATGTGGTTAGCCAACGGGGCATTGAAGTTGACCCTTCAAAGATAAAGGCTATCCAAGAATTGCAACCACCCAGGACAGAAAAAGAGATAAGAGGCTTCCTAGGATGAGTTACATATATCAACAGGTTTATTTCAAAGCTCACCATGACTTGTAAACCTTTATTCAAGAAACTAAAGAAAGGAAGCAAAATAGAATGGGACGATCAATGTCAAGCGGCCTTTGACAAAATCAAGGAGTATTTGCAACATCCTCCAGTCCTCATGCCGCCAGTACCAGATGAGCCTCTACTCCTTTACCTTACCGTGACTAGCTCTTCGATGGGGGCTATGCTAGCTCAAAAGGTTAAAGGTCAGGAGAGCGGCATCTACTACTTGAGTAAGAAGTTCCTGGACTATGAAAGTCGATACGCAGACATAGAGAAAATGACTCTCGCATTAGTATGGGCCACTAAGAAGTTAAGGCATTACATGCTTTCACATACAATATATGTCATCGCTGAGAATAATCCCATTAAATTCATCATGGAGCAACCGACCATCAACAATCGCATTGCTCGATGGGTGGTCATGCTTTCAGAGTTCAATCTTTAGTACCTGCCTCAGAAATCCATCAAAGGACGGGTTGTTTCGGATTTCCTAGCTGCTTTACCATCACAAGAACCTCTAAGCACTCACTTGGAATTCCCAGATGAGGATGTATTTTTCACTGATTAAATAACAAGAGAAATGCATTTCGACGGAGCTTCTAACCAAATGGGTTGTGGAGTAGGAGTACTACTAATATCTCCAGAAGGGGAACATGTCCCTGTGTCTATGAAGTTGGACTTTGATTCTACTAACAACGCCACCGAGTATGAAGCATGCATCAAGGGCTTACAAGCTGCATTGACCTTGGGTATACGTCACATAAAAGTCTTCGGAGATTCTAGCCTCATAATAAATCAGGCTAAAAATACATGGAAGGTCCGGAATGAATGTCTTATGGCATACCAACAAAAGCTCTTGGGACTTGCTGACCAATTTGACAAATCAGTTTCCAGTACCTCTCAAGGGATCACAACGAGTTAGCTGACGCCCTAGCCAAGTTGTCTTCAATGATATCGATACCATCAGGCATGCTCCAATTACTAGTAGTAGTAGAACGACAGGTTGAACCTGCATATATTTGCAACATGGAGGCACAAGAGGAAGAGACTGAGGGATGGTTCCATGACATATACAATTTTCTTCGGAAAGGAGAATATCCAGCTGAGTTAGATGCTCGAGGACAGTGAGTGGTCAGGTCTCTAGCAGCACAATACTGCTTGATCTAGGATCGGCTTTATAAGAAATCACCTACGGGCATTAATTTATTATGCATCGATGCTAAGAGCACCAAGGAGGTCATGGCTACTGTACATGGAGGAGAGTGTGGTCCTCACATGAATGGACGTATGCTGGCGAAGAAGATTCAAAGGACTAGTTACTATTGGTCTACCATGGAGGCAAACTGCCTAGAGTTCGTTCGGAAGTGTCACAAATGCCAAGAGTATGCCAACCTACAGCACCAACCCCCATCATATCTAACTACTTTGACATCTCCATGGTCGTTCTCAGTATGGGGTATCGACATCATTGGCAAGATACACCTAACTGGAACAGGAGGACATGAGTACATTTTGGTCGCCATCGATTACTTCACTAAATGGGTAGAGGCAGCCTCTTTTGCCAAACTCACATCCAAGCAAGTGGCCAAATTCATTCTCCAAAACATCATATCGATATGGAGTGCCTCATGAGATCATTAGTGACAATGGAAGTCATTTTCGGAAGGAAGTAGAAACTTTGCTCGCCACTTACAAAATTCAGCATCACCGATCTTCGCCATACCGGCCTCAAGCTAACGGAGCTGTGGAAGCGGCCAATAAGACAGTAGCGGCAGTCATCAAGAAAATGGTTGTCACTTACAAAGATTGGCCGGATCAATTAGCATTTTCCCTGTGGGGATACCGAACCTCTATACGAACTGCTACAGGTGCAACACCATATTCTTTGGTGTATGGGATGGAGGCAGTCCTACCGATAGAAGTAGCAATCCCTTCGCTACGAATAGTAGCAGAAAGTCAACTGCCAGAAGCAGAATGGGCTTGGGCAAGGTTCGAGGAGTTAATGTTAATAGACGAAACGCGATTAAGGGCATTGCATAATGTGCAAGTGTACCAAAGCAGGATCACTCGTGCTTTTAATAAGAAGGTGAAAAGTCGTTCACTTCAAGTAGGTGATTTGGTGCTTAAGGAGATGAGGGCACCTATACAAGATCCAAGAGGAAAATTTGCACCTAATTGGAAGGGTCCTTACATGATTAAGGACATTTTGCCAGAAGGAGCAGCTCGGCTTGCTACTATGGATGGAGAAGATGTAATTCAACCCACGAATTTGGATCAACTCAAGCGATACTATGCTTAATATAACCAAGCAACTGGAAAACCAATTTTCAGACACTTGGGATATATTTAATAAACGCCCATGTATATAAGAAAATTAAAGTTTGCAAGAATAAATGATTGTGAACAATATTTCTTCTTTATTAATTGATAATGCGAGTACACTACTTGTAACATAAGAGAATTCAAAAGGCATAACTAAATAAAAGGTTATTATGGAAAAGCAGTTTCAGTTCCTTCATTTTCATTCCATCTTCTAATCTTGCTTCATTTTCATTCCGTTAAGAGCTTTCTCTTTGTCTTTGGGCTTATAGGCCCGCCTGCTTGGTTTTCGTGCCTCCACTCTCGGACCGAGCCTATCTTTCACCGAGTCTCTCGCACCCAAATGGTCCTTTACCGATGTACGAGGACCCAGTCTTTCCTTTGCAGATGCTTATATCCTTCTCGCTTCCCCAGCGCGGCGAGATTCAACAGCAGCAATCAACCATCCATGGTAGTCAGCATCGACAATATGAGACACGTGTATCTTTGGAGGGGCTTTGAGAGTTAGCCTTCTTTCCCAATATTTTAACTACGACTCAAATACCGAGCCTCGAAGCTTCAATTGATCAGGAGTCTCGCACAGTAGCTCGGGACTATCCTGCTTGCGACCCATCTGGCGCTTCACTCGCGCCGGAAAATAATAGGTCATGTGCGTCAAGCCGGCGAGACACACATAGGCATTGCGGAAGTCATGGGTCACATATTCGGAAATGTGCCACCATTCGATCCACCATAAGATCTCTCGAGGATCCTTTAAGAATGTGATCCAATCTGTTACCGAGCGAAGGTTGGTATATTTCCTCTTTCTCTAACAGTAGTTCGCCATCGCCGATGAAGTCCGGGGTTCTTCAATGAGACCCAAGTGCTCCATTAACCAGATCTGTCCAACAGTAGCCAGGGTTAGATTGCACGCCAATTATCCCAAACTAACTAAAAAAAAGAGTACAAAACCCGCGCGGGTTTTGAAGACAGTAGAGGTAGAAATCAGATGGTGGCGAAAAGAAGGAGTGAAATACCTGAAGTAGCAACGGGCTTCCTCGAAAGTCATGTTCTGGATTCGGATCATCCAAGCCCATCATGGTTTCCGCTAACATTAGAGGCACGGGATTATAGCCTCGGGACATGTCATCGACGATTTGGATTAAGTTCGCCGGTTCGGTTCTTTTGCCACTATGGTAGAAGCAAAACTCGTCGAGGAGACATAATACGAGCGCTCGCACTCGTATCACAGAACCATATTCCAAGGTGTCGGGAGATTGAAAATATTCAACTATGGTTTGGAAGTGTACCTTTTCGCCGAATATTGCACTTCCGATAACCCGAGATGGAAGACATAAGAGCTCCTTGTATTACTTGGGGATGTCCGTTGGTATTGGAGGTGACGTCGGCCGAGAAAAATGGTTTGTCCCTAGGATTGAGGACCATTCCTCCGAAAGAGGACATAACTCCTTCCACGCAAAGCGGAAAACATGCATCTTCGGATTCCAAAAAGTCTCTGCCGCACGGAGAAAATTGTGATTAATCCTCACTTGTCGAAGACTCATCAAGCTCGTTAACTTGTATCTCCCGAGCTCTTTCTTCTCGTCCTTGGACAAGGTGCTCATCCAAGTTGCAAGTTTTTTCTCGAACGCCATGAGAATCGGGAGGATTTTCTTTGTGTTTTTAGGAGAATATGTGATGAAGACTTTGAAGTGATGATGAGGAGTGATGATTATATGCATAACATGAAGTATTTATACACCTTCATGTATGATCAAAAATGGAGAAAATGCAACCAGCAACGATCATATAGCCGTTGCATTTGTATCCCTTGATTTTAGCTCATTTAAAACGGCTAGAAAAAAAAAAAAGCAATATCAAAACCCGCGCGGGTTTTGATGTGTCCAGATCCACGCGCGTGCCTGTCCAAGCCCAGGCCCAATGCCTGCTTAAGAGAAAACCCGCGCGGGTTTTCTGTCGATATGGGCTGCCTCTCCGCCATTCAACCAACCTGTTCCTGATTGTAATTGGGCTCGAGAATTGAATTGGCATGTTCCTGTATTTTTAATGTTTTGGATATTGACCCTATGATGCTCGGTTTTGAAATTCTTGCTCGAGTTTACTCTGACACTTAGGTTTTTGTTTTCTTTTATTTTCTTTTCTTTTTGGGGAAGCGGGATTAAGTTGGGATTAATCCTGTCATATACAAAGTCGTTCGGAAATGCATTAATAAAATAAAATCGCGCATTCACTGAGTCTTGCATATAAAATAAGAAATAAAATTCATAAGAGTCTTGCATTAAAATAAAAAAAAAAAGTACAAATCAGTCTTACATAACAAAAGTCTAAAAAATGCATAGAGTCTTGCTTGTCATCAATTTTGATCACCACAGGGAGCCCGAATCACCGCTGTCTTCAACCGAGTTGGCGCCAACATGAGAAGTCTGAGCGTTAGAGGCACCAGCCGTGCCGAAATAAGTGTCCCAAGAATAGTAGTCAGGACCGCCTACGGTGGCCCAGACAAAGGAACTTCAGAAGGATGCACTCTCGACGGGGATGATATGAAATGCTCTTGCGAACCGGCTAGCCACGAATGGTCAGGAACGTGCCACTCAACAGAAGGGGTAGGCCATATAGATCCAGTTCCATAACTGGGGGCTGGCCAACCAGAAGAGGTAGATCCTCCTAGCCAAGAATGTTGGGGTGCAGACCACTCTTGTGTACTCGTAGGCCATGAAGGACCCATTCCAGGGGTCGGGACTGGCCATCCAGCAGAATAAGAGCCAGAGCCAAAAGAGGAGGCGTCGTATGGTGTAGGATGTGAAGTAGCGTCATCCGCTAGGGCTTGACCGCCAGGATACCCTACGGATGCACCTGAATCATGGTCCCTCACCACAATTTCCCGACCACGACGAGCAGAACGCACTGAAGCCGGAGTGCGGCGAGAATGAGAAGGTCGGTTGGTAGCACTCGACTCCAAAGCATCTTTCACCCAGTAGGAATAGGGTTGGGTATCGCCACCATACCCAACACTGTGATGTGACCCCCCTCGGCCAAGTTGTTCCTCCAAGGACATCTGAGCCATGTCCTCTTCCATAGGACAGCGGCCTCTGCTGGCAGATCTGCTATGATGGGACCCAGTTGGATGATGACCCTCGATCCCAATGCCCTTGTCGCGACCCTCTGGCACAACTACTAGAGGAGGACGAGAGGATCCACCAACCTCTTCCCGAGATCGGCGCCGGGAAGAATACTCCCCTGCCGAAGAGCGACGTGGGGGCTCAGTGCGAGGGACCCCTACAGTAGAACGCCGAGGGGGATCCCAAGAAACAGACTCTGCATCGGCTTCCACATCAACCATGCCGTTAGTGTTCCCGCGATACCTGCCCGAGCCGGTAAATGCCCGGTCAAGGTGCTTCAGTATAGTACTCCACTCCTTGGTCACTTGACGAAAGACATCCCATCTTAGCTGGAAGACGATGAGGCCAAGGTTAGACACGTATAAATGGCATAAAGGAAAACAGGAAGCAACATGAAGACTTATCGGTTTCCGATCAAACTCTCTGAGTGGAGAGCATTGACTGCGGGTCTCTACATCCAAGAAACCGCCGATCTTTCTTCTCACTGGTGGGGCCTCCATCTCGGTGGCCTTAGCATAGGGCCCCAGATGTAAACATTATGGTTAGAAATCAACCAAAACATGACAGAAATAAGGGAAGAAGGTACGCACCACCCGGAACGCTAAACGGCTCAAGTAGCGCTAAAATTCCTCATCAAATTGTTCATGTGGGACATCATGCACAAAGTTGTCGGAGTCTTGGCCGCGAATCCAATCATTCAAGGCACCCGGAGCAACGCGCCATGGCTCGAACATGTACTCCGGAGGATCCTGGGGTATAAGGCCGGGATATCCCCCCAGCATTTGCCTCATAGCTCTCTCCCCCAAGTACCATATGAAGCGCGAGGGTCCCTCCATCAGAATGCGGAGGCGAGTATCATGCTCCACCGTTTGCAAAGGGGTGCGCAATCCGCCCAAGTTAAACTCCACCCATGGACGCCAGTTCACGTGGTCATGAGAAAGAAAGAGAGTCACTTCAAGAATAGAAGCAAAATAAATAAAGGCGCTAGGTATAAAGAAATACCGGGATGAGGTTATCCAACATGCGACGAATGCGATAGAGACTACCCGACTGGAATTTCTTCCCACGAACAGCCTCCTTAGACCAGCGTTCAGCAGCTGGGACTGTCTTATTCTTCTTGGAGCGAATGCCCAAAGACAGAATATACTCATATGCCTATGACTGCATGAATATAAAGTCAAAGAAGGATCGAAAGAGTAGCAAAATTCCAAAGAGAAGAGTCTCGGGGACATACCTCGAACACCTTCCACAGAGAAGGGTTGTACTGATAACGAGTATAAGACTTTTGGAGGTAAACCGGATCGGTATCCTGTGAAAGCCTAAGGCCACGGCGAAGGCAGAGGATGAAGTTCGCGTAAGCCGCCTTGCCCCAGTTCAAGTTCCGGACATTATTTAAGTCCAGAAGATTCCGAAGCCATGTCAAAGTGATGTTATCTCCCCAGTTGGCAAATAGGGTGGCAGAAATGATGTACGCCAAGAAAATGAAGCGGCGTGGATCCCCAGGCAAGTTCTGAAAGTTGGCGTCGCGGATGGCCACCTCGAAGTGCGCGTAAGCAAGGTTGGGAAGGCCCTGTCCTTGGCCTAAACGCGCTGACACTGGACCCAGAAGATCCAAGACCATGGGTGGAATCTCAGCGTCAAAAACTACATCACGCCCACCCCACGGAAGACCCGTGATCATGACAAAGAATCTGTAGGGGTAACCGTCATCTCGCCCACAGGCAGATGAAAGGAGTTGGTGGTGTCCCAAAACCTTTAAGCTATGGCATGGCCTATGACACGGTATGTACGACCCTTCCAGGCCACCAAACATTGCCAAAACGGCATGAGTCCCGCCGCGGTCAAGGTGTGGTCAACAAAGTCCCCAGGAATCGAGGCGGCTATCTTAAGAGGATCCTTTAGGACACTGGGGGTTTTCAAGTTGTCCTCCTAAAGGCAAACAAAAGGGACCAGTTAAAGTGGGGGGCTCATCTAAATACATTGGGCCAAGGCATATTCCTTTGGGCCCTAGCTGGACCCAACACCAACACTGTGCTCACAGCCATGGCCCACAAGATAAATAAATTGGAGGAAAAAAAAGCAACTAAAAAAAATGAAAGAAAAACGAAAAAAGGGGAGCAAAACAAAAACAAAAAGAAAGAAAAAAAAATTTTCTATACGGCCCAAATGAGCCGGCCCAGCAGGACGAAAACCCGCACGGGTTTTTGTTCTCTGATGGGTCGCACATCCAGGCCCAATGTTCTTTTTGGCGATACCTACAGGCCAGAAAACCCGCGCGGGTTTTCTCTTTGCTATGGGCCGATTTCTTTGGGCCGAGCATGCACTGTTAGTTTCTCTTAGGCCCGTGTTTGGTCCGTCTCTCAAAATGGATTATCGTTGTAAATAAATGCATATGCATCAACTTAAAGCATAATTAAAATAATGAAAAATCGACAAGACATGAAAAATAAATTCGTGCTTGCTCATTTTTTATTAAACTAAGCATAAAAAGGGAGGTTTTGGAAATTACCTTGCCGTGGGAGCGGTAGAACCAAGCATGATTCCAAGACTGAATAGTAAGGTCCGAAGGGTCGGCATTCGCACCCGGAAAAAAATTGCGACATGAAGACATCTCGTGGGACCATGCCGCTGCATGTGGAAGAGGAGGATTCCTATGACCTCGAGGATGCATCTTCCAAAGAACTCAAATTATCTTCAAAGAACAAATTTTCTAGAGAGAGAAGGAGAAGCTAGAGAGATAATGAAGAGTTGAAGGTGTGAGTGAATGAGGTGAATGAAGCTTGTTATTTATAGAAATGATGACTGAATATGAACCGCTCGTTTCTAGGACCCGCCTCGAGATGTCAAATGCGTTTCATTGGTCGAAAATCCAAAGGTCATCCCTTTGCCACCCAAAGAGGAGACATGGCTGCATGGCACATTCTCATCCACAC
Organism: Portulaca oleracea; assembly: GCA_029582165.1. NCBI lineage: Eukaryota > Viridiplantae > Streptophyta > Magnoliopsida > Caryophyllales > Portulacaceae > Portulaca > Portulaca oleracea. The sequence continues at coordinate 11,137,879 of CM055876.1, forward strand.
AAGACCCAGGCCCACATTGATTCCCTTCATGAGGAGAAGAAAAAGAAAATAAAATAAAATAAAACCAAAACCCGCGCGGTTTTGGACATGCTACCGGTCCAATTCTCGCAGCCCAGCGCTCTTTAATGGCCCAACAGATCTTACAAAACCCGCACGGGTTTTGTACCAACAAAAGCCAAATTCAGCGGCCAAAATTCATGCGGCCCAGCATATTTCAACAGCCCAAAGGCCAAGGATTCCCAAAATTCAGGTAAAAATCTAAACCCATTTGCATTTCCAAAAGCTAATACTTGATTTTCTGATGATTCTCAGGTTGTCGTATAAAAGAGCACCATCATTTGGTCACCGTAAAAAAGGGACCATCTATCGTCAGGTTGCCACATAAAAGAGCACCATCATCTGGTCGCCGCTAAAAGGGACCATCCATCATCCGATTGCCGCATAAAAGAGCACCATCAGCGACAGTCGTCAAACAGTTGCCACCTAAAGGCCTCCAACGATGTCGTCAGCAACAGTCGTCCAACGGTTGCCACCTAAAGGCCTCCAACGATGTCGTCAGCAACAGTCGTCTAATGGATTCCACATAAAGGTATCTGACGATGTTAGCAATAACATTCGTCCAACGGTTGCCACCTAAAGGCCTCCAACGATGTCATCAACAACAGTCTTCCAACGAATTCGACATAAAGGTCTCTGACGATGTTAGCAATAGCAGTCGTTCAACGGATGCCAATTAAAGGTCTCCAACGACATCCTCAGCAGCAGTCGTCCAATAGTTGCCATCTAAAGGTTTCCGACGGCATCATCGTCATCAACATCTTCGCTCGTCCAACGGTTGCCATCTAAAGGCCTCTGACTCAGTCGTCCAACGGTTGCCATCTAAAGGTTACCGACGACACCATCATCAGCAACATCACCTGGTCGCCATATAAAAGAGCACCACCAGCATCAAGACAGACATCAAGTCTATTTTGACCTTCGTCCTATTCGGACTCGATCAAAGTGGGGGCTCTCTTTAGACACCGGGATTTGCACTAATATAATCCCAGCTTGTCAAAAGGGGTCGGACACATCATTGGGCCAATGCAGCAAACAATGCAAACAAATCAAGTCAAGTCGGCCCACTATAAGAAACAAAACCCGCACGGGTTTTAGTCGAAGAGGACGGCCCAGAACCAGGACAGGCCCAAGGCGCGCCCCAGCCCAGGCAATCCAAAACCCGCGCGGGTTTTCTATCCCCTGAAGCGCGTCATTTTGCCTTTCCTACGTCAGCAATCCGTAGGATTGATAAAACTCGCGCAGGTTTTATAATTAAAAAATCTGGCACCAAAACTTGATCATTATCCCATGATATTAGCCCATGTGTTTTGACCTTAAGGCTTGACTTGGTGATTGCATGGGGATAGTGGCATGATTGTTGGGATGTGTCTCCCTCCATTACCATCCTAAACACTACCCTCATCACCTATAAATACCCCCCCTCTATCCCTTTATTTTCACCAATTATCATCATAATCCCATTAACTACACTCACAAACCATTCTATTATTCTCAACTAGTCTCTCATCATACTCTCTTATTATCATTCCCTTACTCTACCAAAATTATCCTTCACATATTATCCTACTACCATCCTCACATTCAGTTTCCCATCCGCCAAGTCAAGGCAAGATCAAGGTTTTCGGACTGCGCATTCGAGCTTTTAAATCAAAGAGGTTCGCTCTCATTTACTTATCATTGTAATATTTAATTATGTAATTCATATTTCATTTCCATTACTTGTGCATATTTTGTAAACTAAAATCTTTGTTTTATAATGCATGTTAAGAATATAAAGTTGCGAAATTAATTGAACTTCTCCCCGCTCTCTTTCATTTTAATGTCAATTTTAGTAGAGTCTGTTTTCTAACAGGCGAATTTGAGAATTCTTATAATTCTCGAATTCATAACCTTACCCCCGGACTTAGAATCAGGTTTCGTAGACCGGAGTCATTTTTCATTATTTTTATGGTTTGTCGGTTCCCTTAAATCGACTGGCGACTCTTATTTCCTTTGTAACACGTTTAATTATTTTAACATACTAATTTACACCAAAATATTTAAAAAATGATTTAGTATTTTCCGTATATTAATCAAAGGCTAAAACCGAGAGAAAATGGGTCTAAAATTGATAAAACCCTGGCGGGTTTTATCAATTTCAGCCCATGTTCTCTGGCCCAAGGAAAAGCACGGTCCAGCCCATGGACAATTAAAACCCGCACGTTTTTTAGCTGTCCATGGCGGCCCGTTTGCTTTTTGTTGGGCCTGGATCTGATACTCGGGTCAAAACTGAATTATTTTAAAATTATTTCGGTGTAATTTCGAATATTTAAATAATAATAAACGGACTTATAAAATAAATTAAATTTCACCTCCCCGAAAATGAAGTTCATAAAATAAAAATATCCTTATTTAAGGATTAAGCAACCTTAGTCGGCTCTCGATCGTTTAAGTAGTGCATCACGGAGAAATGGGGTGCACCCTTTTCCCGGGGTCCTACACCTGGATGCGACCTAATTCTGCCAGCCACCAAATTCCGCCATAGCCAGCCACCATGATTTTCTTCAAGATCGTCCAGCCTGGCTAAGTCAAGCTTGGATTGCAACCAATCAAACCCAAATTTGGTCAAACATTGGGGATGCTCACAAAATTAGCCAACTTGCCCGGTTTTTTCGTTTTTTCGACTTCAAATTTCATCGATTAAAAGCCCAATCATCGAGTAAGTACAGTGCTTCAATTCAAAACTTTCTTTTCTATGGTTGCGTATGAGAATGAAAACGAAAGGAGTCATGTCAATTGGTTAATGAAATGTTGTATCGTTAAACTTCTATGGTTGGTTGTTGATTGGTTTGAATTGCTGGGTTGATTTGCCCCTTCTCGTTTTCTGTTCACTGAGTTTTGGTATCAATGGCTACGGAGGGAGTTGCATATAAGCAATAATAATGGAACTTGAAGAGGGTGGGGAAGGCGGTGATGAAGAAGGAGAGAGGAAGGACGAGGACAGTAAGGGATTGAGAGCTTGACATGATGGCTGGCTATGGCGGAATTTGGGGGTAGAGGAAACCAGAAGGAGTTTAGAGAGAAGGAAGAGAGAGAGAGAAGAGTCAAGAGTGGTGGGTTAAAAAAATAAAAGGGAAAATAAATAAAAAAAGTGAGTTGGCATTTTTTTTAAAGTCAACTGATGACATAGCAATGTCAAAATACAAAGACAATATAACTCCGCCGCCAGCTAGGATCGCCACCGAGTTAAGTTAATCTTAACTCGGTGGCGTGTTACTGGGGGCAACAGGGGGTCAAAGTTCATATTATTCAGAACCAAATCGAAAGTTCGTATTATTAAGTCTTATATGGCCAAAAGTTCGTATTATTAGAATCCAATTTCCCATTAATAAATTGTTAAATTAATTCGTAATTAAGGTTTATGTTTACATTGCCATGAAAAATTGCAAAACCTTAACAAGAGGGTAATATACATATTAACTAACTGTGTGAAAAGCAAGAAGGGAAGGCAAAGGCAACCAACCAACTAACCAAGCATGCATGAAAACACTCAACAAAATTACACAATGCCCAAGATAAACATTATGTTCTACTCAAATTAATTTCAAGATACTACCTCCGTCCCAAAGTATTTGTCATTTTACTAACTTCTTTGTCCCAAAATATTTGTCCTATTTATAATCTCAACAACTGTAATTCCTTTTTTTACCCCTAATTAATAAATTTATTTGTCACTTTTTACAATTCCAACAACTAATATCTTCAATTAAAGTTGGGCAATTTGGATAAATTACAAACTTTTTACCGCAATTCCCAATATGCAATAATTCTCCCAAATTAGATAAATAGACAAATATAATGGGACGGAGGTAGTACTATAGGTGATGATAGCTGATGAAAATAGAGGGGTTATAAGCCTATTATTGCAAGACAATCTGTATGACATCTCAAATTAATTTCAATTGTTTTCGTATTGACATTTTTGTATAACTATTATATTTTCCATATATATATATATATGTATGTATGTATGTATGTATGTATGTATGTATGTATGTATGTATGTATGTATGTATGTATGTATGTATGTCATGTAGGTGGTTCCACCGAAATTCACCCACTTTGATGGTAAAGGGAATCCTAAGCAGCATATAGCTCATTTCATTGAGACTTGCAACAATGCTATGATTGAGGGAAATCAACTAGTGAAGCAGTTCGTTAGAACCCTTAGAGGAATCGCCTTTGATTGGTATATGGACTTAGAGTCAAAGTCCATTGATAGTTGGGGAGAAACAGAGCAAGAGTTATTCAATTGATTCTATAACACTCAACGCGCCGTCAGTATGACGGAGTTGACAAACACAAAGCAATGGTACCGGGTGCCAGTCTTGGACTATATCAATCGTTGGAGGTCACTCAACCTTGAGTGCAAAGATCGATTGTCTGAAGCCTCCACTGTCGAGATGTATATACAAGGCATGGAATGGGATCTGCTTTATGTTTTTCATATGAGTAAGCTTACAACTTTTCAAAACTATGGCAACGCGAGCATATGTCATGGAGCTCATAATTTTCAAACATGATGCAAGAAGACCAAGTGTCAAGGAGAAACAAGCTTCACTCGGGGGCACGCCAAAAAGAATTCTTCCATCCATGAACTTTGAAGAGAAAGAATATCATTTTCCTGATTGTGATACACCTGAAATATTTGATAAACTTCTAAACAAAAGAATTATTAAACTTCCAGAGTTGAAGCGTCCAAATGAAGCTGGAAGAATCAATGACCCTAAATACTGCAAGTATCACAGGATCATTTGTCATCCGTTGGAGAAGTGTAAAACTTTTAAGGAGCTTGTCATGAGACTTGAAAATGAAGGTAAGATCGTGTTCGATGAACACGAGAGTGATGAATCCGATTGAACTTATTGCAAATTTTCAAGTCGAGCAACAAAAAACTCACAAATCCAAAATCAAGACTTTCAAGTCAGCAAAATTAACGACTCCTAAGTCGAAATTCAGGATTTTGAAGTCAAAGACTCTCAAGTCATCAAGCTAAAGACTCCCAAGCCAATATCCAGACTTTCAAGCATCAACACTAAAGACCACAAGTCCGAATTCAAAACTTTCGAGAAAAACCAAGTGAAAAACCAAGACTTCCAAGTCATCCAAATCAAGACTCACAAGTCAAAATCCAAGACTTTCAAGTCATCAAAAAAAAAAAAAAACTGACTAGTCCAAAATTCAAGACATCCAAGTCATCAATACCAAAGACTCACAAGTCATCCAAGATTTCCAAGTCATCAATACCAAAGACTCACAAATCCAAGTTCAAAACTTTCAACAAGAAGACTCTCAAATGACCGAAATTAAAGACTCCCAAGTCAAAAGTCAAGATTTTCAAGTCGTTGAAGTCAAGGTTCAAGGCTAGATTCAAGACATTCAAATTAAATAGCCCCTTGTCAATAAAGCAAAGTACTCTCAAGTCACTCAACGAAAGATTTTCAACTTCGATACACCCAAGTCAACAAAAAAAACATGGGCCAGCAAAATTCAAAACTTCCAGGACTTCAAGTTGCAGACATTGGGGATGTCAATGGGTCGGGTCTGGGGTGGGTCCAATTGGACCCGGACTCGAACTCGCTAGATTTTTTTGGACTTGGACCCGCCCTGGGACCCGATGGGTCACAAAATTCAGAACCAGACCCAAACTTAGTGGGTGTGGACATTTTCCCTCGCCGTTCAGGCTTCCGAATGTCCACGCGGATTGGGGTGTGATTTGATGATTTGTGCTGGGGTTTGAACCTTTGAAAAAGACCCTTTAAGGACTTTTAATTATACATTTCAGGAATAATATTTGTAAAATTATTTTCCCTTTACTTGTGCATTTTATGAGTCATTGAATTAAACCTTTAAGAGTGAACATCCACTAGTTCCAAATTCAATCCAATTTGCTCATTTAAATGTTAGGCTCGAAAGAAAGCGATTTATGCAAGTATTATTTAGAAATACATAAAGAAAAGACCTAAGTTGCATCAGCACGTTGTAAAACCATGTTTTACCATAGTTATGCAACCTGATGTGCTTTTAGTTTGAAATGCGAGTTTCCACCTGACTTTTTAAGGGAAAAGCCAAGACAAACCAGAAAGAAAACAAGAAAAAACCCCGCCTGCAAAACCCAAGAATGGATTCGGGGGTAAGGCTACGAACTCGAAAAGTAGGAACCTTAAGAGTTCACCTCTCACAAAAGGAAAGTGATGAGGGGATATAGTGTCTAAATATTGGAAGCATTTTGATAGTGAAATTTCGGGAATAATGTGCTTAATTGATCTTTTATGTCTTTATTTCACTATCTTAACTAAGTTATCTGTGTTTTGTTCAATTTGTGCAGATTAATGATATGAAATCCAAGGCTCACATTCATTCCTTGGTTCCTCATTGAAAGAGCTTTCCGACGGTATATTATAAGCTCAATTCTGAGTTGAGATGGAGTTATGAGTAAGATAGCAGAAAGTATGTGAAAACTGATATATGTCCACTCTTTTGGTCACCATTTTTTTTCCACACTTATGATATGACTATGAGGCTTATGCTAATGAAAAGTAGACTCCTAGAGCTTTCCAAAAAGTCAAGAACCTAGTCAATCGGACGTCAGACGAAGGAGATATGACCAAAACAAGATGACCTAGAAAATTCCAGATCCAACACGACCCGTGTTTACACTAACACGGTCCGTGGTCGCCTCCAGAGAGTTCAATTTCTCCAGAAACCATCAACACGACCCGTGTTGGTCCAACACGGACCATGTTGACCCTGTTTATGACGATTTTACCGTTTCGGCTGCTCTTAATGGCTATATAATTGCAAGATTCGGCTGTTTTTTATCATCATACATCTTCATCCACCACCATCCATTCCTTCCATACCATCCATCTCCATCTCTACCATCATCCATCTTCCACAATCCCATAATAATCAAGAGTTTGAGAGCGAATTGAAGATTGCAGATTTCTCAAGATCGGTACGGTGTTGGAGGAGCAAAAGTCCACAATTACCAAATTCTTTCAAGGGTTTTCTGCACATCTTTGGTTATTTCTTCATTGTCTTTAGATTTCCATGCTTTCTAGAATAGATTTTGATACGTTTTGTGTTTTGAACATGAGTAGTGAGTAGTTCTTTTAGTTTGGGGGATAAACCCTTATTAGTTGCTTTTATGGATTGAATATTGTTGGATTGAACAAGTTTATTTATCTAGTTTGGATACATTTTATTTATCCTTTGATTTTGTATGTCATTACTTTTGCTTGATCACCATTAGCATGGAATTAGATGGTTGAATGAAGTACCGAACGGAGAAATTCGATAATCGGAACCCTTATGATAAACTGATTATGAAGTGAACTAGACATAGAAGACTTTGTAATTAGAGGTCATTGGATAATTTGATCTTTAACTTAGATAAAATTGAAATAACTACGAAAGTAGGTGATTGATTTTACTAAGCAATCTGTTTCATTGCCAAAAGCTCGCTATGGAAGAATTTATGCGATTATCGACCCTAGAATGTACCAAATTAGTGACTTGCATGTTCAATCCACTTATTTGATTCATAGAGTTACTTAGGTTTTGTCCCCTGAACATTTTTCTAATATTGATTTCATCTTGTGAATTGTGTGAATATTGGTTAGATTTGCTCCTTGATAGTGATAGAAATAGAATTAGTTGATCTAAAGCAAAACCCGACTGGTTTAGCAATCACCTAGGAGGCTAGTTTGGTGCGTAGTTAGCAAAGTCCATGTGGGATCGACCTTAATACTTGCTACAAGAGCACCCGCGCACTTGCGGCGTATCAGAAAGACTCTACTAAAAGTTTCAAGTGTACTTTTGATAAAGTTTGGAACAGAGATAAATAAGAACTTTATAGAATTATTTCATTAAACATGCAAAAATAAGAAAAGAGGAAAGTACAACATGTACACTTTATTTACATAAAAGGGAAACACTTAAAAGCTTACATCGTGACCTTTTGAAGGGAAGCCTTGCCTAGCCTTTGAAGAAGCTCCTTTGAATTCCTTGAATGACCCTCTTGAAGATGCCAAAATAGTACCAAAAGTGGATGGAAAAGATAGATGAAAAAGGATGAGAAAAGGGTGGGAAAAAGGCTCTTTTTGTGGTGTTTTGAGTAGTAGAGAGGTTAGGCTTTTTGTGGATCTTTTGGGGATTTATGAGGGATAATGGAAGGTAAGATGAGAATGGAGATAAGAGGTTTAAGAGAGTGGATAAATGGAGATAATAATTATAGGAAAAGTGATGGAAAAGAATAGGGAAAAAGGTAGGAAAAAGGAACTCTTTTTGTGGGTTTTTAGGATAATTTGTCATGTTTTTGGGAGGTTTTATGGGAGATTTATGTAGGGATAAGGGAGGACAGGATGAGAATATGGATTAGGGTATTGGAGAAGATGGAGGAATGGAGTTTATGATGTTAAGAATATGGTGGAAAGATGATAGAGGATGTGTAGGAAAAAAGGGCTTCTTTATGGGTTTTTAGTGGTGTTTTTAGGATGTTTTTGTGGGGCTTTTGTGTAAGAATGGTGGGGATAGTTTGAGAGTATGGATTAGGGGTTTAAGAGAATGAAGATAGGGAGATTAGGATGGTAAGCAAATGGTGGAAAGATTATAGGAAAGATGGTAGAATAATGATACTAGAATGGAGATGATAGGAAATGGGAGAATGATATAATTGAGAGTGTAGGAGGGATAAGGGATGAATGAGTGAATGATTGAGTGAGTTTAGCTTTGGCAAGAGGTAGTACTTATAGGTGAAGGAGAGGCTTCAAGATACATGAATATACGTGCATATACACTCCCCCAACCACATGCAATACGCAGTCAAACTCGGCACAGATTGTCAGAGCAAAGGGGATGTCTTTGAGTGGACGGTGGCTCGTGGTGAATGAATCTGGGTATGAATAGGCTTAAGGCCGACTGGCCATGGGAAAGGGGAGACTTGACTCGATCTTAGTTTATGTATTCTTGGACGGTGAGGGTTTGAATGGAATGCATTCGAAGTCAGCATGTTCACACTTGGACGGTGGGGCTTGATTGAGCTCAAATAAGTGCTTTTGTGAGAATTTGAACTTGAGACCTCTTGGAAGCTTTTTTCATGTGATATTTACTTACCGTTTGCCTGGATTTCATGGCTAAATGAAGCTTGATTGCTTACGTAAAGATTGTGCATGCAATAGGCTAGGAAATTCACATGAAATGATGCATGGGTTTTCATCCGTACTTGTGCATGTAAAGTGCATGCAAGCAAGTGTCTTGGCTTGGAAATCCTTGTATAATAATGCTTGCACAAAGGCTTGATCTTGGGATCTCTTGTAGTTCCTTGCATGTTATTTTTACGTAACTCATGCATGGCATGCATCGCTTGGGATTTAATCATTTTTACGTAAAAGTTGTGCATGCAATTCCTCACGTAAACTTGTGCATGTAGAATGCATGCGATCAAGTCTTCCAGCTTCGGCTTTGGCTTTGGCTTCCCTTATTTTTCTTATTTCCTAATTTCCTAATTTCCTAATTTTCTAACTAAAATACATAAAAAGGAAATAATAAAAGATACATTAAAAGTGTAAAAAAACCATGTTAAAATCTAGAAGTCTAAACTAGCTTATCGATAAACTTCTTTATTTCTGCTTCGTTTATATAGTTATGCTATATATTTATGTGCTAAAATCTGGTGTCTACAGTAGGTCCATGGGTCCTTGGCGGGTCCAACCGTATTATGCATTTTTTACTAGATTTATCAGTTTGTTATGTTAATCTTATACTTGTGTACATGTATAATAATAACTATTCTGTTTAAATACACTTGGTTTTAACACAATAAAAATATTTCAAAGGAAAAAATAGTATACTAAAGTTTTAGAAAATAGAAGCCAACACTTCAACAGACCCAATACTCCTAGGAGTCCATGCAAGCGCCAGGAAGTAGATGAGTAGTAGTGTAGTACTTGGGTTTGTTTTTTCAAAGGAAAAAATTATATATGTTTATATTTTAATGGGTCCACGGGTCCGTGCTTAGACCCAGACATGGACCCGCTATTTTTTCCCAGATCCAGACCCCCCCCCCAAACCCATCGAGTCCAAAATTTTTGGACCAAGACCCGTCTTAATGGGTCGGGTCCAATTGGGTCTAGGCCTGGTCCAGGACCCACTACCATCCCTAGCAGACATCCTTCTTCAAATGAAAAAAATTCTATTGAGGTAGACCCATGGGGGCAAGTGATAATTCAAGACGGGCCGAATAGATGTCCACAACTGAGGAGGACAATCAAATGTCACCAATTGTCTTCTGATCGCCAAGATATGCACAAGACGGGCCGAATAGATGTCCACAACTGAGGAGGATAATCAAAGGTCACCGCTTGTCTTCTGATCGCCAAGATATGCTCAAGACGGGTAGAATTGATGTGCACAGCTGAGGAGGACAATCAAAGGTCACCACTTGTCTTCTAATCGCCAACATATGCTCAAGACGGGCCGAATCGATGTCCATAACTGAGGAGGACAATCAAAGGTCATTGGTTGTCTTCTTATTACCAAGATAGGCTCAAGACCCAAATTGATGTCCCCAATTGAGGAGGACAATCAAAGGTAACCGCTTGTCTTCTGATTGCCACGATAGACTCAAGACGGGCCGAATTAATGTCCTCAACTGAGGAGGATAATCAAAGGTCACTGCTTGTCTTTTGATCGCCAAGATATGCTCAAGATGGGCCGAATTGATGTCCCCAACTTAGTAAGACAATCAAAGGTCACAGCTTGTCTTCTTACCACCAAGATATGCTCAAGACGGATTGAATTGATGTCCTCAACTGAGAAGGACAATCATAGGATATAGCTTGTCTTCTGATGATCAAGACATATTCAAGATGGGCTTATTAAATGTCAGCGTCTTTCCAAGTCTACAAATTTTGTACAAGAGTACTCGTCTTCCAAATCAATAAATTTCAACTCAGATTAATATCATCTAATCCAAATATCAAGGTCTTCCCCAAAAGATGTGAACCCGCAACAAACAAAAAAACAATTAAAAAAATGCCAAAACATGTAGAATGGATGTCAAAGTCAAGGCATTAAAATGATTTTATTTGACCTTGTTGGTATTGGATGGAACTAATAGACATGAAAGTTGTGTTAAATTGGATGGAGGAACAATGATGCGTCCAAGAAGCTATTGGTTAATAAACGGATTAGGAAAAAATGGCTATTGATGAATTACCATCGTTTGTTTCCTAATTTATAAAGTTGTACAAGGTTTAATTAACCTACTCTTATGCCTCCTTTTTGGAAAAAAATAATTCAGTCAAATCAATTGAAGCTTAACATGGAAGAGGAGTATAATTAGGTTGATATTTCCAAACAATGAGAGTGAAAATCAGCTGAAATTTAGCATAGAAAATAACTAATTTGTGTCAAGAATATCTCTCAATCAAGGATCAAATCATCAAATATTGTCTTGCATCATATTTTTTTGAGATTTAATTAGATAATTGAAATAGAAATTTCACTACCCTATCATGTTAAAATCGGTCAGGGTAGTATACAAGGTCATCATGCAAATGTCATGTTCGAGTTTTGAGACCCGATGGCATCAAGTAACCGCAAGTCGTAAGCATGACCGACTCTCGAAAGGGCATTTATAGAAAGCAAAAAATTTTCAACCAGTCAATGTTCGCCATGTGAAAATTAAGGGAATTTTAATTAGGGCAATTATAACCCACCATGTATCAAATAATTATGGTGGATCATTTAATTATAAAGTACATGATATTATATTTTTGACCAATTAAATTATGTCACGTGTCGAGAGTGATATAAATATTTATTCCTTTGTTTTTAAAGGAAATTAATAGGCCCAAATGCTAACCCAAGTTCTCAATAAATAGATAATATCTTCCTTCATTTTGGAGAGTTAAAAGATATTCAAAGAAAAGACTCACATACTCTCTCTTTCAAAGACAAGAAGCACAACAAAACTTAAGCTCGTGTCGTTCATTTGAGATCAAATTGCTTCCTCTTGATTGGGATCAAGTCTCTACGACCCTCGTTCAAGTATACATTCATCCAAGAATATATTCATTCAAGACTATATTCATCCAAGATTATATTCATCTAAAACCATACTCATTCAAGACTCCTCCAAATTCATTCAAGGAGATCGAATTGGAGGAGTTATATTTTCATTTTGTAACGAATATACAGAGATTGTACTCAAATTCCTTTGAAATTAATACAATTATATTTGTTCATTAAATTTCTTGTCTTTATTTATTTTAGATCGGGAATTTTGTGTTTACAGAGTGATATGAAATTTGCTAGAGTTTTTATCATTTTATATTTTTCACATTTTAGAAGTGTTGCGTAAATAAAAATTGTTTGTACTAAAGAATTCAATAATATTCGTCATCTAAAATTGATACAAACATTTGCAATTAGATGTCTTTCCTGAGATTGTCATTTTCATTTATTTGTGTTATGTATTATATTCGTAGTTGCTTTGCCCCCCCTGACAATTCGCGTTTTTCCTAGAGTTATATCATATGTTACAATCACTTTTCTTTTTATTATCAATGTGTATCATTTCAATTATTGTATTGTAATGAAGTGGCAATTATTCCTTATTGATATTATAAATCTCATATAAATTCATCTTCATATATGATTTAGTATCATTTTCTTATATGAACTCTATTTCGTATCAAAGTAAATGTAATTTGTTATTTTTTAAAACAATAAAAAAAAGTTTACAACATACAAGATTACTTATGTGCATCGATATATTAAAAGGTAGATATTTAATGATAAAAAAACAGCTATAATTTAAATATACATGCAAATTAGAAAGAAAAAAAGGAACAAATTATATAGTTAAACATGGGTTAACATATAAATGTACATATGAATAAATTATAAAGGAAAAAGACATAAACAATGTCATCAAATAAAAGGTGACGTAATAAGTTGTTTCAATAAAAAAAAAAAAAAGTTTGTGGAACCTGATACTATACAAATGTTAAACATTACCTAATTTTTAATTAAAAAAGTAGAATCTGTTATTTTACTATTCATCTAATGCATATCATTATCTATCTCAAGGAGGTCATTGTTTAAATGATTTATCATTTATTAATCATTAACTTGTTGGTAACATCATATTTTTGCTATTGGTATTGGGTGAGAAGCTTAAGATTCAACACAAAATAACAAAGGGTTAAGCCCAAGAAAACGAAAGCGAAAATTGCCTACAAACACCAACAACACCACACACAAAATCAACTGATCTCCATTGTAAATGTATTTTGAGGCCAAATCACTCCCTTGGATTGGCTCAAATCAACTTCATGCCACATCTTGCAGCGAGATTTGTATCGAGTCCCTTAATTTGCTTTATTCCACCATTTTTGGTACCTTTTCCTTCTTCTTCCTATCACAAAGTAGGTGCACTGATTTATTTGCCCATCAGTTGCAAAGCTTTGGTCCTAATGCTTACATACCCGCACCTTTGTATTTTTCTTAGGATCAGATTACTTGTGCCATATAAACTTGATCATTTCAAAAATCAATTCATTCATATGTCTTCAAATTGATTAAGCATTAGCAAATCAATATCCTAAATCAATACAAAAAGGAAATTACATAAAACTCATGCATGTTAAAGATCCCAAAGCTACAATTTTCCAACAATTCCACTCAAAAGTGTCATAGAACACTTCGTCTCAGGGACATTACACACTAGTCAAAAGTGTTACACAACACTATACATCAAGGACTTTACATACAATATCGCAAAAGTACACGTCATATAGCAAAACTTCGCACATTTAACCTTCTACTTGATATTTTTAGCCCCTACTTTTGCAGATGTTAGGCGGTGGGCATGACCTTCCCTTGTGTCTCAATCCTTTGCATCTGTTTCCTCTACCCAATTTTGATTGCTGAATGATGCAAATATATGTGGTATGAATTCAAAGTTTTTTACAAGTTCCTCTGGTGAATAAGGCAAGTTCCAACTTATGATTCTTAATTTAACTGATTGCAAGAGTGTGCTTGTATTTCGAACATGTCTGGTTGTCCATCAAAAACTGTCCAATGTGAATTCAAACTTGTGATTCTAGATTGACCATAATATTGTAAAGAAGGCTGATATCCAAATTCTCCTCCTTGTTTAATTTCTGTATCTCATGCATATCCCTCTCTCAAACATGACTAACTGTATCAACCTGAGTCGGAAACAATCACCACAAACCTATATCCTAACTAAAACCTCAACGTCAAATTCACGTCTAATCTGTAACCAAATTGATTGTCCACACAACATAAATTGTAAATTGACTAACAAAACTCTAAATTGAAAGAATAATTAATTTGTGGTATGAAATTAAGGAAAGAATTAGTAAAAGACTAGCTCATATGTTCCTTCATGATTTGGTTTCCAATTTCCTACAACAAAAAGGAAAAAGGAATTACACAAGTACTTATGATACACTGAAAAATAACCATCTAACAAAACTTGGAGAACTTTCTACAGCAAGACGCAGAACAAAAACTAGAGATCATTCTACAACAAGTATATATATGAAACTTCAGGGCATGATGTGTGAAAACCTAGGGAACTTTTTACAATAATACGCAGAACAAAACCAAAGCAATACAATAGAGCAAACAATTTCCTGTACAAACACTCCAAATATCATCGGTTTATTAGCCAAAACCCGTTTAACAAAAATGGAGAGAATGGGAAACAAATTTGCTTTACTTGCTTGCATAAGAAGAGATAATATCTCATTCTTTCCCAAAACTCTTACCTTTTACTCTACTGATAAAACCTCTTTGCACCACCACTCGGAGCAACAGACTGAATAGTCCATAAACCTTAGGCACATAAACCCCTGCACTAATTATAGTCCAAGGGCTTCATCATATTAGATAACCAATCTCATGTAGAGAAGTTTGGGAGCAAGTTGTACACTAGAAAATATACTTCTCTTATTACTCAACAATATGGCAAGACTATTACACAACACTTTAACACACACACTCACTTGATCTGGTGGGGGATCTCTCTAACTCTCCTAAACACCTCTCTAGCTCTCTTGGGTGTGTATGCCTCACCTCTTTCTTGTATGCTTACATAAGTAGTCTTATCTCCTATTTATAGTTTCTTCACCTCCTCAATTTATGGTGATTATTACACCACTTGTCATAATCCTAATTGGGTTCTAGATCCTTCTATTAATATCTTAGATAATTACTTAAGTACCTAGAATAATCTAGGTAAATATCTAGATATCATTTAGACATATATCTAGATATTACTTTGTCTAGATTTTTCTCTAACAATATCTTGCTTCTAGTATTTTCATAGATATTATTTTCTAGATAATTCTCTTTGAAGAAGTGGGGGATGATTTATTTAACACTCCCCCTCAGCACCCACTTTCTTCAATGTAGTTCTTGAAACCATGCCAAGGCTTGCTCGAAATTCCTCGAACTTTCTGCCATCAAGCCCTTTCGTGAAGATATCTGCCACTTGGTCTTATGTCCTCGTGTACACTATGTTGATCTCTCCTTTTAATACTTTCTCCCGTATGAAGTGATAGTGTACCTCCACGTGCTTAGTTCTTGCATGAAAAACTGGATTCTCTGCCAGTCATATGGCAGAGAGGTTGTCGCACTTTAACTTAAAAGGTTTATTGATAGGAACATGAAGATCTTCAAGTAGCTGGATCAACCATGCAATTCTTAAGCTGCCACTGTTGTTGCATGATACTCTGCTTCCGTGCTTGATAATGACACCGTTGGTTGTTGCTTACTGCACCATAAAATAGCTACTGACCCGATACTTAACGCGTAGCCCGTAGTTGATCGACGGGTATCATGATCACCGACATAGTCGGCATCACAATATCCAACTAATTCCAGCTTTCCATCCTTCTTGTAGTATAGACCATAATCAAGCGTTCTTTTTATGTACCGCGTAGTACTCTTCGTACTGCTTCCAAGTGAGGCTTCCTTGGTTGTTGCATGTACCGACTTACTACGCTGACAATATATGTAATATCTGGCCTAGTCATCGTAAGGTAGATCAAACTTCCCACCAATTGGAAATACATAGTCGGGTCTTCAAGTTCTTTCTCCTTGCACGAGCATAGTTTAGCATTTACCTCCATAGGAGTTGATATTGGTTTACATTTAAGCATGCCATACTTTTTAAGAAGATCTTGAGCATACTTGTGTTGGCACAAGGACAAGCCATCTTCAGTTCTTTCAACCTCAAGACCAAGGAAGTGTTTTAACTCACCGAGATCCTTCATTTGGAAGCGCACTGATAGATTAGCCTTAATTTGTCGAATTTCTCTTTCGTCGTCGCCGGTGATGATGAGATCATCCACATAGACAAGTATTATAACAACTCTTTCTTCTCGAGCTTTCACGAACAAGTTGGAATCTGCTGATGACATCGTGAATCCACTTTGGACCAAGAACTCAACTATCTTGCCATACCATGCTCGAGGTGCTTGCTTGAGTCCATATAATGCTTTCTTCAATTTGCACACGTAGTTAGGATGATCCTTGTTTTCAAATCCCTCTATATCTCCCGATCTAATTCTCCATATAGGAAAGCATTTTTCACATCCATCTGCCACAGTCTCCAAGACTTGATGGAGGCCAACGCTAGTAGGACACGCACGGTGGTGATCTTGCTACCGAGCTAAATGTCTCTTCATAATCCAACCCGTAGGTTTGAGAGAAGCCTCGAGCCACCAATTGAGCTTTGTACTGATCAATTGAGCCATCGGGACGTACCTTCAACTTATAAACCCATTTGCATGAGATGGGCTTTGTGTCCTTGGGTTTGGTACCAAGTCTCATTTTTAATTAAGGCTTGTATTTCCTCCTCCATTACCTTGCGCCATTCATTCTTTTGACATGCGTCTTCATAAGTGCTCGGTTCCTTGAAATATGGTCCTTCTACTAATGCAGCATTGGCATATTTAGGGTTTGGTTTTCGTGTCCTCTCAGGTCTTCTTACCGACGGCTTCGAGGCTATTTCTGCTATCGTGTCCTCAAGCTTGCTCGGTCTTTCTTCTTCTAAAATCTCATGACATACACCTGTTTGCCATGGGCTTTTCTCTTTTGTTGGCGTCTCTTCTTTATCGTCTTCTTCTATGGATTTTTCTTGTGATGTTTTCTCAATACCATTTCCTTGTTCATCATCCTTTAAGTGCTCCTCCAGTCTTTGTTCAACCTTTTCTTCAATCTCCTTAGAGTCAGGAAGTGTTAATGCTTGAGTAGACCACCATGAAGATGCTTCATCGAACACCACATTTCTTTTTGTGTAACAACGTCCGGTCGTCGGGTTGCAACACTTCCATCTTTTTCTTTCATTGTCATAGCCCACGAATATGCAACGTATATCCTTCTTGTCGAACTTACTTCGTAAATGATCCGATATGAAGATATAGCACACACGACCAAAAACTCTTAAGTGACTTACTGTTGGCTTAATATTCCATAGCTTCTTATATGGAGAAACAAACTCGAGCCTTGCTTGTGGTAGCCTGTTTGTGACATATACTGCAGTCTTCATACATTTAGCCTAGAAATGTGGTGGCACGTTCTTGGTATGTAGCATGCTTCTGCAAATCTCTACGAGGTGTCAATTCTTCCTTTCGGCTATGCCATTTTGTTGAGGTGTGTTGGGACAAGTGAGCTAGCGACGTATTTTATGAGCTTGCAGATATTCTGAAAATTCTTTCGATGTATACTCTCCCCCATTATCTGTATGTAGGCAAGCCACTTTACGACCTACTTGACTTTCAACCTTGTTCTTGAATTCCTTGAACTTATCTAGTGCCTCTGATTTTTCTTTCATAAAAGCAACCCAAACATATCTTGAGAAATCATCGATAAAGGTAATCATGTACTTGTATCCTGAGGTAGATGGTTGCTTTACTTTCCCAAAGACATCAGAGTGCACTAGTTGAAGTGGCGTCGTAGCCTTGAACGTAGACTCCTCGTAGGGGACTTGATGTTCCTTCCCATATTGGCACCCTTCACATAATATATCATCTCGAACTTCAAGTTGTAGAAGGCCCTTCACCATTGACTTTTGCATCATCACCTTTAACTTGTGATAGCTCATGTGGCCCAGCCTTGCATGCCAAAGATCGACTGTTTCATTCCTCCTTGTTTTGTCCACATATGCATCTTGTACAGACATCACGTATATCCACTCCAAACGGCGTCCTTCCATGAGCGAGGTAGAGGTAGGCTTGAAATTGCAATACACTTTCACATCGTGTGGCCCAAACACCACATAGTTGCCCGATGAAGTTAATTGGGATACCGACAAGAGGTTTTTCTTCATACCCGACACATGATAGACATTTTGAAGTTGCACCTGATGCGGGCTGAACCGAGGAACAAGTAATGTTTTGCCGATGTGTGAAATCGGCAACTTTGAGTCATTTGCCGTGACTATGACTCGGTCTCTATTGTACTCGGACATGCTTTGCAGCTTTCTCATGTCACCTGTCATGTGGTTAGAGCAGCCAGAATCTACTATCCAATCCTCTTGATAATTGATGGTTTTTCCCCTCTTCACAGCAAATGCAATTTCTTCTTTAAGCTCCTTCACATATGTGGCCTCTTCTACCTTGGCTGCTTGAATAGATTCTTCCATCGCAAAGGATGCTTGGAAATCCCATTCTTCCTCACTATCATTATTGTGAAGGTTGTCGCATTACCTTCTAGTAGGAGTGACCTGCATTCTCGAGCAAAGTGTCCTTTCTTCCCACACTTGTAGCATCGATCATCTTGACAGCGATATTTCTTTTCCTCTAGATTGTCTTGAAACTGACGTGCTCTCCCTCGAGGTGGACCTTGTCCATGTTGTCCATGCCATTTTGATGGTCTTCTTCTTCATAAATCTCCTCCGTTATGACACGGACTCATGCCTTTACTTAAGTTACTTTGTCTTTGTGGCACCCTCCTCTTTGTAAACATAACTTTCTCTTCATCCTTAATTGAGGTCTTAAACATTTGATTATCCAACTCTTCCTGATTGGCCAAGATACTTTCTAGTTTGGCCAAAACAGGTTGAGTAGCCCAACCTCTAATTGCTGTGATTAAGCCACTGTACTTGGGACTAAGCCTCTAATAATAATTCGACGCAATCTAGCTTCACTTATTGCACTCTCCGCGTCTACTTTTGCAATTTCTCCACATAAAGATTTAACTTTAGTAAAGTATTGACTCACCGTCATGTCTCCTTGCTTTATGGACATGAGCTCATTTTCGAGTTGTTGTAGCTTGACTTCATTCTTCTTGGTGAATAGTGTTGCCAAGGCATCCCAAGCTTTTTGTGGTGTGTCACAATCCTTGATGTGATGCAAGTACTCATCTTCCACCGTGACTGAGAGAATATACATAACTTTTCCGACCTTGATCTCCCATTTCCTCTTAGCCCCTGGGTCGGATGGCGCCTCCTTCTCATTGCCACCAACTACTTCCCACAAATCTTTCCCCTTCAAATAGTAATTGATATGTGTATTCCAAGTACTATAGTTGGTCCCATTGAGCTTTTCTATCGAGCTAGCTAATGCCGAAAGATCTGCCATACTAACTTGGTAAGCGCCCCACACTTAACCAAGAACTTGTGGTCCCAGACCAACAACTATCTCAACCCTTGAACCGGCAGAGTCTCCCCTAGGCTTCGGTCCCCGACCGTGAGCGCACAAAGAATGCTAGCTCAAGAAGGCGCTTGCAACCGTAGCTCTGATACCACTTGTAGAGAAGTTTGGGAGCAAGTGGTACACTAGAAAATATACTTTCTCTTATTACTCAACAATATGGTAAGACTATTACACAACACTTTAACACACACACTCACTTGATTTGGTGGGAGATCTTTGTAACTCTCCTAAACACCTCTCTAGCTCTCTTGGGTGTGTATGTCTCATCTCTTTCTTGTATGCTTACATAAGTAGTCCTATCTCCTATTTATAGTTTCTTCACCTCCTCAATTTATGGTGATTATTACACCACTTGTCATAATTCTAATTGGGTTCTAGATCTTTCTATTAATATCTTAGATAATTACTTAAGTACCTAGAATAATCTAGGTAAATATCTAGATATCATTTAGACATAAATCTAGATATTACTTTATCTAGATTTTTCTCTAACAATATCTTGCTTCTAGTATTTTCATAGATATTATTTTCTAGATAATTCTCTTTGGAAAAGTGGGGGGTGATTTATTTAGCATCTCAAACACAATAGCCATGAATATTTTCAATTTCAGAAAGGTCGGGCAACTCCAAGACACTTTTGGTCCAAGGACATCTAAAAAACACATGAAAAGTGATCTTTTTTGGACCACAAAACTCACAGATTGCATTGTTCTTGTAATGTTTCAGGAACAAATTTAATCTAGCGGGTAGGATGTTACGTGCTAATTTCCAAAATGAGTTTTTGTTCAAGGGTGGAGGTACAGGCGCTAGAGTTTACGGAATTAAACAATGTTGCTGGTTCAAGGAGATGATACGCTTTCCTTCTCCTTTCTAGCAATGTAATATCTCATAGTCTGATCCCCATATTTATTGAAAGTTCTTCTCCTCTTATCACTTGGGAGTCAAAACTGAGCAGTATTGGAGCACATTGTCTGCAATTTCATTATCACACATGTTCTGCACGAAAGTTTAAATTCAATAAATGCCTTTTGGTCTACTTCCATCACTTGATCAATATTTTTATGAAAAAATCATCCCTAGATTTACTAAATGCATGTAGGGACATTTTAGATCAACAAAACTAACGTTAGTAAATACCTTCTTGGACTCCTTCCATGGTTGCGTTCGAAAATTTGTCTGATTATATTTTTTTTCAGCAAATTGCAAACGAAAACCTGAAAATTAAACACCAAAAAATCAATAAAAAAACAATATGAAACGAAAAGCATGAAAATGAAAATCAAACACTAAATCATTGCATTTCAAGATCTTTTCATTAGTATGAGTCAATGAAATATAAGTGGCCACAAAGATCTTTCAACAATAAAATGCTAGATATGAATAACTCATAATCCTAGATGGTGATGTATATAAAGTCACAAAATCCACCACCGAACCCATTGCATAATTTACTGTACTGAAAAGCACGCTCAACATTGCCACATCAACGATTCTGGGGGGTAGCCATTTCGCCAATTTCATAGCCTAATTTCACACAACAACCTAAAGCAGAATCATTTCTTTATAACCTAATTAGACCTGTTCAAAGGTCGGGTCGGGCCGGGTCACAGGTCGGGTCAGTCGGGCCGGAAGTCTTTGACCCGTCGGCCCAAGCCCGACCCGGCCCAACCTTCAAGTCAGGTGTCTTCGGCCCGAGCCCTGATCCTACGGGCCGCGGGCCGGATCAACGGGCCGACAAATATATAAAATAAATTTTTTTTAATTAAAAAAGCATAAAAATTTACGCATTTTATTTAATTTTTAGCCGGGTCGTCGGGTCGGGCCGGGTCGGATCAAAAAAAACTAAAACTTAATCTAAGATTTTATTAAAAAATTTGTATTTAGTCGGGTCGGTGGGCCGGGCCGGGTCACCGACCCCCGGCCCGAGCCCGACCCAACCATACATCGGGGCCCCGTCTTTTTCGGGCCAGGTCGGGTCACTTTCTAAAATTGTGACCTTGACCCGCATTTTTTCGGGCCGGACGGGTCCCCGGCCCACTGAACAGATCTAAACCTAATTGACAAATTCGCCACAACTGAGCCACAAAAAAACCTTGAAAATTAAGAAAAGAAATGGAGAAAAATATTATCTACAAATCATTGGAGATTCAACATCGCTAATGGTGGTAATGGAGAAGAGATAACGGTCAACGCTATGGGCAGCTTCAGGCAGGACAACAAACTGTAAGTTCTTATCAGTGAACATCTTTTTTTTTAAATAAAAATGCGGGGGGGGGGGGGGTGGGGGGGACTGACGGTTCAAGGAGGAGATGAGGGAGTTGGGTTCAGTTGGAAGGAGAGAGAAAGAGAGAAACGTGGGGGTTGATTTCGGGGAGGAGATAAGGGAGATTTGGGAGTTGATTTCAATTGGTAGTAGTTAGAATGAAGCGTATGAGAAGAACGGTGAATATCAAACAATTATTCAATTTGTGCAGAAAATTTATTATTTAATTAAAATTTTAAATGAGTTATGTTTAATCTGATTGGTTGAAAAATAAAATTTATATCGATTTGATTGGTTGTATCTCCTACTTTTCCTTTCGTTTGAGAATTTTGTGGGACCCACATACTTTCCTGTTATATTATATAGATATCTTCAAAGAAATACTCTAACTATATATACCATTCACATTGGACATAATTTTCTTACAATATAAATAGATAATTTGCTTATTATTTAGAAAATGTTTTCAACACTAATGCTTAGCAAAATACAATCTTGCGAATTAAGCATCACCCTTTGGAACTCATCATTGAAGAAATGAAGGAAAAATATACTTGAAGTTATATCGAATGGTGACAAAGAAGACATATTAATCCATCACCTATGCATTGCATGGGTACAAAGACTAGTTTTACATTGTAACTCATTATAATTTGTGATTCATCAACTGTCAAATCTTAGTCAAATTGACACTTATTTAGGGACAGAGGGAGTATTACATCTAAATCCAAATAAAAAAGTAGATAAAAGTAAAATATTAGGAGATAGTAAAAGTTAAACTCCCATTAAAAAAACCTATATTATTGTTCTATGCCTTCCTTAATAGTAATTATAGAAATAAAAATAAAGTCTTTATTAATAATTGTTCCATAAAATTCAAACTATACAAGTTAATAATTAATTACGTAAGCTATTTATGCATCATGAAAAATTAATATATATGTATATATATAAAACTGTAGAGTATCAAAATTTTGTCTCAACATGTAAGGAAAGAGATTGGGATCATTATCATTATTTACAATAGGTAAAATATTATTTTATTTCTTATTAAAAAAATGGTGGACGAATTACAAATAAAATCACTACCAAATACTTAAATGGTAAATTCTTAATAAATATGCACATTAAAATTTTTGTCCATTCACCTTAGTTATAAAAATATAACTAATAATAATGAATACATTATGTAGTGACCTTAATTCTAATATAAAATATCCGAGAAAGTCAAGATGTAGACAGTCTTCACCAATGCATAAAAATATATGAAATTTTTGGTAGTTTAATAACTAGCAACCTTCAATCCGTGCATCGCACAAGATATATATCGCTAGTTATAATATTGAAAATGAATAAGGAATAAATATAGGTGAACAATTATACCATTAAAAATAAGGATACACTTATAGTGGTTGTCAACCCTAACAACCACCACAACTCAAATTGCTCTCATCCGTACATTTGTCAAGTTTACTTTAACCGTTCGTTTTTTTACTTAATTGATGGAAATCAGTCCACTTCCAATCAAGAAATTCAAATCATTTACAAAGAAGTGGAACGGGCCATAGAAGAAGGTTACAACGTGGAAGTCCAAAGGCCTACTCATCTAGTGTGCAGCTTATTCCAAGAGGATGTCCAAACATCCTAAAGATTGGGCCAATCCCCACGCCAGGCCCAAGGAGAGCACGTCCAATTTCAAGAAATACAAGTCCAATTTATTAATCTTGATTTTTGGATCTAATTTATTTAATTATAGTTTTTAATTGTTTTGGTGTGTTTTAATTATTTTAGAATAATGTAAGATGACAAGTGATTTATAAACTTGATCATCCTAGGTTTATTATTTCGTGTGGTTTAGTAGAACTAGGTGTCACTTTTAAAGAATCCTAGAAAGATTTGGCTATTTTGTAACTAATCCAAATTGGATTAGGAAGTCAATAACAACTAGGATAAGGTTAGTTATAACCAACTCACCCTAGGATAAGGATTCTAATCCAAGGGAGAGTAATATGGGGTGGCGTGTAGAATAAGGAGTTCTAGTCCCTTAAGGACTCTCCTAGTATAAATAGGATTGTAAGCCTCTCAAGGCAAACAACACCTTTTGAATTATGAATACAATTAAGCTTTTAGCTTTCCCCCGAGTGTTTGGATAAACTCTCAACCCTTTTCTTCTATTGTATCTTGGCATGACACCCAAGGGGTTAGGAAGAGCTTGATCCTAGGTTGCGGTCTAGATCAAGTTAGCCCTAGGTTGTCTATCTTGTGGATTCAAGTTAGAAACCTAGTTCTATCCATCCTTACCTTTCTGTCAATACAGTTAAGGTAATTACATTGTGAGCTTTCTGTCAATACAGTTAAGTCACAACTCAAACCTATCTCTTACCCCTTCAAATCACACGCCACTTCTCACCTCCTTCAACCCCAAAAAACGTCCCACTCCCTCCTCTCACAAATCACCTTCTCTCTTTTTCTCTCTCCATAACAACTTTCCAACAAAGTCTCTCTCTCCTCCAACAAACTTCATCCCTCTCTCCTCTCTCCCACACCACACGCCAACCTCCTCTCTCCCCCTCCAAATTCACGTCAACCCCCTCCCATATTCCCATCCAAGAATCCATTATCTTCTCTCCTTTTTTCCTGTTCAAGATTCACTCTCTCTTGAATCTTGAAACCACAAAAGCCTTCACGGCAAAATAACCTCCACAAGTCCTTTTTCACGAGAATTACTCCCCTCTTTTCCACACTAATCTCGTGAACCATCCCACTTCTCTGTTTGGTTACACGTGATGTTTCATGCATTATTGGATTAAGATTCTTTCTTGATCCGGTAATACATCAAAAGTGGTATCAGAACTCTAGGTTGAGTGTAAACCAAACACGTAACATTTGATTCCAATAGCTTAACCTGCAAGTTTAAAGCTTAACCTGCGAGTCTAGAATCCTGACCTGCAAGTCCAAAGCTTAACCATTCCACATCCCAAACCCTACACCATTCAATGGCTTCATCAGGGTGAAGGATTACAAGTTACTCAACGATGCTTGTAAGCTTTTCCATTGGAAAGAATTATCAAGATTCTATTTGGTATGATGTATTGCCTATGGATGCTTGTCATATTCTGCTGGGAAGACCGTGGTTATTTGACAGGAGTGTGATGCATGATGGAAGAGCCAACACCTACACTTTCAGGTTCAACCACAAAAAAATCACCCTAGCTCCACTTAAAATAACCCTTCCGTCCCAACCTGAAGAGATTGATCCAAACCCAATCCCTGCTATGTCTGCTGAACATCATGAGTTCAGTGAACATAGAGAGATCATTCTCTTAGACCTAAACACAGATCCCAGCCACAAAAATTCCCCAACTGACGTCCCACCTCTTGAAGCAGACGTCCATCCCCTTGTCCCTCCTCTTCTGGAACAATACTCTCATGTGTTTCCTGAAGAGATGCCTCCAGGTTTATCACCTGAACGAGACATTCAGCATAAGATTGATCTAATCCCGGGATCAGTCTTACCTAACAAACCTGCATACATGATGAACCCTAGCGACACACAGGAGATCCAAAGACAAGTTGATGATCTTCTAGCAAAGGGTATGATACGGGAAAGTCTCAGTCCATGCGCCGTTCCAGCGTTATTGGTCCCAAAGAAGGATGGAAGTCAACGAATGTGTATCGACTGCAGGGCTATCAACAAGATCACTATCAAGTACAGGTTTCCTATTCCTAGACTTGAAGATCTACTGGACGAGCTATATGGTGCCCAAGTATTTTCGAAAATTGATCTCAGAAGCGGGTACTATTAGATTCGAATTCAAGCCGGAGATGAGTGGAAAACTGCATTCAAAACTAAAGGAGGTCTCTATGAATGGTTAGTCATGCCTTTTGGACTAACTAATGCTCCTTCTACTTAATCAGACTAATGAATCAGGTTCTGAAGCCCCTTATCGGCAAGTGTGTTGTTGTCTACTTCGACGATATACTTGTATACAGCAAGAGTGAGGAGGAACACGTTCAACACCTCACTTTAATACTTGATCTGCTAGCTCACGAAAGGCTCTATGGGAATCTTGCCAAGTGCCACTTCTTCACCAACAAATTAGTCTTTCTTGGCTATGTACTCTCGGCTGATGGGATATAGGTTGATGAAGAGAAAATCAAAGCAATCAAAGAGTGGCCTACACCAGCTAGTATTCACGACATCAGGAGTTTTCACGGCCTAGCTTCCTTCTACAGGAGGTTCGTGAAGAACTTCAGTTCAATTATGGCACCCATGACCGAATTACTGAAGAGCAAGGAGTTCAATTGGACGCCCACAGCACAACAGGCGTTCGAAACTATCAAAATTCAACTCTGCACCACCCATGTTCTTGCCCTACCAAGCTTTGACAAAAAGTTTGAAGTGGAGTGCGATGCTTCTGGAGTTGGAATTGGAGCAGTCTTATCACAGGAGGGCCGTCCCTTGGCCTACTACAGCGAAAAACTCAGTGATGCCCGGAAGAAGTACAGCACGTACGACAAGGAGTTCTATGCTATTATTCATGCCCTAGAACATTGGCGACATTATCTTATTGGCCACGAGTTTATTCTGCATAGCGACCATGAGGCATTGAAGTATATTCAGGGCCAACATAAATTAAACCCGCGTCATGCTAAGTGGGTTTAATTTATGCAAGCTTATCACTTCGTCATTCAGCACAAAGCTAGCCACCTGAATAAGGGAGCAGACGCACTTTCTCGACGTTATTTGCTCCTTCAAGTCCTTGATTCACGTGTGATAGGGCTTGAATACATCAAAGATCTCTATGAAGAAGATGTAGATTTCAAGGAGATCTATGGAGACTGCAAGAAGCACCCCAACGACCAGTATCACTTGGAGCATGGCTTCTTATTTCATGAGAATCAGATGTGTATTCCTAGAAGCAGTCTTAGAGAGCTTCTTATCTTAGAAGTTCATGGAGGAAGTCTGGCATGACACTTCGGTATTGAGAAGACCTATCTGATGCTGAAAGAACACTATTTTTGGCCACACATGGTCAAGGACGTCGAGCATATGGTTAGAAGGTGTTCTACTTGCAACTTATCGAAGAGTCACGTACTTCCCCAAGGGTTATACACGCCCTTGCCCCTCCCTGAAGGTCCTTGGGAAGATATTAGTCTCGATTTCATTGTGGGACTTCCTAGGACTCAACGTGGGAAGGATTCAATCATGGTGGTTATTGATCGATTTTCAAAGATGGCTCACTTTATCCTATGCCACACCACCTATGATGCAGTTAGAGTGGCAGATTTATATTTCCAAGAAGTCGTTCGGCTCCATGGAATACCTAGAACTATGGTCTCGGATCGAGATGCAAAGTTCCTTAGCCACTTTTGGGTTACTCTTTGGAAGAAGATGGGAACCAAGCTCACCAAGACCCGTCACCCGCTGCATCGACCCACAACCGAGGTCACCAACCGACTGCTCATCTTGTTGAGGTCCTTGGTGAACAAGAACAAGAAAGGGTGGGATACTCTTCTCCCATATGCTGAATTTGCATTCAACAGGGCTCCAAGCAAGGCAACGGGTCGTTCACCCTTCCAAGCCGTTTATGGAAGGAACCCAACCACACCTATGGACCTCACGCCAATCAACAGCTCCATAAGGTTCATCCATGAAGCCCAAAAATGAGCCCAAGAGATTCAAAAGCTCCATGAGGAAGTCAAAGAGAAAATAGCTAAGTGTACTCAATTTGTTTCAGGCTTATCTAACAAGAAAAGAAAAAGGGTTATTTTTCAACCAGAAGATCTAGTATGGGTTCACTTGAAGAAAGAGAGGTTCCCCTCCAAAAGGAAAGGAAAGTTAGTTCCTAGAGCTGATGGTCCTTTTGAAGTTGTGGAAAGAGTTGGAGATAATGCATACAAACTAACACTGAATGAAGACTATAGAGAAAGTGATACTTTCAACGTTGCTGATTTGAAACCCTACTATAATGAAAACGAAGACCTCCCTAGTTTGAGGACAAACTCTTCTCAACAAGGGGGGAATGATGGAAATCAGTCAACTTCCAATCAAGAAATTCAAATCATTTACAAAGAAGTGGAACGGGCCATAGAAGAAGGTTACAACGTAGAAGTCCAAAGGCCTACTCATCTAGTGTGCAACTTATTCCAAGAGGATGTCCAAACATCCAAAATATTGGGCCAATCCCCACGCCAGGCCCAAGGAGAGCACGTCCAAATTCAAGAAATACAAGTCCAATTTATTAATCTTGATTTTTGGATCTAATTTATTTAATTATAGTTTTTAATAGTTTTGGTGTGTTTTAATTATTTTAGAATAATGTAAGATGACAAGTGATTTATAAACTTGATCATCCCAGGTTTATTATTTCGTGTGGTTTAGTAGGACTAGGCGTCACTTTTAAAGAATCCTAGAAAGATTTGGCTATTTTGTAACTAATCCAAATTAGATTAGGAAGTCAATAACAACTAGGATAAGGTTAGTTATAACCAACTCACCCTAGGATAAGGATTCTAATCCAAGGGAGAGTAATATGGGGTGGCGTGTAGAATAAGGAGTTCTAGTCCCTTAAGGACTCTCCTAGTATAAATAAGATTGTAAGCCTCTCAAGGCAAACAACACCTTTTGAATTATGAATACAATTAAGCTTTTAGCTTTCCCCCGAGTGTTTGGATAAACTCTCAACCCTTTTCTTCTATTGTATCTTGGCATGACACCCAAGTGGTTAGGAAGAGTTTGATCCTAGGTTGCGGTCTGGATCAAGTTAGCTCTAGGTTGTCTATCTTGTGGATTCAAGTTAGAAACCTAGTTCTATCTGTTCTTACCTTTCTGTCAATACAGTTAAGGTAATTATATTGTGAGCTTTCTGTCAATACAGTTAAATCACAACCCAAACCTATCTCTTACCCCTTCAAACCACACGCCACTTCTCACCTCCTTCACCCCCACAAAACGTCCCACTCCCTCCTCTCACAAAATCACCTTCTCTCTTTTTCTCTCTCCATAACAACTTTCCAACAAACTCTCTCTCTCCTCCAACAAACTTCATCCCTCTCTCCTCTCTCCCACACCACACGCCAACCTCCTCTCTCCCCTTCCAAATTCACGTCAACCCCCTCCCATATTCCTATCCAAGAATCCATTATCTTCTCTCCTTTTTTCCTGTTCAAGATTCACTCTCTCTTGAATCTTGAAACCACAAAAACCCTCACGGTAAAATAACCTCCACAAGTCCTTTTTCACGAGAATTACTCCCCTCTTTTCCACCCTAATCTCGTGAACCATCCCACTTCTCTGTTTGGTTACACGTGATGTTTCATGTATTATTGGATTAAGATTCTTTCTTGATCCGGTAATAGATCATTAATATAAAATTATAAAGTATATTTTTTAATTACAAATTTATCAAATATTAAGAAATTAAATATTTTCTAAGTCATGTTTATTTATTTTTCATCCATTGTTTGTTTCGTGAGCTTCACTAACTCCCTCCCCCCCCTAAGAAGAAAAAAAAGAAGCATGTAGACTCCATTAATTCCGGCGGCAGTGTCGGTGCCGGAGACCGTCCGGTGGCATGACTTTTCCGACCATCACTTCTACAGGAAAGATGTCAAAATTGTTAGAACACCGTTAATAGTGATATTGAACAGGATGGAGGAAGAAGAAGATAACAATCTAGCCCCTCCATTTTCGTAGGATTATTGGACCACCTTTGTTGTGGATATGGGGGAGGAAGGAGGAAGAAGAAGATAACAATGGTGGTCCTGCTTCACCGTGAATGGTGATATTGTTATCTTCTTCCTCCTCCTTCCTCTTCCACATCCACAATAATGGTGGTCAAATACCGTTGCAATTATTTCAAATGATTTCGCCGAGATCGACCACCATTGTTGCCGGCGCTGGAGGCGACGCTAAATAACAAGATTAGGGTTTCCAAAGGTTGAAGACGAGAGTTTTTTTTTGTTAAATTTTCGTCAGATGTATACTAGAATTATATTTATTATTGCAGTTACTTCAAATGATTTCAGTTAGTCAAGCAGTTATCCATACTTGCATTCCTTATTTAAAGCGTGAGGTTAGAGGTTTGGTTCTTCCTATTCGCACCCTATAATTTGATTGGTATGTTAGGTTTTTGGGTCACCTTCCTTATGGATATTGCATTCAAATAATTATCACCTTTTTTGGAGTTAATATAATGGCAAGTTTTATTCTCACCTTTTTTTTAAAAATTCTAATATCTTATTTTTCAACAAATTATGGTAATCCAACCCAACAAATGTAATATTTTATTCTTACCTTTTTAACAACACAATATCTTATAAAATGGAAAAAATTGAAACTAACCCAATTGAAAAAAAATTCCTATTATAACTTTATTTTATAGGGAATAAAATTATCTCATAAAATATTATGATATAAATAATATTTAAGTCTACGAGAATGTATCCATTGAGAACTAGGGGTTACGGTGAGAACTAAAGAACTAGGAATCTTAGACCTTAGATATTAAGGGAAGGGCCAGGATTAATCTCTAATTATTTATTTAATTTATTTCCAATATATAAAACCCTAAAATCAAAATTGTCTTTTTTTTCCTACATTTTTTATGTACTTTACTTCTATTAATTCACTAAAATTATTTACGGCTTACGAGATTAATCAATAAAAATTGAAGCTTTGATACATAGCCATGGTATATTATCTGCCAGTCGCATGTCATAGTTATTTTATAGTCCTAAATCCCAACTTTGAACAAAGACACTGATAAATTATTAACAAAAATTATTTCATGTCATGACAACCAATTGCAAGAGTGATATATTGAACCAAACAAGCAATTGATGGCCACTTAAGAGTATTAGAGCATTCACCCCCTAATTAAAATAACCATTTCAAGCCATGAACATCCACCCAGAATCAACTAATCTATTAATTGATATTTATTTATTTATTTTTTTTCAAACGAGACCAAGACAACACAATAACCAGACCAACAACGAAATACGAAAAACGAAAAACAATAAACAAGCGGAAGGAATTATGTGACCACTCCAAGACTGCGGATCGCCAGTCTAGCTATTCGATGTGCCGGATGCACTGCCTGTCTTGGAACTTTTTGTATCTTCCCCGCCGCGAACTTCTTCATTGCTGAACTCTGAATCGATACCAGAGCACTCGTAGGAACTCCATTAGGATTTAACAAACCTTCCACCGCCAAAGTAGAATCCGTACATATGACAACATTCATAAGTCCCCTCCGTTCAGCCTCAGTAAGCGTAAGTCGGATTGCTAAAAGCTCGCTGAACACCACCGATTCACCTTTACCCAATTGCTTTCCATGACCCCATGGCTTCCCCTGCACCATGCAAACCCATGCCGCTGCCATGTCCTTGGTTTTTGCACACCAAGCTCCATCCACAACAAAAGTCTCCCTCACCACACTCTCATCAGCCTCCCCCCAGACCATTTCTACCATTTTCTTCCCCTCGGCTCTGACCCCCTGCCCACGTCTTACCACCCTCCCCTGTTTCCAGTTGATGACCTCCTCTCGAACTTGTCTCAGCATGGCTTCCAACAAACCCTGCGAGACCCTCTCCTTCCCAATACTTGCAGCATTTCTAGCTTTCCAAATAGCCCATAGAGTGGCAACAAACTCTCGCAGTTGAAACCCCTCATCCTGCTTCTCTTTTGCCAAATATAGCATCCACCCCCGCAGCCACTCCTTCCAGCTGATGTGGGGGTTGGCTTCAGGACAAACTCCCAAGAGACACCCTTTCCACATGTGTGTCGCAATTATACACCTCCTAAATAAGTGGTCCATAGTCTCCGTCTCTTCTCCACACCAACACCTATCACTCTCGGCCAAACGCCGCCTAGCTCTATTCTGGCCAGTTGGCAACGCGTCACTCCCACACCTCCACAAGAATGACTTCCATTTGGGGGGTAACTTGGAATGCCAGACTGTCTTCCAGAACTTTGAGTTCAACGCGGAAGGTATCTCCACTGTAGTATCCTCCTGGAGAAAGGTGAAATACCCTCCTTGACCTTATACTCAGTGTTTCTTGACCCCGGCCATACGAGCACATCCTCACCTTCATGTTGAGGAGGGAAAACCTGGGCTATACAATCAAGGGACTCCTTAGTGAAGACCTGTTGAAGAAAACCCCTACGCCACCCCTTCTGATAATCCCCATTCTGAACCGCTAAGGATTCCACTTTTAAATGATTAACCATCTCCTCTTTTCCCTCCACCACTTGAAGCCGTCCTCCCGGAACCCACCTTCCATCAACTGTATCAACCCTATTACCCTTACCCACACTCCATCTGAGCTTATCCCTAACGGCCCCCACTACGCTGGAAATTCCTCTCCAAGTATTAGAACACCCATTTGGCACCTTATAACCTGGTTCTTTCTCAATAGGAGAAGGTGCTCCATATTTTGCTCGCCAAATTCTAGAAATAAGCAAACCTGTTTAGCATACACCCTCCAAGCCTGCTTTAGCAGCAAAGCCTTATTGTGGCAACCAACATGTCGAATTCCCAGACCTCCAGCCCCTTTTGGAAGAAAAACTGTATTCCTATCCTTCCAGTGGATGGATTTAGATCCATCATTCTTTCCCCACAGGAACCTCACTATGCACGCATTGATTTTATCAATAACAGTACTAGGGATCAAATACACGCTAAGAACATGTTGATGCAGAGCCACCAACACTGCATTAATAAGAACTAACTTACCTGCCATTCTTTCCCCACAGGAACCTCACTATGCATGCATTGATCTTATCAATAACAGTACTAGGGATCAAATACACGCTAAGAACATGTTGTTGCAGAGCCACCAATACTGCATTAATAAGAACTAACTTACCTGCCATTGAAAGTATTCTGAATTTCCATGCCTGAAGCCTGGTTTGGACCTCCTCAATCATGAAAACAAATTGATCCGTCCTTCTCCTCTGTACTCTAGTAGGAACACCAAGGTATGTTTGGAAAAACCCCCCCTCCAGAAATCCAAAAACCACCTTCATCCCATCTCTATCCTCTTGAGACGCTCCCTTAGAGAAGCAAATAGACGATTTGGTGAGGTTGATAACTTGTCCCGACGCCGTGCTGTACTTATCAATAGCATTCTTCAAGGCAAAGCAAGAAGCAGCCTCAAGCTCAGTAAAGAAAAGGGCGTCATCAGCGAAGAATAAGTGAGACACCTGCGGAGCCCCTCTAGCCACAGCCACTCCCTGAATTCTGCCAGTGGAAACCTCAGTAGTAATCACTGCAGACAAGACTTCCATGCATAGAATAAAGAGATACGGGGATAACGGGTCTCCTTGCCTTAGCCCTGCTTCCAGGATGATAGTATCAGACTGAACACCATTAACCAGAACCGAATATCTAACAGTGGTAACACACCTCATGAGCAGCCTAATCCATTTTTCCGGAAAAGCCATCTTGCGAAGTACAGCCTCCAAAAAATCCCATTGGATTCGATCATAAGCTTTACTCATGTCCACCTTCAAAGCCGCGAATTGCTTACCCCGTCTTTTGTTAGCCAGGAAATGCAGAACTTCATGTACTACTAAGATATTATCTTCCTTCAATCTCCCCGGGACAAATGCTGATTGGGATTCTGAGACTAACGAATGAATCACCAATCTTAATCTATCCACCAGACATTTCGCAATTATTCGGTAGATCACATTACAAAGGCTAATGGGGCGGAATTCACCAACCTTCTGCGCCTCCGGTTTTTTCTTCAACAGGAATATATTAGTATTGTTAATCTCCCCCACAAACTTCCCTTCATTCACTGCCTCCAGCACCGTCGCCGTGACCTGCTCACCCACAATCCCCCAGCATTGTTTGAATAATTCCGACGGGATGCCATCAGGTCCTGGGCTCTTCCCCGATTGCAGCTGTCTAATTACGTTTTCAACATCCTCTCGGGAGGAAGGTTCCAGTAGGATCTGTTGTTGGGCTTCAGAGAGAGATTTGGTCACCACTCCCACAACTTGTTCCATGACCCTACATCGCATGGAAGGCATTTCAATTCTGGGCCTAAAAAGCCCAGATTACTCCTCATAAAACTCTTGCATTATTTGGGCCTCATCAAAAGATAGTTGCCCGTTTCTCAATTGGAGGCAGTGCACCCTATTATAAGCCTTCCTCCTATTAAACTGCCCAAAAAAGAAAGCCGTATATTGGTCCCCCAGCCCAGCCCAACTCACTTTGCTTTTATGGACCCAAAACTCATGAACCCCTTGAATCAATGCAATCATATCCTGCTCTCGTGCCATCGCCTGGGCAAATGCAGAGTCATTCATGCCGAACTTTGCTAGATACTCTTGGCTCTCTTGAAGACCTTGCATGACCGTATTAGCACTTTCCTGTTTTTCCTTCTTTAAATCTAACACCACTCGTTTCCCCAGCTACCGGATTAAACTCAACCATTTTACACATTTAAAAGAGGCATTCCCATGAGTTGGTAACAGCCCCCCTAAGTTTTTTAATTGCTCCAGAAAGGTTTGCAGCTTGAGCACCCAAGGGTCAAGCCTAAAGGAGTTTCGCTTCACATTTACATGACCCCTAACATGCAACGCAATCAAGGAGTGATCAGAAAAAACAATGGGGAAATCATGAACAAAGGACTCCGAGAAACTGTCCAGCCATCCTCCTGTGGCATAGGCCCAATCAAGCCTTTCCCAAATACAGCTATCCCCTGCCCTCTTATTTGTCCAGGTATAAGATGCACCAGTAAAAGGCACATCCATGAGACCCAATTGGTCCTTCCATTCCCAAAACTGGGCTTCCCCTCTAATGGTGAGAGAGCCCCCAGCTTTTTGAGTGGTATCCTCAACCTGATTAAAATCGCCCACAATTACATATAATTCTTGTAACAAATTAAGGGCGGCAGCAAGTTTATCCCAAACCTCTTGCCTGCCTTGCACATACGAGCAACCATACACGAACACAACATACCACACAGCAACATTCATTTCAATAACTTTAACGATTACAAAGTTTTCATCATAGACATCCACAGCAAAACGAGTGTCATCCTTTCAACCTAAAACAATACCCGCCGACAGACCAGCAGAGTCCACGCCGGTTACAAAATGAAAGCCCATCTTTCTACTAGCAAGATCAACTGCTTGCTTCGTTTCAAAAAGATAAATCAGGTCCAATTTAAGGAAACTCGACACCCAGCGGACATAAGGAATTGCAGAGAGGTCCGCCTGCACTAAGCCTCTGCAATTCCAGGCTGCAAAAATCATGGCGAATGAGGAGGCACTTCCCGGGCTACCTCCGCCACCCTATCCGCAAGAAAGCCAAACCACTCCTCCCCCCTTTTCTTGTCATCCACCTTCAAAAAAGCGTCGAATTCCTTCTGCAGAATGCTCACCATTTGATCTCGCCTCTGCTTTTTGAGGCGAAGGCCTCGATCGCTTCCTCAGAAACGAAGAAGCTTCATCGCCTTGATCCTCTCCACCCACTTCTTCACTCCTAGTCTGTCGTTGTCTCTTCCTTGGGTGAACATCCATCCTGCCCACAGTTGAATCGACAGAACTAGATTTTGATGAGATAGACTTTTTAAAATGTACCACTCTCTGGACCTCCACATAAGTTTCCTCCAAGTATCCCAAACCTCTACCCTCCTCTTTATCCCCCTTATCATACACTGGTGGCCAGGAAAAGTTATCCTCAACAACCGCTTGCTCCCCCCCTCCCCCATAGTGAGAGTGTCCTTGGAAACAGACCCGTTGGGTGTATACTCAAACCAGAATTCGTTCTGTCCCCCACTCCCCAACTGCTCAAACCCCTCGCCCTGGAAAGCTTCTATCGGATTGCTAGACTCCCCCCTTTCAAAAAGAACGGCCCCCTCTCCCCCCAACCTGCTTAAAGGAATATGTGGATTTGCATACAATTGTCCCAATAACAGTGTTGAACCAATTCCTCCCAAATCCGACAAAACATCCCCATTTTCTACCCCAGTTAATTCACTTTCTTGTCTTTCCCTCTCCCCAAACGAAAACACAGAGGAAACAAAAGGAGGGGAGTAGTTAACCCCATTATCAAAGGAAAAGACAGAATTGCCCTCAACAGGATTACCTGAATGTGGACCCGCTGAATTTAGGCGTCGAATAGCATCACGAATAATTCCATCTTGGTCCTCAGGTGGTCCCGTTGGAGAAAAAGGACCTCTTGGAAGCACATGCATTTGGGAATCAGCTGGGCCCCCATTTCCATGCAAAGTAAAACCAAAATCCCTCAACGTGCGAGTTTGCATGGTTCTCTGAAGTTCCCCCATGCAGTCATTGAGGAATATTTCCCTTTGAACGTACCCAATATCAGTGCTCCCATGCAACTCACCCCCACCCCCCAACTCAGAACCCCTACCTCCATTTCCATTCTGCTCTCCTGCCCCATTTTCATTCCCCTCCCCTTCGTCCTCCATCCTAGTCCCCACATTCCCACTATCCCCCCCTCCATTATCACCATGATCATCCCCATCACCGGAACTATCCCCACCATTAGAATCCTCTCGTTCTCCTCTTTCTTCACTCTCTTCCTCACTATCCTCCTCCTCCTTTGCAGGATCTTCAGAATTTTTCATGGGCTCTATATCACTATTCTCCTGCTTCTCTCCGTCCCCCTCCATTCCATCATCTTCGTCCAAGCCTTCATCCACCTCCATTAACGCCTACCTACCCTCCCCTAGAGTTCCTTGTTTTTGCTCACCCCTCCCAACATCCTGTGCCCCCAGACTCCGTTGTCGAACCACCCTTCCCCTCGTGTCCCCCACTACTCCCCGGACTGGCTCGTCTTCGCCTAACACTGCTTGGTTACCCTCTCTCCTCAGATGAGATGTTGATAACTGGCCCAAACCCATTCACCCCTGCCTCCTCTACATCAAAAAACTCAGGGTAATGCAACTCCGGCTCAGACCTATCAGGATGCTGACGCTGCCCTAGTTTGAGACGAGTGGTAAGGTACCCTCGCTTAATAGGGAACGCCCGCACCTTACTAGTATAAAAAGACCCATCCCCATGAATCACCACATGCCCCAACTCCACTGCCTCCAGGATTCTACTTTTAACTTCCTCCTTAGCCACCAACTCAGGTACTACACATTCAAAATCATGGTGGCCAATTCTTCCACATCTCTTACAGAAAATTAACACATTTTCATACCTGAAATTCACCCAATGCGTCTGTCCTTGGTCATCCCTTGGATACGCACCAGCAATCAACGGCTTGGCCAGCTCCATACGAACCAGCACTCTGATATTATTCAGAGAGAAGTCAGCAACTCCATGGATATCGACCTCCAGAACTTGTCCAATCGTCCGGGCAAGCTTGATCGCCGTGCTTCCCCATTTTTGTCTGAAAGGTAGGCCCTCAATTTGGACCCATAGACAAATACTCCGAAATCACACTTCCTCCGGCTTCATATCCGGATTTATCTTCTCCAACACCATGAGAGAACCATCGAAGCAGACGGACCGTTAAACCAGCATATCCAAGCAATCTTCCGGGTGCATGAACCAGAAAGAAAAGTGCTTCTCTCCCACCTTCTTTACACTGACCGAGCTTCTTGTAACCGAGTTAACATCCACCAATCTTTGCAAAGCCCCTTCATCCCAGTCCTTCCCATCCGTCACAAACCAAATAAAGGTATGATCTAACCTTACCTCAACTCCCCAAGGTGGAGGGCTGAGATCAACCCTAGCACCCATCCTGGGTCCCTCCGGAAAGCTTATAGTACCCCTCCTCCCTGATCCCCCCCCCCCTCATATCTCCTTTCTTTTTTTGGCAAGAGGAAGGAAAAAAGTACTGATGTTTGCACTTCCGATTCCTTTTTCGTGAAAAACACTGATGCTCAAACTGCCCTCCCCAGGATTCCTTTTTATAGAAAAACCTAGCGCCTTCAGCACATGTTCCCTTCTCTTTATTTCGCCTTCTGAAGGGTGGAATATAAGGGGGCACTTTTGACTTTTCCCCCTTTTGAAACGTACCTCCTGAGTTCCCCATTAACTCCCTCACCTACTTCACTACTATCCCTTCGGCCAAATCCACAGCAGATCTTCGCAGACTCCCCCTATACCTCCTCCTAGATTAGCTCCTAACCCATCACGTCACACGCAACGTAATAACTCCCAACCCCCCCTTAAATCAACCCAACTACCACCCGACTTAAGCCAACGCGTAAAATAAACCCCTCCTTTGTAAGCCTACTAATTCAACCCGATCCCACCAAAATACTAAGCGCCCAGACTTTAGTTCACGTCTCTCAGAAAGGCCCAGAAAAGCCCCTCTAGGCCCAGAATCACACTCGTCTCCCAAAAACGCCAAAAGGGCTCACTTCAGCCCAATGAGCCCAGAAAACACTCAACAACTCCCAACATTTGTCCTGGGCCAAAAAACGCCACCCCTCTCCCTTGAGAACAAAACAGACCCTTCAATCAGGAACCTTCTAGATCTAGCACACCCACCACCGCCCCCTAAGCACCTCCCCACCCACTTCCTCCAGACTCCTCCTCTAGCAGAGCATAAATTTATTCTCTCTCCCCACCCCAGTGCTCCCTATCCCGTCTACCAGGACTTTGAAAATGGCGCTCACTCTCTCTCAGCCACCACCAACACCCAAGCCCACTCAACCTTTGCGATCGAACACCACTCACACCTTTAAGAACACAACCCCGGACCTAGTCCGTCCAGGCACACAGCAAAATCCAAAGGCCCACCACCGGAGATACAATCAGCACTTTAAAAGACCGCTTTACCAAAGGAAAACACTATTACTTTATAGAGAAGGGAGACCTTCTCTCTCTTCAACTTCCAACCTTTAGGAGGAGGTTGATTGGCATTAATTGATATTTAATGTATTGAACCAATAAAACTTACAACAAATGGGTTTTGAATATCACAAATTATAGAAAACAAATAAGTCTGGGTATTAATTATAGAAACCAATCTGTCTACCATGCCCTTGTCAATGGGCGGCAAGCAGAGGTCGAAGCCCAGATGATTATCTCTGATTGTTTGTTTTGAGCAAAGTCTTTTCAGTCAATTAGCTTTGTATTTACCAGGAGAGAGGGGAACGTAATTGGATGTTTGCCCGTCTGTGATAGCCGATTTGGCTGCACATGACACCATTGAGTCTGCTAGGGATGAATAAAGTGCTCGTTTTATCTTTCAAAAAAATAATGATGAACTCCGCGGGGAAGAGGGCTGTGAAAGAGGGGACATTGAAAGAGTGTTTAATTAGGGTTCTGATTAGGAAATAAATTAAATTAATAATTAGAGATTAATCCTGGCCTTTCCCTTAATATCCAAGGGCTAAGATTCCTAGTTCTTTAGTTCTCACTATAACCCCTAGTTTTCAATGGATACGATCTCTTCAGTCTACAATGTAAGATTTGCTAAAATATGGAAACAAATTATTATGACATTGTAAAAGTTCCAAAAAAATGATCTATTGAAGTTTCGAAAAAAAAGTGAGCTAAGATTCAAACCCTCAACCTAACAACATGTGTGAAGATCCTAAATATCAGAGAAGACCAACAGACTACAAACAACTATTAGTCTACACTGCAGAAGAAAAAGTTATCAACATAAACCAAGAAATATTAAAATTAAAAAAAATGAGCAAGTCTTCTTCTTTCCTGACCCTAATTTGGCGCCCCCTCCACCACCGTCAACAATGGTGGTCCGGCGAAGATGGACGGTCGGTTGAGACTTGCAGGCGACCGTTCTCTTTTTTTAAGCAGCAGATTCAACCCATTTCTTCAACCTATCTTCTTCCATCTTCTTAAAGCTCACCAACAATGGTGTTCTGTAAATTTTTTTCCCTTATGGATAGATTTGAGTGGTCGGAAATTTCACCAATGCAAATGTCCCCGTCACCGGAGGGTCGCCGGAAATGACGCCGGAGGGTCGCCGGATTTCATGGTGTGACTTATGAGGTGGTTTGGAATGAATGAAGATGAAATCTAATAATATTTCCTAGCTAATATTTTTAATATGATAAAAAAACATACCTTAGTAAATATTTAATTTTTGATCTTTTATACATAAATATTTGATTAAAAAATATATATTTTATAATTATATATTATATATAAAAATCAACGGTCAAGATTAAATTTGCCACATGTACGATTGAGATTCGTTTTACTTATAGTGGTTGTCATGGTTGACAAGATATATAAAAATACATGAATAACTAGCAACCTTCAATCCATGCATGATACAAAATATATACCGCTAGTTATTATGATATTGAAAATGATAAGGAATAAATATAGGTGAACAATTATACCATTAAAAATAAACAATATTCATGTTTAACTCACATGCAATAAATTACTCATCGTCGTAAATAATTGTTATTTGTAAAACTTTCACGTTGATTCTTTGAATTCTGATAATTTCTGATAATAAATTAATATTATTGTAACTTTTAGTACTATATGTTTCTAATGATGATAATTTCATATAATAACTCATTGTAATTTGTGAGTAATCAACGGTCAAAGTTTAGTCAAATGGACAATTATTTAGGGATAGAGGTAGTACATAATTGATTGGCGTGAGGAAAGAATCCACCGTAATTCGGTGAACCGCCTCAAAATAATGGTGAAGGAAAAGGAAGGTAGACTTGGCTCTCAAGAGTAGGTGACCAAACACGTGTCGCATAGTGATTGGATCAAGAGACGTGCTACCATCGACCAAGTCGGTCAACAAGTCCTTAAATAGGGCCACCCCGTCCGTGCCTTTCTCATTCTTCATCCGATCTCAAAGCCGTCTGAATAGCCTCATCTCAATCCTCTCTGTAACCCTTCAGCTCTCAACTTCCTACCAAGGTATGTATTCCTTTTTTCTTTGCATATATCTTTAGATTTAGGGTCTGTTGGATAAATTAATCGTTGATTTTGATCTTGTCTGGTGGAAAGGTATTTTGATTTGCCATTTTTTTCTTTGGGGATTGGTTTGTTGTTTAGCCTTCTCAAAATTTGTGAATTTTGACTGATTAAAGAGATTAACTATGTTTGAAAGCTCCGATCGTTGAATTATCTTATTGTATTTCTCTGATTTTATTGTTGTCTTTGTTTGTTTGCGATCTTGAATTTTGAGTCTTGTTTGTCGAACATATTGTTTTTCGTGATAATTTGTTCAGATTTTTTATTTTGATTTTGCGAGTGTTCATCGGTTGATGGCAGATTTTGGATTGAATTTCGAATTGAGCCGTAGAGTTAGATTTGAAAGATTGATTTCTGTCGAAGGGTTCTCGTTGATCTTGTGCGGTTTATCTTTTACCCTAGAAACTACGCGATTTTGTAATTAGAT
This sequence comes from Portulaca oleracea, assembly GCA_029582165.1. Classification (NCBI taxonomy): domain Eukaryota; kingdom Viridiplantae; phylum Streptophyta; class Magnoliopsida; order Caryophyllales; family Portulacaceae; genus Portulaca; species Portulaca oleracea. The sequence continues at coordinate 11,179,293 of CM055876.1, forward strand.
ATCATGAATAGAGTCTGAACTCATGTCAATCTTCAGCCAATTCGAATTTGTGATAATTGTTTTGTTGTGGTCGTTACCATGTTAAAGGCCTATCGTCATTCCATTTCAGTTATTGATTCGTGTGTTGTGTTGTTATTATCAGATGCAAATCTTCGTTAAGACCCTCACGGGGAAGACAATCACTCTCGAGGTCGAGAGTTCCGACACAATTGACAACGTCAAGGCCAAGATTCAAGACAAAGAGGGAATCCCCCCAGACCAACAGCGGCTGATCTTCGCCGGAAAGCAACTGGAAGACGGCCGGACTCTTGCCGACTACAACATCCAGAAAGAGTCTACCCTCCACCTTGTCCTCCGTCTGAGGGGAGGCATGCAAATCTTCGTTAAGACTCTTACCGGCAAGACCATCACCTTGGAGGTGGAAAGCTCAGACACCATCGACAACGTCAAGGCCAAGATCCAAGACAAGGAGGGCATCCCCCCAGATCAGCAACGTTTGATTTTCGCTGGGAAACAGCTTGAGGACGGCAGGACTCTCGCTGATTACAACATCCAGAAAGAGTCCACCCTCCACTTGGTCCTCCGTTTGAGGGGAGGTATGCAGATCTTCGTCAAGACTTTGACAGGAAAGACCATCACCCTGGAGGTTGAGAGCTCCGACACTATCGACAATGTCAAGGCCAAGATTCAAGACAAGGAAGGCATTCCCCCAGACCAGCAGAGGTTGATCTTTGCCGGTAAGCAGCTGGAGGACGGCAGGACTTTGGCCGACTACAACATCCAAAAGGAATCCACCCTTCATTTGGTGCTCCGATTGAGGGGAGGCATGCAGATTTTTGTCAAGACCTTGACTGGCAAGACCATCACCCTGGAGGTGGAGAGCTCGGACACCATTGACAATGTCAAGGCCAAGATCCAAGACAAGGAAGGCATCCCCCCAGACCAGCAAAGGCTCATCTTTGCAGGAAAGCAGCTTGAAGATGGGCGCACCCTTGCTGACTACAACATCCAGAAGGAGTCCACCCTTCACTTGGTGCTTCGGTTGAGGGGAGGCATGCAAATCTTTGTCAAGACCCTCACCGGGAAGACAATCACCTTGGAGGTGGAGAGCTCAGACACCATTGACAATGTCAAGGCAAAGATCCAGGACAAGGAGGGCATCCCACCAGACCAGCAGAGGTTGATCTTTGCTGGTAAGCAACTTGAGGATGGGCGCACCTTGGCTGACTACAATATCCAGAAGGAATCTACCCTCCACCTTGTCCTCCGTCTTCGTGGTGGTTTCTAAGCCTGTCAGCATCATCGTGTATCTGTGGATGTTCGGAAAGCTAGTGTCTCTTTCTAGTCGAGTCTGAAGGGATTTCTTCTGGTGATGAAGTCTATTCAGTCAGTACTCAGTAGTGAAGAATGTTTCTATGTTTCTATATGTTTCAAGTGTGAACTTGTAGTAGCGTTCATTGTTCATGAGCTCTTGTAGTTCTTGAGCACTATAATAAAGTATGTTTATATGTTTGCGTAATTGTGGCGTTCAGTTCACTATTTGCTTATCATATCTATTGTTTGTGCATCCTGTCGTCTCACAAGCATTGCGAAATGCTTTCTTACTGTATGATACTTGATAACGTCAATAAAAGTTGGAATGCGACAATATGGTGCTTCAATCATAAATATGAAAGGTCAGAGTGTGATTATGTTGGCATTCTCCGAGTGTTCGCCATTGAAAGAGGATCAGACAATCTCTTCTTGTCTTTTCAAGCTCTTTTCAGGTGATTAGTAAGCAATAGATCAATTAAAATTCCTCGGTCTTGCAATATTTGTTACAATGTTCTTTTGATGGAAGATCGCAGCTTCAATACATAATCAACAAACAAACTAAACCCTAAAAAACACAGTTTTTTGAGCATTTTTCTTCCACTGCAACGAATTGGATTCTTGTTCTTTGTGGAATTGTCACCCTAATAGAGGTGTTTATTTATTACAATAGTACTGTGGAATTAGTAATTAAGATGTTAGGAATGGGAAAAAGTTTCAATGACTTGGTGAGTTTTATTTATTAATATGACATGACATGGCAGAATAAAAAGATTTAATTGTCATTACTAAAATAATAAATATTACTCCCTTGCGTGATTGCCAAAGCTCCAACTGTGAAAAACGTCCTTTCACATTTATTGCTCGTAATTTTTTCTTTCATTTCAAAAAAAAGGAGTTTTGTAGGTCCAGCCTCCCACCTCTTCATCTTCCTCGCTCTCCAAAACTCAACGGCACCGATGCCAAGCTCATCGTCACCTGCTCCCAGTACTGGAGGCGGAGATAAGGCCGGAGGACGGTGGCGCTGCCGTTCTTGACAGGGACATCGAGGCTTCCGAAGGGGGTGGTGCTAAGACACCAGAGCCTGGCGGCGAGCATGGCACAACAGGTGGACGGAGTAACTAACGGAAACCCCATAATTTAATTGGAAAAAAATCTTACTCAAGTTCGTTAGATAGCTTTGTTGGATAGCTTCCTCCAAACCCCTCCCATGGAGTCTCTGCAATCCTCCTTCCTCTCCCAATCCCCCTCTCTATCCCCTCCATCAAACCCCACAAAACCCTAAAAACCCAAACACTGAAACCCGAACCCGAATTCCGACCCCTCTGCTCCGTCACCCCCGACCCATGTCCCTCAGCGACGGCAACTTCTCCAACCCCAAACCCCGCGGTCGTTCCCTCCATCACCTAACGGTCCTCACCGATGCCCATCGCCGACTGAACGACCGGAGCCACCATAAAATTTATAGATCTGGAATTATAGGGTTTAGAGTATCTTGAGTTTGGTACAAATACTCCTACCTCGTCCGTGAATTTGTCTGCAATTTTTTCATGCTTCTATCAACATTTTCACTACCAAAACAACACCAAATCCAGTAAGGGGAGTCATGTGGAGAAGTAAAGAGGAGAAAATGGGAAACAACTGTTGACAACCCACACAAAGGCACTGTAAAAAAAATCAGTAAATGGGGAAACCAAGAATTAGCTGTCAATACATATCAACCTATCACAAAGACCATAATACCCCTTCATAGTCATTCACTTGGAACACTGTAGCAACCCACAGTGAATGGCAATTTAAGCTTTTATAAGGTTATAGAGATATAGAGATATAGATTATAGATATAGATTATACTCCCTCCGTCCCAAATTAATTGACACTTTGACAAAATTTTGACCGTTAGTTACTTACAAATCACAATGAGTTACAATTTGAAATTACCGTCATTAGAGAGATACTTTACTAAAAATTACAATGACAGTAATTTCATATCGTAACTTATTATAATTTGTGAATAACTAACGGTCAAAATTTAGTCAAAGTGTCAATTAATTTGGAACTGAGGGAGTAGATCACATATCAACAATATCATGTGGACGGAGAAACATTATGAGGGAATTGAAAAGTTTTACTTAAAGTAAATAACATAAAAGTTATGATAATTAATTATTGATAATAAAATACTACTACTTTCGATTTTTATCTGTTTTTCACATTTTTTGAAGTCCGTCTTTAATCAACAATTTTACACATAATATTTTTATAAAGATCTACAAATATTATACTTTTTTAATAGTACTTTTTATTACGAATCTACTGATATTAATTTTGTTTGATGAATCATTATAAAAATTAAAATATTAGCGGTCAAAGGTTTTAAACAATTACTAGGTGAGACTTAAGGAGGGAGTAATTAAATTAAGTATTTAGAAGAGTAAAGCGATAAATATTGTGAAACAAAAAAAAAGTTAACGTGAGAGAAATTGATTTCATTCTTTATTTGAATCAAACAAAAATTGATCCATCTTAAAAAAAAAATAAAAATTGATTTCATTCCCTATTTGAATCAAACAAAAATATATAATTATCAAATTTCATTCCATTTCTTAAAGTTATTGGATTTCATTCCTTTCTATGAACCAAACATGTCTTAAACAATTTATTTTACAACCCCAACTCAAGATTAAAATCTAAATCAAAAGTTTAAAAAAAAATTAAAGAGGGTATAAGCGTTACAGAGGAATGAAAAAACGGAGGAATCATAAACATAAATAAATAATAGAGCTCCTATGTGGCCAAGGTTATTAAAATCGGGATCATAACTCGGATCCATGAGGTAGTTAGGATCGGAATTAACCCTTGTAGGATTGTGGATTAGAATGTAGATAATAAAATCACATTGACGATTTTGGATCATAAAATCGTAGGATCGTAGATCGGGATCGTGATTCTAATAACTATGTCCGTGGCTATAAAAATGTCCATTTTTTTAATAGTATTTTAAATAATATTTTGAGCATTATTTTTTAATAACTTAACAAGGTTTGTAATATTATTTTTTCATAATTTATTAACATTAACCGTATTTAATGAAATAATAAAAATCTTTGTTATAAAACAATAATAGATGAACGCGATATAAAGAGAATAATAGAGAAGAACAATAGAGACACAGAGAGATTGAGGGAGGAGAATGAGCGATCGTTTATTCATAACCCATAAGGGGTATTTATACTAATTACATAGTGAGATCACATGAGAAAAATTCTCCTAAACCCTAACCACCTAAGAGATATTAATGGACATTCATAAATAAATATATTATTTTATAACATTCCCCCTTGAATGTCCATTATTCAAAGAATATACCTCGTTAAAACCTTACTAGGAAAACCAGATGGGACAAAACCTAGTTAAGGAAAAAGAGTACATACTTCTTTATACGCAAACATATGTTGCCTCATCAAAAACCTTTCTAAGGAAAACCAAGTGGGACAAAACCTCAGATAAGAGAAAAAGAGTACAACACGTATTACTCCCTCTGATAAGAACATCAATTAAGATATTTGAGTTGATGTAATTCAACTTCATGACTAGCTTTTCAACTTTGCAGTCGAAAGTGGCTTGATACATGAATCAACTTAATTCTCACTGAAACGAATTTGCTTAATATTTGTTTCAACGTGCACATAACTAATATGTGATAAAGTGTTATAAGATTTAGGTAAATATCCAAGATCAGCATAGCTAATCAAACCAATTTTGAGCCGATGAGGATAATGAATATCTAAATCGCTAGTACCTTCGAGTTACCGAAATAGGTTAAATCATGTATGATTAGCAAGATATGTCAGTGTTTCAATATCATTTAAATACGCTACTTCAGGACCCAAATACAGTACTTCAGGACTCAAATACGGTACTTCAGGACCGCTAAATTTCTCATTATCTTTTCGGGATCGAAAGGGGGGTTGTTTTCATATTAAATGATTGTACCACTACTAGGGTACTTAAAAGGGAGTGATTTGCTCATGCAACATTATCTTAGCACTTTGCTACATAAATTAATTTATGTATGTAAGATCATTCTCAAAATGTGCAACTTGTAAACCAAGGCAATAACAGATTTTACCAAAATCTTCCATTCTAAATACGCTTGTAAAGCAATCCACAACTTTTGAGGCTCTTCGGGAGTCGAAACCATCAATAACATTTACAAACAATTAGGATCCGAATAATTTAATCATTTCCTTTGATTATGCAATATGCGTCCATATTGCTTTAATCACATAAATGTCTATCAACTAAATAACCAATATTCTCGAGAATTTTAATATGTGCTTCTGACACTTTGAACCCTTCAAGGGTTTTATATAAACATCATAATCAAAATTTTCATAAGCTATAGCGATATTTATAAGATGCATACTTAGCTTTTCATGTACTGCCAAATTTAAGGTATCGTTATGTACTGACATGGACTACATAGGAGTATATTCCTTCATAGTTGATACCAAGTCTTTGCGAAAACACTTATGCAACAAGTCGCTTCTTGCGCCTTATATCTCATAATCTCCCTTTCTCATTCTTTTTCACACAAAGACTTAATAGTATCCCACAATGTTTACACTAGTTTGGTGTATGGACACAGGTCTTGATATTTCCGATTTTACAAGTGAATCTAATTCTTAAATGCATCTTTCCACTTGGCCAATCTCATCTTTGTCTGTATTCATTAACATACCTAAATTCATGATCCTCATGACTACTCACAATAGTTAAATACTATATCGACGTCGACTTCATTTCGGTTCCACCTTATCCAATTCATATAGTTAATTGAGATCTCATCATTTTCGTGAATTTCAGGTGTCTGAGCTTGTGGTGTAACTTCCACTTTTGTCATGATTGAGGACTCTTCTAGAGTCAAAATTTCCTCATTTCGGTTATCATTAATTATTCGCTCCTTTTCCTTTTTCGAGGACTATTGTCTTTGGAACCGACTGGTCTACCACGCTTCATATGTGGTCGAGACTCATTAACAATTCAATTTGTCCTACTGGGACATCAATTCTTACACGAGCATAAGTAGTTGGGACATAGGATCTAACAACTCTTTGTAGGTAAGTAGAATATCTGACAGTAGATTCGCTCAAGTTTGCAGATGAATTATATTTAAACTTCCAGTTCACATTACATTGTATGAGGATCATAATAATTCGTTCCAACTTATTCCCTTGTCCAACAACTTGATTTCTCCCCCTAATGTTGGGAAAATTGTGTCATCATAATCGACAAACTGTGCCATAAGTATATCTCCAATGAATGGTTCTATTATAATTAAGTATGGATATACCCAACATATATTCCTGATTCCTTCGGGGTCCTATCTTAGTGCGTTATTATGGAGCTTATATCGCACATGCTCAAATTCATAGGTGGGAGATTTTTGGCTCATGGCCAGAAACCATTGTAGGGGAGAAATAAAAATTCATGATAACCTCTTGACCTTATTTGGATAAATGTTGGTGCATGTAACATGACATGTCCCTGAACAATTGTAGTAAGCTCCACTCTCAAAAGTAATAGGTTTGCCATTTATTATATACTCAGTATCGATTCTACAGGATCATTTTACATATAAACATTTTACATAGGATGCTTAACATCTATATCCATTGGCATATAAAAACTATCAAAAGTCTTCACCATCACTATCAAGATGAATCTTCTTGATTGATAATTTGAAATGTGCTTGTAAATCAATTGAGCAAACAATCTTACAAGCGCCAGGTTGCAAGTTGATAGTAAACGTACAAGTGACTATCTCACTGATGCATCTAGTAAGTCATACTATATTCAAATAGTTTACATATGGGTCTACAGGACCAACACAAATATCACTTGTACACAATCCAGGAATATAAAAGATTCGATCCCTATCTTTGCTAATGATGGTGTTATAATTACTTTTCTTTGATAGAGAGAGCCAATTATAACTCATTTGATTAAGGATCTTCTAGCCCTTTAAAATATATCCATATGGGTTCTTCTTAAGAGGATTGATCCAACATGCTCCTACTATGATAAAGTCTTCATCAATAGTAAACTTCTGGTTTACTGGAGTATATACTTCAAATTAAATTAATTGTTTAGAATAACCCATAAAATAAGGGTGATATCATTTTCAATACACATGTTGTTCAAAACATTTTTCATAATATATGAATACTAGTTGTCTCAACATAGTATTAATTCCCACAAATATCTTTGAAACTTAATTAATAAGTTCCTTTGAGACTAACTTGGTGGAGAGAAGTACTTGCACAACATGAAAGTTAGTTACACCAAGTAATATTATAATGCACTCTTCTGGAGCTTTTAAGCAAAGTAGATTGTCATATATATAATGCTAATATTTGCTTCCCTCCTCAATGGACAAGAAGTACGTAATTTATAATCACTAAAAATGTGTGTTGTTCTAGTGTCTGTAGGACACGTATCTATCACCTCATTTCTTCATGTTCCAATCAAGTAAGTATCCATGAAATTCACTTCAAGATAAATAATATAAAATCAATGCATATAAAACATATAGTGAAAGTGCTTTAATAACTTATTCATAAAAAGAAACTCCACTTCAGAAGCACATATATAACTCTTGAAAATTAAATACTCCATAATGAAAATGCATTAATTATGGATATCGAGATCATTGATTACTTTTAAAACATGTCTATGAGCATAATGAATAATCACATGAATATCATTAAATTCTCACAAAGATATATTCCATCCATATGCCTTTATAGTATCACAATCAAATATCCAATACACACTATAATTTGTATTATGCTTAGGAAACAAAGTTCATGCATATTTGGTCAATCAATAACAATGCACTTTGTGATTAGACATTACGAAACAAGCAGTCATGTTCATGATACTGGAAAATACTTAATAATTCAATATGATCAACCAATTTCAATAAATCATTGATATCATATAGTTTTAGATAGATGAGAGCATATTACTCGCAATTTGTATGCGGAACATTTTCAATAAGGTGCATACATCAAATCATACGAATATTCATGAAATAATAACATCACATCAGGACTCATATTAATCCATAATTATGTACATTTTTCATCTGAAAAAAATGCTCAATTTAATCGACGATATACAACCTTAATGACCTCAAGTATACTATCATATTCTTTCAACAATTCTTATGCCAATTAACAACTCTATACTCTAATTGTCAGGAAAGCGAACTTCTGGTTCATTGACGAGATTATATATAGCTTCAATGATTGGAGTGAACTTCTGGTTCACTACTAACACTATACGTATAATCAACGGAAATAAAATTCAATATTAGTGGTAGGATAAACTTTTGGTTCACCAATGAGATAAGAATATTTTTTTTCAATAACAGGGTGAACTTCTAGTCACTAATAAAACTAGATAAAATTCTTAACATTAGAGTGAACTTCACGTTCACTAATGAAAATAAGACAAAATTGATATAACTTCTCGTTAACTAATAAAATTAAATAACAGTATTAATATTAGAACGAACTTCTGGTTCACTCATAAGATAAAATTTTCGATATATGAGTGAACTTCTGGTTCACTTAATGAAGTAAGGTAAAATTCTTACCATTCCGGTGAACTTCCAGTTCACTGATAAAATTAAATGAAATATTTGTAACTAGAGTAAATTTCTGATTCACTAATGAAATCAAACAATACTATCAAGTGTAAGGTGAACTTCTGGTCAATGATAAGATAAAATTTGGGATCTACGAGTGAACTTCTGGTTCACTTGATGAAATAATGTAAAATTCTTACTACTGGAGTGAACTTCTGGTTCATCAATGAAATTATACAATCTTTAATTATAACCATAATATCAAATAACAAAAAACTTTAACCATATAAAGGCGATGAAGTGAACTTCTGGTTCACTAATAAAATAAAATAAATTTCGTATTATTGGGACGAACTTCTGGTTCGTTAATGAAAACACATAAAATCTTATATCTAAAGACTATAAATTAGTACACAATAATTTGACAGCAAAGTTGTTCATAAATATAAATTATATAAATTTAATACTAACAGAAGGGTGAACTTTTGGTTCACTAAGAAGATTATACAAATTTCAATATCATAGTGAACTTATGGCCACTAATGAAAAATAAATGTTTCATTATTGGGGTGAACTTCTGGTTCACTACTCATATTTACACTCCTTCAAATGAGAATGACAATCTTAATATTAGTGATGGGGTGAACTTCTGGTTCACCAATAAGAAAAAGAATATCGGAGTGAATCCAATATGAATTGAATAAGTGATAAGGAACGAAGAGACAAAAAGCATACGCGTAATTAATTACCTTACTTCCAATTGTTGCTTAGCATCGCCATCGCTGTAGAAGGATTTAGACTTTGATCTCATAAATTATTTCTAATTCTACATTCTTGACCCTTGTCTCTTCATCAAATCTCAAAAACCCTAAACTCTTATAGAATATAGAAAAAAAAATAGTAGAGTATGGCGCTGATAACGTGTTATAAAACAATAGTAGATGAACGCGATACAAAGAGAATAATAGAGAAGAACAATAGAGACACAGAGAGATTGAGGGAGGAGAATGAGCGATCGTTTATTCATAACCCACAAGGGGTATTTATACTAATTACATAGTGAGATCACATTAGAAAAATCATCCTAAACCCTAACCACCTAAGAGATATTAATGGACATTCATAAACAAATATATTATTTTATAACAATCTTCAATTTTTTGTTAAATGACTTAATAGTGTAAAATATTTAACACATGACATAATTTATAACATTACTTTGAAGTGCATCAGGATCCACGTGACATTTGTTGTAAGCTCCTCATCACACGAATTTGATCATTACTATAATCTTTCCCCCTAGTCGATCATCTACCTTTACCCTTTTTATCGGTGGGGTCATTCACAGGGCCAAGTTCGTTGATACTGATGCTAGTATCCCTCTGAGAAAGTTCCCTCTTGAGCTAATATCCTACCATACACTTTTGTTGATGTCGTTCATGCATCTAGACCCGATCCCACTATTATCTCCAATAATAAAACTTGCATTCAAACCCAATGCAAAACTAGTAGTCATCGCCGTAACATACAATTTCTCATTCATTATAACTAAAATGAAATAGTCTCAAGTGAACTTTGTAGTTTTTGATGTATGATCATTTCTTCTACTTTCTCAATTTGTAATAGGTAGCAAGAAACTTGAATTTTGAAATATTTTTTCTTTTCCTCTTGGTTTATCGTTTAGTATAGGCTTAAATGAACTTTTCAAAATAATCACAAAAATTTTGTTTTCTTTTCCTTTTTTTTTCAAGTCGCGTCTCTTTATATTAACCAACGGCGGCTACTAATTAAGTTGACCATATGTTGGAAACAAAGATGGGGTAACACGGTCAATGTCACACACAAGATGGAAGATCACCTAGGTAGCTAACAAACGATTATCAAGACTTATTCACAAGAGAAGATGAAGATAGTGTGGGTAAAGGGGGGTTAACATTTATTCCTTTACCATTATTTGTTTTCCTATTAAAAAGTAGTAATAATAATAATAATAATAATAATAATAATAATAATAATAATAATAATAATAATAATAATAATTACCCTTAACTAGATTCTACCATAGTTGAAATTTTGTTCAAATATGATAGTTGAAATGTATAATTACCCTTAATTTTACCATTAAAAATTAAAATTAATATATATATATTCACCGTAGAACTTGTTACAATAAGTAAATCTATATGTTAAGTTATAATTTTTTACAAAATTGAATATTTTTAATGAAATTCTACCACAATTGACTTTTTTTTCAACTATCGTAGTTGAAAAGCGAAAATACCATTAATTTTACCATAAAAAATTCAGAATCAATGTAGGTTGGTCAAAATAACTTGTTACAAAAATTAACCATGTTTAGGAGCATATAAATCTTTTTAATAAATATTGTTTATTTTTTATAAATGAATGGTATAAAATTTTTAACTACCATAGTTGAAAATAAATTCAACTATGGTAGAATTTTCATTATTATTATCAATATTATATACATTTAAGATGTTTAATTTTCTTGTTTGAGAGCTTAACATAGTTGGAAATATTGATCAAAGTCATTATTGCAAGCATAAATAAAATGCGTTCAAACTAGATAAACAACCTTGTTCAATCCAACAAATTTTAATCCATGAAAGAAACTAATAAGGATTTATCCCCTAATCTAATGAAACTACTCACTATTCATGTTCAAATCACAAAACATATAAAAAGCTATACTAAAAATAAATATTTGGTTTGTTTGCACTTTAGAGCAATGTGGGATTGATGTATGATAGTCAATATATAAATGTTATGGATGAAATAATGACATGTTAAACTTTATTTTTCTTTTAAAAAAATGTTACACTTTAGCACAACATATTTCTTTTTTTTAATTTAAAAAAATCTGAAAATATATTAAGTGTATAGTAGGTGGGTACCTGGAACCAGAATCGCGGGCAAGGATAAGGGTAAGGTTCTTAAAATTTAGGAACCGGTTTAAACGGGTAAGGGTAAGGTTTCTAAAATTTAGGAACCGGACAAACATGTAAGGGTAAGATTTTTAAAATTGACATTTCCCACGAATTTCTCACTGTTATTTTTTGGTGGAAAATATCCCACTAAATTCCCAATGTTATATTTAACGGTGGATAATTTTTCACTAAACTCTCACTAAACTCTAATTAGAAATTATTTTAAATATTTGTACCTTTGTGTATTCTATTTCCCTCTAAATTTCCACTAAAATCATACCACTAAAAAATTTGATGAAAAGTCTCTCCATTCTTCCTTTAATTTCCCATATAAGAAAAATGGCACCAAAATAAAATTTTTAAATTATGACATTCCCTCCAACCTAAATTTCTTAAAATTTTAAACAACTCTCACCATTGTCACCAATGATAGTTTCATTTCCCTCTCTACCAATTTTTCTTAAACTTAAACTAATTAAAGTTTGGAGGGAGTTGCTAGATAAAATTTTAGAGAGGAGGGAAACTAGCGAGTGCCAAAAATTTAATTAGAAATTTCATTTCCCTCCTAAAACTAAAATTTAATAACAGATAAAAAAATAATAAAAAAAAGGGTTGGGCTTAGGGTTTTTTTTGTTTTGTTTCTCCTCTCAGTCTCTCACAGTTAATCCCTCACAGTCACAGTATGCTCAGCCTTCCTCCACCCTCCTCTCCCTATCAAGGTCACCCTCCTCTCTCATTGTTTCCGCCGCCGCTACTCTTCCAACCCATCTCCGCCGCCCTCACCAACACGTCGTCGATCGGATGTTCGGGGTCGTCGGAATCTCGGTGACCTCTGTTGCCACCCATGCCATCGCCATGGGCAACCGCTTCATCGCCTTCCACAACGAGCAGTCCGCCAGGTACGCCGCCTCCGCCTACGGCTACCTCGCCGGAAAACCCGGTGTCCTCCTCACCAACTCCAGCCCCGGCTATGTCAACAGCCTCGCTGGACTCTCCAACGCCGGCATCAACGCCTGGCCGATGCTCATGATCTCCGGTAGCTGCGACCAGGCCGACGCCGACAAGGGAGACTTCCAGGAGCTCGATCAGATTGCCGCCGTGAAAGTGTGAAACCCTTCTCCAAATTCTCCATCAAGGCGACCTCCATATCCGAAATCCCTAACTCCGTTTTACAAGCCCTACTCCATGCCAGGCCGACAAGCTTTGATATGAATATCCTGAGGGATAAAATGTGGTATTGATAATTTGATATCAAGTTTTGGGATTATCCAAAGAACTGAGTGGACTCACATTTCATACCACAGTCGCACACCAGAGGGCGGCAAATATCTGTTTCGAAAGAGGCATAAACCGGCAAAATTTGTCCGATGAACTAGAAAAATGTTGCCTGTGTTTTGTCGAATTTTAATATTTATTGAAAATTCAGATGTTAATGGATTTCTAAGAATTGGAGTGTTAATGGAGGAGGTTGAGGTGGGGAAGATGAATAAGCGTGGAAAGGGGTTTTTGGAGAAAGAGAAAGTAACATGCAGTAAATGAATGAGTTGAACCTTGGTAGTTGTGTTACTTTTTCTTCGTTCAATTAATCCGAAAGGGGGGAGTAGTTGCTTTCTTCGTGTCACGTCAATGGCCACGTCATCTGCCATCTGGAGTGAGTCACTGACTCAGTGAGTCAGTGAATCATTCTCCTTAGGAATGAGGTATTTTGATCGTTTTTGCTCAATCGAAATGTTGTTTAACAGTATAAGGTGATGAAATTAATGACCCAATGGGAGTGTTTTTGTTTCAGTTACAAGTTTTATCCAGGTCATTTCTTGTGATCTGCATCTTTCATTTCCTTTTCCCTTTATAAAACACTGTTTTTGGTACCTCTTGGAGCGTTAGAGGTAGTAGGGGTATGAACAAAACAAAAGCATGATAATCATGAATGAGATAGAGACGTTACTTACACATGTAGGATTAGTTCGTTTTTGTAGCTGTTTAACATCAGACTATGCATATTGTAACCGGTAAATATTTGTCGACTAATCATAAAATGACACATGGAAAATAAATAAAAGTTACTTGACTAATTATTATCTGTCACGTGTTAAATTAATTACGATAATCCATTTAACTGATTTTAAATGGAAATACATTCTGGCCAATGATATCATGACATGTGACAATTATGATGTAGAAAATAATAATTACTTCTTTATTTAGAAAATAATGAATAATTAATTAATGGATTTTTGACTTCAAATAATTGCTATTGAGCGCCTTGTGATTGAGAATAACCCAAAGTGGCTTTTCGGCCAGTGACAGTCTATACTTTTATCTTATTTTCTCATAACATAATATTGCATTTTTTTACAACAGAAAAATGACGTGGCCACCGGACTACGTGATGTTGGCCGAAAATATACTCTCATTGGTCGAAAAGTCACTTTTCCCATTGGCCACGTCATTTTTTCGTTGCCGAAAAATATTAATATTATGCTATGAGAAAATAAGATAAAAGTATAAACTGCCATTGGTAAAAAAATCACTTTGGATTATTCCTAATCAGAAGACGGATTATTTAGAGCCAAAATCCCTTAATTAATTTGGGTCAGAACCAAGGTCCAGCTCAAACCCTAAATATCTTCCAAGGCTTATAAATAGGAGTCCTCCCCCTCATTTTCACGACACCCTAAAGTCTGCATTCGACAGTTGACATCTTGCGCTCCAAAGGCTTTCCCGAAGATCTAGCTACAAGCGACCTTCGGCTACCAAGCGTCAAGAATCAAGGTCTGCAAAAGCTAAAGATCAAAAGCTCCAAGTTTTTAGCAAGTCAAGGTCAAGAGCTACGACTAAGTTCTTCAGCTCGACCGCATTTGAGATTGAGATAAATGTCTGTGCCCTCGACTCACCCAAGCTTCTAGGAGATTGAATCATAGGTATACTCTAATGTACTTGGTCAGAGATTGTACCCACAAACATTCAAAATTAATATAAATTATATTTTTTTCTCAATTTCCTGTCTTTATTAAATTTAGACACGAAATTTGTGTTTACAAATTTGTCACGCTTAGTAAGACAAGTCTGCCTCTCATCTCTTTCTCCAAGAATTTCTGTTCAACTTCGACTCAAGCGACACGATGACATCCAAGAAAGTTGTTTCTCAACTCTCAATAAGGAGAATGATTCAAGCTTCATTCCAAGGGTCAACAACTGCAAGTGCTACATCGATTAGAGTAACAACTCAAAGAATGGCAAAGGCTACCGCCATCGCTGTTGTAATTTCTGTTGCGCTGGGAGAACCAACTATGAATTCATTAACTTCGTCACTGAAAAATTCGGCGGTCGGCTGCACCCTGCCGGGAGTGCTTCAAATGGCTCTCGCTCTTGGAGGCCAAGCACTGTTATTACCTTCGACTCAATCAAGACTCAAGACTACCCCTCGAGGAATGGACGAACTCCAAACTCGCACTGACCCAATAGTCGAGTTTGAAGGCTCCGAAAGCCACGACTACTCTAGCGAAGATTCTTCCCCGATGTCTGAAGAGGAATCTATCTTCTCGGAAGCTGAGATCGAGCCTACACAAACTGTTATCATGCCGGTAATGACAATTGGCACTGCCAATTAATATAGAGGAAAGGAATAACAGAATTAGAGGCTACGCTGGGAAGACTTACTTAGGAAAGCGAGAAAAAAGATAAAAAGATCGACGAACAAAGTGAACATATCGTGAAACTGATGAAGAAGATATAGAAAGGCCCTTATTAAGAGTTTGAAGAAGAGATAGAGAAGGACGAGTCTGACAAAGAGTCTTCTAAGGGCGATGGCGACAGAGAAGGAAAGAAGAGCTCGTCTTCAGGATCAATGACCGCGGAAAAGTTTCGGAGTATAATTGTGAATGCAATAAGGGCTTAACTCGGAGAGACATTGAACAAGAGTCACTTGTACAGAAAATTCTATACGAAGAGGATCGATGCGCTTCGAATGCCACAAGGTTATCAACCCCCGAAGTTCAACCGGTTTGATGGAAAGGGTAACTCCAAGCAACACATCACACATTTCATTGAGACTGCAGCAATGCTGCGACGGAAGGAGACTGACTGGTGAAGCAGTTCATCTGATTATTGAAAAGGATAACATTCGACTGGTATACAAATTTGGAACCTAAGTCTATCAACAGTTCGGAAGAAATGGAGAAATAGTGTCTCAACTGGTTATACAACACTCAACGTGTCATTAGCATGATGGAGCTGACGAATACCAAACAGTGGGAGGGCCAGCCAATCCTTGAATACATCCATCGTTCGAGGGCTCTTAGTCTTGAGTGCAAGGATCGCCTCACAAAAGCTTCAGTCATCGACATATGCACTCAAGGTATAAACTAGGACCTGCTCTACGCCCTCAAAATGGTCAAGCCAAGGACCTTTCAGGAGTTGGTGACCAAGGCACATGACATGTAGATAACTAGAGAATCGACAGGGAAAATCTTCATCTTCGTCCGAAGTAAGAAAGGGTACTAGTGAGTCTAACAAGAATGTGAAACCAGTAAAGACTTCAAAGAGGGACTCCATGTTTGTCTCAGCTGAGGCCTGAAGAGCCAATTCGAATCTCTACCAAGCTTAAACAGGAAAATAGAAGAACAACATTCTCGAAGAATGATGCTAAGAAGCGTCCCACATTAAAGGAAGTACAAGAGAAGAAATACATGTTCCTAAATTCAGATTTTTCAGGAATTCTTGATGACCTATTGGAGAAGGATGTTATCGAGCTCTCGCAACCAAAGAGGCCAGAAGAAGTGGGAAGGACAAACGACCTAAGGTACTTTTGTTATCATAGGGTAGTCAGTCATCCTCTCGAAAAATGTATCACTTTGAAAGAGTGTATCATAAAGTTAGCTGTAGAAGGAACGATAATATTGGACATAGACAACAACATTGAAACTAATTACATTTTGGCACACCCAGTTCCATGTGACTGAGAAGAGCTCATGATGATCCAGTTTGGGAGCCAAGAGCCAAATTTTATCCCCATTCTAGCGCGAACATCTCGAGGGAAACACATTGAAGCGCCAGAAGGTCCAGAGGAAGAGAGAGGATGGAATCTTATCAAGCGAAGGAAAGCTAGGAAGAACAACAAGGTTCAAGTGGCATCATCTCACAAAAGCAAGCAACAGAAGAGGATGAGAAGTTCTCAACCTACTGGGAAAGGGAAGAAGGTGGAAAACACTAGGAATCAGCTGGTCCAACCCTTTGGGTTGTTCGAGCGAGATCCGCATATTTCTCTTACCTTAGGGGAATATTTCTTGAGGGGCTTCATGGGAAAGGCCAGCGAAGTTTTGGTGAACATGGTCTCCTGCTCCGAGCTCGAAGACGAGGATGACAAAGTGAGAAACTAGGATTATCATCAAAAGGGCGCTGATAAAACTCGAAAGGTTTTGGAGGTATTACCAGCACGAACGTGATATTTCATTTGCTTGAGGAAATGAACCGCCATGTTGCTACTGTATTGCATCATCCTGAGCTTTACTCCGACAAGGTCCAAGATGT
Organism: Portulaca oleracea; assembly: GCA_029582165.1. Lineage (NCBI taxonomy): Eukaryota > Viridiplantae > Streptophyta > Magnoliopsida > Caryophyllales > Portulacaceae > Portulaca > Portulaca oleracea. The sequence continues at coordinate 11,196,738 of CM055876.1, forward strand.
GGGAGTTTATTTGTATTCGGCTACATCCGTGGACGGAAGGGTAAGCGCATTTTGGTTGATGGAGGATCTATGGTGACTATCATGCCAAAGTTGAGAATATCTGAGTTAGGGATCCCAGTTGAAGAGCTTTCCAAGAGTCGTACAATGATACAAGTGTTCAACCTCGAAGGTCAACGGGCACTTGACATGCATGATTCAAATTTAACAATTGGTGACTTGTCTACAAATTAGATCTTCCATTTCATCAACTCTAAGACTTCCTATAAGTTGTTGTTAGGGAGACTATGGCTACATGAGCATGATGTCGTGGCTTCTACCTTGCATTGGTGCTTGAATTACTATAGAGGCGGGTAAAAGAAGATAAATAGTGATGTTAAGCCTTTTACTAAGACTAAATCCCACTTTGCAAATGCGAGATTCTTTGAGGAAATTGTGACGTTCAAGGAGGTAATTCCCTCGTCAATTGCTTCAACAAATAAAAGGGTCTTGAAGAAAGATTCTAGGTTGTGACAGACGATACACGGGAGGGACCGCATAAAGAGGAAAGGTCAATGGTTTTCTCTCAATTGGCTAATAAACCAGTTGCTCCTTCATCTAGTGCGGCCCTACCAGTTCTAAGGTATATACCTAAATCTCGACGAAGGGAGGGTGAATCACCTTGTTGAATGTACAACGGAAAGCTCAAAGAATGCGTCCAGCAAGGAAGTCAGTGGGACGGGTCTGAGTGCCCTCAAATCAAATGCTATCATTCCTATCCTCCACCCACATCAACACAAAGCAAAGAAGCCACCTCTTTCCAGGTTTGGGATGTCGTCTAAAGATGGTGGTGATCTACGAACATGCGGACTAAGGAAGGGTTCGACCCAAAGGCGTACAAGCTTACGGAAAAGGTTGGGTATGACTTTGAAAATCCGACGCCCTTGGTGGCCGGATATAGTTGAGACCAAGCCTTATGGTTTTAATGTCACTCATAAGAAGAACCAAGAGCAAGGAGATTCGGTAGGGGTCTCTAAGGTTGGTCTTGGTTACAAGCCGGTACAACCAGTCAGAATCTTGGCGCGAAGAAAGGAGAAGAGGTTTGAGGTTTGGTACAACACTTGTGAAGAGGCAGATGTTAGTGAGGAGGAAATTAGTCAACCTAATCCAAGGTCATTTGTGTTCGATAGGTTACAACCGACTACTTCTAGTGAACGCCTATCCATCTTCACTCATATAGGAGACAGACACATCAAAAGAAGCCCTGTTTCCAGCAGAGTCAAGGGTAATTGTCAACCAAAGCCTTCGGTGTTTACTAGGATTAAAACAGGCGGTGAACTCTTGAATCCACAACTTTGTCAAGAAGACACTTCCGTGTTCGGTTGCCTAGGGGTCACAAATGACGTTCAAAGCTATGTCCCTTCTCGCATGAAGCGTCTCTTTACGTTGGATGTAAAGAAAGATGGCGCCCTTAGAGTCAAGAGGCGTACAGTGGCATTTCACCAGATAAATACCAATCTTGGAGATGAATCCATCCAAGAGTAAGTTGTGTCAGCCAATCATATTACCATTACAGAACACTAAGATCCTAAGGATGAAATAGAGCTTGCTGAAACTCACAAAACTCTCGAGGATAGGGGTCAAGCAACTGTGGATAATTTGAAGGAGTTAAATCTTGGAACAGTAGAGGATCCTCTCCCGATCTATGTAAGCTCTTTGCCACACTAGAAGAAGAGGAGGAGTCCTTCAGACTCCTTTTGGAGTATAGGGATATGTTCGTTTGGAATTACAAGGAGATGCCCAAATTAGATCTGAAAGTGGCAGTTCATCGCTTGGCTATAAGGAAGGATGTTTCACCCAAGAAGCAACCTCAATTGAGTTTCCGCTCGGAACTGGTTTCGAAATTTGGAAAAGAGGTCGACAAGCACATCGAAGTAGAATTCATTTATGAGGTGAACTACTCGACATGGATTGCAAACATTGTCCTCGTGAGGAAGAAGAACAGACAACTTCATATTCATGTCGACTTTCGATATCTTAATGAAGCCTACATAAAAGATGACTTCCCCTTACCTGTCACGAAGTTTATGAGTGATTCCACCATGGATCATAGAGCCTTGTCATTCATGGATTGCACTGTTGCGTATAACCAAATCCAGATGGTACCAGAAGACCAAGATGCAACTGCATTTTGGACACCAAAAGGCATATTTTGTTATAGGGTAATGCCATTCGGCTTGAAGATTGTCGGAGCAATGTATCAGAGAGTGATGCAGAAAATATTTGGTGATATGCTTCATGAGATGGTGGAATGTTATGCTGAAGACTTGGTGGTTAAGTCAAGGAAGAGGACGAATCACCTTCAAGACCTCCGCCAAATTTTTGAATGCATGAGGAGGTATCAACTTAAGATGAATCATCTAAAGTGCGCGCTTGGTGTTACCTGTGGAAAGATCCTAGGCTTCGTAGTTCGCCATAGAGTAATTGAGGTTGACCAGGAAAAGATTAAAGCAATCTAGGATATGCCAAACCAAAAGAATCTCAAGGAGCTCTGTAGCCTTCAGGGTCGACTAACTTAAATTTGAAGGTTCATATCAATCTCGCCGGTTGTTGCCATCCTTTCAGCCACCTTATGAGGAAGGGTGTTCCCTTTGATTGGGATTACTCGTGTCAAAAAGCCTTTAAGGCTATCAAGAAATATTTTTCAAACCCTTCGGTCTTAGGTGCATCCATCCTTGGCAAGGCCCTTATAATTTATGTTGCGGCCCAAAAGAGATCACTAGGGATTTTGTGCGCTCAACACTAAAGAAGGCAAGGAAAGAGCATTGTACTACCTGAGTCGAACTCAGGGTTGAGTTGAACTACTCTCCCATAGAAAAGATATGTTTAGGCTTGTTTTTGTTGTTCAAAAGCCGAGGCACTACATGCAGTCTCACACTGTACATGTTATCTCTAAAGCTAATCCTATCAAGTAAATCTTGTGAAGACCGGTATTAAGCGGTCGTCTAGCAAAGTGGGCCATGATCTTGAAGCAGTACGACATTGTACATGTCCCATAAAACGTAGTCAAGGGACAAACATTAGCAGACTTCTTAGTAGACCACCCAATTTCTGACAACTGGGAGATAAGTGATGATTTGCCGGCGGAATATGTGTTTTTCAAAGACATCTTTCCATCGTGGGACATGTATTTTGATGGAGTTACGAGGCATGACTGTGCTAGAGCATGAGTTGTCTTTGTTTCTCTCGAAAGACATGTTCTAACATTTACAAATTTGTGTTTACACATATATTAAAACTTGGTAGAATATTTTTGTTAATATCAAAATGAAGTTGAATGCATTAAGTTGAGATAGTGAGAAGATGCATACAAGTCTTTTATCCTTTGAAAGCATGTTAAAAAATGCTCGTTTATTCATTTAGTAAAACATGTACAAATGGCAGAAGAACATTTTAACCTCTTTCTGCATTGTCAATATTGAATGATCAATTGCCCTTACAACTGATTAGCCCTCATTACTGGGATCCATCCGACCTGACTTGACAATTTGTAGGTAGGAACAAATACTTTTTTGTCGATTTGACCTGACCCGAAAACTTTGGTACCTAATCTAATTACGGTGGGGTTCGAGTTAGAGGTACGTTAGCTTGACCCGAGTCAATGACCCGATAAACACATATATATACTTTTTCATTATGAAAAATTAATTTGAATGCTTAATGTTTATAATAATTTAGAGATGTTGGATTTCTATTTTCCTTTTGTTTCAAGTTTGGAATTTCACTAATTGATATGTGTGCTGATAATTTAAAATTTTAGGATTTTTTTTTCAATTACATAAACAAAATGATAAATAATAAATTTTAGATTCTAGGGCCAGTTGACCCGAAGACCCTACCAGTGAGCGGTAGGGGTTAAGAACCCTAACCTGAAGCCCGAGTCGGGTCATGTCCGAATCCAGGATTATGTGACTTTCCTATTGGAGCCGAGACCCAAACAAACCTAAGTTTTGAATAAGTATATAGAAATAGCTAGCATAACATTTACTATGTTAGTCTATTAAAATTTTTAAGATGACAACTCAATGTACCAGAACTTTCACTTGTCACTCGTCGCACTTCCTTGTTGTCGCTTTTTATTGTCATTTTCCCCTTGTCTAATTAGGGGTGTGCATTGATACCCACATATTGGGTACCCACCCTTACCCACCCATAATGGGTGGATAAAACCCATTAGAGATGGGTAATGGGTAGGATGGGTATGGGTTACCCATAATTTGGTGTGGGTATCCATTATCCATGGGTATCCATATACCCATTAATGTCTTTATGTGAGAATTTCATATCAAGTTGTATTCTGTTTATATAAATAAATTTAAGGCAAAATCCAACTTTAACGATTTGACATGAAACTTTTTAATATGATATTGATTAAAAAAAGATTAAATATGAATTTTGAGCTCCTAATTTTATTTGTCTGATGACATTTATCGCGACATACATAGACATTTTTTCCGCCAAAACTAACTGAAAATTTAAATTAAAATTCAATTTCAACGGTTTGAGCGGAAATTTTTTGATATGATAGGATGTAGTAAAACAAGCTCAAATATAAATTTTGAGCTCCAAATATTATCATTTATAACATATACAGTCACTTATGTCGATGTTTCTACTGTTAAATCTGACTGAAACTTACGAGAAAAATTCAATTTCAACGGTTTGGATTGAAATTTTATAATAATATGATAGGATATATTAAAAAAGTACAAATATAAATTTTGAGCTCCAAATAGTTTAATCTGATAACGTATATCGCAACATATATAAAAACTTGTTGCCGCTAAAACTAACTGAAACTTTAAATTAAAATTCAAATTTAACAATTTAAATTGAAACTTTATAATAAGATAGGATTTATTAAAAAAGTTCAAATATGAAATTTGAGCTCCAAATATAAATTTATTATCTAAAACGCTAGAATACAAAATAAAAATAATTAGTTGAATACTTGGATAACCATGAATACCCATGGGTAATACCCATGGAAGTAATACCCAAGTGGGTATTACCCATATGGGTGATACCCATGTGGGTATTAAGAAGCATGGGTAGGGTATGGGTAGAGTGTTATAATCTATGGGTAAAATGTGGGTATGGATAGTGCCATCCATACCCACCTAATTCCCACCCCTACCCATCTTCACTCTGCAATGGCGATTCCTTTCATACTTTGAAGTTTTGTTTACAAATCTATTCCTTAATTAGGCCCCATTCTTTTATACTGCATCAGTGCGGTAAGTCATGTGTGGTAGATCATGTAAGTTCTGATTAGTTATGTGGAAATAATAAATTTATGTAAAACTTTTTGAAATTTATTAGAAAGGTAAATGGTAAGTTGTGGTGGATTGTGGTGAATTGCGGTAAGTTGCGGTACCGCACCATGCAGTACCGTATAAAAGAATGGGGCCTTAGTATACAGTTATAGTTTCAAGTTATAGATGAGCTAATTGTTTGAATAATGTTGACGATGATTTTTGTTACAGTATAAAACTATCATTAATTTAGCCTTCAACTGTCAGCTTTTTGTTGAGTTAGTTCCATATTTCAAGCCCAAAAGGCATTCGCGTGAGGAGACGTGTTAGAATATAAATATATTAATGGTCTTCAACCATTAACTTAATCTTTTGGTTGAGATGTTTCCACATGGTATAAGAGCCAGGCCTAAGTAAGAGGTCTCAGGTTCGAATCTCGGCACCCTCCATATTCATTTGTGCAAGGTGAAGGGGCCTTTGCAGTATCCACGCTTCAAGCTCAAAGGATATTCACGTGAGGGGGCATGTTAGAGTATAAAATCATCATTGGGCTTACAACCATTAGTTTAATTTTCTGATTGAGATGGTTCCACAATTTTAACACGTGATTATATCATGATCATATTAAAAATGTTGCATCTGACAATAGTAATGTTAACAAATTTAAGAGCTATACTAACTTCAAAATTTAGTACATGATGTCGCTTACTGACTGAATACTGAGAGAACTGGTGATGTCTGAAACCCCTTTTATACCTTCTCTGAGATGTTGTCATCTGTTGTGGTGATAAGTTTACAGTAGCCTTTGGGACTGATTTTTCTCTTGGCTTTGTATTTGAATGTCATGATGTGTAAACTAAGGTGTCAACACAATCCTTCCACATTGCTTTGTATTTGAATGTCATGACTGACTTTCTCTTGACTTTCTCTTGTTTTTAATTTTAGACCAACAGAGATCATTATAGTTATTACACTACTTGCTATTACACTAGAGCTATTACACCACTTGCTCATTCTGCGATATGATGTAATGATGACTTCGACCAGTGATATTGTTTTTTGGATTGGTTGGAATCATTTTTTATGGATTGGATTGGATGTTTTTTTGAGGAATTATGTTTTTAGGGAGGGTGTTTTTTTGGGGAATTGTGTCATTACTACTTCAACATATTGTTTAGTACATCTTGTTTGTCTTTGTTATGTTTATCTATCCCACTTTGTTACAAACTTTTTCTGATCTTTCACGTACACTGACTGAAATTAGGTGAGTTTGGAGAATTTGGTGTCAGACAAACTAATATCTTCTCAATGTCTATTTCTATTTGTTTCTAGATTGTTATGTTTGGAGTTTTGTCCATTTTTTAAAAAAGATTATTGGATGATAATATACTGAACTTTAGGGGTATTGGACAATAATGTACTCAACTTTTTTTTTTGAACTCTAATACACTGAACTTTGAGAGTATTGGACCATAATGCACTCAGACCAATTCTGGTGGTAGTTGAAACGGTGGCTGTCCTACTTTGAAGTGTCATTTTTCTATCTTTTTTAGAAAAAATTTTGCCGTGTAAGACAGTGCACATAAACAGGATGACTAATATTTTTTTTGAAAAATGAAAAACGATACTTCAAAGTAGGACAGTAACCGCGTCAACCACCACTAAATTGGTCTGAGTGCATTATTGTCCAACACCATCAAAGTTCAGTGTATTAGAGTAAAAAAAATGTTCAGTGCATTATTATTGTCCAATACCCCTAAAGTTCACTGTATTATCATCCAATAATCTTTTAAAAATTACTTTGGACAATCTTAATTTATCCCTTGTATTTGATTTCAAGTGACAATATAATAAGCGTCTTGATTAAAGATGCTTAATAACTATTTTGAATTTCACTTGAATCACTCATTAAAAAATAAATTAAATATAAGTATATTTAAGTAGTTATAAATATATGTTTCATTACTTTAAGGGCTATTATAACTTATAAACTATATAAACATAATTATTTACTTACATTTTTTTTAGAATTATTGGATTCTGGTGGCCTCTACTTTTAACTTTTGTATGTTAGGAGTCCTTCTTACGTTTTGTATTATGGCGCGCCTGATAAAATCAAAATTGTATTATGGTGCTATCAAATCCACCTCCCTATTTTTCTAATTGTTTTTTCATTTTTGCAAGTTTTTTTTGCATTCCTGCTCCCAAAAAGGTTAAGAAGTATAGTTACCAAAAAAAATTTTAAATTATTTTTTTTGTAAGAATTCTTGCAATTATTATAATTTTTAAGGAATAAAAAAGAAAAAAATAAAAAAAAGTAGAAACAAATCGGGAAAAATTGAGAGAAACGTTGTAAATTCACTAAAAATCGCAGGGAAGTGTTGTGTTATGTCTTGGAGCAAAAACAAGTCAAAATCCATGATATTTAGCAACTTGATTCGGTGGTATCCCACTAGAATATAATTTTCCTTTTCATAATACCAAAAAAAGTAGGGACTACTGACATACAAAATCTACAAGTACAGACCACCAGAATCTAACTTTCCTTTTTTTTTTATAAATATAAAACTATGCATAAAATACGCATTCTCTACTTTGATTGATAAAATTAAGCTATCATTTATATTTAGGGAAATTCCAAATGGTAGACACCAACTATTGCATATTCCAAGTGGTGAACACACTTTTTATCTATTCGAAATAGTAGGCTTAGTTATCAAACAATTCTATCCTGTAGGCATTCCTTAAACCTACCGTTAGAATATCATAAAAAAAGAAAAATAAATTATTGCTTTGAGCTCCCATCTCTTCCACGGTTCAGATTGGAAACTCAAATCGGTGCAGATAGATGTTTAGACTCAATTTTGTGTCTAAATAACGCCTTAATTCTTAGACTTTTGACTCGTTTCATGCTTAATTTCATGACTTTTACTACGTTTTTGGTTATTTTGTAGGTTTTGAAGTTTTTACTCAAAACCTAGCAAAAAGGGGGCTATTTTGTAACAATTTTGGGAATCCCGAGATACCCCGGGCCAAGGACAAGTCAAAGGCGAAGAGAGTAGCAAAGCGGGTCATGTCGAGTATCGCAAAGTTGGAGTTTTGATGAATTTTGAAGAGGTAACACCCGCTACATTCAGGGTAGCGGGCGTTACCCAACTCACCCTCAAGCCTTTGCGCGCGTCAAGTTGGTAGCCCCCGCCACCCTTCACGTAGCGGGCGCTACGCCCAACATTCCAACCTGCCCGAAGAGGACTGTACCTACGGTCCTAGAGACCGCACCCGCGGTAGCCGCTACGCCTGCACAGAAAGCTAAGTCCACGAAGCAGACCGCACTTACGATCGGTGGAGACCGTGCCTACGGCCGAGCGAAGAAGAGAAGAATTGCCATGCTGCTTCGTAGGACCGCACCTACGGTCCTATAGACCGTACCTACGGTCCCTTGCGGATCACGCAAAGCTGTTGTTTGAAATGCTGCGTTTTGATTAACTTCTTTTGCTTGTATAAATACCTCCTTTGACGATTAGAAAAGGAGGAGGCAATTATCTTTGAATTATCCACCATTTTAGCTATCCATTAGAGTGAGATTAGAGAGATTCGTTAGTAATTAGTGAGTAATTAGTGTTGGTTTATTGCAATTGCACTGGATTCCATTGGAGTATTATTGAAGTTCTGAAGATTTCTCTTTATTTTGGAGCTTGGATTCTTATCTACTCTTGATCATCCTTCCATTGTCATCATCTAATGAGCATTTCTTAATCCCTACTCTCTTTAATTTGCTTGTTTTCATTTCAATCTCTATTTTTGTGATTGAATTGCTTGGTGTTTATTGTTCTTTGATTATTGTTTTTAATTCCTAGTGTCTCTATTTTAATCATGAATGATGGAGTTGTTTATGTCATTAGAATGTTAATTAAGATGATTAGAGGCTAGCACTCTTTGGGTTAGGGAGAAATTAAGGATGTGAGTGGTTGATTTGGATTGGGTTAGCAAGTCTAGGAGGTAATTTGTAGTAGAGTCAATTTTCCATTCCCATTCTTCCCTCAAGTGGGACGTATTCCAGATCGAAAGCTCTTGAATACTTCCAACACTTGCGTTGGAAGATAGGAAATGGGATAGTTAATGCTCACCCACGAAAGTGGAAGGAGGTTAACTAGAGAGTCCCGTTTCTTTAACCCTACGGGTCCGTGGTGGGCTTGTAGGAAGTTAATCTGGATTACCCTTGAAAAAGGAAATCCGGTGGGTTTATTCTAACGGGATTGTCATTTGATTCTTCTATTTTGTTATTTCCTAATTGTGAAACCCACGTCTTTATTACCATTTGCATCCCGAAATCTCCCGACACCCATTATTCCCATTTCGACCGAACCTTAGTTGTGTTGCGTTTCGTTTGCGTTGTTTATCACCAAAAACCCTCTTGTTATCTTGTGATCCTAAACCTCACCTAGAGTCAAGTTTCCCTAGCCAAGGTCCCTAGCTCCTCGAGAAGAACGATAAAAAACCGGGGTTCAAAAAACCACGTTACACAAAATGGCGCCGTTGTCGGGGAGCAAGCGCACCTAGTTTAGCTTCTAGATTTTAGGTTGTTTAAGATCATTTCCTATGCTAGAGATTTGGTACCTTTAGTTGTTAAGAATTTGATTCTCCTATGTTTTCTTGTGTATGCAGACTTGTACTAACGAATGGAGCTAAGGTGAGTTTAATTCCCAATGGCCGAAGGATAACCCGATCCACCCCGTACCCTTGCTTCATACTCATTGCCATCTTCGGGTACGGGAGGCGACCCCATCGTATTACCTGAACTATCAGCGAATGTATCATTCGAGTTTAAACCATATTTGCTTGAGATATTCGAGAATGCTCCATACCATGGAGGCGAACATGAGAACCCCATTCATATCAACAGATTTGAGCAACGCATTGGGTTCGTTCATATGCATGGTGTTTCATCCTAATACATGAAGTTGAAGTTCTTCCCTCTCACCTTGAAAGGGAAGGCACTATTGTGGCTAAACACTTGTCCACTGGGTACTTATTCCTCATGGGATGCTCTAAGCCGAGATTTTCTTCGAAGGTTCTTTCCTAAGATGAGACGTGTAGATTACGGCAAGCTATTATGAGCTTTAAACAAGAACCTGGTGAGACCTTATTTGAAGCATGGGGGAGGTTCAAAGGGCTCCAACGAAGGTGTCCACACCATAATCTAGATGATTGGCTCCTTCTACATCATTTTTATTCCGGATTGTGCGGCTCTTTACGAGATATTGATCATGCCTCGGGAGGCATGTTTCTTCAGAAGACAGCGGAAGAGGCAAATGTGTTCCTACATGAGTTATCTCAAAACACTCCACACTAGGGAGGAAGTCGTGGTTTCGGAGATGGAAGTGCTCCTTTGGAGAGCAACCCAACTATTAAGTTCCTCATGAATGCCATGTTGGAGATGCAACAAAAGCAAGCCCTTGAGGGGACTACGAGGCAAGTGAAAATTTCCCAGGAGATTCAAAAGCTTATACCCATTCTGGATGCTAAGATGAATGTTTGTGCTTATTGTGGAGGACAACACCTTTGGGGACAATGTCATCTCGAGCAAGTGCAAGCTGTGTACCCTAACAATAACCCTGCTTACACTACCCAACATCTAGTTCACCCTCGTGGGAGCTATGCATATAACCAACAACCCTCACAAAATCAAAATCGCCGCCCTTACCATCAAAACCAACAATCTCCAAAAAATGCCTACCATGGTCAATCGTCCCAAACCTCTCAACCACCTCAAGAACTTTCCATTGAGCAATTGGTGCAAAAGATTTCATTAACCCTAGATAGGGATCAAGCCCGTCTCAAAAACCTTGAGATACAATTAGCTCAAGTTGCATAACAAATTAGCCCCAACCAATCTCTTCCTAGCCAACCATAACCGAACCCTAGGGGTCAACTAAATGCAATCACATTGAGGTGTGGGAGAGAGATTGAGGGTCCTATGAGGGTGGAGGAGAGTGCTTTGGGAGAGAAAGAAGGAGATGTGGTAGATATTACTGGGGAGGAGGAGGAGTTGGAGGTAGTAGAGGGAAGTGGAGGTATGTGTGAGGAAGAACATGGAGAAAAACTCAGTTTTGAGGATGAGTTAGATAAAAAGGAAAAAGTCGAAAGTGAGAAAGTAAGAAAAGGAAAAGGCATTATGAGAGATGATGATCCAAGTCATAACATAGAGAAACCCAAGACCTAACTTCCACCGGTCCCTTTTCCCGACCGGTTGGCCAAAGAAAAAGTAGAGGCGAAGTTTTTAAAGTTTATAGTGATGCTCAAGAGACTTGAAGTGAATATTCCATTTTTAGATGCTATTTCTGAGGTTCCCTCCTTTAAGAAGCATTTGAAGGAACTTCTTACAAATAAAAGAAAGATCAAGGAGGCATCTACTATACACTTGACAGCCGATTGTAGTGCTATTATCGAGAATAAAACTCCGAAGAAACTTGATGATCCTGGGAGTTTTTCCATCCCATGCGCTTGGAGATATGAATATTGAGCGAGCCTTATGTGATTTGGGGGCTAGCGTGAGTGTTATGCCATATTCTATATGGCGGAAGCTAAATCTTGATGATTTGATCCCCACTTCAATCAATCTTCAGCATGCCGATCGTTCTATACAGCGACTATTGGGTATCTTGGAAGATATACCGGTACAACTATGATTATTCTTTAGAAGAGAGTTCTTTTGAAACTTTTCAATTCGAGCCGGATGGTGGCGAGGTAGCATTATTCACAAACTTCCTCGATACTACACCAACACAAGACGAGATTTCATTAGAGGAGCCACCCTTGGAGCCTTTCTTCGAGATGGTAGATGATTATTCTATGGAGTTGCACATGTCAAATTCGGCTCATGACAGTCCTTTGGAGGAGAGCCAAATGGAGGTATTCCAATTTGATCCCGAAGATAGCGATATTACATTCTTCTCCAATCTTCTTGGTTCAAAGTCAACTTGTGATGAAATCCCCTTAGTGGAGCCTCTTCTTGAGCACATGGAAGTTCAAGAGATGATGAGTGAAGGTATGACAGTTTTAGCATTCTCTTTTCCTCAAGTGGAGCTTGAATCTGTATATGAAATTGAGAAGGAGAGGAAAACCTTAGAGGATGTTGATTATGAGAGCTATTTCTTTGAAGTAGAACTGGATGATTGGGGTGGAGGTAATCACCCTAAACCTATGCCTTCCATGTTGAGTAGTTTGAAGGAAGAGAAATTCATAGGAGGTGTGGAGATAGAGGGAAAGGCTTTAGAAGATCTTGATTATGGGCACCGTCAAAAAGGCTATTTACTTGAGATAGATCCTAGTGATTGGGGTGAGAATAACCACCATAAGGCTTGGCAATCTGAGTTTCATGAGGTTGGAGACACTCTTTGTGACAACTTCCTTGACATTGCTCCTATGAGGAAATAGATTTCATTGGGTGAAACCTACATTGAGAGCATGGGAGTAAAAAGGGTGATTTTTGAAGGTTTGAGACCCGAAAAACCGCCTAACATCAAGCAAAAGCTGACTTTTATTTCTTTCCGTTCCCCCAAACTTCCGAAGAGGCATATTTCATATTTACATAAAGTTTAAAGGAAATTATCTTTGAATTATCTAGCATTTTAGCTATCCATTAGAGTGAGATTAGAGAGATTCCTTAGTAATTAGTTAGTAATTAGTGTTGTTTATTGCAATTGCACTGGATTCCATTGGAGTATTATTGAAGTTCTGAAGATTTCTATTTATTTTGGAGCTTGGATTCTTATCTACTCTTGATCATCCTTCCATTATCATCATCTAATGAGCATTTTTTAATCCCTATTCTCTTTAATTTGCTTGTTTTCATTTCAATCTCTGTTTTTGTTATTGGATTGCTTGGTGTTTATTGTTCTTTGATTATTGTTCTTAATTCCTATTTTCTCTATTTTAATCATGAATGATGGAGTTGTTTATGTCGTTAGAATGTTAATTAAGATGATTAGAGGCTACAACCCTTTGGGTTAGGGAGAAATTAAGGATGTGAGTGGTTGATTTGGAATGGGTTAGCAAGTCTAGGAGGTAATTTGTAGTAGAGTCAATTTCCCGTTCCCATTCTTCCCTCAAGTGGGATGTATTCCAGATCGAAAGATCTTGAATACTTCCAACACTTGCGTTGGAAGATAGGAAATGGGATAGTTAATGCTCACCCACGAAAGTGGAAGGAGGTTAACTAGAGAGTCCCGTTTCTTTAACCCTCTGGGTCCGTGGTGGGCTTGTAGGAAGTTAATCTGGATTATCCTTGAAAAAGGAAATCCGGTGGGTTTATTCTAACGAAATTGTCATTTGATTATTCTATTTTGTTATTTCCTAATTGTGCAACCCTCGTCCTTATTACCATTTGCATCGCGAAATCTCCCGACACCCATTATTCCCATTTCAACCGAACCTTAGTTGTGTTTGCGTTTCGTTTGCGCTGTTTATCACCAAAAACCCTCTTGTTATCTTGTGATCCTAAACCTCACCTAGAGTCAAGTTGCCCTAGCCAAGGCCCCTAGCTCCTCGAGAAGAACGATAAAAAACCGGGGTACAAAAACCACGTTATAATAGACGGTAAAGGAAAGGGCTAAGTAACCTCACAACCACTTACAGCAGGCCAAATACTCATGCGAGACACCCCCATCTACACCCCCATCTACCCTACTCACTCTCCCCTCTCAATCAAACCCCAGACATACCCTAATTTTCATCCCTACTTCACATTCCTCCAATCATCATCATCATCGTCATCCTAATATCAGATATGCTGGGGTGCAGAAGATGGAGGAACAACTTCTTCTGCCATCACTGCTTCACATCCCCTGAATCATCATCATCATCATCATCCCCACCACCATCGACATGCCCTAATTCATGCTCCGCCATCTTCTGCATCCTTGCAGCCTCCAGATCGCTCCAGATCGAGGCTTGATGTCTGGTGGCGGTCTTCAATCTCGCCATGCTCTCTCCTTCGATTTTCCAAGACGGGCGGAGCAACATTGACTCCGTCGTGTTCCTCCACTTGGTCTTCTCCTCCTCCAATGGATTTCCAGAGGAGTTGTCGATGCCGTCGGTGGAGATGGTGTTCAAAACATTAATTTTTATTTTTCTTTTTTTTTATGATACTCTAACGGCAAGTTGAAGGAATGCCTACGGGATGGAATTGTTTGATAACTAAGCCTACCATTTGGAATATATAAAAAGGGTGTTTACCACTTGGAATAGGCAATAGTTGGTGCCTACTGTTAGAGAAAATTAATAGTAGCAAGGTCACATCGGAAGCGAAATAAATAATGAATTGAGATGACAGAAATTACGATAAAATGCAGGAACAAAATAAGAGCGATGAGACAAAATCAGGTTTACGTGGGAAACCGAAGAACTCGGAGAAAAACCCACGGACAGCGACAGCCGGAAAACAATCCACCATGAGAAAGGAAGAGTACAACCCGATCACTATCACAACGTGTGATGCGATCCACAACAGAGGAGATTACAACAACAAATCTCTCTCACTCACAACTCACAATGTTTCTCTCTCGGGATACACTTTGAAATATTGGTGAGACCTTTATCCCTCTCAATATTTTCTCTCTTGCTCTGGTGTGGTTTAGGTGGATATACAAGTATAACATTTATAGTAATAGAGAAGAAAGAAAACTAAGTTAAAACAATAACCTAAAAATAAACATCCGCCGCCGCTGACAAAAAACGGATCTTCGAATGAGGGGCTGACAGCGTCTCCCATATGGCGCGCGCTGTGCTTGGCGCTGGCAGCGTCCGGGACACGATGGTAGCAATTTTGAGCGACATCTGCTCTTCTCTCGTTCTAGACCCCACCGAGGATCTAATGGGCCACAAAACCCAACAAACTCCACTTTGGAACATGATCCGAGCCATTGGTCCAAACAAGCATCTTGATTGTAGCCATCAACACGCCCCTCCACAGGGCGTAGCCCCGTAGGGCTCTCACATGCTCAACTCATCAAGGTTGGGAACTGTTGCCGCAGTTCCTGTCACAGTAGACCCCTTCCTGGTTCCCTTCATATGAACCATGGAACCTCTACACACTTTCAGGACACTATCTTCTGCTTCGTATCTGCAACCGTTAGCCTCAAAGGTACCCAAAGAAATCAGATTACGGGTTATGTTCGAAATATAACGAACTTCCTTCAGGGTTCTAACAATGCCATCATGGGTCCCTATCTTGATGCTACCAATCCCTGCAACCTCGCAGGCCAGGTCGTTGCCCATAGTCACAACCCCGGTGTTAACAATCTCATAGGACTCAAACCAGTCCTTATGACGACACATGTGGTAGGTGCACCCAGTACCAAGAACCCTGTCATTCCAAGCTATCCTACTTGTCGAGTAGCCAAAGCCTCATCCGTAACAATAAACCCCTCACCATCTGAGTCTGACTCAACACAGCTTGCAGTACTAGTTTTGGTGCGGTTATCCTTACTACCCCTCTTTTGAGATTTCTGCTTTGTCAAATGTTTAGACCCAATTTTGTGTCTAAATATCGCCTAAATCCCTATGTTTTTGACTCGTTTCGTGGTTTAATTTAATAACTTTTAATACGTTTTTGGTTATTTTGTAGATTCCGGAGCTTTTACTTAAAACATGGTAAAAAGGGCCATTTTGTAGCTACTTTAGGAATCCCGAGATTTCCCGGGTCATGGTCAAGGCAAAGGTAAAGGAAGCGGAAAGGTCGGACATGTCGAGAGGATAAAAGTTAGACTTTGCTGAATCAAGTTGGCCGAGCTTGACCGTACCCACGGTCTCGGTGACCGCACCCATGGTGGGTGCAAGGCATGACAAGGAGGTGAAGTGCCCGAGTGAGACTGTACCCACGGTCTGAAGGGACCGCACGCACGACGGTGCAAAGGAGAGAAATCTCACCTGGCCTAAATCGCCAGACCGCACCCATGGTCATATCACACCGCGCCTACAGTGCTGCGAAGAAGAGAGAAATCTGCAGGAGTTACGCAGGACCGTAGCCACGGTCTTATAGACCGTACCTACGGTCCCCTGCAGATGCTCATTTTGCTACTTAACGAAGTGACGAGTTTTGAGTAACTAACTTAGCTTGTATATATTGTTTTGAGGTCTTTTAGCCCAAGGGGAATTTTTGGAGATCAATTAGAGGGAGATTAGATAGACTAGAGAGTTTAGAGAGAACTTTTATCCCATTTTAGCTTTCAATTAAGAGTGATTAGTGAGAATTTATACTTGGATTATTGTTCTTGCACTGGATTTATCTGGATTTCTATTGAAGATTTAAAGACGTATATTATTATTAGAGCATTGGAATCTTATTATTTTGGAGCATCTTCCTTTGGCATCAAATTAATGAGCATTTCTTAACTCTTACTCTTTTCAGTTCATCCAATTACTCTTTAATCTCTGTTTTTGTTATTAGAGTACTTGATATTTGTTGATTGTTGCTATTGTAGCTTGGAATTTCTATATACTTTCTATTTGAAGCATGAATTAAGTTATTATTATGTTTAGTAGGCTAGATAAGATGATTAGAGGCTAGAACTCTTATGGGTTAGGGAGAAACTAAGGATGTGAATGGTGTATTTAGATTGGGTTAGCAACTTAGCAGGTAATTTGTAGTGGAATCAACTTCCCACTCCTATTCTTCCCTCAAGTGGGATGTATTTGGGATACGAAAGTTCCCGAATACATCCAACACTTGGGTTGGAAGGTCGGAATTGGGATAGCTAGTATTCTATTCACGAAAGTGAATAGGAGCTAACTAGAGAGTCCCGTTCTTTTAACCCTCCGGGTCCGTGGTGGGCTTGTAGGAAGTTAATCCGGATTATCCTTGGAAAAGGAAATCCGGTGGGTTTATTTTAACGGGATTGTCATTTTATTCCTCTATTTTCTTGCTTTCTAGTTGCGAAACCCTCTTCCTAATCACTGATTGCATCCCGAAATCTCCCGACACCCATAGTTCCCATTTGACTGAACCATTGTTGTGTTTGTTCTGTTCGTCAATTGCAACCTCCTTGTTATCTTGTGATCTTGAACCTTACCTAGAGTCGATTAGTTTTAGCCAAGGTCCCTAGCTCCCTGAGAGAGAACGACAATACCGAGGTCCTACAAAAACCGCTCTACACAAAATGGCGCCGTTGCTGGGGAGCAAGCGCACCTAGCTTAGCTTTTTGTCTATAGGTTGTTTAAGATCATTTCATTTGCTAGAGATTTTGTTATCCTTGATTATTGGGAATTTGACTCTTCTGTTTGTTCCTTTTGTGCATGTGGACTCGATCTCGACGAGGCCAAGCTCATACAACTCCACCGAATCCGAATTCGGAAAGTATTACTCGCCAAGCTAACGCCGGCTCGAGACGAAGAAGACAGCAAAGGGAGCGAGAGACGATCGAAATCCCAATGGCTGACGAAGAGCAAGATCCACCCCGTACTTTAGCATCATGTTCCTTACCATCGTCGGGTATGGGAGGTGATCCCATCATATTACCTGCATTACCACCAAACACATCATCGACTTCAAACCATATTTTTTGGAGATATTTGAGAACACTCCGTATCATGGAGGAGAGCATGAGAATCCCATCGACCACATCAACAAGTTTGAGCAACACATCGGTTTCGTACAAATGAATGGAGTCACCACCGAATACATGAAGCTGAAGTTTTTCCCTCTCACTTTGAAGGGAAAAGCATTATTGTGGCTTAACACGTGTCCACCAGGAACCTATTCTATATGGGATGCCCTTAGCCGCGACTTTCTTCAATGGTTTTTCCCCAATGATGAGACGTGTAGGTTGAGGCAAGCCATCATGAGTTTCAAACAAGAATCCGATGAGTCGTTATTTGAAGCGTGGGGGAGATTCAAGGGTTTCCAACGGAGGTGTCCACACCACAATCTTGACGATTGGCTATTATTGCATCACTTTTATTCCGAACTGAGTAGCTCTTTGCGCGAATCCATTGATCATGCCTCGGGAGGCATGTTCCTCAAGAAGACAGCGGAAGAAGCAAATGTGTTCCTCCATGAGCTATCTCAAAACTCTCCACATTGGGGAGGCGGCCGTAGTCCTTGAGATGGAGGTCCTTCTTTAGAGAGCAATCCTACTATCAAATTTCTCATGAACGCCATTCTAGAGATGCAGCAGAAGAAGGCCTTGGAAGAGACTACGAGGCAAGTAAAGGCAACTCAAGAGGTACCTATAATTATTCCGGATTCCCGAGCTCTTGTGTGTGATTTTTGTGGAGGGCCACATTCTTTTCAAAGGTGTGAGGAATATCAAGCCGAGCAAGTCCAAGCTATCTATCCTAACAATAACCTTTCCTATCCCAACTCAAATCATATTCGTCCTTGTGGGAATTATGCCTACAACCAACAAGCTCCACAAAACCATAATCCACCCCCGGTTTCTCAAACCAAAACCGCCGCCTGTACCAACAAAACCCTCACCATGGTCAAACCTCCCAAGTGTCCAAACCATCACAACAGGAATTTCCTTTTGAGCAAATCCTACAAAAGATCTCCTTAACTGAAGATAATATGTCCTTAGCTCAAGATAGGGACCAAGCACGCATAAAGAATCTTGAGTTACAAATGGCTCAAATAGCACAACAATCAAAACCTACTCAATCCCTCCCTAGCCAACCTCAACCGAACCCCAAGGGGCAACTTAATGCTATTACATTGAGGAGTGGTAGGGAGATTGAAGGGCCTAGGATGGTGGAAGAGGATGTTTTGGGTGACAAAGAGAGTGATGTGGTAGATATCACGGAAGAAGAGGATTTGATAGAGGAACGGGAGAGTGAGTTTGTTTTGGGTGAGGGAGATGAGGAAGTTCATGTGGAGGAGTTGGGAGAAGCTAGTAAAGAAAGAGAGGAGATGGAGAAAGTAAGAAAAGGGAAAGGAAGAATGATAGAAGAAGAGCCAATCCAAATCATTGAGAAGCCGAAGCTACCGCCGGTTCCTTTTCCCGAGCAGTTAGCAAAGCCCAAGTTCGATGTGAAGTTTTCAAAGTTCATCGGGATGCTCAAAAAGCTTCAAGTAAACATTCCATTTCTTGATGCTATTTCCAAAGTCCCATCTTTCAAGAAGCATTTGAAGGAGCTTCTCACAAGTAAAAGGAGAATTCAAGAGAAATATACTATCCACTTGACAGGGAATTGTAGTGCTATTATTGACAACAAATCACTGGAGAAGTTAGCCGACCCCGGAAGTTTTTCTATTCCTTGTACCATCGGTGACATGCGGATTGGTCGTGCTCTTTGTGATTTAGGAGCTAGTGTGAGCGTCATGCCTCATTTTATATGCAAGAAGTTGAATCTCGACGATCTAACTCCTACGACAATTAATCTCCAATTGGCCAATCGTTCCGTACGGAGACCTTTGGGAATATTGGAGGACATTCCAGTCCAAGTGGGCCGATTCCTGATTCCATGTGATTTTGTGATTTTGGAGATAGAGGAAGACAATAACATTCCCATCATTTTTGGAAGGCCGTTTCTTGCTACGGCGGGAGCAATAATCGATGTGAAGCATGGTAGTATGTCGTTGAATGTCGAAGATGAAAACATCATTTTTAATCTCGAGGGGTCATTGAAAGGTCCTTCATATGGGGACTCGTGTTATGCTATCGATATGATGGAGGTCCTTGTTGATGAATATATTGAGGACTCTCATCTACTTGAGTCTACTTGCGACGATCCTTTGGAAGCTTGTCTATTGGAATCTTTCCAATTTGAGACCGACGACACCGATATTACCTTCTTCACCAACCTTCTTGATTCATCACCCATGCATGAGGAGATTATTATTGACGAGCCTCATAATGAGTGCATGGAGATTCAAGATGCGATCTACAAGGGTATGTCTTCTTCTCTAACTAAATCCTCTACTCCTTTAGAGCTTAAACCTTTACCCCCTTCCCTACAATATGCTTTCTTGGATGATGAGAAGTCTTGTCCTGTTATTGTAAATGCTAAACTACATGATTCTGATCTGTCCAAGTTGCTTGATTTTCTTAGAAAGCATAGGGGTGCATTAGGTTATAAAATAGAGGACTTGAAAAGTTTATCCCCTTCTATATGCATGCATTCAATTTATTTGTTAGAGGATGCAAAACCAACTAGGCAACCCCAGCGTCGATTAAACCCTAATATGCAAGAGGTGGTCAAAAAGGAAGTAGTAAAGTTGTTAGCTGCTGGGATCATCTTCCCCATCGCAAATATCGAATGGGTAAGCCCGGTTCAGTGTGTACCTAAGAAGGGTGGTTTGATTGTGATTGAGAATGAAAAGAATGAACTAGTTAGTACCCGAACCATCACCGATTGGAGGATGTGCATTGACTACCGCCAATTAAATAAAGTAACAAAGAAAGACCATTTCCCTCTCCCCTTTATTGACCAGATGCTGGAGAGGTTGGCGGGTCACTCGTATTTCTATTTCTAGATGGGTACTCGGGTTTTTTCCAAATTCCAATTCACCCTGCACATCAAGAAAAAACTACTTTCACTTGCCCGTATGGTACATTTGCTTATCGACGTATGCCTTTTGGGTTGTGTAATGCACCGGGAACATTTTAACGTTGCATGATAGCTATTTTTAGTGAATTCATTGAACAATGTATGGAAGTCTTTATGGATGATTTTTCTATTTATGGTAATACCTTTGATGACTGTTTGCTGAATTTGGAGAAAGTTTTAATCCGTTGTGAAGAAGTTGACTTTGTGTTGAATTGGGAGAAATGCCACTTCATGGTGGAAGAAGGTATTGTGTTAGGTCATTTGATTTCTTCGAGGGGCATCGAGGTAGACAAGGCTAAAGTTGAGGTTATAGAGCGCCTACTACCCCCGGTTTCCGTTAAGGGGGTGTGTAGCTTCCTTGGCCATGCCGGCTTTTATCGCCGGTTCGTCTAGGATTTTTCCAAAATCGCTCGACCTCTAACTGATCTCTTGTGTAAGGATGCTCCATTCCTTTTTACTGATGAATGCCTTGAGTCCTTTTATAGGTTAAAGCAAGCCTTGATTTTCGCTTCGGTGGTTCAACCCCCGGATTGGACATTACCCTTCGAAATCATGGCGGATGCGAGCGATTTTGCCGTGGGAGCGTGTTTGGCTCAAACCATAAAGAAGAAGCCAAAAGTCATTTACTATGCAAGCCATACGCTCGATAGCATGCAGAGAAATTACACGACCACGGAGAAGGAGCTTTTGGCAATCATCTTCGCTCTCAATAAATTTTGGCAGTACCTTATGTTCTCCAAGGTGGTGGTATACACGGACCATGCCGCGATTAAATATTTGATGGGGAAGAAAGAAACGAAGCCGAGGCTTAACCGGTGGGTTTTGCTTATGCAAGAGTTCGATTTGGAAATTCGCGACAAGGCCGGTACGAAGAATGTAGTAGCTGATCACCTATTGAGAATCCTTGTTGACTTGGAGGATACCCAACCGATCGTGGATTCTTTCCCCGATGAGCGACTCATGGCCATCAAGCATTCTAGCCCGTGGTATGCCGACATCATAAACTACTTGTCCAGCGAAGTGATTCCTTCAAATATAAACCCTCATCAAAAGAAGAAGTTCTTTTACGATGTAAAACATTTCTTTTGGGACGATCCGTTCCTATTCCGGTTGTGCAACGACGGGATGTACAGAAGATGTTTACCCGAGAGCGAGGTGAAATCCGTTTTAACACATTGGCATGAGTTCCTGGTTGGAGGTCATGGTGGGTCGCAAAAGACGACAGAGAGGGTCTTACAAGCCGGCTATTGGTGGCCGACACTCTTTCGTGATACTCATCTTCACGTCAAGCAATGCGATAAATGCCAAAGGTCTGGAAATATTTCCCGGAAGAATGAAGCACCGTTGAATTTCATCGTAGAGGTAGAGGTTTTCGATGTTTGGGGGTTGGACTTCATGGGTCCCTTTCCGTCATCAAGAGGTTCCCAATACATCTTAGTGGCGGTGGACTACATTTCGAAATGGTTGAGGCCATTCTTGTGCAAAATGCGATGGAAAATTTGTATCAAGATTTTTGAAGATGATCGTATTCCCAAGATTTGGCATTCCAAGGGTTATTATAAGCGACAATGCATCCCATTTTATCGAGAAAAAGTTTGAGTCTCTCCTAGCGAAGTATGGTATCAATCATAAGCGGGGACTAGCCTATCACCCCCAAACGCAAGGGCAAGTAGAGATTTCAAACCGTGCCATTAAGGAGATTTTGGAGAAAACGGTTAGCTCTTCACGAAAATATTGGGCAGAGAAATTAGATGACGTCTTGTGGGCATACCGCACCGCCTTCAAAACGCCGATTGGGACTACCCCGTACCGTCTCGTTTACGGGAAAGCATGCCACTTTCCCGTAGAACTCGAGCATAAGACGATGTGGGCGATCAAGAAATTGAATTACGATCTCAAGGCAGCCGGGGCGAGTCGTCTATTTCAATTGGAGGAGCTTGAGGAGCTGCAACGTCATGCTTATGAAAATAATAGGATCTACACAAAGCGAACAAAAGCATGGCACGATAAGAGATTGAACTGTCACGAGTTCAATGTGGGTGATAGAGTCCTTATCTTCAATTCGAGGCTCAAGCTATTTTCCGGGAAGTTGAGATTAAGGTGGTCCGGACCTTTTGAAATAGTAAGGATCCTTTCCGCCGGTGTTGTCGAACTCAAGAATGAAAAAGAGGAATGTTTCAAGGTCAACTCATTAAAGATCAAGCCATACACCATGGGAGAGGAATATGTGGGGATGGTTGTGGTGTTCCTCGCCAACCTTGAAAGGTGAAAGAATGGATTAGGTCAAGTTAGGACCTAAAACAAGCACCCAAGAGTGGTACAAGTTACTTCCCCTACCTTTAGTGTTTTCCTTTTATTTTCTGCATTTTTATTTCTTTTGCTTTTCGTTTTCGATTTGTTAAGGTTGAGAAAAAGAAAGAAAAAAAACTGGAAAAAGTTGGAAAAAATTTGAGGGTGAAAAGAAGATTTGTGAAGGAGAAGATTCATGTTAGTTTTGAGTGTTGAAAGGTGTCCTTGGAAGTTGTTGAGTGAGCAAGAAAACAGGGTTGATAATGAGAGAGTAGAATTTTAGGACTTAACATTTTTTTCCAAGTTTTTGAGTCTTGTAGGTGCTGAGAGAGGCCAAAGGGGACCGTACCCACGGTCCCAACACAGCACTTTTGCCCAGTTTTTTGATCGAAGGAGACCGTACCTACGGTGGGCTTCACCGTAGCCACTATCAAGTTATGGCAAGATTTTCCTGATTTTGGCCCAGCAACTACACTATACCTACGGTAAATTTCACCGTAGCCACGGTCGCAGAACAACAACTTGGCCCTAAAAATTTGGCCAAGTGAGACCGCCCCTACAGTCCAAGGGACCGTACCTACGGTCTCTCGAACTGCAGTGAAATGTCGGGGGTTTAAACACTTCTCTCCCCCATTTTCACTCATTTCTTTTCCTTCTCCCTCACTCGAAAAAACACTCCCTCTCACACCAAACCTTCATTCCCTTGCCCTAATTGTCTAACTCTCTCACAAATCCATCTTCCTCACTCACCACCTCTGCGATTTCGGTGCCCTAGTCGCGCTCTTCACCATTTTCGCACCATCTAAGACGCTTCTCAAGTGCAAATTCTGGGTTTTGTTCATTGCGGGGTTCGAAAATTGTCAAGGAGAGGTTCCTAAGTCCTCAACTCAGGTATCTCTTGCTTTTTGGTGCATCAAAGTCCATTTGACTGAACCATAGTTGTGTTTGTTCTGTTCGTCAATTGCAACCTCCTTGTTATCATGTGATCTTGAACCTTACCTAGAGTCGATTAGTTTTAGCCAAGGCCCCTAGCTCCCTGAGAGAGAACAACAATACCGAGGTCCTACAAAAACCGCTCTACATCAAACAATTACTCTCCACATGCCCATTGTTACCACAGTAATTACACTTATTATGTTGGTGAGGACTCCTAGACTTTGAATGGTTTTTAGACTCCCCTCTATACCCGTTGCCATTATTGCGTTTCCCCTTACAAACAAGCCCTCACTAGTATGGACATCACCCTTACTATCAAATCTCTCCTTAGACAGTAAACAAGCTTTTACTTCATTAAGGTTAAGGAAACCACGGTTCCCATACAACACGATCTCCATAAGTTGTTTATGTAATGCAGGTAGGGAAAAAAATTAATGAAAAGCCTTATCCTCATCAATGTGTTTCTCATCCATTGATTCTAACTCAGTAATAATAGAATTAAATTCACTGATATGTGCTTGAATAGAAGTATCTGAGGGCATTCTCAATGTGTAGAGTTTCTCCTTCATTCTATACTTGTTGGCAAGACTCTTGGACTTGTACAACTCTTTTAGTTTGGTCCAAAGCTCTCGAAGTTTCTCGATATGCATCACCTCTCTTTGAATATGCTCTGCCAAACCCAACTGAATCCCTGCCAGAGACTTATCTTCCTGCTTCTTCCACTCCCGTGGACTTAGGTTACCTTTAATATCGTTCTGGAGCTTTTTGAAGTCTCATCGCTCATAGTTTCGTCACTCTTCGAATCGGGATACTCAATCACGTCCCACAACCTTTGCTGAGTCAGGACCGCCTTCATCTACAGTCTCAACATAGTGAAACTCCTTGTTCCATCGAATTTTATAATTTCACACTTCGAGATCGAAGCCATCACCACCTTTCTCTGATACCACTTGTCAGAGAAAATTAATAGTAGCAAGGTAACAGCGGAAGCGAAATAAATAATGAATTGAGATGACGGAAATTACGATAAAATTCAGGAACAAAATAAGAGCGATGAGACAAAACCAGGTTTACGTGGCAAACCGAAGAACTCGAAGAAAAACCTACGGACGGCGACAGCCAGAAAACAATCCCTTATGAGAAAGGAGGAGTACAACCTCATCACTATCACAGCGTATGATGCGATCCACAACAGAGGAGATTACAACAACAAATCTCTCTTACTCACAACTCACAATCTTTCTCTCTCGGGATACACTTTGAAAATATTGGTGAGACCTTTTTCCCTCTCAATATTTTCTCTCTTGCTGTGGTGTAGTTTAGGTGGAGATACAAGTTTAATATTCATACTAATAGAGAAGAAAGGAAACTAGGTTAAAACAATAAGCTAAAAACAAACATCAGCCGCCGCAGACAAAAAAAAAATCTTCAAAGGAGGCGCTGGCAGCGCCTTATAAGCGCTAGCAGTGTCTCCCATATGGCGCCTGTTGTGCTTGGCGCTGGCAGCGTCCGGGACACGATGGTAGCGGTTTTGAGCGACGTCTGCTCTTATCTCGTTCTGGACCCCACCGAGGATCCAATGGGCCAGAAAACCCAACAAACTCCACCTTGGACCATGATCTGTGTCATTGGTCCAGACAAGCATCTTGATTGTCGCCATCAACACGCCCCTCGACAGGGCATAGCCCTGTAGGCTCTCACATGCTCAACTCATCAAGGTTAGGAACTGTTGCCGCAGTTCCTGTCATAGTAGACCCCTGTAGGGTGTATAGGCTGCCCTTCCTTGTTCCCTTCATATGAACAATGGAACCTCTGCACACTTTCAAGACACCTTCTTCTACTTCGTACGTGCAACCGTTAGCCTCAAAGGTACCCAAAGAAATCAGATTATGGGTTATGTTCGGAATATAAAAAACCTCCTTCAAGGTTCTAACAATGCCATCATGGGACCGTATCTTGATGCTACCAATCCCTGCAACCTCACAAGTCGGGTCGTTGCCCATAGTCACAACCCCGGTGTTAACGCTCTCAAAGGACTCAAACCAGTCCTTATGAGGACACATGTGGTAGGTGCACCCAGTACCAAGAACCAACTCATACCAAGCTATGCTACTTGCCGAGGTTGCCAAAGCCTCATCCGTAACTATAAACCCGTCACCATCTGAATCAGACTCAACACAGTTTGCAGTACCAGTTTTGGTGCGGTTATCCTTACTGCCCCTCTTTTGAGATTTCTGCTTTGTCGAACAATTACTCTCTACATGGCCCATTGTTACAACTGTAATTACACTTCTTATGCTGGTGAGGACTCTTAGACTTTGAACGGTTTTTAGACTCCCCCTCTATACCCGTTGCCATCATTGCCCATTCCTCTTCCAAACAAGCCCTCACTTGTATGGTTATCACCCTCACTATTAAATCTCTCCTTAGATAGTAAACAACCTTTTACTTGACTAAGGTTAAGGACACCACGGTTCCCATACAACATGATCTCCGTAAATTGTTTATGTGATGCAGGTAGGGACAAAATTAAATGAAAAGCCTTATCCTCATTAGTGTGTTTCTCATCCATTGGTTCTAACTCAGTACTAATAGAATCAAATTCACTGACATGTGCTTGCATAGAAGTATCTGAGGGCATTCTCAATGTGTAGAGTTTCTCCTTCGTTCTATACTTGTTGGCAAGACTCTTCGACATGTACAACTCTTTTAGTTTGGTCTAAAGCTACCGAGATTTGTCGATATGCATCACCTTTATCTGAATATGCTCTGCCAGAGTCTTATCTTCCTGCTTCTTCCACTCCCGTGGACTCAGGTTACCTGTAATCTCGTTCTGGAGCTTTTTGAAGTCTCATCGCTCATAGTTTCGTTAGTCTTCGAATTGGGATACTCAATCACATCCCACAACCTTTGCTGAATCAGGACCGCCTTCATCTACACTCTCCACATAGTGAAACTCCTTTTCCCATCGAATTTTGTAATTTCACACTTCGTGATCGAAGCCATCTCCACCTTGCTTTGATACCACTTGTTAGAGAAAATTAATAGTAGCAAGGTAACAGCGGAAGCGAAATAAAAAAATGAATTGAGATGACGGAAATTACGACAAAAAAATTCAGGAACAAAATAAGAGGGATAAGAGAAAACCAGGTTTACGTGGGAAACCAAAGAACTTGAAGAAAAACCTACGGACGACGTCAGCCAGAAAACAATCCACTATGAGAAAGGAGGAGTACAACCTGATCACTATCACATCGTGTAATGCGATCCACAACAGAGGAGATTACAACAACAAATCTCTCTCACTCACAACTCACAATCTTTCTCTCTCAGGATACACTTTGAAAATATTGGTGAGACCTTTTTCCCTCTCAATATTTTCTCTTTTGCTGTGGTGTAGGTTAGGTGGAGATACAAGTTTAAAATACATACTAATAGAGACGAAAGGAAACTAGGTTAAAACAATAAGCTAAAACAAACATCTGCCACCGCTGACAAAAAACGTATCTTCGAAGGAGGCGCTGGCAGCGCTTTATAAGCGCTAGCAGTGTCTCCCATATGGCGCCTGCTATGCTTGGCGCTGGCAGCGTCCGGGACACGATGGTAGTGTTTTTGAGAGACGTCTACTCTTATCTCGTTATGGACCCCACTGAGGATCCAATGGGCCACAAAACCCAACAAACTCCACTTGGACAATGATTTGAGCCATTCGTCCAGACAAGCGTCTTGACTGTCCCAATCAACACGCCCCTCCACAGGGCGTAGCCCCGCAGGGCTCTCACATGCTCAACTCATCAAGGTTGGGAATTGTTGCCGCAATTCGTGTCACAGTAGACCTCTGTAGGGTATATAGGCTGCCCTTCCTGGTTCCCTTCATATGAACCATGGAACCTCTGCACACTTTCAGGACACCATCTTCTGCTTCGTACCTGCAACCGTTAGTCTCAAAGGTACCCAAAGAAATTAGATTACGGGTTATGTTCGGAATATAACGAACCTCCTTCAGGGTTCTAACAATGCCATCATGGGTCCGTATCTTGATGCTACCAATCCATGCAACCTCGTTGGTCGGGTCGTTGTCCATAGTCACAACCCCAATGTTAACACTCTCAAAGGACTCAAACAAGTCCTCATGAGGACACATGTGGTAGGTGCACCCAATACCAAGAAACGACTCATTCCAAGCTATCCTACTTGTCGAGGTAGCCAAAGCCTCATTCATAACAATAAACCCCTCACCATCTGGATCAGACTCAACACAGTTTGCAGTACCTGTTTTGGTGCGGTTATCCTTACTACCCCTCTTTTGAGATTTCTGCTTTGTCAAACAATTACTCTCTACATCCCCATTGTTACCACAGTAATTACGATTCTTATGCTGGTGAGGTCTCCTAGACTTTGAATGGTTTTTAGACTCCCCACTATACCCGTTGCCATTATTGCCCCTTCCCCTTACAAACAAACCCTCAATAGTATTGTCATCACCCTCTCTATCAAATCTCTCGTTAGACAGTAAACAAGCTTTAACTTCACTAAGGTTAAGGACACCACGGTTCCCACACAACATGATCTCCATAAATAATTTATGTGATGCAGTTACGGACAAAATTAATGAAAAGCCTTATCGTCATCAGTGTGTTTCTCATTCATTGTTTCTAACTCAGTAATATTTATGTGATGCAGTTACGGACAAAATTAATAAATTCACAGATATGTGCTTGCATAGAAGTATCTGAGGGCATTCTCAATGTGTAGAGTTTCTCCTTCATTCTATACTTGTTGGCAAGACTCTTCGACATGTACAACTGTTTTAGTTTGGTCCAAAGCTCCCGAGGTTTTTTGATATGCATCACCTCTCTCAGAATATGCTCTTCCAAACACAACTGTATCCCTGCCAGAGTCTTATCTTCCTACTTCTTCCACTCCCGTGGACTTAGGTTACCTTTAATCTCGTTCTAGAGCTTTTTGAAGTCTCATCACTCATAGTTTCAATAGTCTTTGAATTGGGATACTCAATCACATCCCACAACCTTTGGTGAATCAGGATCGCCTTCATCTACAGTCTCAACATAGTGAAACTCCTTATTCCATCGAATTTTGTAATTTCACACTTCGTGATCGAAGCCATCTCCACCTTGCTCTGATACCACTTGTTAGAGAATATTAATACTAGCAAGGTAACAACGAAAGCGAAATAAATAATGAATTGAGATGACGGAGACAAAATTCAGGAACAAAATAAGAGTGATGAGACAAAACCAGGTTTACGTGGGAAACCGAAGAACTCGAAGAAAAACCTACGGACGGCGACAGCCAGAAAACAATCCACTATAAGAAAGGAGGAGTACAACCTAGTCACTATCACAGCGTGTGATGCGATCCACAACATAGGAGATTACAACAACAAATCTCTCTCACTCACAACTCACAATCTTTCTCTCTCGTGATACACTTTGAAAATATTGGTGAGACCTTTTTCCATTTCAATATTTTCTCTCTTGCTCTGGTGTAGTTTAGGTGGAGATAAAAGTTTAATATTTATACTAATAGAGAAAAAAGGAAACTAGGTTAAAACAATAAGCTAAAAACAAACATCTGCCGGCGCTGACAAAAAACGGATCTTCGAAGAAGGCGCTATCAGCGCCTTATAGCGCGACGCCTCGTCTCCCATATGGCGCCTGTTGTGCTTGGCGCTGGCAGCGTCCGGGACACGATGGTAGCGTTTTTGAGCGACGTCTGCTCTTCTCTCGTTCTGGACCCCACCGAGGATCTAATGGGCCACAAAACCCAACAAACTCCACCTTGGACCATGATCCGAGCCATTGGTTGAGACAAGCATATTGACTGTTGCCATCAACATGCCCCTCCATAGGGCATAGCCCCGCAGGGCTCTCACATGCTCAACTCATCAAGGTTGGGATTTGTTGCCGCAGTTCCTCTCACAGTAGACCCCTGTAGTGTGTATAGGCTGCCCTTCCTGGTTCCCTTCATATGAACCATTGAACTTCTGCACACTTTCAGGATACCATCTTCTGCTTCATACCTGCAACCGTTAGCCTCAAAGGTACCCAAAGAAATCAGATTACGGGTTATGTTCGGAATATAACGAACCTTGTTCAGGGTTCTAACAATGCTATCATGGGTCTGTATCTTGATGCTACCAATCCATGCAACCTCACAAGCCGGGTCGTTGCCCATAGTCACAACCCCGGTGTTAACACTCTGATAGGACTCAAACCAGTCCTTATGAGGACACATGTGTAGGTGCACCCAGTACCAAGAACCCACTCATTCCAAGCTATCCTACTTGCCGAGGTAGCCAAAGCCTCATCCGTAACAATAAACCCGTCACCATCTGAATCAGACTCAACACAGTTTGCAGTACCAGTTTTGGTGCGGTTATCCTTACTACCCCTCTTTTTAGATTTCTACTTTGTCAAATAATTACTCTCTACATGCTCCATTGTTACTGTTAGTCGAGTGGTTTGTTAGACCACGGTTTTATCGTTCTTCCACAGGGAGCTTGGGGCCTTAGCTGCTACTAGTTGACTCTAGGTATGGTTTATGATCATGAAAGGATGAAAGACTTTAGTGATGTAGATTTGGTTCCAAAACTACATCATGGAAGCCAAGTACTTAGCTACATTGACAAAGAGCTTGAAACTATCACATTTGGTCTACATTCGAATGGTCTTAACCATGAAGGAGTGATGATTTGCTCTCTAACTCAAGAACCATGAAGCTACCAAAGAAAGTGTCCTAGAGTGAAATGATCTACATTCCAAGAGCTTTCCAATGGTTTAAGAATCTTTAAATTTGGTTAAGTATAGAGCAAGTTATCATCATTTGTAATCTAGCTTAGTTCATTAGTTTCTTTATGATGTAATCATTTGTGTAGGATGATGTAAGCTAGATGGTTGTAGTTTCTTGCATATGACACGCCTAAGGGGGGCCTCTACTAGTATAAATAGACCCCTTAGGGTGCCTTGTAATTCATTCAATCATAAATCAAATACAAGTAAACACATGATGTTTTCTCTCTAGTTTTGTGCTAGTCCTCTCGTTTCTCTTGAGGGAGAACGAAACCATCTCCCTTCTTCTATCCAAGGTTGGCATCCTTGGTGGTGATAGGAAGAAATTGAAGATCTCTTGAAGGTGGTGTGCCTTTATCCTTCCAAGAAGCTTCAAGTCGCCATTGTTGTTCATTCATCCAAGCGTTCGTTCGTTCGTTCATCCATTTCGTCCATCATCAACATTTTGGTAACCATTTCCCTTAGTTCTTTCCATCTTTTCTATCCATTTTCATTCTATTTTCGGACCTTAAGAACTTTGAGAAGCAAGATTCTTATCTTGGTTTTTAAAGATCCTTAGCTTTTGTATAATTTGATCATCCTTGGTCTCATTATACATCAAAATTGGTATCAGAGCTTAGGAGATTGATTCTCTTAGTTCTTGATCCATCTTTTCACCATCTTTCCATCAAAAATCCATCCCCACAATCCCACCATCATCACGCCACCAAAGTTCTTCCAAAAACTCATCAAGAACTCAACAAGAACCCATCATGAACTCATAAAGAACCATAAACTCCACAAAAAAACCCCATAGCCCAAACACAATCCGCCCAAACACAAACCTCTCTCATCCAAAACCCCTAAACCGTGAATCTTGCAATCTTTTTGCACCAAGATTGATCAAGATGGACGATTCTAGCACGTCCACACCTACACCAACGAAACCCCAAGAAGATGTTGAAGCTTTGAAGAAAAGAATCACCTATCTCAACGATCAACTTAAGAGATACATGCATCTACAACATAGGGTGAACCAAGGAGATAGTGAGATTAATGAAAGTGATGAAGAAGTGCCTCAAAGACGTCCCCCAAGAGAGGAACGTTTCGACTTCAAAGTGGAGATCCCCGAATTTGACGGTAATCTTGATCCTGAAAACTTTTTAGATTGGATGCAAACCGTTGAACGTGTATTTGATCTTAAGGAGGTCCAAGACGAAAAGAAGGTCAAATATGTGGCTCTTAAATTGCGAAAACATGCGTCCATTTGGGGGACTAATTTGCAAAAGAAGAGGCAAATACAAGGGAAGGACAAGATCAAAGTATGGATCAAAATGAAGAAGAAGTTGCAACAAAAGTTCCTACCACCAAGTTATCTTCAAGATAACTATTACAAATTGCAACGTTTGGTCCAAGAGAGTAAAAGTGTTGAGGAGTACACAAAGGAATTCGAGCATATTCTTTGGCGTTGTGATCTCCAAGAGGATGAACCTCAAACTTTGGTACGTTTTCTATATGGTCTAAATGATTGGATTCGTAACATTGTTGAATTACATCCTTACCAATCTTTGGACGAATTGAGTTCTTTGGCCTTAAAGGTAGAAAGGCAAAGAAAAGAAAGAGGAAAAGAAAATGTGACCAAGTACCAAACCACAAACAAAAACCCACATTCCCCACAAAACAACCAAACACAAGAGCGCCACAAAATCAACCCCCATCCATCCCCAAACCCCACGTCCAAGAACCAAAACCCCTAGCCCCAAGAAGGTGTTTTCGTTGTCAAGGTTTAGGACATTATGCTTCGGAGTGTCCTAACAAAAGGGTAGTATCTTTGGTGGAATATCAAAGTGCTTTGTACGTAGAACCGGAGTATCATGAGGATGAACATGAGAAAGAAGAAGAAAATGACGTGAATGAGGAAGAGGAGGTAGAAGAGGCCGATGAAGGAGAAATGCTAGTAGTAAGAAGGGCCTTAAGTGTTGCTTGTGTCCCAAACGAGCTAGAACAAAGGGAAAACGTCTTTCACACAAGATGTACCATTCAAGGCAAGGTGTGTTCTCTAATCATTGATGGAGGAAGTTGCACTAATGCCGCCTCTACAACCATGGTGAATAAACTACAATTGGAGGTTAGTCCACACCCATCCCCTTATACCATTCAATGGCTAAGTCATGGGAAGGGAATTCGAGTAGTTCATCGTGTTCTTGTAAGTCTTTCTATTGGTAGAAACTACAAAGACTCTATTTGGTGTGATGTAATTCCAATGGATGCTTGTCATATTTTGCTTGGGAGACCTTGGCTTTTTGATAGGCATGTCATGCATGATGGGAGAATGAACACCTACTCGTATATTCTCAACAAAAAGAAGATCACTTTGGCTCCTCTCTCACCATCATCGATCATATGTCCCCAACAACAACCACAAAAGGAGGAGACTAACTTTGTGACATTAATGAAGGCCGAACTTCATGAATTTCAAGAGCATAAAGATCTTATTCTAGCAAACTTGGAGGAAGAAGAAGCGACCCCAACTATTGAGAATGCACGACTTTACCCTCTTTTGGAACGTTTCAAACATTTGTTCCCAAAAGAGATGCCCAAAGGATTACCTCCAAGAAGAGAAATTGAGCACAAGATTGATCTAGTTTCGGGTTCTATGCTCCCCAACAAACCGGCCTACCGAATGAATCCAAAAGAAGCTCAAGAAGTACAAAGGCAAGTAGATGAGCTTTTATCCAAAGGCTTGGTGCGTGAAAGCATGAGTCCATGTGCCGTTCCGGTCTTACTTGTGCCCAAGAAAGATGGCTCTCAAAGAATGTGTATGGATTGTCGAGCCATAAACAAAATCACAATCAAGTATAGATTCCCAATCCCACGCCTTGAGGATCTACTTGATGAGCTACATGGAAGTGTTGTGTTCTCTAAAGTTGATTTGAGGAGTGGATATCATCAAATAAGGATTCATGAAGGAGATGAGTTGAAAACGGCATTCAAGACCAAGGAAGGTTTATATGAGTGGCTTGTGATGCCATTTGGTCTTACAAATGCACCATCTACCTTTATGCGCTTAATGAATCATGTATTGAAGCCTCTTATTGGCAAATGTGTTGTAGTTTACTTTGATGATATTCTTATATATAGTAGAAGTGAAAGAGAACATGTGAAGCATCTAGAGTTGGTCATGTACATCTTGGAGAAGGAGAAGCTATACGCCAATTTGGAGAAATGCCATTTCTTCTCATCCAAGATTGTGTTCCTTGGATATGTTCTTTCACAAGAAGGTATACAAGTCGACAAGGAGAAGGTGAAAGTTATTCAAGAGTGGCCTACACCAAAGTCCATTCATGAGGTACGAAGCTTTCATGGTTTAGCATCTTTCTATAGAAGGTTTATAAAGAATTTTAGCTCCATTCTTGCACCTATGACCGAATTGTTGAAAGGAAAGGAGTTTACATGGACTAGAGGTGCTAATGAAGCGTTTGAAGTGATTAAGGAGAAATTGTGTCATGCACCTATTCTTGCTTTACCATGTTTTGACAAAGTGTTTGAAGTTGAAGTGGATGCAAGTGGAGTAGGAATTGGAGCCGTCCTAACCCAAGAAGGCCGCCCCATTTCTTAATTAGTGAGAAGTTGAATGAAGCTAAGAGGAAGTATAGCACCTATGATAAAGAGTTCTATGCCATCATAAGAGCTCTTGAACATTGGAGACATTATCTTCTAAGTGGTGAATTCATCTTACATAGTGATCATGAGGCTCTTGAGTTCATCCAAGGGCAACACAAGTTAAACCCAAGGCATGCTAAATGGGTGGAGTATATGCAAGCATTCCACTTTGTGATCAAACATAAGGCGGGACATCTTAGCAAAGGAGCGGATGCTTTGTCAAGAAGGTACTTACTTACTCATGTTTTAGATTCAAGAGTGCTTGGTTTTGAGCATATTAAAGAGTTGTATGAAAATGATGAGGATTTCAAGGAGGTTTATGAGCTTTGTAAGAAGCACCCTCATCAACTTTTTCATATTGAGAATGGGTTTCTCTTCAAAGGGAATCAACTTTGTATTCCTAGAAGTAGCATTCGAGAGTTGTTAATCATGGAGGTCCATGGAGGATCCTTGGCGGGTCACTTTGGAATTGAAAAGACCTACCTTATGATGAAGGAGCATTATTTTTGGCCAAGCATGATTAAAGATGTTGAGCATATGGTAAAGAGATGTAATACTTGCAATATCGCCAAGGCACATGCTTTGCCACAAGGGTTGTATACTCCTTGGCCCATCCCACATCATCCATGGGAAGACGTGAGTTTAGACTTCGTTGTTGGTCTACCACGAACACAAAGAGGCAAGGATTCTATTATGGTGGTCGTTGATAGATTTTCCAAGATGGCTCATTTTATTCCATGCCATACTACTTATGATGCTACTAAGGTTGCAAATCTTTATTTTGAAGAAATAGTGAAACTACATGGCATTCCAAAGACCATGGTAACTGATCGAGATTCCAAGTTCCTTAGTCATTTTTGGCTTACTTTATGGAAGAAGCTTGGTACAACCTTGAAGTTTAGCACCGCATGCCATCCACAAACGGATGGACAAACCGAAGTGACTAATAGAACTGTGGGAGTTCTTCTTCGGATATTGGTGAGTAAAGACAAGAAGGGTTGGGTTACTCTTCTATGTCATGCTGAATTTGCCTTTAATCGAAGTCCAAGTAAAGCCACAGGGTTGTCACCTTTTCAAGTTGTTTATGGAAGGAACCCTCTCCAACCTATGGATCTTACGCCCATCTCTACATCAACAAAGTTTAGTTTTGAAGCTAACAAAAGGGTGGAAGAGATTAAGAAGCTACATGAGGAGGTACGAGCCAAAATTGAGAAGTATACCTCAAATGTATCAAGTAGGTTGAATAAATCAAGGAAGAAGGTTGTATTTGAGCCAGGAGACTTTGTTTGGATTCACTTGAAGAAAGAAAGATTTCCTTCTAAAAGGAAAGGTAAGCTTGCACCAAGAGGAGATGGTCCTTATAAAGTTTTGGAGAAGATTGGTGATAATGCTTATAAATTGCAACTTGGAGAAGACTATGAAGGGAGTTGCACTTTTAATGTGAGTGATCTCAAGCCCTTTTTTGGAGATATTGGAGAACTTCCTAGTTTGAGGACAAACTCTTTTCAACTAGGGAGGAATGATGTAGATTTGGTTCCAAAACTACATCATGGAAGCCAAGTACTTAGCTACATTGACAAAGAGCTTGAAACTATCACATTTGGTCTACATTCGAATGGTCTTAACCATGAAGGAGTGATGATTTGCTCTCTAACTCAAGAACCATGAAGCTACCAAAGAAAGTGTCCTAGAGTGAAATGATCTACATTCCAAGAGCTTTCCAATGGTTTAAGAATCTTTAAATTTGGTTAAGTATAGAGCAAGTTATCATCATTTGTAATCTAGCTTAGTTCATTAGTTTTTTTATGATGTAATCATTTGTGTAGGATGATGTAAGCTAGATGGTTGTAGTTTCTTGCATATGACATGCCTAAGGGGGGCCTCTACTAGTATAAATAGACCCCTTAGGGTGCCTTGTAATTCATTCAATCATAAATAAAATACAAGTAAACACATGATGTTTTCTCTCTAGTTTTGTGCTAGTCCTCTCGTTTCTCTTGAGGGAGAACGAAACTATCTCCCTTCTTCTATCCAAGATTGGCATCCTTGGTGGTGATAGGAAGGAATTGAAGATCTCTTGAAGGTGGTGTGCCTTTATCCTTCCAAGAAGCTTCAAGTCGCCATTGTTGTTCATTCATCCAAGCGTTCGTTCGTTCATCCATTTCGTCCATCATCAACATTTTGGTAACCATTTCCCATAGTTCTTTCCATCTTTTCTATCCATTTTCATTCTATTTTCGAATTTTAAGAACTTTGAGAAGCAAGATTCTTATCTTGGTTTTTAAAGATCCTTAGCTTTTGTATAATTCTATCTTCTTTAGGTATGGTGAAGATCCCACCGTGACCACGGTCAAAGTGACCGTGACCATAGTCTAGTTCAGGTGCAAGGCCTCTTCACTTTGGTCTTGGCTCCATCATACCGTGGCTACGGTCAATATGACCGTGGCCACGGTCTCTCTCGGCCACAGTTTCCTTCAGAGTACTCTTGGTAGTTGCCTCGCTTGCCTTTCGACATGGCCGGCCCTTCTAATCGTCTGCCTTTGACACGACCAGGGCTCGGGGAATCTTAGGGAATCTCGGGATTCCCAAGATTGGTGCAAAATTGGCCCATTTAGATTCGTTTTGAGTGAAACCCTTCGGAAACTACAAAAGTAACTAAATCGTATTAAAAGTTATTAAAACGAACTACGAAACAAGTCAAAAGCCTAAGGATTTAGGCGGTACTTAGACACGAAATCGGGTCTAAACACCCCCCACACTTAAACCTTTGCTCGTCCCGAGCAAAAAAAAACAAAACAAAACTAACTAACACAAACTCCTCTGTCGTGGGAGAGAAACGAGTGCATTTAGCGTATGCAC
This sequence comes from Portulaca oleracea, assembly GCA_029582165.1. Taxonomy (NCBI): domain Eukaryota; kingdom Viridiplantae; phylum Streptophyta; class Magnoliopsida; order Caryophyllales; family Portulacaceae; genus Portulaca; species Portulaca oleracea. The sequence goes on from CM055876.1 coordinate 11,234,113, forward strand.
CAAGCCCTTTGAACCCCCCGGCAGCCCGGGTGGACGAGATGGACTTGTGAGGGTTTGTAGTGGTTGTACCCACAAAAGCCAAAGAGGAAGGAGAGAGGGAAAGTGAAAACAAAACCGAAGAAGACAAAAAAAAAATGAAAAACAAGGGCTTTGATTCACAAGATCTCGCAATCCAAACTAAGAAAACGCGATTAAACCTCCCAAAGTAACCGTTAGGAGCATCTCATAAACACCAAACTCAGAAAAAGGACGATCTTGAAGATTTTTGACTCCCTACACCTTGTAACAAGCGAAACTCCACAGCAAAAGCACAACAAGGGTTTAACGGGAACCAAAAGACTTTAAAAACTCGCGTCGAATTTGAAAACAACGAAACAACCGAGAGGAGTGTTGCCCTCCCTCACATTTGGTCGCCCTTAGCTTGGTGAGGGCCGTAGGTGATGCAAGGGGAGGCCCTGCTCTCTTTTTAGAAGCAAAACTTTTCTTTTCTTTCTTCTTTTTCTCTTTTTTCTTTCTTTTTGGTTTTTAAAAGTCGGTATTAGCCTTACTTTCGGGAATTGGACGGCCCATATAAGGGGTATACCCTCCCAACACGGTCTTTTCCATACGCCTCTCCGTCGCAAAGCGATATAGGAGGAGGGTTAAGGGGTATCCAGTGCCGTACCACGAATACCGGGCCCGTGTAGGTTGGCTAAGTGTATGGTGGTTAATGTCTTCAGCGACACACTCCACTTATTCAGGTTATTATGTCTTATGAAAGCTTTCTTCTTTCTTTCTTTTCTTTTCTTTTTGCACTCTTTGCTTTTGCTAAACGAGAAACAAAAACAAACTCAGACACAAGCCCTTAGAATCTCCGGGTTCCCAACAAAACGAGAAAGGAACGGGAGTCTCACAAGACACTTAATGAAGGGAGTCTATTAAGGGTAAGTCTCGACTAGAACCCAAGTTAGGGTCGAAAATGCTCCAACCGATTACTTTTAGAAAGAAGTTTAAGAACGACTTCTCAACTTCGATAACGAGATCCAGGAAACAAAGCAAAACAAAAAACAAAACGAAAAGAAAAACGAAAAGGTTTTCACTCCCTTTTTTCTCCATTTTCACACAAAAATTTTAAATTTTAAGCAAAAACTAGGAAACAAAGAATAAAACGACTAGGTGATCTACCCTTGAAACAGAATATCTCCCCCCCCCACAGTTAAAACTCCACAATGTCCTCATTGTGGGAAGGTGTCACATGAAAAGGGTAGAGAACATACAAGACACAAACAAACGAAAACAACTAGCAGGTAGAAAATGGTGGCGACCCGAGCCCACACGGCTCCAACATCAATCGATATCCCAACACAGACACTCATAGGGCTTCGCCACCCAAAAGAAATCCAAAGATGCGACGAATCAAGATAAGGATTCACATAAAAAAGAATAAGGTGGAAAGATATTACCTTAACCTCTTCATAAGCATTGAAAATAGCGATCCGAAATCGTCGTTCAAGAGAGTCAGATTAACGTTAGAGTAAAAGACGACTTTTCAATTATAGAATTCACATGCGAAACCAAAAGCAAAAGGAAGGAAAATCTAACTTAAGAGATTATGAAAAAAAAGAAATTGAAAAGATGAAAAACTGAAAAATATGAACAAAATATACATTGCCAGTGACTTACCTTATCCCCGAATCTCACTCATTGAGGCGGGAAATAAGGGTGAAACTTGATATATACTAACCGAAACAACTATTTCGTTGCATTCATCCCAAATAACAGTCGGTTACATCCATCCATGACCCAAAATATAAACGAGAGATGCTTAAACAACAGTCCAACCCACCAAAAACAACAAACAATCAACCCTAAGACAACCATCCAACAACCCGACAAACATGAATGATAAACAGACAATGATAAAGGTCGGGTGGGGGTGCTTACAAACGGTCCTCAAGCGGACCCTCCCGGCGGAGAACGGGGTTGGAGCTGCGACTGGATGCTAGCCAGCGTCTCCTATTGGATCTCAAGCAATCCTTGTAAGTTTTCGATCAATAGTTGCTAGTTTTGGATGAGCTCCCGTTGGACTTGAAACTCATCATGAAGCTCCTGGAGTTGCTCGCTGATACGCTCAAGAGCGGCGTCCCGTTGTTGAATCGGCTCGGCTTCATCCCCTTGTGCTTGTTCTTCTTCCTCCTCATCTTCTTCTTCCTCCTCTTCTTCGCCTTCGTCTTTACCTTCCTCCGCTCGATCCCCAGGACCACCCACCATAAATCGATCCCCAAACGTTTGGCTTCACGACCAATTACGTTGGTCGGAGACATCTAGATGTTGTTCGGCATTGTCGTCGCCCAAATGAATTACGATGCTGTGGGGTTCGTTCCCGTGACGGTATAATGTTCGCGTCCTGTGTTTCTCCAAGAATTCAATCTTTCGTAGGCGAACACCGTCGATTCGATCGTGGAAATAGCGGGGAGTCCACTTGCTCAAATAGGACTCGACCCCTTGCTTCCTTAGGAAATGGGTGATGATGTGACCCATACCAATAGTCATATTCCGGGTTTCGAGGCTTATTTCCCGGAGGCAATGGAGGATACATGAGCCGGTGTTGACCCGGCGACCGTTGATCGCATTATAGAGGACGAAGAGGTCGTCTTTCCGGATGCTTGAACGCCCGGCGTCACGGCCAAAAACAGAGTTCGAAATGATGCGGTGGAAGATGCGGACGCTCAGATTATAGAAATCCCTAGCCTTAGAGTTGCTTGGGCAATAGTACTTTGTTCGTTGCGATCGAACCCTCGGGTAACGTCTCCTCCAGCAAGTGAGCTCTTTCATAGCTTCTTGTTCATCGAATTTGACGCACTCGCCGTAGGGTATGCCGTCCTCGGGAAAGCCTAGTGCATTGCATAAGTCTTTGAGCGTATATTCAACCTCCTTTTTTGTTCACGATGTATGAAAAGGAGGCGTTGGATGTGCCGTCTTCTTTTACCACCAAAGAGCTAAGGAATTCGAGCACCGGTTGCTCGATGATCGGTTCGTTGATTGTGGCAAAGATTTCCCATCCCATGACTTTAATGAAGAAGTCCATGCTTGGTTTACAGAAAACATCCCTTGCCGTCTCCTCATGATAGGGATCCGGAGCACAAATTTTCCGCTTCTTTAGCCGCTCATACCGGGCCTTGTGCATATCGTCCCGAAAATTTACCTTAGTTTTCGGGTCGCATTGAATAACCGAGGCCGGTTGACCCTTGTACCGAGTTTTATCGGGCTCAGCCGAGGTTGATGGGGCGGGGGTTGATTCCGGCTCGGTCCGGGAACGTTTCGCTCGACCCATTGGATACTCTGCAAGAAAATCAAGCACCAAACACCGAAACACACAACAACCAATACCCCAAAAATCCCGAGCAACACTAATTCACAATCAACCATAAGATTCAATCCCAAAAACAAGCAATACACTCCCAATCTCGGCAAAATCAACCAAAAACTCAAACTCCAAACTCAATCAATCCATCCAACCAAACCCACAAGCAATTTACATGAGATTCAACCAAAAGTTCACCAAAGACACTCCCAACAATCAATTTCAATCCAAAATTCCATCCCCAATCTCCACTTACTGACCCAACCAAGACCCAACAAGCAATTTCACCATATTCAACCCAAATAAACAAGAAATCTAGTGTTTAATCATCAATAAGTCAAGGAATACCTGGATTGAGGTGATGGGGAACTCCTCTTGCTAATTTCGACCCCCACAAGCAACAAGAGACCTGAAGTTTGCTTGAAGATGGCCCGAAAAATGTTGAGTAACAGCAGCTAGGGTTCGGTTGTAGGAGAAAGTTGGGAGAAATGGAGGAATTGGTGGTGGGTTTGTCGAATTTTGGAAGAGAGTTAGAGGTTTAGGGTTTGGTGAGGGTTTTCGAAGGTGAGAGTGAGGAAGAAAGTGAAAGAGAAATGAGGGGGAAATAATATTGAACCCCCGACATATCACAGGTTTTCGACAGACCGTGGCCACGGTCCATTTGACCTGGGCACGGTGTGATTCTGGCGAGGGAAAAAAAAGGGAAAAGGTATGAGACTGGTCGTGCGGTAAACCTCACCGTGGTCACGGTGATGTTCGGGACCAAAATTTCCAAGAATCATGCTGCGATGAGACCATGGCTGCGGTGACTTCCACCGTGGTCACGGTGATCTTCGGCTTGGCTAAACTGGGAGCAACTTTGAGTATGCTGACCGTGGCTGCGGTGACTCCCACCGTGGGCACGGTCCCTTTCGGTTCATCTCCAGCATCTACAAGGCTCAAAACTTGGAGAAAAAATGTTAAGTCCTAAAAATCTACCCTCTTATCATCCACTCCCTTTTCTTTTTTTTTTTTCAATTATCATTCAAGGACACTCTCCAATGCTCAAAAACACTTTCAAACCCCGACTCTCATGGAACCACTCTCGATTTTTTTTTCTCATTTTTAACTCAAAAATCTTTTCTAATAAGATAAAACAAAGGAAGAAGAAAGGCACAAAAATTAGGGAAATAAAAATGAAAGAACTACAAATTTAATGAAAACACTAAAAAAGGGGGAAGTAGTTCATACCTCTCCCGGGTGCTTGTTTTGTAGGTCCTAGCTCGACCTTTTCCGATGCTTTTCAATTTCCAAAATCCGCGAGGTATGTCACAACTATCCCGACATATTCCTCGCCCATGATGTATGGTTTGAGCTTCGATGAGTTTGCCTTGAAACACTTTCCTTGGGCATCTTTCAACTCAACTACTCCGGCGTAAAGAATTCTCACTATTTCGAATGGTCCGGACCACCGTGATCTCAATTTCCCAGAGAACAACTTTAGCCTTGAATTGAAAATGAGAACCCTATCGCCTACCACAAACTCACGTCGGTTCAACCTCTTGTCATGCCATGCTTTCGTTCTCTCCTTGTAGATCTTGTTGTTCTCATATGCATGACGCCTCAACTCCTCAAGCTCTTCTAATGGAAATAACTGACTACCTCCGGCCGCCTTGAGATCGAAGTTCAACTTCTTGATTGCCCACATGGTTTTGTGCTCAAGTTCGACGGGGAAGTATCACGCCTTCCCATAGACAAGATGGTAAGGAGTAGTGCTGATCGTGTCTTGAAAGCGGTGCGGTATGCCCACAAGACTTCATCCAATTTTTCTGCCCAATCTTTCCTTGAAGAGCTAACCGTCTTCTCTAAGATCTCCTTGATGGAACAGTTGGAGATTTCCACTTGACCTTGTGTTTGTGGATGGTAAGGAAGTCCCTTCTTATGCTTGATGCCGTACTTCTCCAAGAGAGACTCGAATCTCTTTTCGATGAAATGGGAACCGTTGTCACTAATGATGACCCGTGGAATGCCAAATCTTGGGAATAGGGTCTTTTTAAAGAATTTTGAAACAGATTTCCCATCGCATTTAACACATGGTAGGGCCTCGACCAACTTTGTGACATAGTCTACCGCCACTAGGATGTATTGGAAACCCCTTGACGACGGGAAACGACCCATGAAGTCCAATTCCCATACATCGAAAGCTTCCACCTCAAGAATATAGTTCAATGGCGCTTCATTCTTCCGGGAGATGTTACTGGACCTTTGACACCTGTCACATTGCTTGACATGCAAATGGGCGTCATGAAAAAGAGTCGGCCACCAATAGCCGGTTTGCAAAACCCTTGCCGCCGTCTTTTGGGGGACACCGTGACCTCTAACCCGAAATTCATGACAATGGGTCAAAATAGATTGCACTTCACTCTTGGGAATACATCGCCGGTACATCCCGTCATTTCCGAGACGGAAGAGGAAAGGATCATCCCAAAAGTAATGCTTCATGTCGTGGAGGAATTTCTTCTTTTGATGATGGTTCAAGTGGTGAGGGATCACTTGGCTCGCCAAATAATTCACAATATCCGCATACCAAGGATGCGAGTTGATAGCCAAGAGTCGCTCGTCCGGGAAAGCGTCTACAATCGGTTGGGTGTCTTCCAAGTCGACAAGAATCCTCGAAAGGTGATCGGCTACGACATTCTTCGTGCTCGCCTTATCACGGATTTCCAAATCAAATTCTTGCATAAGCAAGACCCACCGTATAAGTCTCGATTTTTTCTCCTTCTTTCCCATCAAGTATTTGATAGCGACATGATCCGTGTAGACTACCACCTTAGAGAACATGAGGTATTGCTGGAATTTGTTGAGCGCAAAACCGATCGCTAAAAGCTCCTTTTCCGTGGTAGTGTAGTTCCTTTGGGCGCTATCAAGCGCATGACTTGCGTAATAGATGACCCTTGGCTTCTTGTCTACTGTTTGGGTCAAACACGCTCCTATGGCGAAGTCGCTCGCGTCGGCCATAATCTCAAAGGGTAGCGTCCAATCCGGAGGTTGAACTACCGGAGCGGAAATCAAAGCCTGCTTCAACCTATAAAACGACTCAAGGCACTCATCAGTGAAAATGAAAGGGGCATCTTTGCACAAGAGGTCAGTTAGAGGTCGAGCAATTTTTGAAAAATCCTTGACGAACCGGCGATAAAAGCCGGCATGGCCAAGGAAACTACGCACCCCCTTAACGGAAACTGGGGGTGGTAGGCGCTCTATAACCTCAACTTTGGCCTTATCTACTTCGATGCCCTTAGATGAGATTAAGTGACCTAGAACGATACCTTGTTCCACCATGAAGTGGCATTTCTCCCAATTCAGAACTAGATCCACTTCCTCACAACGAGTTAACACTTTCCCCAAATTTAGCAAACAGTCATCGAAAGAATTACCGTACACAGAAAAATCATCCATAAAGACTTCCATGCATTTTTCAATGAAATCGCTAAAAATAGCCATCATATAACGTTGAAAAGTCCCAGGGGCATTACATAAACCAAATGGCATGCGACGATAAGAAAATGTCCCATATGGGCAAGTGAAGGTGGTTTTTTCTTGATGTGATGGGTGGATTGGAATTTGAAAGAAACCCGAGTACCCATCCAAAAAGCAAAAATGCGAATGACCCGCCAACCGTTCTAACATCTGGTCAATAAAGGGAAGGGGGAAATGGTCCTTCTTTGTTACTTTGTTTAATTGGCGGTAATCGATACACATCCACCAACCGGTGACGGTCCGGGTATTAACTAGTTCTTTCTTGTCATTTTCAATTACGGTCAATCCATCCTTCTTGGGCATACACTGAACCGGGCTTACCCATTCGCTATTTGCGATGATGAAGATGATCCCAGCAGCTAGCAACTTTACTACTTTCTTTTTAACCACTTCTTTCATGTTGGGATTTAAACGACGTTTGGGTTGCCTAGTAGGCTTGGCATCTTCTAGCAAATTAATCGAATGCATGCATATGGAAAGGGATAAACCTTTCAAATCTTCTATCCTATAACCCAATGCACCCCTATGTTTCCTAAGCAAATCAAGCAACTTGGACAATTCAAAATCATTCAAATTCGCATTCACAATGACAGGATAAGATTTCTCATCATCCAAGAAAGCATATTGGAGGGAAGGGGGTAAAGCTTTAAGCTCTAAAGGAGTAGAAGATTGAATTTGAGAAGAAGACATACTTTTGAAGATCGCATCTTGAATCTCCATACACTCCATATAAGGTTCATCAATAATAATCTCCGCATGCATGGGTGAACAGTCAAGAAGGTTGGTGAAGAAAGTAATGTCGGTGCCGTCGGTCTCAAATTGGAAAGACTCCAATAAGCAAGCTCCCAAGGGATCATCGCAAATAGATTCAACAAGATGGGAGTCCTCAATATATTCATCAATAAGGAACTCCATCATATCAATGGCATAGCATGAATCCCCATACGAAGGACCCTTCAATGACCCCTCAAGTTGAAAAATTATGCTTTCATTCCCGACATTTAACGACATGCTTCCATTCTTCACATCGATAATGGCTCCGCCGTAGCAAGGAATGGCCTTCCCAAAATAATAGGGATGTTGTTATCTTCCTCTATCTCCAAGATCACAAAATCACAAGGAATCAAAAACCGCCCCACTTGGACCGGGATGTCTTCCAATATTCCCAACGGTCTTCGCACGGAACGGTCGGCCAATTGAAGGTTAATTGTTGTAGGAGTGAGATCGTCGAGATTTAACTTCTTGTAAATCGAATAAGGCATGACGTTTATACTTGCTCCTAGATCACAAAGGGCACGGCCAATCCGCATATCACCAGTGGTGCATGGAATTGAAAAACTTCCGGGGTCGGCTAGTTTCTTCGGTGATTTGTTATCGATAATTGCACTACAATTCGCCGTCAAATGGATCGTAGATTTCTCTTGAATTCTTCTCTTGCTCGTGAGAAGCTCCTTCAAATGCTTCTTGAAGGACGGAACTTCAGAAATGGCATCAAGAAATGGAATGTTCACTTGAAGCTTCTTGAGCATCTTAATGAATTTTGAAAACTTTGCATCGGATTTTGGCTTTGCTAACCGATCGGGAAAAGGGACCGGTGGTAGCTTTGGCTTCTCAATAGTTTGGATTGGTTCTTCTTCCACCATTTTTCCTTTCCTTTCCTTAACTTCTCTATCTCCTCTTGTTCTTTACTAGACTCTCCCAATTCATCCTCATGTGCTCTCTCAACTTCCTCACCCAATACTAACTCACTTTCCCACTTCTCCAACAAATCTTCCTCATCCGAGATATCCACCACGTCACCTTCCTTGTCACCCAAGACCTCCTCTCCCACCAATCTAGGTCCATCAATCTCCTTGCCACTCCTCAAAGTAATCGCATTAAGTTGCCCCTTTTGGTTAGGTTGGGATTGGCTAGGCAAAGATTGGATAGGTTGAGATTGTTGTGCCAATTGGGCCAATAGTAACTCGAGGTTCTTAATGCGAGTTTGGTTCTTTTTCTCGGTCTAAGGCCATCTTTTCTTGAGATAAGGCTATCTTTTCTTGAGTTAGGGCCAACTTTTGGAGGGTTTGGTCAAGGGTTTCTTGTTGTGATGGTTTGGGTGCTTGGGAAGATTAACCTTGGTGAGGATTTTGGTGGTGGTTTTGGTGGTATTGGTGGCGATTTTGATTTGGGAAACCAGGGGGTGGGTTTTGGTTTAGGGGAGCTTGTTGGTTGTAGGCGTAATTCCCACGGGGAAGAATGGGGGTTTGATTGGTATAGGAGAGGTTATTGTTGGGATAGATGGCTTGGACTTGCTCGGTTTGATACTCTTAACATCGCTTCGAAGAATGTGGCCCTCCTCAAAAATCACATACTAGGACTCGGGCATCCGGAATAAGCATAGGTACTTCTTGGGCTGCCTTTACTTGCCTCGTGGTTTCCTCTAAAGCTGCCTTTTGTTGCATCTCAAGAACGACATTCATGAGAAATTTAATGGTAGGGTTGCTTTCTAGAGGAGGACCATCTCTTGGACCACGGCCGCCTCCCCAATGAGGAGAGTTTTGAGATAGCTCGTGAAGAAATACGTTTGCTTCCTCCGCCGTCTTCTTGAGGAACATGCCCCACGAGGCATGATCGATGGATTCTCGCAAAGACCTACTCAATCCGGAATAGAAGTGATGCAATAATAACCAATCCTTAAGATTATGATGTGGACACCTCCGTTGGAGACCTTTGAATCTCCCCCATGCTTCGAATAACGACTCATCGGGCTCTTGCTTGAAGCTCATGATGGCTTGCCTCAACTGACACGTCTCATCATTGGGGAAAAACCTTTGAACAAAGTCGCGGCTAAGGGCATCCCATGTTGAATAAGTTCTGGGCGGACATGTGTTAAGCCATAATAATGCTTTCCCCTTCAAGGTAAGAGGGAAAAACTTCAGCTTCATGTATTCGGCGGAAACTCCATTCATTCAGACGGGTCAAGCGTTGCTCGAATCTGTTGATGTGGTCAATAAGATTTTCATGCTCTCCTCCATGGTACGGGGTGTTCTCAAATATTTCCAATAAATATGGCTTGAACTCGAACGATGCATTCGGTGGTAATTCTGGTAATGTGATGGGATCGCCTCCCGTACCCGACGATGGTCAGGAATATGATGCTAAGGTACGGGGTGGAATTTGCTCTCCTTCAGCCATTGGAATTTCGATCGTCTCTCGCTCCCTTTGTTGTCTAGCTCGTCTCGAACCGGCGTTAGCTTGTCGAATAATACTCTCCGGATTCGGGTTCGGTGGAGTTACAGGAGTTTGGCCTCATCGAGAGCGAGTCCGCATGCACAAAAGGAACAAGCAGAAGAATCAAATTTCCAGTAACTAAGGATAACAAAATCTCTAGCAGTGAAATGATCTTAAACAACCTAAAGACAAAGAGCTAAGCTAGGTGCGCTTGCTCCCCAACAACGGCGCTATTTTGTTAGTCGAGTGGTTTGTAAGACCACGGTTTTATCGTTCTTCCACAGGGAGCTAGGGGCCTTAGCTGCAACTAGTTGACTCTAGGTATGGTTTATGATCATGAAAGGATGAAAGACTTTAGGGTGAAAACAACACAAACACGCTATGTTCAGTCAAAAAGGTAAAACAATGGGTGTCGAGAGACTTTCGGGATACAAACGGGAATGAGGAAATGGGTTTCGCAACAAGAGAGTAACGAGAAAGGGAAATCAAATGGTAATTCCGTTAGAAAAAAATACCCACCAGACTTCCTCTTTCAAGGATAGTCCGGATTAACTTCCCCGAAATCCATAGACAGACCTGGGAAGGTCAATAGAACGGAATTTCCTAGTTAGTTTCTATTCGCTTTCGCGAACTAGAATACTAACTATCCTAATTCCTACCTTCAAACAAGCATTGGATGTATTCGGGATGCTTTCGCACCTAAATACATCCCACTTGAGGGAAGGATAGGATTAGGAAGTTGATTTCCTAACTAGTTACTCAATAAAATTGCTAACCCGAACCTATTTACCCATTCATACCCTTAATATCTCCCTAACCCATTAAGGTTCTAGCCACTAAACATCCTAACTATCATGTTAATAACATCAACAACTTCATTCATGCTTAAAAGAGTAAACAAGATGACAATAAACATTCCATAGCACCAACAATATCAATAATAACAAAAAAGAGATTAGTAAATAAGCAATAAATTAGAGAGAGAAAGGTTAAGAAATGCTCATTGATTGTGATGACAAGGGAGAAAACTTCAGAGTAATAAAGCTCAAATGCTCTAAAGTTGAGAATAATCTTCAAACGTCCAATTAATCAAGAGAATCCAATACAAGAACTAATAATCTCAGCAAAGATCTTCCTTAATCCCTCTAATCTAAGACTTCAAAAATTTGATAAAGAGTGCTAAAGTATCATAAAAGATAGGTAAAGCTGTTGTCTAATCTTCCCCTTTTGCTAAAATGACCTAAATACATTAAATAGTAATCAAGGTTGTTACTCAAAACTCATCATTTTACACAACAGACAAAAATGGCCCGCAGGGAACCGTGGGCACGGTCAAGGTGACCGTGGCCACGGTCCTGCGTAAGGCAGGCGATTTCTTCTCTTCGCTTCGCACCGCCGTGGGCACGGTCCCCATGCACCATGGTCACGGTATAGGCGATTAGGGCTGACAATTTTTCGCTCCTTCGCACCGCCGTGGCTACGGTCATGGGAGACCGTGGCCACAGTCTAGTTTGGTCAGCTTCTTCTTTAGGCATGGTGAAGATCCCACCATGACCACGGTCAAAGTGACCGTGACCACGGTCTAGTTCAGGTGCAAGGCCTCTTCACTTTGGTCTTGGCTCCATCATACCGTGGCTACGGTCAATATGATCGTGAGCACGGTCTCTCTCGGCCACAGTTTCCTTCAGAGTACTCTTCAGCCGTTGCCTCCGCTTCCGCTGCCTTTCGACATGGCCGGCCCTTCTAATCCTCTGCCTTTGACACGACCAGGGCTCGGGGAATCTTCGGAAATCTCAGGATTCCCAAGATTGGTGCAAAATTGGCCCATTTAGATTCGTTTTGAGTTAAACCCTTCGGAAACTACAAAAGTAACTAAAACGCATAAAAAGTTATTAAAACAAACTACGAAACAAGTCAAAAGCCTAAGGATTTAGGCGGTATTAGACACGAAATCGAGTCTAAAAAGTTACCACTGTAATTACACTTCTTATGCTGGTGAGGACTCCTAGACTTTGAACGGTTTTTAGACTCCCCTCTATACCCGTTGCCATCATTGCCCATTTCCCTTCCAAACAAGCCCTCACTAGTATGGTCATCACCCTCACTATCAAATCTCTCCTTAGACAGTAAACAAACTTTTACTTTACTACGGTTAAGGACACCACGGTTCCCATACAACATGATCTCCTTAAATTAATTATGTGATGCAGGTAGGGACAAAATTAAATGAAAAGCCTTATCCTCATCAGTGTGTTTCTCATCCATTGATTCTAACTCAGTAATAATAGAATCTAATTCACTGATATGTGCTTGCATGGAAGTATCTGAGGGAATTCTCAATGTGTAGAGTTTCTCCTTCATTCTATACTTATTGGCAAGACTCTTCGATATGTACAACTCTTTTAGTTTGGTCCAAAGCTCCCGAGGTTTCTCGATCTGCATCACCTCTCTCTGAATATGCTCTGCCAAACACAACTGAATCCCTGCCAGAGTCTTATCTTCATGCTTCTTGGACTTAGGTTACCTTTAATCTCGTTCTGGAGCTTATTGAAGTCTCATCGCTCATAGTTTCGTCAGTCTTCGAATCGGGATACTCAATCACATCCCACAACCTTTGCTGAATCAGGACCGCCTTCATCTACAGTCTCCACATAGTGAAACTCGTTGTTCCATCGAATTTTGTAATTTCACACTTCGTGATCGAAGCCATCTCCACCTTGCTCTGATACCACTTGTTAGAGAAAATTAATCGTGGCAAGGTAAAGCGAAAGCGAAATAAATAATGAATTGAGAAGATGGAAATTACGACAAAATTCAGGAACAAAATAAGAGCGATGGGATAAAACTAGGTTTACGTAGGAAACCGAAGAACTCGAAGAAAAAACCTACGGACGGCGACAGCCAGAAAAAAACAATCCACTATGAGAAAGGAGGAGTACAACCTGATCACTATCACAGCGTGTGAAGCGATCCACAACAGAGGAGATTACAACGACAAATCTCTGTCACTCAAAACTCACAATCTTTCTCTCTCGTGATACTCTTTGAAAATATTGGTGAGACCTTTTTCCCTCTCAATATTTTCTCTCTTTCTCTGGTGTAGTTTAGGTGGAGATACAAGTTTAATATTTATACTAATAGAGAAAAAAGGAAACTAGGTTGAAACAATAAGCAAAAAACAAACATCTGTCGCCGCTGACAAAAAACGGATCTTCGAAGGAGGCGCTGGCAGCACCTTATAGCGCTAGCAGCGTCTCCCATATGGCGCCCATTGTGCTTGGCGCTGGCAGCGTCCAGGACACGATGGTAGCGTTTTTGAGCAACGCCTTCTCTTATCTCATTCTGGACGCCACCGAGGAAACAATGGGCCACAAAACCCAACAAACTCCACCTTGGACCATGATCCGAGCCATTGGTCGAGCCAAGCATCTTGATTGTCACCATCAACACGCCCCTCTACAGGGCGTAGCCCTGCAGGGCTCTCACATGCTCAACTCATCAAGGTTGGAATTTGTTGCGGCAGTTCCAGTCACAATAGACCCCTATAGTGTGTATAGGCTGCCCTTCCTGGTTCCCTTCATATGAAACATTGAACTTCTGCATACTTTCAGGACACCATCTTCTGGTTCGTACTTGCAACCGTTAGCCTCAAAGGTTCCCAAAGAAATCAGATTACGGGTTATGTTCGGAATATAACGAACCTCCTTCACGGTTCTAACAATGCTATCATGGGTCCGTATCTTGATGCTACCAATCCATGCAACCTCACAAGCCGGGATGTTGCCCATAGCCACAACCCCGGTGTTAACACTCTCATAGGACTCAAACCAGTCCTTATGTGGACACATGTGGTAGGTGCACCCAGTACCAAGAACGCACTCATTCCAAGCTATCCTACTTGCCGAGGTAGCCAAAGCCTCGTCCGTAACAATAAACCCGTCACCATCTAAATCAGACTCAACACAGTTTGCAGTACCAGTTTTGGTACGGTTATCCTTACTACCCCTCTTTTGAGATTTCTGCTTTGTCAAACATTTACTCTCTACATGCCCCATTGTTACCACTGTAATTACACTTCTTATGCTGGTGAGGACTCCTAGACTTTGAACAGGTTTTAGACTCCCCTCTATACCCGTTGCCATCATTGCCCATTTCCCTTCCAAATAAGCCCTCACTAGTATGGTCATCACCCTCACTATCAAATCTCTCCTTAGACAGTAAACAAGCTTTTATTTCACTAAGGTTAAGGACACCACGGTTCCCATACAACATGATCTCTTTAAATTGTTTATGTAATGCAGGTAGAGACAAAATTAAATGAAAAGCCTTATCCTGACCATTGTGTTTCTCATCCATAGGTTCTAACTCAGTAATAATAGAATCAAATTCACTAATATGTGCTTGCATAGAAGTATCTTAGGGCATTCTCAATGTGTAAAGTTTCTCCTTCATTCTATACTTGTTGGTAAGACTCTTCGACATGTACAACTCTTTTAGTTTGGTCCAAAGCTCCTGAGGTATCTCGATATACATCACCTCTCTGTGAATATGCTCTGCCAAACACAATTGAATACTTGCAAGAGTGTTATCTTCTTGCTTCTTCCACTCCCGTGGACTTAGGTTACCTTTAATCTCGTTCTGGAGCTTTTTGAAGTCTCATCGCTCTTAGTTTTTTCAGTCTTCGAATCGGGATACTCAATCACATCCCACAACCTTTGCTGAATCAGGAACGCCTTCATCTACAGTCTCAACATAGTGAAACTCATTGTTCCATCGAATTTTTTAATTTCATAGTTCGTGAACGAAGCCATCTCCACCTTGTTCTGATACCACTTGTAAGAGAAAATTAATAGTAGCAAGGTAACAGCGGAAGCGAAATAAATAATGAATTGAGATGACGGAAATTACGACATAATTCAGGAACAAAATAAGAGCGATGAGACAAAACCAGGTTTACATGGGAAACCGAAGAACTCGAAGAAAAAAACCTACGGACGGCGACAGCCAGAAAACAATCCACTATAAGAAAGGAGGAGTACAACCTAGTCACTATCACAGCGTGTGATGCGATCCACAACAGAGGAGATTACAACAACAAATCTCTCTCATTCACAACTCACAATCTTTCTCTCTCGTGATACACTTTGAAAATATTGGTGAGACCTTTTTCCATTTCAATATTTTCTCTCTTGCTCTGGTGTAGTTTAGGTGGAGATACAAGTTTAATATTTATACTAATAGAGAAAAAAGTAAACTAGGTTAAAACAATAAGCTAAAAACAAACAGTTGTCGCCGCTGACAAAAAACGGATCTTCGACGGAGGCGGTCGCAGCCCCTTATAGCGCTAGCAGCGTCTCCCATATAGCGCCCGCTGTGCTTGGTGCTGTCAGCGTCCGGGACACGATGGTAGCGTTTTTGAGCGACGTCTGCACTTCTCTCGTTCTGGACCCCACCGAGGATCCAATGGGCCACAAAACCCAACAAACTGCACCTTGGACCATGATCCGAGCCATCGGTCGAGACAAGCATCTTGACTGTCGCCATCAATACGCCCCTCCACAGGGCGTAGCCCCGCAGGGCTCTCACATGCTCAACTCATCAACGTTAGGATTTGATGCCGCAGTTCCTGTCACAGTAGACCCCGGTAGCGTGTATAGGTTGCCGTTCTTGGTTCCCTTCATATGAACCATTGAAATTCTGCACGCTTTCTGGACACCATCTTCTGCTTCGTACCTGCAACCGTTAGCCTCAAAGGTACCCAAAGAAATTCGATTACGGGTTATTTTCGGAATATAACGAACCTCCTTCATGGTTCTAACAATTGTATCATGGGTCTGTATCTTGATGCTACCAATACATGCAACCTCACAAGTCGGGTCGTTGCCCATAGTCACAACCCCGGTGTTAAGACTCTCATAGGACTCAACCAGTCCTTATGAGGACACATGTGGTAGGTGCACCCAGTACCAAGAACCCACTCATTCCAAGCTATCCTACTTACCGAGGTAACCAAAGCCTCATCCGTAACTATAAACCCGTCACCATCTGAATCAGACTCAACACAGTTTGTTGTACCAGTTATGGTGCGGTTATCCTTACTACCCCTCTTTTGAGATTTCTGCTTTGTCAAACATTTACTCTCTACATGCCCCATTGTTACCACTGTAATTACACTTCTTATGCTGGTGAGGACTCCTAGACTTTGAACGGTTTTTAGACTCCCCTCTATTCCCGTTGCCATCATTGCCCATTTCCCTTCCAAACAAGCCCTCACTAGTATGGTCATCACCCTCACTATCAAATCTCTCCTTAGACAGTAAACAAGCTTTTACTTAACTAAGGTTAAGGACACCACGGTTCCCACACAACATGATCTCTTTAAATTGTTTATGTGATGCAGGTAGGGACAAAATTAAATGAAAAGCCTCATCCTCATCAGTGTGTTTCTCATCCATTGGTTCTAACTCAGTAATAATAGAATCAAATTCAGTGATATGTGCTTGCATAGTAGTATCTTAGGGCATTCTCAATATGTAGAGTTTCTCCTTCATTCTATACTTGTTGGCAAGACTCTTCGACATGTACAACTCTTTTAGTTTGGTCCAAAGCTCCCGAGGTTTCTCGATATGCATCACCTCTCTCTGAATATGCTCTGCCAAGCACAATTGAATCCTTGCAAGAGTCTTATCTTCTTGCTTCTTCCACTCCCGTGGACTTAGGTTACCTTTAATCTCGTTCTGGAGCTTTTTGAAGTCTCATCGCTCATAGTTTCATCAGTCTTCAAATCGGGATACTCAATCACATCCCACAACCTTTGCTGAATCAGGACCGACTTCATCTACAGTCTCAACATAGTGAAACTCATTGTTCCATCGAATTTTGTAATTTCACACTTCGTGATCAAAGCCATCTCCACCTTGCTCTGATACCACTTGTTAGAGAAAATCAATAGTAGCAAGGTAACAGCGGAAGCGAAATAAATAATGAATTGAGATGACGGAAATTACGACATAATTCAGGAAAAAAATAAGAGCGATGAGACAAAACCTGGTTTACGTGGGAAACCGAAGAAATCGAAGAAAAAACCTACGGACGACGACAGCCAGAAAACAATCCACTATGAGAAAGGAGGAGTACAACCTGGTCACTATCACAGCGTGTGAAGCGATCCACAACAGAGGAGATTACAACAACAAATCTCTCTCACTCACAACTCACAATCTTTCTCTCTCGTGATACACTTTGAAAATATTGGTGAGACCTTTTTCCCTTTCAATATTTTCTCTCTTGCTCTGGTGTAGTTTAGGTGGAGATACAAGTTTAATATTTATACTAATAGAGAAAAAAGTAAACTAGGTTAAAATAATAAGATAAAAACAAGCAGTTGTCGCCGCTGACAAAAAACGGATCTTCGAAGGAGGCGGTCGCAGCCCCTTATAGCGCTAGCAGTGTCTCCCATATAGCGCCCGCTGTGCTTCGTGCTGGCAGCGTCCGGGACACGATGGTAGCCTTTTTGAGCGACGTCTGCTCTTCTCTCGTTTTGGACCCCACCGAGGATCCAATGGGCCACAAAACCCAACAAACTCCACCTTGGACCATGATCCGAGCCATCGGTCGAGACAAGCATCTTGACTGTCGCCATCAATACGCCCCACCACAGGGCGTAGCCCCGCAGGGCTCTCACATGCTCAACTCATCAATGTTAGGATTTGTTGCCGCAGTTCCTGTCACAGTAGACCCCTGTAGTGTGTATAGGCTTCCGTTCTTGGTTCCCTTCATATGAACCATTGAAATTCTGCACGCTTTCAGGACACCATCTTCTGCTTTGTACCTGCAACCGTTAGCCTCAAAGGTATCCAAAGAAATCAGATTACGGGTTATGTTCGGAATATAACGAACCTCCTTCAGGGTTCTAACAATGCTATCATGGGTCCGTATCTTGATGCTACCAATACATGCAACCTCAAAAGCCGGGTCGTTGCCCATAGTGACAACCCCGGTGTTAACACTCTCATAGGCCTCAAACCAGTCCTTATGAAGACACATATGGCGCCCGCTGTGCTTGGTGCTGGCAGCGTCCGGGACACGATGGTAGCGTTTTTGAGCGACGTCTGCACTTCTCTCGTTCTGGACCCCACCGAGGATCCAAAGGGCCACAAAACCCAACAAACTCCACCTTGGACCATGATCCGAGCCATCGGTCGAGACAAGCATCTTGACTGTCGCCATCAATACGCCCCTCCACAGGGCGTAGCCCCGCAGGGCTCTCAAATGCTCAACTCATCAACGTTAGGATTTGTTGCCGAGAGTTCCTGTCACAGTAGACCCCGGTAGGGTGTATAGGTTGCCGTTCTTGGTTCCCTTCATATGAACCATTGAAATTCTGCACGCTTTCTGGACACCATCTTCTGCTTCGTACCTGCAACCGTTAGCCTCAAAGGTACCCAAAGAAATTCGATTACGGGTTATTTTCGGAATATAACGAACCTCCTTCATGGTTCTAACAATTGTATCATGGGTCTGTATCTTGATGCTACCAATACATGCAACCTCACAAGCCGGGTCGTTGCCCATAGTCACAACCCCGGTGTTAAGACTCTCATAGGACTCAACCAGTCCTTATGAGGACACATGTGGTAGGTGCACCAAGTACCAAGAACCCACTCATTCCAAGCTATCCTACTTACTGAGGTAACCAAAGCCTCATCCGTAACTATAAACCCGTCACCATCTGAATCAGACTCAACACAGTTTGTTGTACCAGTTTTGGTGCGGTTATCCTTACTACCCCTCTTTTGAGATTTCTGCTTTGTCAAACATTTACTCTCTACATGCCCCATTGTTACCACTGTAATTACACTTCTTATGCTGGTGAGGACTCCTAGACTTTGAACGGTTTTTAGACTCCCCTCTATTCCCGTTGCCATCATTGGCCATTTCCCTTCCAAACAAGCCCTCACTAGTATGGTCATCACCCTCACTATCAAATCTCTCCTTAGACAGTAAACAAGCTTTTACTTAACTAAGGTTAAGGACACCACGGTTCCCACACAACATGATCTCTTTAAATTGTTTATGTGATGCAGGTAGGGACAAAATTAAATGAAAAGCCTCATCCTCATCAGTGTGTTTCTCATCCATTGGTTCTAACTCAGTAATAATAGAATCAAATTCAGTGATATGTGCTTGCATAGTAGTATCTTAGGGCATTCTCAATGTGTAGAGTTTCTCCTTCATTCTATACTTGTTGGCAAGACTCTTCGACATGTACAACTCTTTTAGTTTGGTCCAAAGCTCCCGAGGTTTCTCGATATGCATCACCTCTCTCTGAATATGCTCTGCCAAGCACAATTGAATCCTTGCAAGAGTCTTATCTTCTTGCTTCTTCCACTCCCGTGGACTTAGGTTACCTTTAATCTCGTTCTGGAGCTTTTTGAAGTCTCATCGCTCGTAGTTTCATCAGTCTTCAAATCGGGATACTCAATCACATCCCACAACCTTTGCCGAATCAGGACCGCCTTCATCTACAGTCTCAACATAGTGAAACTCATTGTTCCATCGAATTTTGTAATTTCACACTTCGTGATCGAAGCCATCTCCACCTTGCTCTGATACCACTTGTTAGAGAAAATCAATAGTAGCAAGGTAACAGCGGAAGCGAAATAAATAATGAATTGAGATGACGCAAATTACGACATAATTCAGGAAAAAAATAAGAGCGATGAGACAAAACCTGGTTTACGTGGGAAACCGAATAACTCGAAGAAAAAACCTACGGACGACGACAGCCAGAAAACAATCCACTATGAGAAAGGAGGAGTACAACCTGGTCACTATCACAGCGTGTGAAGCGATCCACAACAGAGGAGATTACAACAACAAATCTCTCTCACTCACAACTCACAATCTTTCTCTCTCGTGATACACTTTGAAAATATTGGTGAGACCTTTTTCCCTTTCAATATTTTCTCTCTTGCTCTGGTGTAGTTTAGGTGGAGATACAAGTTTAATATTTATACTAATAGAGAAAAAAGTAAACTAGGTTAAAACAATAAGCTAAAAACAAACAGTTGTCGCCGCTGACAAAAAACGGATCTTCGAAGGAGGCGGTCGCAGCCCCTTATAGCGCTAGCAGCGTCTCCCATATAGCGCCCGCTGTGCTTCGTGCTGGCAGCGTCCGGGACACGATGGTAGCGTTTTTGAGCGACGTCTGCTCTTCTCTCGTTTTAGACCCCACCGAGGATCCAATGGGCCACAAAACGCAACAAACTCCACCTTGGACCATGATCCAAGCCATCTGTCGAGACAAGCATCTTGACTGTTGTCATCAATACGCCCCTCCACAGGGCGTAGCCCCGCAGGGCTCTCACATGCTCAACTCATCAACGTTAGGATTTGTTGCCGCAGTTCCTGTCACAATAGACCCCGGTAGTGTGTATAGGTTGCCGTTCTTGGTTCCCTTCATATGAACCATTGTTACCACTGTAATTACACTTCTTATGCTGGTGAGGACTCCTACACTTTGAACGGTTTTTAGACTCCCCTCTATTCCCGTTGCCATCATTGGCCATTTCCCTTCCAAACAAGCCCTCACTAGTATGGTCATCACCCTCACTATCAAATCTCTCCTTAGACAGTAAACAAGCTTTTACTTAACTAAGGTTAAGGACACCACGGTTCCCACACAACATGATCTCTTTAAATTGTTTATGTGATGCAGGTAGGGACAAAATTAAATGAAAAGCCTCATCCTCATCAGTGTGTTTCTAATCCATTGGTTCTAACTCAGTAATAATAGAATCAAATTCAGTGATATGTGCTTGCATAGTAGTATCTTAGGGCATTCTCAATGTGTAGAGTTTTTCTTTCATTCTATACTTGTTGGCAAGACTCTTCGACATGTACAACTCTTTTAGTTTGGTCCAAAGCTCCCGAGGTTTCTCGATATGCATCACCTCTCTCTGAATATGCTCTGCCAAGCACAATTGAATCCTTGCAAGAGTCTTATCTTCTTACTTCTTCCACTCCCGTGGACTTAGGTTACCTTTAATCTCGTTCTGGAGCTTTTTGAAGTCTCATCGCTCATAGTTTCATCAGTCTTCAAATCGGGATACTCAATCACATCCCACAACCTTTGCTGAATCAGGACCGCCTTCATCTACAGTCTCAACATAGTGAAACTCATTGTTCCATCGAATTTTGTAATTTCATACTTCGTGATCGAAGCCATCTCCACCTTGCTCTGATACCACTTGTTAGAGAAAATCAATAGTAGCAAGGTAACAGCGGAAGCGAAATAAATAATGAATTGAGATGACGGAAATTACGACATTATTCAGGAAAAAAATAAGAGCGATGAGAGAAAACCTGGTTTACGTGGGAAACCGAAGAACTCGAAGAAAAAACCTACGGACGACGACAGCCAGAAAACAATCCACTATGAGAAAGGAGGAGTAAAATCTGGTCACTATCACAGCGTGTGAAGCGATCCACAACAGAGGAGATTACAACAACAAATCTCTCTCACTCACAACTCACAATCTTTCTCTCTCGTGATACACTTTGAAAATATTGGTGAGACCTTTTTCCCTTTCAATATTTTCTCTCTTGCTCTGGTGTAGGTTAGGTGGAGATGCAAGTTTAATATTTATACTAATAGAGAAAAAAGTAAACTAGGTTAAAACAATAAGCTAAAAACAAGCGATAGCTTGTCGCGACAAAAACGGATCTTGAAGGAGGCGGTCGACCCCTTATAAGCGCGGCGTCTCGTATAAGCGCGGCAGCCGGGCCGGCAAACGTCTTGGCGACACGATGGTAGCGTTTTTGAGCGACGTCTGCTCTTCTCTCGTTTTGGACCCCACCGAGGATCCAATGGGCCACAAAACCCAACAAACTCCACCTTGGACCATGATCCGAGCCATCGGTCGAGACAAGCATCTTGACTGTCGCCATCAATACGCCCCTCCACAGGGCGTAGCCCCGCAGGGCTCTCACATGCTCAACTCATCAACGTTAGGATTTGTTGCCGCAGTTCCTGTCACAGTAGACCCCTGTAGTGTGTATAGGCTGCCGTTCTTGGTTCCCTTCATATGAACCATTGAAATTCTGCACGCTTTCAGGACACCATCTTCTGCTTTATACCTGCAACCGTTAGCCTCAATGGTACCCAAAGAAATCAGATTACGGGTTATGTTCGGAATATAACGAACCTCCTTCAGGGTTATAACAATGCTATGATGGGTCCTATCTTGATGCTACCAATACATGCAACCTCAAAAGCCGGGTCGTTGCCCATAGTCACAACCCCGGTGTTAACACTCTCATAGGCCTCAAACCAGTCCTTATGAAGACACATATGGCGCCCGCTGTGCTTGGTGCTGGCAGTGTCTGGGACACGATGGTAGCGTTTTTGAGCGACGTCTGCTCTTCTCTCGTTCTGGACCCCACCGAGGATCCAATGGGCCACAAAACCCAACAAACTCCACCTTGGACAATGATCCGAGCCATCGGTCGAGACAAGCATCTTGACTGTCGCCATCAATACGCCCCTCCACAGGGCGTAGCCCCGCAGGGCGCTCACATGCTCAACTCCTCAACGTTGGGATTTGTTGCCGCAGTTCCTGTCACAGTAGACCCCTGTAGTGTGTATAGGCTGCCGTTCCTGGTTCCCTTCATATGAACCATTGAACTTCTGTACACTTTCAGGACACCATCTTCTGCTTCGTACCTGCAACCGTTAGCCTCAAAGGTACCCAAAGAAATCAGATTACGGGTTATGTTCGGAATATAACGAACCTCCTTCATGGTTCTAACAATTGTATCATGGGTCCGTATCTTGATGCTACCAATACATGCAACCTCACAAGCCGGGTCGTTGCCCATAGTCACAACCCCGGTGTTAACACTCTCATAGGACTCAACGTCCTTATGAGGACACATGGTAGGTGCACCAGATCAAGAACCCACTCATTCCAAGCTATCCTCTCGACCGAGGTAACCAAAGCCTCATCCGTAACTATAAACCCGTCACCATCTGAATCAGACTCAACACAGTTTGTTGTACCAGTTTTGGTGCGGTTATCCTTACTACCCCTCTTTTGAGATTTCTGCTTTGTCAAACATTTACTCTCTACATGCCCCATTGTTACCACTGTAATTACACTTCTTATGCTGCTGAGGACTCCTAGACTTTGAACGGTTTTTAGACTCCCCTCTATACCCGTTGCCATCATTGCCCATTTCCCTTCCAAACAAGCCCTCACTAGTATGGTCATCACACTCACTATCAAATCTCTCCTTACACAGTAAACAAGCTTTTACTTCACTAAGGTTAAGGACACCACGGTTCCCACACAACATGATCTCTTTAAATTGTTTATGTGATGCAGGTAGGGACAAAATTAAATGAAAAGCCTTATCCTCATCAGTGTGCCTCTCATCCATTGGTTCTAACTCAGTAATAATATAATCAAATTCACTGATATGTGCTTGCATAGTAGTATCTTAGGCATTCTCAATGTGTAGAGTTTCTCCTTCATTCTATTCTTGTTGCCAAGACTCTTCGACATGTACAACTCTTTTAGTTTGGTCCAAAGCTCCCGAGGTTTCTCGATATGCATCACCTCTCTCGGAATATGCTCTGCCAAACACAATTGAATCCTTGCAAGAGTCTTATCTTCTTGCTTCTTCCACTCCCGTAGACTTAGGTTACCTTTAATCTCGTTCTGGAGCTTTTTAAAGTCTCATCGCTCATAGTTTCATCAATCTTCGAATCGGGATACTCAATCACATCCCACAACCTTTGCTGAATCAGGACCGCCTTCATCTACAGTCTCAACATAGTGAAACTCATTGTTCCATCGAATTTTGTAATTTCACACTTCGTGATCGAAGCCATCTCCACCTTGCTCTGATACCACTTGTTAGAGAAAATCAATAGTAGCAAGGTAATAGCGGAAGCGAAATAAATAATGAATTGAGATGACGGAAATTACGACATAATTCAGGAAAAAAATAAGAGCGATGAGACAAAACCTGGTTTACGTGGGAAACCGAAGAACTCGAAGAAAAAACCTACGGACGGCGACAGCCAGAAAACAATCCACTATGAGAAAGGAGGAGTACAACCTGATCACTATCACAGCGTGTGAAGCGATCCACAACAGAGAAGATTACAACAACAAATCTCTCTCACTCACAACTCACAATCTTTCTCTCTCGTGATACTCTTTGAAAATATTGGTGAGACCTTTTTCCCTCTCAATGTTTTCTCTCTTGCTCTGGTGTAGTTTAGGTGGAGATACAAGTTTAATATTTATAATAATAGAGAAAAAAGGAAACTAGGTTAAAACAATAAGCTAAAAACAAACAGCTGCCGCCGCTGACAAAAAACGGATCTTCGAAGGAGGCGGTGGCAGCGCCTTATAGCTCTAGCAGCGTCTCCCATATAGCGCCCGCTGTGCTTGGTGCTGGTAGCGTCTGGGACACGATGGTAGCGTTTTTGAGCGACGTCTGCTCTTCTCTCGTTCTGGACCCCACCGAGGATCCAATGGGCCACAAAACCCAACAAACTCCACCTTGGACAATGATCCGAGCCATCGGTCGAGACAAGCATCTTGACTGTCGCCATCAATACGCCCCTCCACAGGGCGTAGCCCCGCAGGGCGCTCACATGCTCAACTCCTCAACGTTGGGATTTGTTGCCGCAGTTCCTGTCACAGTAGACCCCTGTAGTGTGTATAGGCTGCCGTTCCTGGTTCCCTTCATATGAACCATTGAACTTCTGCACACTTTCAGGACACCATCTTCTGCTTCGTACCTGCAACCGTTAGCCTCAAAGGTACCCAAAGAAATCAAATTACGGGTTATGTTCGGAATATAACGAACCTCCTTCATGGTTCTAACAATTGTATCATGGGTCCGTATCTTGATGCTACCAATACATGCAACCTCACAAGTCGGGTCGTTGCCCATAGTCACAACCCCGGTGTTAACACTCTCATAGGACTCAACCAGTCCTTATGAGGACACATGTGGTAGGTGCACCCAGTACCAAGAACCCACTCATTCCAAGCTATCCTACTGACCGAGGTAACCAAAGCCTCATCCGTAACTATAAACCCGTCACCATCTGAATCAGACTCAACACAGTTTGTTGTACCAGTTTTGGTGCGGTTATCCTTACTACCCCTCTTTTGAGATTTCTGCTTTGTCAAACATTTACTCTCTACATGCCCCATTGTTACCACTGTAATTACACTTCTTATGCTGCTGAGGACTCCTAGACTTTGAACGGTTTTTAGACTCCCCTCTATACCCGTTGCCATCATTGCCCATTTCCCTTCCAAACAAGCCCTCACTAGTATGGTCATCACCCTCACTATCAAATCTCTCCTTACACAGTAAACAAGCTTTTACTTCACTAAGGTTAAGGACACCACGGTTCCCACACAACATGATCTCTTTAAATTGTTTATGTGATGCAGGTAGGGACAAAATTAAATGAAAAGCCTTATCCTCATCAGTGTGCCTCTCATCCATTGGTTTTAACTTAGTAATAATAGAATCAAATTCACTGATATGTGCTTGCATAGTAGTATCTTAGGGCATTCTCAATGTGTAGAGTTTCTCCTTCATTCTATTCTTGTTGGCAAGACTCTTCGACATGTACAACTCTTTTAGTTTGGTCCAAAGCTCCCGAGGTTTCTCGATATGCATCACCTCTCTCTGAATATGCTCTGCCAAACACAATTGAATCCTTGCAAGAGTCTTATCTTCTTGCTTCTTCCACTCCCGTGGACTTAGGTTACCTTTAATCTCGTTCTGGAGCTTTTTGAAGTCTCATCGCTCATAGTTTCATCAGTCTTCGAATCGGGATACTCAATCACATCCCACAACCTTTGCTGAATTAGGACCGCCTTCATCTACAGTCTCAACATAGTGAAACTCATTGTTCCATCGAATTTTGTAATTTCACACTTCGTGATCGAAGCCATCTCCACCTTGCTGTGATACCACTTGTTAGAGAAAATCAATAGTAGCAATGTAACAGCGGAAGAGAAATAAATAATGAATTGAGATGACGGAAATTAATTTAGGATAAAAATAAGAGCGTTGAGACAAAACCTGGTTTACGTGGGAAACCGAAGAACTCGAAGAAAAAACCTACGGACGGCGACAGCCAGAAAACAATCCACTATGAGAAAGGAGGAGTACAACCTGATCACTATCACAGCGTGTGAAGCGATCCACAACAGAGGAGATTACAACAACAAATCTCTCTCACTGACAACTCACAATCTTTCTCTCTCGTGATACTCTTTGAAAATATTGGTGAGACCTTTTTCCCTCTCAATGTTTTCTCTCTTGCTCTGGTGTAGTTTAGGTGGAGATACAAGTTTAATATTTATACTAATAGAGAAAAAAGGAAACTAGGTTAAAACAATAAGCTAAAAACAAACAGCTGCCATGACAAAAACGGATCTTGAAGGAGGCGGCGCCTTATAGCTCTAGCAGCGTCTCCCATATAGCGCCCGCTGTGCTTGGTGCTGGTAGCGTCTGGGACACGATGGTAGCGTTTTTGAGCGACGTCTGCTCTTCTCTCGTTCTGGACCCCACCGAGGATCCAATGGGCCACAAAACCCAACAAACTCCACCTTGGACAATGATCCGAGCCATCGGTCGAGACAAGCATCTTGACTGTCGCCATCAATACGCCCCTCCTTAGGGCGTAGCCCCGCAGGGCGCTCACATGCTCAACTCCTCAACGTTGGGATTTGTTGCAGCCCTGCCACGATGAGACCCGTAGAGTGTGTATAGGGCTGCCTCGGTTCCTTCATATGAACCATTGAACTTCTGCACACTTTTAGGACACCATCTTCTGCTTCGTACCTGCAACCGTTAGCCTCAAAGGTACACAAAGGAATCAGATTACGGGTTATATTCGGAATGTAACGAACCACCTTCATGGTTCTAACAATTGTATCATGGGTCCGTATCTTGATGCTACCAATACATGCAACCTCACAAGCCGGGTCGTTGCCCATAGTCAGAACCCCGGTGTTAACGCTCTCATAGGACTCAACTAGTCCTTATGAGGACACATGTGGTAGGTGCACCCAGTACCAAGAACCCACTCATTCCAAGCTATCCTACTTACCGAGGTAACCAAAGCCTCATCCGTAACTATAAACCCGTCACCATCTGAATCAGACTCAACACAGTTTGTTGTACCAGTTTTGGTGCGGTTATCCTTACTACCCCTCTATTGTGATTTCTGCTTTGTCAAACATTTACTCTCTACATGCCCCATTGTTACCACTGTAATTACACTTCTTATGCTGGTGAGGACTCTTAGACTTTGAACGGTTTCTAGACTCCCCTCTATACCCGTTGCCATCATTGCCCATTTCCCTTCCAAACAAGCCCTCACTAGTATGGTCATGACCCTCACTATCAAATCTCTCCTTAAACAGTAAACAAGATTTTACCTCACTAAGGTTAAGGACACCACGGTTCCCATACAACATGATCTCTTTAAATTGTTTATGTGATGCAGGTAGGGACAAAATTAAATGAAAAGTCTTATCCTCATCAGTGTGTTTCTCATCCAAGTGTTCTAACTCAGTAATAATAGAATCAAATTCACTGATATGTCCTTGCATAGAAGTATCTTAGGGCATTCTCAATGTTGGCAAGACTCTTCGACATGTACAACTCTTTTAGTTTGGTCCAAAGCTCCCGTGGTTTCTCGATATGCATCACCTCTCTCTAAATATGCACTGCCAAACACAACTGAATCCCTGCAAGAGTTTTTTCTTATTGCTTCTTCCACTCCCGTGGACTTAGGTTACCTTTAATCTCGTTCTGGAGCTTTTTGAAGTCTCATCGCTCATAGTTTCGTCAGTCTTAGAATCGGGATACTCAATCACATCCCACAACCTTTGCTAAATCAGGACTGCCTTCATCTACAGTCTCCACATAGTGAAACTCGTTGTTCCATCGAATTTTGTAATTTCACACTTCGTGATCGAAGCCATCTCCACCTTGCTCTGATACCACTTGTTAGAGAAAATTAATAGTGTCAAGGTAAAGCGGAAGCGAAATAAATAATGAATTGAGATGACGGAAATTACGACAAAATTCAGGAACAAAATAAGAGCGATGAGATAAAACCAGGTTTACTTGGGAAACCGAAGAACTCGAAGAAAAACTTACGGACGGGGACAGCCATAAAACAATCCACTATGAGAAAGGAGGAGTACAACCTGATCACTATCACATCGTGTGATGGGATCCACAAAGAGGAGATTACAACAACAAATCTCTCTCACTCATAACTCACAATCTTTCTCTCTCGGGATACACTTTGAAAATATTGGTGAGACCTTTTTCCCTCTCAATATTTTCTCTCTTGCTCTAGTGTAGTTTAAATGGAGATACAAGTTTAATATTTATACTAATAGAGAGAAAAGGAAACTAGGTTGAAACAATAAGCTAAAAACAAACATCTGCCGCCGCTGACAAAAAAACGGATCTTCGAAGGAAGCGCTAGTAGCGTCTCCCATATAGCGCCCGCTATGCTTGGCGCTGGCAGCGTCAGGGACACGATGGTAGCGTTATTGAGCGACGTTTGCTCTTCTCTCGTATTGGACCCCACCGAGGATCCAATGGGCCATAAAACCCAACAAACTCCAACTTGGACCATATTCACAACCCCGGTGTTAACACTCTCATAGGACTCAAACCAGTCCTTATGAGGACACATGTGGTAGGTGCACCCAGTACCAAGAACCCACTCATTCGAAGCTATCCTACTTGCCGAGGTAGCCAAAGCCTCATCCGTAACTGTAAACCCGTCACCATCTGAATCAGACTCAACACAGTTTGCAGTACCAGTTTTGGTGCGGTTATTCTTACTACCCCTCTTTTGAGATTTCTACTTTGTCAAACAATTACTCTCTACATGACCCATTGTTACAACGGTTTTTAGTCTCCCCTCTATACCCGTTGCCATCGTTGCCCATTCCCCATCCAAACAAGCCCTCACTAATATGGTCATCACCCTCACTATCAAATCTCTCCTTAGACAGTAAACAAGCTTTTACTTCACTAAAAATAAGGACACCACGGTTCCCATATAACATGATCTCTTTAAATTGTTTATGTGATGCAGGTAAGGACAAAATTAAATGAAAAGCCTTATCCTCATCAGTGTGTTTCTCATCCATTGGTTCTAACTCAGTAATAATAGAATCAAATTCACTGATATGTGCTTGCATAGAAGTATCTTAGGGCATTCTCAATGTGAAGAGTTTCTCCTTCATTCTATACTTGTTGGCAAGACTCTTCGACATGTAAACCTCTTTTAGTTTGGTCCAAAGCTCCCGAGGTTTCTCGATATGCATCACCTCTCTCTGAATATGCTCTGCCAAACACAACTGAATCCCTGCCAGAGTCTTATCTTCCTGCTTCTTCCACTCCCGTGGACTTAGGTTACCTTTATTCTCGTTCTGGATCTTTTTGAAGTCTCATCGCTCATAGTTTCGTCACTCTTCGAATCGGGATACTCAATCACATCCCACAACCTTTGCTGAATCAGGACCGCCTTCATCTACATTCTCAACATAGTGAAACTCGTTGTTCCATCGAATTTTGTAATTTCACACTTCGTGATCGACGCCATCTCCACCTTGCTCTGATACCACTTGTTAGAGAAAATTAATAGTGGCAAGGTAAAGCGGAAGCGAAATAAATAATGAATTGAGATGAAGGAAATTACGACATAATTCAGGAACAAAATAAGAGCGATGAGACAAAACCAGGTTTACGTGGGAAACCGAAGAACTCGAAGAAAAATCTACGGACGGCGACAGCAAGAAAACAATCCACTATGAGAAAGGAGGAGTACAACCTGATCTGTATCACAGCTTGTGATGCGATCCACAACAGAGGAGATGACAACGACAAATCTCTCTCACTCACAACTCACAATCTTTCTCTCTCCTGATACTCTTTGAAAATATTGGTGAGACCTTTTTCCCTCTCAATATTTTCTCTCTTGCTCTGGTGTAGTTTAGGTGGAGATACAAGTTTAATATTTATACTAAAAGAGAAAAAAGGAAACTAGGTTAAAACAATAAGCTAAAAACAAACAGTTGCCGCCGCTGACAAAAAACGGATCTTCGAAGGAGGCGGTGGCAGCGCCTTATAGCGCTAGCAGCGTCTCCCATATAGCGCCCGCTGTGCTTGGTGCTGACAGCATCCGGGACACGATGGTAGCGTTTTTGAGCGGCGTCTGCTCTTCTCTCGTTCTGGACCCCACCGAGGATCGAATGGACCATAAAACCCAACAAACTCCACCTTGGACCATGATCCGAGCCATTGGTCGAGACAAGCATCTTGACTGTCGCCACCAATACGCCGCTCCACAGGGTGTAGCCCCGCAGGGCTCTCACATGCTCAACTCATCAACGTTGGGATTTGTTGCCGCAGTTCCTGTCACAGTAGACCCCTGTAGTGTGTATAGGTTACCGTTCCTGGTCCCCTTCATATGAACCATTGAACTTCTGCACACTTTCAGGATACCATCTTCTGCTTCGTACCTGCAACCGTTAGCCTCAAAGGTACCTAAAGAAATCAAATTACGGGTTATGTTCGAAATATAACGAACCTCCTTCAAGGTTCTAACAATGCTCTCATGGGTCCGTATCTTGATGCTACCAATACCTGCAACCTCACAAGCCAGGTCGTTGCCCATAGTCAGAACCCCGGTGTTAACACTCTCATAGGACTCAAACCAGTCCTTATGAGGACACATGTGGTAGGTGCACCCAGTACCAAGAACCCACTCATTCCAAGCTATCCTACTTGCCGAGGAAGCCAAAGCCTCATCCGTAACTATAAACCCATCACCATCTAAATCAGACTCAACACAGTTTGTTGTACATTTTGGTGTGGTCATCGTTACTACCCCTCTTTTGAGATTTCTTCTTTGTCAAACAATTACTCTCTACATGCCCCATTGTTACCCCTGTAATTACACTTCTTATGCTGGTGAGGACTCCTAGACTTTGAATTGTTTTTAGACTCCCCTCTATACCCGTTGCCATCATTGCCCATTTCCCTTCCAAACAAGCCCTCACTAGTATGGTCATCACCCTCACTATCAAATCTCTCCTTAGATAGTAAACAAGCTTTTACTTCACTAAAGTTAAGGACACCACGGTTCCCATACAATATGATCTCCTTAAATTGTTTATGTGATGCAGGTAGGGACAAAATTAAATGAAAAGCCTTATCCTCATCAGTGTGTTTCTGATCCATTGATTCTAACTCAGTAATAATAGAATCTAATTCACTGATATGTGCTTGCATGGAAGTATCTGAGGGCATTCGCAATGTGTAGAGTTTCTCCTTCATTTTATACTTATTGGCAAGACTCTTCGACATGTACAACTCTTTTAGTTTGGTCCAAAGCTCCCGAGGTTTCTCGATATGCATTACCTCTCTCTGAATATGCTCTACCAAACACAACTGAATCCCTGCCAGAGTCTTATTTTCCAGCTTCTTCCACTCCCGTGGACTTAGGTTACCTTTAATCTCGTTCTGGAGCATTTTGAAGTCTCATCGCTCATAGTTTCGTCAGTCTTCGAATCGGGATACTCAATCACATCCCACAATCTTTGCTGAATCAGGACTGCCTTCATCTACAGTCTCCATATAATGACACTCATTGTTTCATCGAATTTTGTAATTTCACACTTCGTGATCGAAGCCATCTCCACCTTGCTCTGATACCACTTGTTAGAGAAAATTAATAGTGCCAAGGTAAAGCGGAAGCGAAATAAATAATGAATTGAGATCACGAATATTACGACAATATTCAGGAACAAAATAAGAGCGATGACATACAACCAGGTTTACGTGGGAAACCGAATAACTCGAAGAAAAACCTACAGACGGCGACAGCCAGAAAACAATCCACTATGAGAAAGGAGGAGTACAACATGATCACTATCACAGCGTGCGATGCGATCCACAACAGAGGAGATTTTAACAACAAATCTCTCTCACTCACAACTCACAGTCTTTCTCTCTCGTGATACACTTTGACAATATTGGTGAGACCTTTTTCCCTCTTAATATTTTCTCTCTTGCTCTAGTGTAGTTTAGGGGGAGATACAAGTTTACTATTTATACTAATAGAGAAAAAAGGAAACTAGGTTGAAACAATAAGCTAAAAGCAAACATCTGCCGCCACTGACAAAAAACGGATCTTCGAAGGAGGCGCTAGCAGCGTCTCCCATATAGCGCCCGCTATGTTTGGTGCGCACAGCGTTAGGGATACGATGGTAGCGTTTTTGAGCGACTTCTGCTCTTCTCTCGTATTGGACCCCACCTAGGATCCAATAGGCCACAAAACCCAACAAACTCCACCGTGGACCATAATCCGAGCTATTGGTCGAGACAAGCATCTTGACTATCGCCATCAACACACCCCTCCACAGGGCATAGCCCCGCAGGGCTCTCACATGCTCAACTCATCAATTTTGTGATTTGTTGCCGCAGTACTTGTCACAGAAGACCCATGTAGGGTGTATAGGCTGCCATTCCTAGTTCCCTTCATATGAACCATGGAACTTCTGCACACTTTGAGGACACCATCTTCTGCTTCGTATCTGCAACCGTTAGCCTCAAAGGTACCCATAGAAATCAGAGTACGGGTTATGTTCGGAATATAACGAACCTCGTTCAGGGTTCTAACAATGCCATCATGGGTCCGTATCTGGATGCTACCAATCCATGCAACCTCGCTGGTCTGGTCGTTGCTCATAGTCACAACCCCGGTGTTAACACGTTCATAGGACTCAAACCAGTCCTTATAAGGACACATGTAGTAGGTGTACCCAGTACCAAGAACCCACTCATTCCAAGCTATCCTACTTGCCGAGGTAGCCAAAGCCTCATCCGTAACTATAAACCCGTCACCATCTGAATCAGACTCAACACAATTTGCAGTACCAGTTTTGGTGCGGTTATTCTTACTTTGAGATTTTTGCTTTCTCAAACAATTACTCTCTACATACCCTATTGTTACAACTGTAATTACACTTCTTATGCTGGTGAGGACTCCTAGACTTTGAACGGTTTTTAGACTCCCCTCTATATCCGTTGCCATCATTGCCCATTCCCCATCCAAACAAGCCCTCACTAGCATGGTCATCACCCTCTCTATCAAATCTCTCCTTAGACAGTAAACAAGCTTTTACTTCACTAAGGTTAAGGACACCACAGTTCCCAAACAACATGATCTCTTTAAATTGTTTATGTGATGCAGATAAGGACAAAATTAAATGAAGAGCCTTATCCTCATCAGTCTGTTTCTCATCCATTAGTTCTAACTCAGTAATAATAGAATCAAATTCACTGATATGTACTTGCATAGAAGTATCTTAGGGCATTCTCAATGTGTAGAGTTTCTCCTTCATTCTATACTTGATGGCAAGACTCTTCGACATGTACAACTCTTTTAGTTTGGTCCAAAGCTCCCGAGGTTTCTCGATATGCATCACCTCTCTCTGAATATGCTCTACCAACTGAATCCTTGTCAGAGTCTTATCTTCCTCCTTAGTTCACTTCCGTGGACTTAGGTTACCTTTAATCTCGTTCTAGAGATTTTTGAAGTCTCATCGCTCATAGTTTCGTCAGTCTTTGAATCGGGATACTCAATCACATCCCACAACCTTTGCTGAATCAGGACCGCCTTCATCTACAGTCTCAACATAGTGGAACTCATTGTTCCATCGAATTTTGTAATTTCACACTTCGTGATCGAAGTCATCTCCACCTTGCTCTGATACCACTTGTTAGAGAAAATTAATAGTGGCAAGGTAAACCGAAAGCGAAATAAATAATGAATTGAGATGACGGAAATTACGACAAAATTCAGGAACAAAATAAGAGCGATGAGATAAAACCAGGTTTACGTGGGAAACCGAAGAACTCGAAGAAAAAGCTACGGACGGCGGCAGCCAGAAAATAATCCACTATGAGAAAGGAGAAGTACAACATGATCACTATCACAGCGTGTGATGCGATCTACAACAGAGGAGATTACAACAACAAATCTGTCTCACTCGCAACTCACAATCTTTCTCTCTCGTGATACACTTTCAAAATATTGGTTAGACCTTTTTCCCTCTCAATATTTTCTCTCTTGCTCTGGTGTAGTTTAGGTGGAGACACAAGTTTAAAATTTATACTAATAGAGAAAAAAGGAAACTAGGTTGAAACAATAAGCTAAAAATAAACATCTGCCGCCGCTGACAAAAAACGGATCTTCGAAGGAGGCGCATCTTGACTGACGCCACCGAGGATCCAATGGGCCACAAAACCCATGAAACTCCACCTTGGACCATGATCCGAGCCATTGGTCGAGACAAGCATCTTGACTGACGCCATCAACACACCCCTCAATAGGGCGTAGCCCCGCAGGGATCTCACATGCTCAACTCATCAATTTTGTGATTTATTGCCGCAGTTCCTGTCACAGTAGACCCCTGTAGTGTGTATAGGCTGCCCTTCCTAGTTCCCTTCATATGAACCATGGAACTTCTGCACACTTTCAGGACACCATCTTCTGATTCGTACCTGCAACCGTTAGCCTCAAAGGTACCCAAAGAAATCAGACTACGGGTTATGTTCGGAATATAACGAACCTCGTTCAGGGTTCTAACAATGCCATCATGGGTCCGTATCTTGATGCTACCAATCCATGCAACCTCGCTGGTCGGGTCGTTGCCCATAGTCACAACCCTGGTGTTAACACTTTCATAGGACTCAAACCAGTCCTTATGAGGACACATGTGGTAGGTGCACCCAGTACCAAGAACACACTCATTCCAAGCTATCCTACTTGCCGAGGTAGCCAAAGCCTCATCTGTAACTATAAACCCGTCACCATCTGAATCAGACTCAACACATTTTGCAGTACCAGTTTTGGTGCGGTTATGCTTACTACCCCTCTTTTGAGATTTCTGCTTTGTCAAACAATTACTCTATACATGCCCCATTGTTACAACTGTAATTACACTTCTTATGTTGGTGAGGACTCCTAGACT
Source organism: Portulaca oleracea (assembly GCA_029582165.1). NCBI lineage: Eukaryota > Viridiplantae > Streptophyta > Magnoliopsida > Caryophyllales > Portulacaceae > Portulaca > Portulaca oleracea. The sequence goes on from CM055876.1 coordinate 11,269,306, forward strand.
TTGAACGGTTTTTAGACTCCCCTCTATACCCGTTGTCATCATTGCATATTCCCCTTCCAAACAAGCCCTCACTTGTATGGTCATCTCCCTCACTATCAAATCTCACCTTAGACAATAAACAAGCATTTACTTCACTAAGGTTAAGGACACCACGGTTCCCATTCAACGTGATCTCCTTAAACTGTTTATGTGATGTAGGTAGGGACAAAATTAAATGAAAAGCCTTATCCTCATCAGTGTGTTTCTCATCCTTTGATTCTAACTCAGTACTAATAGAATCAAATTCACTGACATGTACTGGCATAGAAGTATCTGAGCGCATTCTCAATGTGTAGAGTTTCTAGTTCATTCTTTACTTGTTGGCAAGACTATTCGACATGTACAACTCTTTCAGTTTGGTCCAAAGCTCCCAAGGTTTCTCGACATGCATCACCTCTCTCCGAATATGCTCTGCCAAACACAACAGAATCCCGGTCAGAGTCTTATCTTCCTGCTTCTTCCACTCCCGTGGACTTAGGTTACCTTTAATCTCGTTTTGGAGCTTTTTGAAGTCTCATCGCTCATAGTTTCGTCAGTCTTCGAATCTGGATACTCAATCACATCCCACAACCTTTGCTGAATCAGGACCGCCTTCATCTAAACTCTCCACGTAGTGAAACTCGTTGTTCCATCGAATTTTATAATTTCACACTTCGTGATCGAAGCCATCTCCACCTTGCTCTGATACCACTTGTTAGAGAAAATTAATAGTGGCAAGGTAACAGCGGAAGCGAAATAAATAATGAATTGAGATGACGAAAATTACGACAAAATTCAGGAACAAAATAAGAGCGATGAGACAAAACCAGATTTACGTGGGAAAACGAAGAACTCGAAGAAAAACGTACGGACGGCGACAGCCAGAAAACAATCCACTATGAGAAAGGAGGAGTACAATCTGATCACTATCAGAGCGTGTGATCCGATCCACAACAGAGGAGATAACAACAACAAATCTCTCTCATTCATAACTAACAATCTTTCTCTCTCGGGATACACTTTGAAAATATTGGTGAGACCTTTTTCCCTCTCAATATTTTCTCTCTTGCTCTGGTGTAGTTTAGGTGGAGATACAAGTTTAATATTTATACTAATAGAGAAAAAAGGAAACTAGGTTGAAACAATAAGCTAAAAACAAACATCTGCCGCCGCTGACAAAAAACGGATCTTCGAAGGAGGCGCTAGCAGCGTCTCACATATGGCGCCCGCTATGCTTGGCGATGGCTGCGTTACGGACACGATGGTAGCGTTTTTGAGCGACGTCTGCTCTTCTCTCGTATTGGACCCCACCGAGGATCCAATGGGCCACAAAACCCAAGAAACTCCACCTTGGACCATGATCCGAGCTATTGGTCGAGACAAGCATCTTGACTGACGCCATCAACACACCCCTCAACAGGGCGTAGCCCCGCAGGGATCTCACATGGTCAACTCATCAATTTTGTGATTTGTTGCCGCAGTTCCTGTCATAGAAGACCCTTGTAGGGTGTATAGGCTGTCATTCCTAGTTCCCTTCATATGAACCATGGAACTTCTGAACTCTTTCAGGACACCATCTTCTGATTCGTACCTGCAACCGTTAGCCTCAAAGGTACCCAAAGAAATCAGACTACGGGTTATGTTCGGAATATAACGAACCTCGTTCAGGGTTCTAACAATGCCATTATGGGACCGTATCTTGATGCTACCAATCCATGCAACCTCGCTGGTCGGGTCGTTGCCCATAGTCACAACCTTGGTGTTAACACTTTCATAGGACTCAAACCAGTCCTTATGAGGACACATGTGCTAGGTGCACCCAGTAACAAGAACCCACTTATTCCAAGCTATCCTACTTGCCGAGGTAGCCAAAGCCTCATCTGTAACTATAAACCCGTCACCATCTGAATCAGACTCAACACATTTTGCAGTACAAGTTTTGGTGCGGTTACGCTTACTACCCCTCTTTTGAGATTTCTACTTTGTCAAAGAATTTCTCTCTACATGCCCCATTGTTACAACTGTAATTACACTTCTTATGTTGGTGAGGACTCCTAGACTTTGAACGGTTTTTAGACTCCCCTCTATACCCGTTGTCATCATTGCCCATTCCCCTTCCAAACAAGCCCTCACTTGTATGGTCATCACCCTCACTATCAAATCTCACCTTAGACAATAAACAAGCATTTACTTCACTAAGGTTAAGGACACCACGGTTCCCATTCAACGTGATCTCCTTAAATTGTTTATGTGATGCAGGTAGGGACAAAATTAAATAAAAAGCCTTATCCTCATCAGTGTGTTACTCATCCTTTGATTCTAACTCAGTACTAATAGAATCAAATTCACTGACATGTGCTAGCATAGAAGTATCTGAGGGAATTCTTAATGTGTAGAGTTTCTCCTTCATTCTGTACTTGTTGGCAAGACTATTCGGCATGTACAACTCTTTTAGTTTGGTCCAAAGCTCCCAAGGTTTCTCGACATGCATCATTTCTCTCTGAATATGCTCTGCCAAACACAACTGAATCCCGGCCAGAGTCTTATCTTCCTGCTTCTTCCACTCCCGTGGACTTAGGTTACCTTTAATCTCGTTCTGGAGCTTTTTGAAGTCTCATCGCTCATAGTTTCGTCAGTCTTCGAATCGGGATACTCAATCACATCCCACAACCTATGCTGAATCAGGACCGCCTTCATCTAAACTCTCCACGTAGTGAAACTCGTTGTTCCATCGAATTTTGTAATTTCACACTTCGTGATCGAAGCCATCTCCACCTTGCTCTGATACCACTTGTTAGAGAAAATTAATAGTGGCAGGGTAAAGCGGAAGCGAAATAAATAATGAATTGAGATGACGGAAATTACGACAAAATTCAGGAACAAAATAAGAGCGATGAGATAAAACCAGGTTTACGTGGGAAACCGAAGAACTCGAAGAAAAACCAACGGACGGCGACAGCCAGAAAACAATCCACTATGAGAAACGAGGAGTACAACCTGATCACTATCACAGCGTGTGATGCGATCCACAACATAGGAGATTACAACAACAAATCTCTCTCAATCATAACTAACAATCTTTCTCTCTCAGGATACACTTTGAAAATATTGGTGAGACCTTTTTCCCACTCAATATTTTCTCTCTTGCTCTGGTGTAGTTTAGGTGGAGATACAAGTTTAATATTTATACTAATAGAGAAAAAAGGAAACTAGGTTGAAACAATAAGCTAAAAACAAACATCTGCCGCCGCTGACAAAAAACGGATCTTCGAAGGAGGCTCTAGCAGCGTCTCACATATGGCGCCCGCTATGCTTGCCGCTGGCTGTGGCAGGGACACGATGGTAGCGTTTTTGATCGACGTCTGCTCTTCTCTCGTATTGGACCCCACCGAGGATCCAATGGGCCACAAAACCCAACAAACTCCACCTTGGACCATGATCCGAGCCATTGGTCGAGACAAGCATCTTGACTGACGCCATCAACATACCCCTCAACAGGGCGTAGCCCCGCAGGGATCTCCAATGCTCAACTCATCAATTTTGTGATTTGTTGCCGCAGTTCCTGTCACAGAAGACCCTTGTAGGGTGTATAGGCTGCCCTTCCTAGTTCCCTTCTTATGAACCATGGAACTTTTGCACACTTTTAGGACACCATCTTCTGATTCGTACCTGCAACGGTTAGCCTCAAAGGAACCCAAAGAAATCAGACTACGGGTTATGTTCGGAATATAACGAACCTTGTTCAGGGTTCTAACAATGCCATCATGGCTCCGTATCTTGATGCTACCAATCCATGCAACCTCGCTGGTTGGGTCGTTGCCCATAGTCACAACCTTGGTGTTAACACTTTCATAGGACTCAAACCAGCCCTTATTAGGACACATGTGGTAGGTGCACCCAGTACCAAGAACCCACTCATTCCAAGCTATCCTACTTGCCGAGGTAGCCAAAGCCTCATCCGTAACTATAAACCTGTCACCATCTGAATCAAACTCAACACATTTTGCAGTACCAGTTTTGGTGCGGTTACGCTTACTACCCCTCTTTTGAGATTTCTGCTTTGTGAAACAATTACTCTCTACATGCCCCATTGTTACAACTGTAATTACACTTCTTATGTTGGTGAGGACTCCTAGACTTTGAACGGTTTTTAGACTCCCCTCTATACCCGTTGTCATCATTGCCCATTCCCCTTCCAAACAAGCCCTCACTTGTATGGTCATCACCGTCACTATCAAATCTCACCTTAGACAATAAACAAGCATTTACTTCAGTAAGGTTAAGGACACCACGGTTCCCATTCTACGTGATCTCCTTAAATTGTTTATGTGATGCTGGTAGGGACAAAATTAAATGAAAAGCCTTATCCTGATCAGTGTGTTTCTCATCCTTTGATTCTAACTCAGTACTAATAGAATCAAATTCACTGACATGTGCTGGCATAGATGTATTTGAGGGCATTCTCAATGTGTAGAGTTTCTCCTTCATTCTATACTTGTTGGCAAGACTATTCGACATGTACAACTCTTTTAGTTTGGTCCAAAGCTCCCAAGGTTTCTTGACATGCATCACCTCTCTCTGAATATGCTCTGCCAAACACAACTGAATCCCGGCCAGAGTCTTATCTTCCTGCTTCCTCCACTCCCGTGGACTTAGGTTACCTTTAATCTCGTTCTGGAGCTTTTTGAAGTCTCATCGCTCGTAGTTTCGTCAGTCTTCGAATCGGGATACTCAATCACATCCCACAACCTTTGCTGAATCAGGACCGCCTTCATCTAAAGTCTCAACGTAGTGAAACTCGTTGTTCCATCGAATTTTGTAATTTCACACTTCGTGATCGAAGCCATCTCCACCTTGCTCTGATACCACTTGTAAGAGAAAATTAATAGTGGCAAGGTAACAGCGGAAGCGAAATAAATAATGAATTGAGATGACGGAAATTACGACAAAATTCAGGAACAAAATAAGAGCGATGAGACAAAACCATGTTTACGTGGGAAAACGAAGAACTCGAAGAAAAATCTACGGACGGCGACAGCAAGAAAACAATCCACTATGAGAAAGGAGGAGTACAACCTGATCAGTATCACAGCTTGTGATGCGATCCACAACAGAGGAGATTACAACAACAAATCTCTCTCACTCATAACTCACAATCTTTTTCTCTCGGGATACACTTTGAAAATATTGGTGAGACCTTTTTCCCTCTCAATATTTTCTCTCTTGCTCTGGTGTAGTTTAGGTGGAGATACAAGTTTAATATTTATACTAATAGAGAAGAAAGGAAACTAGGTTAAAACAATAAGCTAAAAACAAATATCTGTCGCCGCTGACAAAATACGGATCTTCGAAGGAGGCGCTAGCAGCGTCTCCCATATGGCGCCCGCTATGCTTGGCGCTGGCAGCGTCAGGGACACAATGGTAGCGTTTTTGAGCGACGTCTGCTCTTATATCGTTTTGGACCCCACTGAGGATCCAATGGGCCACAAAACCCAAAAAACTTCACCTTGGACCATGATCCGAGCCATTGGTCGAGACAAGCATCTTGACTGTCGCAATCAACACACCCCTCCACAGGGCGTAGCCCCGCAGGGCTCTCACATGCTCAACTCATCAATTTTGTGATTTGTTACCGTAGTTCCTGTCACAAAGACCCTTGTAGGGTGTATAGGTTGCCCTTCCTATTTCCCTTCATATGAACCATGGAACTTCTGCACACTTTCACGACACCATCTTCTGCTTCGTACCTGCAACCGTTAGCCTCAAAGGTACCCAAAGAAATCAGACTACGGGTTATGTTCGGAATATAACGAACCTCGTTCAAGGTTCTAACAATGCCATCATGGGTCCGTATCTTGATGCTACCAATCCATGCAACCTCGCTGGTCGGGTCGTTGCCCATAGTCACAACCCCCGTGTTAACACTCTCATAGGACTCAAACCAGTCCTTATGAGGACACATGTGGTAGGTGCACCCAGTCCCAAGAACCCACTCATTCCAAGCTATCCTACTTGCCGAGGTAGCCAAAGCCTCATCCGTAACTATAAACCCATCACCATCTGAATTAGACTCAACACAGTTTGCAGTACCAGTTTTGGTGCGGTTATCCTTACTACCCCTCTTTTGAGATTTCTGCTTTGTCAAACAATTACTCTCTACATGTCCCATTGTTACAACTGTAATTACACTTCTTATGCTGGTGAGGACTCCTAGACTTTGAACGGTTTTTAGACTCCCCTCAATACCCGTTGCCATTATTGTTCATTCCCTTTCCAAACAAGCCCTCACTTGTATGGTCATCACCCTCACTATCAAATCTCTCCTTAGACAGTAAACAAGCTTTTACTTCACTAAGGTTAAGGACACCACGGTTCCCATACAACATGATCTCCTTAAATTGTTTATGTGATGCAAGTAGGGACAAAATTAAATGAAAAGCCTTATCCTCATCAGTGTGTTTCTCATCCATTGATTCTAACTCAGTACTAATAGAATCAAATTCACTGACATGTGCTTACATAGAAGTATCTGAGGGCATTCTCAATGTGTAGAGTTTTTCCTTCATTCTATACTTGTTGGCAAGACTATTCGACATGTACAACTCTTTTAGTTTGGTCCAAAGTTCCCGAGGTTTCTCGATATGCATCACCTCTCTCTGAATATGCACTGCCAAACACAACTGAATCCCGACCAGAGTCTTATCTTCTTGCTTCTTCCACTCCTGTGGACTTAGGTTACCTTTAATCTCGTTCTGAAGCTTTTTGAAGTCTCATCGCTCATTGTTTCGTTAGTCTTCGAATCGGGATACTCAATCACATCCCACAACCTTTGCTGAATGAGGACCGCCTTCATCTACAGTCTCCACATAGTGAAACTCCTTGTTCCATCGAATTTTGTAATTTCACACTCCGTGATCGAAGCCATCTCCACCTTGCTCTAATACCACTTGTTAGAGAAAATTAATAGTGCCAAGGTAACAGCAGAAGCGAAATAAATAATGAATTGAGATGACGGAAATTACGAAAAAATTCAGGAACAAAATAAGAGCGATGAGACAAAGCAACGTTACGTGGGAAAACGAAGAACTCGAAGAAAAACCTTCGGACGGCGACAGCCAGAAAACAATCCACTATGAAAAAGGAGGAGTACAACCTGATCACTATCATAGCGTATGATGCGATCCACAACAGAGGAGATTACAACAACAAATCTCTCTCACTCACAACTCACAATCTTTCTCTCTCGAGATACACTTTGAAAATATTGGTGAGACCTTTTTCCCTCTCAATATTTTCTCTCTTGCTCTGGTGTAGTTTAGGTGGAGATACAAGTTTAATATTTATATTAATAGAGAAGAAAGGAAACTAGGTTAAAACAATAAGCTAAAAACAAACATCTGCCGCCGCTGACAAAAAACGGATCTTCGAAGGAGGCGCTGGCAGCGCCTTATAAGCGCTAGCAGCGTCTCTCATATGGCGCCTGCTGTGCTTGACGCTGGTAGGGTCAGGGACACGATGGTAACGTTTTTGAGCGACGTCTGCTCTTCTCTCGTTTTGGACCCCACCGAGGATCCAATGGGCCACAAAACCCAAAAAATGCCACCTTGGACCTTGATCCGCGCCATTGGTCGAGATAAGCATCTTGACTGTCGCCATCAACACACCCCTCCACAGGGCACCCCCGCAGGGCTCTCACATGCTCAACTCATCAAGGTTGCGATTTGTTGTCGCAGTTCCTGTCACAGTAGACCCTTGTAGGGTGTATAGGCTGCCCTTCCTGGTTCCCTTCATATGAACCATGGAACTTCTGCACACTTTCATGACACCATCTTCTGCTTCATACTTGCAACCATTAGTCGCAAAGGTACCAAAAGAAATCAGACTACGGGTTATGTTCGGAATATAACGAACCTCCTTCAGGGTTCTAACAATGCCATCATGGGTTCGTACCTTGATGCTAACAATCCATGCAACCTCGATGGTCGGGTCGTTGCCCATAGTCACAACACCGGTGTTAACACTCTCATAGAACTCAAACCAGTCCTTATGAGGACACATGTGGTAGGTGCACCCAGTTCCAAGAACCCACTCATTCCAAGCTGTCCTACTTGCTCAGGTAGCCAAAGCCTCATCCGTAACAATAAACCTGTCACCATCTGAATCAGACTCAACACAGTTTGCAGTACCAATTTCGGTACGGTTATCCTTACTACCCCTCTTTTGAGATTTCTGATTTGTCAAGCAATTACTCTCTACATGCCCCATTGTTACCACTGTAATTACACTTCTTATGCTGGTGAGGACTCCTAGACTTTGAACGATTTTTAGACTCCCCTCTATACCTGTTGCTATCATTGCCCATTCCCCTTCCAAACAAGCCCTCACTAGTATGGTCATCACCCTCACTATCAAATCTTTCCTTAGACAGTAAACATGCTTTTACTTTACTAAGGTTAAGGACACCACGGTTCCCATACAACATGATCTCCTTAAATTATTTATGTGATGCAGGTAGGGACAAAATTAAATGAAAAGCATTATCCTCATCAGTGTGTTTCTCATCCATTGATTCTAACTCAGTAATAATAGAATCTAATTCACTGATATGTGCTTGCATAGAAGTATCTGAGGGTATTCTCAATGTGTAGAGTTTCTCCTTCATTCTATACTTGTTGGCAAGACTCTTCGACATGTACAACTCTTTTAGTTTGGTCCAAAGCTCCCGAGGTTTCTCGATATGCATCACCTCACTCAGAATATGCTCTGCCAAACACAACTGAATCCCTGCTAGAGTCTTATCTTCCTAATTCTGATGGGAATCCGCCTCCTCAAATCCAATTGATTCAAGAGTGTTATTACTTGGTGGGCATAAATAAGAAGGGCATTAGTGTCGAGGGAGGCCAAGGACATTCACCCCATGTGATGTCCTCACTGCTTGTCTCCATATCTCAACAGTGAAGGTCATTCGGGCTCCTGCACAACTGTTCTATTTTTGACGTGCGGTAAGGTCCTTTATCTGGACAACGGTAAAGGTCCTTTACTTGGGCAACCTTGATATTTTGGCATGTTTTCAAGGGCATTTTGGTCTTTTCTCAGGAGGCCCGGTTTTCCCTATTAGTATTGGAGGTCCTTGCTGAGTTCCCGCCATTTTGGAACAAAACCACTTGTGTTTCTTCACTAGTCTTGCATGGATTGGAGTCCAAGTGAATGAAGATCCTCCAATGAGGAAGTGCCAAGTGAAGGGCTGTGATCATCCAATGGTTGGTCCAATGATGGTCGAGTACTTCATAGTGAAGCATGTATTAGCTTTAATCATTTGTAATTAGCTTAATTAACCACATTTAGGAGGTTTCTTCGTCATTAGGAAACCTCACTCTAGTTAGTTGAGCTCCTTGCTTGCTTGCTTGCCTTTTCCCTTATTTCAGCCAAGTATATGTATCATTGTATTGGCCACTTAACTTCACAACTTACGAAATACAAAACCAAAGAAAGCTTTGAGCTTCATTGTTTGTGAGTTTCTCAAACTCTCATTTCCACTTCAGTAGCTAGATTTGGCAATCTAGTTGTGTTGTGTGGACTTGTTGTGATCTCTTTTGGAAGGTGATTAGCTTCTGTAACCAAACGAGGTCCTTCAAGCTTACTCGGGTATTCTTTTCATTCATTTGTTTTTCTCTCCTTGATGCTTATTGCATCATATTGTTGTGGTTATTGGCTACCCCGAGATATTGGTGTCCTTGTGATGATATAATCTTGCTTGATTCAGTATATTGGTGAGCTTATATACCTCAGCTTCTTCCACTCCCGTGGACTTAGGTTACCTTTAATCTCGTTCTGGAGCTTTTTGAAGTCTCATCGCACATAATTTCGTCGGTCTTCGAATCGAGATACTCAATCACATCCCACAACCTTTGCTGAATCAGGACCGCCTTCATCTACAGACTCCACACAGTGAAACTCGTTGTTCCATCGAATATTGTAATTTCGCACTTCGTGATCGAAACCATCTCCACCTTGCTCTGATACCACTTGTTAAAGAAAATTAATAGTGGCAAGGTAATAGCGGAAGCGAAATAAATAATGAATTGAGGTGACGGAAACTACGACAAAATTCAGGAACAAAATAAGAGCGATGAGACAAAACCAGGTTTACGTGGGAAAATGAAGAACTCGAAGAAAAACCTACGGACGGCGACAGCCAGAAAACAATCCACTATGAGAAAGGAGGAGTACAAGCTGATCACTATCACAGCGTGTGATGCGATCCACAACAGAGGAGATTAATACAACAAATCTCTCTCACTCACAACTCACAATCTTTCTCTCTCGGGATACACTTTGAAATTATTGGTGAGACCTTTTTCCCTCTCAATATTTTCTCTCTTGCTCTAGTGTAGTTTAGGTGGAGATACAAGTTTAATATTTATACTAATAGAGAAGAAAGGAAACTAGGTTAAAACAATAAGCTAAAAACAAACATCTGCCGCCGCTGACAAAAAACGGATCTTCGAAGGAGGCGCTGGCAGCGCCAAGGACACGATGGTAGCATTTTTGAGCGACGTCTGCTCTTCTCTCGTTTTGGACACCTTTGAGGATCCAATGAGCCACAAAACCCAACAAACTCCACCTTGGTCCATAATCCGAGCTATTGGTCGAGACAAGCATCTTGACTGTCGCCACCAACACGCCCCTCCACAGGGCATAGCCCCGTAGGGCTCTCACATGCTCAACTCATCATGGTTGGGAACTGTAGCCCCAGTTCCTGTCGCAGTAGACCCCTGTAGGGTGTATAGGTTGCCCTTCCTAGTTCCCTTTATATGAACCATGGAACCTCTGCACACTTTAAGGACAACATCATCTGCTTCGTACCTGCAACCGTTAGCCTCAAAGGTACCCAAAGAAATCAGATTACGGGTTATGTTCGGAATATAACGAACCTCCTTCAGAGTTCTAACAATGCCATCATGGGTCCGTATCTTGATGCTACCAATCCATGCAACCTCGCTGGTCGAGTCGTTGCCCATAGTCACAACCCCGGTGTTAACACTCTCATAGGACTCAAACCAGTCCTTATGAGGACACATGTGGTAGGTGCACCTTGTACCAAGAACCCACTCATTCAAAGCTACCCTAGTTGCCGAGGTAGCCGAAGCCTCATGCGTAACAATAAACCCCTCACCATCTGATTCAGACTCAACACAGTTTGCAGTACCAGTTTTGGTGCGTTTATCCTTGCTACCCCTATTTTGAGATTTCTGCTTTGTCAAAAAATTACTCTCTACATGCCCATTGTTACAACAGTAATTACACTTCTTATGCTGGTGAGGACTCCTAGACTTTGAACGGTTTTTAGACTCCCCTCTATACCTGTTGCCATCATTGCCCATTCCCCTTCCAAACAAGCCCTCACTAGTATGGTCATCACCCTCATTATCAAATCTCTCCTTAGACAGTAAACAAGCTTTTACTTCACTGAGGTTAAGGACACCACGGTTCCCATACAACACGATCTCCTTAAATTGTTTATCTAATGCAGGTAGGGCCAAAATTAAATGAAAAGCCTTATCCTCATCAGTGTGTTTCTCATCCATTGATTCTAACTCAGTAATAATAGAATCAAATTCACTGATATGTGCTTGCATAGAAGTATCTGAGGGCATTCTCAATGTGTAGAGTTTCTCCTTCATTCTTGAAGCGTATCGGGCGAGGACCCAAACTTCGAATTATGTGTTTGCAAATCCTTCCCACACTACCTTTAAGAATCGCGAGCGAACTCACTTCAAGGTCGGGTGTGGGGTGCATTTTAAGGTGGACCCGGGACCCTGGAGGCGTGGTTTGATCGGCAACGGGTGTGGCATCCACTTCAAATGGGACCCCGGACAATGGGAGTGGAGCTACGAGTCCACATCGGGACCTACTTCGGGCCTTTAAAAGGTTGAGTCCCGGCAGAATAAGCGTGGTAGGCGTCGGGGGCACGCTCGCCGAGCCTTTCCTTTGCTCACCCGAGCAGCGTCTCTGTCGGGTTTTCATCGTGCGCACAACCACGTATCCTGATGGACTGCTCGCCCGAGCAGCACCATTGCTCGCCCGAGCCGAGCATCTGCCCGACCCTCGTCGTGCACGCAACCATCCATCCAGATGGCCTGCTCGCCCGAGTCATCTTATGGCTCGCCCGAGCCGAGCTACTGTCCGGGTATGCTGCGCACGCGACCTTCCGCCCTGCGACGGCTTGCGGCGGACAGAGGGCCTGCTCGCCCGAGCCGTGCCCATGCTCGCCCGAGCGAACGTTCTGGAAGACGCCGTTTCTTCGCTGTTTTGACTTAATTTTAGAATTAGTATAAATAGCTAGTTGTTATGTGTTTCCAGGAGCTTTTGATGAATTATGAACATGCTTATGCATTGGTTAGGGTTTCCCTAAACTTCTCTCAAAATCTAGAGTACTTTATCCATTAATTAAATGGTGGTGTTTCTAGTCATTCCTTTATTGATCATTTGGTGGATTCTTCCTTTATGATGGTCATGGTGGGGTGTTAGGCCTTTGGTGGTGGAATCTCCTTTATCCAAGGTCATATCCAATCCTTTTGGGGTTTCAAGCTTTTGTTGATGGTTGATTCAAGATTCTCAAGCTAGTCCATCAATCTCTCCCACCACGCCACGCTCCATTTGGTATCAGAGCTCAAGGTTTTTCATCTAGCTTGAGTTTTTTTCATTGTTCATACTAGTAGTTCTCTATTGTTGGATTTTGGTATTTTGATTGAAATATTGGTGTTCCCCATCCCTTGTGACTCCAAGTGTGTTGGAGAAATTGTTATTGCTACTGTGTTTGTTGATTTTGATGCATATTGGAGCTTGAGGAAGAGTTGGAAAATTTGTGCACACAAGGTGTTCGATAAAATGCCCAAGTGAGAAAAACACAAAAAACCCTTAGCCAAACACAAGCCAACTACAAGAAAACCCCCCAAACTCCACAAAAATATCCCAAACACAATCCGTCCCATACCTTTCCCTCGAAATGGATGGTCACAATGGTTCCAATCGAGGTAATTCAAGCCACCAGAGTAGCCGTCGACTTCGTGCTATCGAGAACCGACTTGCCACCCATGACGAACGGTTCTCCACCATTAATCGTACCCTTGATGCCATTGTGACGCGGTTGGACAACCTCGCCCCAGAGCATCAAGTTCCATCCCGAGATGAACATCGGAGACTCGCTCGAAGTCCTATCCGTCCTCCTCCCTCCTACGAGTCGAGTGACGATGACAACGGCTCATTTCGACGCCATCGTCGATGGGAAGCGGTTTAGAAGTCTCCATGGAATGAATTCTATGCTATCGAAGCCAAGCTTCCGGAATTCAATGGAGTCATCGGCCCGGAAGACTATCTTGAATGGGTCCAAATCTTGGAGAGGAAGTTTGAAACTAAGGGGTATGGCGATGAGCATGCCTTCCAGATTGCTCGATCGAAACTCACCGGGATTGCATCCATTTGGTTTGAGAATGTCAAGGTACAGCGAGCTAAAGAGGGTCGAGTAAAGGTCACTTCATGGGCACGGCTTAAGAGATTGATGCATCGACGATTCTTGCCTATCGGTTACAAGCGAGAGGTCCACCATGAGTCTAATTCATCACTTGATGGATATGGAGAAGTTAGGCGAGCAAAGGTCGTTCTAAAGCCCAACAAGGGAGCTTCCCTTGGTCCTTGTGAACACATTAGCGATGTCGTTGTATCTCCATGCCACGAGAAGGTTGAGGAAAAAGAAAGTTCCATGAACGGGGTTAATGTCCTTGTGACCAATGAAGGGGAAACTCTTGAGCTTCTTGGTGAACATGGTGAGATTGATAAAATTCCAAGCCAAGAGGAGGATGCGAACGTCGACCTTGCCCTTCCTCTCGTCCTATGTGAAGAACCCCAATAAGAAGCTCCGAAGATCATCTCAACATCACTTTTTGAGGAGCCAAGCAACAATGAAATTATCACCAACACCTCTCATGCCTTGGTCATTTATGATCTTCTCAATGCGAACGATGAGGTAACCCTAGACTCTTTAATTAAATTCGAAGATGGGTGTACTTTGGAGTGTTTGATTAAATCGCATATGCTATTTGGAAGAAATTGGTTGTTCGAGAGTGTTTGTTGGCGTGATAAGTTATATGATGATTACGTGGTGTCGAAGTTTGATGATTCTCTACGCTTGAAGTGGATCGTTAAGAATGTTGGTGTTCCTTTGGTGTATAGTGATAAGTTTGGGTTTGATGGAGCTATGATTCTAGTTCCACCAATGTCTATGGGCTCGTTAATTGTGTCATCCCTCAATGGATATTGTTTGAATATTGGCCGTAGTGACATGAACTCTTTGAATGGGTCATATATGTTATTTGGTCGACATTGGTTGTTCGAGAAGTCTATTGGGATGTCGAATCTGTCTTTGTTCCTTACACTCTTGATGCTTTCACTACCCCGAGACCATGTTGATGCCCTTATGCCCCTCGTTTGGTGTTTCCTACACCGTGTCCTTCTATGCCTATGAAACCACCATTAAACCACAAAAACAAAACAGGTGGGAAGTGAGTTGAAGAACCTTCTCATATTGAGCGAAACACGGGAAGAGTGCGCTCTTGGTGAGGGAGCTACTTTTGGCTTTGTCATTACCTTGTAGCGACCCAAGTGAGAATGAGAGTTCCCAAACACCACAAAAATTCCCTTTTCCCTTAACCCCTCACCTCCACAAAACAAGCCTCCAACCTGCTTCTTTTATTTGGATGATGGATATATAGTGGGTTCCGAAGCTTGTTGGGTGCCTCGTGTGATTGTTCATGGCGGTCGGGATGTTTGGAGCTCTAGGGTGCCAAGTTGTGGAGAGGGCCTCGATTTTTACTCCCAAGAGTTGAGGGCAACTCTTTTTCAAGAAGGGGAGTATGAAGCGTATCGAGCGAGGACCCAAACTTCGAATTATGTGTTTGCAAAACCTTCCCACACTACGTTTAAGAATCGCGAGCGAACTCACTTCAAGGTCGGGTGTGGGGTGCATTTTAAGGTGGACACGGGACCCTGGAGGCGTGGTTTGATCGGCAACGGGTGTGGCATCCACTTCAAATGGGACCTCGGACCATGGGAGTGGAGCTACGAGTCCACATCGGGACCTACTTCGGGCCTTTAAAAAGGTTCGGAGTCCTTCGGCAAGAATAAGCGTGAACTGGGCGTCAGGGAGCCTGCTCGCCCGAGCCTTTCCTTTGCTCGCCCGAGCAGCGTCTCTGTCGGGTTTTCATCGTGCGCACAACCACGTATCCTGATGGACTGCTCGCCCGAGCAGCACCTTTGCTCGCCCGAGCCGAGCATCTGCCCGACCCTCGTCGTGCACGCAACCATCCATCCAGATGGCCAGCTCGCCCGAGCCATCTTATGGCTTGCCCGAGCCGAGCTACTGTCCGGGTATGCTGCGCACGCGACCTTCCGCCCTGCGACGGCTTGTGGCGGACAGAGGGCCTGCTCGCCCGAGCCGTGCCCTTGCTCGCCCGAGCGAACGTTCTGGAAGACACCGTTTCTTCGCTGTTTTGACTTAATTTTAGAATTAGTATAAATAGCTAGTTGTTATGTGTTTCCAGGAGCTTTTGATGAATTATGAACATGCTTATGCATTGGTTAGGGTTTCCCTAAACTTCTCTCAAAATCTAGATTACTTTATCCATTAATTAAATGGTGGTGTTTCCAGTCATTCCTTTATTGATCATTTGGTGGATTCTACCTTTATGATGGTCATGGTGGGGTGTTAGGCCTTTGGTGGTGGAATCTCCTTTATCCAAGGTCATATCCAATCCTTCAATCTCTCCCACCACACCACGCTCCAATTCTATACTTGTGGGCAAGACTCTTCGACATGTACAACTCTTTTAGTTTGGTCCAAAGCTCCCGAGGTTTCTCGATATGCATCACCTCTCTCTGAATATGCTCTGCGAAACACAACTAAATCCTTGCCAGAGTCTTATCTTCCCGCTTCTTCCACTCCCGTGGACTTAGGTTACCTTTAATCTCGTTCTGGAGCTTTTTGAAGTCTCATCGCTCATAGTTTCGTCAGTCTTCGAATCGGGATACTCAATCACATCCCACAACCTTTGCTGAATCAGGACCGCCTTCATCTACAGTCTCCACATAGTGAAACTCGTTGTTCCATCGAATTTTGTAATTTCACACATCGTGATCGAAGCCTTCTCCACCTTGCTTAGATAACACTTGTTGGAGAAAATTAATAATAGCAAGGTAATAACGGAAGCGAAATAAATAATGAATTAAGATGACGGAAATTACGACAAAATTCAGGAACAAAATAAGAGCGATGAGACAAAACCAGGTTTACGTGGGAAACCGAAGAACTCGAAGAAAAACCTACGGACGGCGACAGCCAGAAAACGATCCACTATGAGAAAGGAGGAGTACAACCTGATCACTAACACAGCGTGTGATGTGATCCACAATAGAGGAGATTGCAACAACAAATCTCTCTCACTCACAACTCACAATCTTTCTCTCTCGGGATACACTTTGAAAATATTGGTGAGA
Source organism: Portulaca oleracea (assembly GCA_029582165.1). Classification (NCBI taxonomy): domain Eukaryota; kingdom Viridiplantae; phylum Streptophyta; class Magnoliopsida; order Caryophyllales; family Portulacaceae; genus Portulaca; species Portulaca oleracea. Next base: position 11,285,875 of record CM055876.1, read on the forward strand.
CCTTTTTCTCTCTCAATATTTTCTCTCTTGCTCTGGTGTAGTTTAGGTGGAGATACAAGTTTAATATTTATACTAATAGAGAAGAAAGGAAACTAGGTTAAAATAATAAGCTAAAAACAAACATCCTCCGTCGCTGACAAAAAACGGATCTTCGAAGGAGGCGCCTTATAAACGTCTCATATAACGCTTAGCGGCGTATTGTTGGCGCAACAGAGGACACGATGGTAGCGTTTTTGAGCGACGTCTACTCTTCTCTCGTTCTGGGCCCCACCGAGAATCTAATGGGCCACAAAACCCAACAAACTCTACCTTGGATCATGATCCGAGCCATTGGTCCAGACAAGCATCTTGACTGTCGCCAACAACACGCCCGTCCACAGGGCGTAGCCCCGTAGGACTCTCACATGCTCTACTCATCAAGGTTGGGAACTGTTGCCGCATTTCCTTTCACAGTAGACCCCTGTAAGGTGTATAGGCTGCCCTTCCTGGATCCCTTTATATGAACCATTTAACCTCTGCACACTTTCAGGACACCATCTTCTGCTTCGTACCTGCAACCGATAGCCTCAAAGGTACCCAAAGAAATCAAATTACGGGGTATGTTCGGAATATATTGAACCTCCCTCAGGGTTCTAACAATGCCATCATGGGTCCGTATCTTGATGCTACCAATCCATGCAACCTCGCAAGCCGGGTCGTTGCCCTTAGTCACAACCCCGGTGTTAACACTCTCTTAGGACTCAAACCATTCCTTATGAGGACACATGTGGTAGGTGTACCTTGTACCAAGAACCCACTCATTCCAAGCTATCCTACTTGCCGAGGTAGCCAAAGCCTCATCCGTAACAATAAACCCCTCACCATTTGAATCAGACTCAACATAGTTTGCAGTACCAGTTTTGGTGCGTTTATCCTTGCTACCCCTATTTCGAGATTTGTGCTTTGTCAAAAAATTACTCTCTACATGCCCATTGTTACAACAGTAATTACACTTCTTATGCTGGTGAGGACTCCTAGACTTTGAACGGTTTTTAGACTCCCCTCTATACCCGTTGCCATCATTGCCCATTCCCCTTCCAAACAAGCCCTCACTAGTATGGTCATCACCCTCACTATCAAAATCTCTCCTTAGACAGTAAACAAGCTTTTACTTCACTAAGGTTAAGGACACCACGGTTCCCATACAACATGATCTCCTTAAATTGTTTATGTGATGCAGGTAGGAACAAAATTAAATGAAAAGCCTTATCCTCATCAGTGTGTTTCTCATCCATTTATTCTAACTAAGTAATAATAGAATCTAATTCACTGATATGTGCTTGCATGGAAGTATCTGAGGGCATTCTCAATATGTAGAGTTTCTCCTTCATTCTATACTTATTGGCAAGACTCTTCGACATGTACAACTCTTTTAGTTTGGTCCAAAGCTCCCGAGGTTTCTCGATATGCATCACCTCTCTCCTAATATGCTCTGCCAAACACAACTGAATCCCTGCAAGAGTCTTATCTTCCTGCTTCTTCCACTCCCGTGGACTTAGGTTACCTTTAATCTCGTTCTGGAGCTTTTTGAAGTCTCATCGCTCATTGTTTCATCAGTCTTCGAATCGGGATACTCAATCACATCCCACAACCATTGCTGAATCAGGACCGCCTTCATCTACAGTCTCCACATAGTGAAACTCCTTGTTCCATCGAATTTTGTAAGTTCACACTTCATGATCGAAGCCATCTCCACCTTGCTCTGATAACACTTGTCATAGAAAATTAATAGTAGCAAGGTAACAGCGGAAGCGAAATAAATAATGAATTGAGATGACGGATATTACGACAAAATTCAGGAACAAAATAAGAGCGATGAGACAAAACCAGGTTTACGTAGGAAACCGAAGAACTCGAAGAAAAACCTACGGACTGCGACAGCCTGAAAACAATCCACTATGAGAAAGGAGGAGTACAACCTGATCTCTATCACAGTGTGTGATGCGATCCACAATAGAGGAGATTACAACAACAAATCTCTCTCACTCACAAATCACAATCTTTCTCTCTCGGGATACACTTTGAAAATATTGGTGAGACCTTGTTCCCTCTCAATATTTTCTCTCTTGCTCTGGTGTAGTTTAGATGGAGATACAAGTTTAATATTTTCTCTCTTGCTCTGGTGTAGTTTAGATGGGGATACACTTTGAAAATATTGGTGAGACCTTATAAGCGCTAGAAGCGTCTCCCATATGGCGCTCACTGTGCTTGGTGCTGGCAGCGTCAGGGAGACGATGGTAGCGTTTTTGAGCGACGTCTGCTCTTCTAACGTTCTGGACTCCACCAAGGATCCAATGTGCAACAAAACCCAACAAACTCCACCTTGGACCATGATCTAAGCCATTTCTCCAGACAAGCATCTTGACTGTCGCCATCCACACGCCCCTCCATAGGGCGTCGCCCCGTAGGGCTCTCACATGCTCAACTCATGAAGGTTGGGAACTGTTGCCACAACTCCTATCATAGTACACCCTTGTAGGGTGTATAGGCTGCCCTTCCTGGTTCCCTTTATATGAACCATGGAACCTCTGAACACTTTTAGGACACCATCTTCTGCTTCGTACCTGAAACCGTTATCCTCAAAGATACCCAAAGAAATCAGATTACGGGTTATGTTCGGAATATAACGAAACTCCTTCAGGGTTCTAACAATGTAGTCATGGGTCCGTATCTTGATGTTACCAATCCATGCAACCTCGCAAGTCAAGTCATTGCCCATAGTCACAAACCCCGGTGTTAACACTCTCATAGGACTCAAACCAGTCCTTATGAGGACACATGTGGTAGGTGCACTCAATACCAAGAACTCACTCATTCAAAGCTACCCTACTTGCCGAGGTAGCCAAAGCCTCATCCGTAACAAGAAACCCCTCACCATCTGATTCAGACTCAACACAGTTTGCAATACCAGTTTTGGTGCGGTTATCATTACTACCCCTCTTTTGAGATTTCTGCTTTGTCAAACAATTACTCTCTACATGCCCCATTGTTACGACTGTAATTACACTTCTTATGCTGGTGAGGACTCCTAGAATTTGAACAGTTTTTAGACTCCCCTCTATACCCGTTGCCATCATTGCCCATTCCCCTTCCAAACAAGCCCTCACTAGTATGGTCATCACCCTCACTATCAAATCTCTCCTTAGCCAGTAAACAAGCTTTTACTTCACTAAGGTTAAGGACACCATGGTTCCCATACAACATGATCTCCTTAAATTGTTTATGTGATGCAGGTAGGGACAAAATTAAATGAAAATCCTTATCCTCATCAGTGTGTTTCTCATCCATTGATTCTACCGCAGTAATAATAGAATCTAATTCAATGATATGTGCTTGCATGGAAGTTTCTGAGGGCATTCTCAATATGTAGAGTTTCTCCTTCATTCTATACTTATTGGCAAGACTCTTCGACATGTACAACTCTTTTAGTTTGGTTCAAAGCTCCCGAGGTTTCTCGATATGCATCACCTCTCTCTGAATATGCTCTGCGAAACACAATTGAATCCCTGCCAGAGTCTTATCTTCCTGCTTCTTCCACTCTCGTGGACTTAGATTACCTTTAATCTCATTCTGGAGCTTTTTGAAGTCTCATCACTCATTGTTTCATCAGTCATCGAATCGGGATACTCAATCACATCCCACAACCTTTGCTGAATAAGGATCGCCTTCATCTACAGTCTCCACAGAGTGAAACTCCTTATTCCATCAAATTTCGTCATTTCACACTTCGTGATGGAAGCCATCTCCACCTTGCTCTGATACCACTTGTCAGAGAAAATTAATATTAGCAAGGTAATAGCGGAAGCGAAATAAATAATGAATTGAGATGACGGCAATTACGACAAAATTCAGGAACAAAATAAGAGCGATGAGACAAAACCAAGTTTACGTGGGAAATCAAAGAACTCGAATAGAAACCTACGGACGGCATCAACCAGAAAACAATCCACTATGAGAAAGGAGGAGTAAAATATGACCACTATCACAACGTTTGATGCGATCTACAACAGAGGAGATTACAACAACAAATGTCTCTCACTCACAACTCACAATCTTTCTCTCTCGGGATACAATTTAAAAATATTGGTGAGACCTTTTTCCCTCTCAATATTTTCTCTCTTGCTCTCGGGTAGTTTAGGTGGAGATACAAGTTTAATACTTACACTAATAGAGAAGAAAGGAAACTAGGTTAAAACAATAAGCTAAAAACAAACATCTGTCGCCGCTGAAAAAAACCGATCTTCGAAGGAGGCGCTTGAAGCGCCTTATAAGCGCTAGCAGCGTCTCCCATATGGCGCTCGCTGTGCTTGGCACTGGCAGCGTCAGGGACACAATGGTAGCGTTTTTTAGCGACCTTTGCTCTTCTCACGTTCTAGACTCCACCAAAGATCCAATGGGCAACAAAACCCAACAAACACCACATTGGACCATGATCTGAGCCATTGGTCCAGACAAGCATCTTGACTGTCACCATCAACACGCCCCTCTTTAGGGCGTAGCCCCGCAGGGCTCTCACATGCTCAACTCATCAAGGTTGGGAACTGTTGCCGCAGTTCCTATCACAGTAAACCCTTGTAAGGTGTATAGGCTGCCCTTCCTGGTTCCCTTTATATGAACCATGGAACCTCTACACACTTTCAAGACACCATCTTCTGCTTCGTACCTGCAACCGTTATCCTCAAAGGTACCCAAAGAAATCAGATTACGGGTTATGTTAGGAATATAACGAACCTCCTTCAGGGTTCTAACAATGCCATCATGGGTCCGTATCTTGATGCTACCAATGCTTATCCGTAACAATAAACCCCGGTGTTAACACTCTCATAGGACTCAAACCAGTCCTTATTAGGACACATGTGGTAGGTGCACTCAGCACCAAGAACCCACTCATTCAAAGCTACCCTACTTGCCGTGGTAGCCAAAGCCTCATCCGTAACAAAAAACACCTCACCATCTGAATCAGGCTCAACACAGTTTGCAGTACCAGTTTTGGTGCGGTTATCATTACTACCCCTCTTTTTAGATTTCTGCTTTATTAAACAATTATTCTCTACATGCCCCATTGTTACGACTGTAATTACACTTCTTATGCTGGTAAGGACTCCTAGACTTTGAAAGGTTTTTAGACTCCCCTCTATACCTGTTGCCATCATTGCTCATTCATCTTCCAAACAAGCCCTCATTAGTATGGTCATAACCCTCACTATCAAATCTCTCCTTAGACAGTAAACAAGCTTTTACTTCACTAAGGTTAAGGACACCACGGTTCCCATACAACATGATCTCCTTAAATTGTTTATGTGATGCAGGTAGGGACAAAATTAAATAAAAAGCCTTATCCTCATCAGTGTGTTTCTCATCTATTGATTCTAACTCAGTAATAATAGAATCAAATTCACTGATATGTGCTTGCATAGAAGTATCTGAGGGCATTCTCAATGTGTAGAGTTTCTCCTTCATTCTATACTTGTTGGCAAGACTCTTCGACATGTACAACCCTTTTAGTTTGGTCCAAAGCTCCCGAGATTTCTCGATATGCATCACCTCTCTCTGAATATGCTCTGCGAAATACAACTAAATCCCTGCCAGAGTCTTACCTTCCTGCTTCTTCCACTCCCGTGGACTTAGGTTACCTTTAATCTCGTTCTGGAGCTTTTTGAAGTCTCATCGCTCATAGTTTCGTCAGTCTACGAATCGGGATATTCAATCACATCCCACAACCTTTGCTGAATCAGGACCGCCTTCATCTACAGTCTCCACATATTGAAACTCGTTGTTTCATCGAATTTTGTAATTTCACACTTCGTGATCGAAGCCATCTCCACCTTGCTCTGATACCACTTGTTAGAGAAAATTAATAGTAGCAAGGTAACAGCGGAAGCGAAATAAATAATGAATTGAGATGACGAAAATTACGACAAAATTCAGGAACAAAATAAGAGCGATGAGACAAAACCAGGTTTACGTGGGAAACCAAAGAACTCGAAGAAAAACTTACGGACGGCGACAGCCAGAAAACAATCCACTATGAGAAAGGAGGAGTAAAATCTGATTACTATCACAGCGTTTGATGTGATCCACAACAGAGGAGATTACAACAACAAATATCTCTCAGTCACAACTCACAATCTTTCTCTCTCGGGATAAACTTTGAAAATATTGGTGAGACCTTTTTCCCTCTCTATATTTTCTCTCTTGCTCTGGTGTAGTTTAGGTGGAGATACAAGTTTAATATTTATACTAATAGAGAAGAAAAGAAACTAGGTTAAAACAATAAGCTAAAAACAAACATCTGTCGCCGCTGACAAAAAACGGATCTTCGAAGGAGGCGCTAGCAGCGCCTTATAAACGCTAGCAGCGTCTCCCATATGGCCCGCTGTGCTTAGCGCTGGCAGCGTCAGGGACACGATGGTAGCGTTTTTTAGCGACGTCTGCTCTTCTCTCGTTCTGGGCCTCACCGAGGATCTAATGGGCCACAAAACCCAACAAACTCTACCATGGACCATGATCCGAGCCATTTGTCCAGACAAGCATCCTTACTGTCACCATCAACACGCCCGTCCACAGGGCGTAGCCCCGCAGGGCTCTCACATGCTCAACTCATCAAGGTTGGGAACTGTTGCCGCATTTCATTTCACAGTAGACCCCTGTAAGGTGTATAGGGCGCCCTTCCTAGATCCCTTTATATGAACCATGGAACCCCTGCACACTTTCAGGACACCATCTTCTGCTTCGTACCTGCAACCGTTAGCCTCAAAGGTACCGAAAGAAATCAAATTACGGGGTATGTTCGGAATATAACGAACCTCCTTCAGGGTTCTAACAATGCCATCATGGGTCCGTATCTTGATGCTACCAATCCATGCAACCTCGCAAGCCGGGTCGTTGCCCTTAGTCACAACCCTGGTGTTAACACTCTCAAAGGACTCAAACCATTCCTTATGAGGACACATGTGGTAGGTGCACCCAGTACGAAGAACCCACTCATTCCAAGCTATCCTACTTGCCGAGGTAGCCAAAGCCTCATCCGTAAGAATAAACCCCTCACTATTTGAATCAGACTCAACATAGTTTACAGTACCAGTTTTGGTGCGTTTATCCTTACTACCCCTCTTTTGAGATTTCTGCTTTGTCAATAAATTACTCTCTACATGCCAATTGTTACAACAGTAATTACACATCTTATGCTGGTGAGGACTCCTAGAATTTGAACGGTTTTTAGACTCCCCTCTATACCCGTTGCCATCATTGCCAATTCCCCTTCCAAACAAGCCCTCACTAGTATGGTCATCACCCTCACTATCAAATCTCTCCTTAGACAGTAAACAAGCTTTTACTTCACTAAGCTTTTACAACATGATCTCCTTAAATTGTTTATGTGATGCAGGTAGGGACAAAATTAAATGAAAAGCCTTATCCTCATCAGTGTGTTTCTCATTCAATTATTCTAACTCAGTAATAATAGAATCTAATTCACTGATATGTGCTTGCATGGAAGTATCTGAGTGCATTCTCAATATGTAGAGTTTCTCCTTCATTCAATACTTATTGGCAAGACTCTTCGACATGTACAACTCTTTTAGTTTGGTCCAAAGCTCCCGAGGTTTCTCGATATGCATCACCTCTCTCTGAATATGCTCTGCCAAACACAATTGAATCCCTGCCGGAGTCTTATCTTACTGCTTCTTCCACTCCCGTGGACTTAGGTTACCTTTATTCTCGTTCTGGAGCTTGTTGAAGTCTCATCGCTCATTGTTTCATCAGTCTTCCACATCCCACAACCTTTGCTGAATCAGGACCGCCTTCATCTACAGTCTCCACACAGTGAAACTCCTTGTTCCATCGAATTTTGTAATTTCACACTTCGTGATCGAAGCCATCTCCACCTTGCTCTAATAACACTTGTAAGAGAAAATTAATAGTAGTAAGGTAACAGCGAAAGCGAAATAAATAATGAATTGAGAGGACGGAAATTACGACAAAATTCAGGAACAAAATAAGAGCGATGAAACAAAACCAGGTTTACGTGGGAAACCGAAGAACTCGAAGAAAAATCTACGCACGGTGACAGCCAGAAAACAATCCACTATGAGAAAGGAGGAGTACAACCTGATCTCTATCACAACGTGTGATGCGATCCACATTAGAGGAGATTACAACAACAAATCTCTCTCACTCACAACTCACAATCTTTCTCTCTCGGGATACACTTTGAAAATATTGGTGAGACCTTTTTCCCTCTCAATATTTTCTCTCTTGCTCTGGTGTAGTTTAGGTGGAGATACAAATTTAATATTTATTCTTGTAGAGACGAAAGGAAACTAGGTTAAAACAATAAGCTAAAACAAAACATCTGCCGATGCTGAAAAAAACCGATCTTCGAAGGAGGCGCTTGAAGCGCCTTATAAGCGCTAGCAGCGTCTCCCATATTGCGCTCGCTGTGCTTGGCGCTGGCAGCGTCAGGGACACGATGGTAGCGTTTTTGAGCGACGTCTGCTCTTCTCACGTTCTGGACTCCACCAAGGATCCAATGGGCCACAAAACCCAACAAACAACACCTTGGACCATGATCTGAGCCATTTCTCCAGACAAGCATCTTGACTGTCGCCATCAACACGCCCCTCCGTAGGGCGTAGCCCTGTAGGGCTCTCACATGCTCAACTCATCAAGGTTGGGAACTGTTGCCGCAGTTCCTATCACAGTAAACCCTTGTAGGGTGTATAGGCTGCCCCTCCTGGTTCCCTTTATATGAACCATGGAACCTCTGAACACTTTTAGGACACCGTCTTCTACTTCGTACCTGCAACCGTTATTCTCAAAGGTACCCAAAGAAATCAGATTACGGGTTATGTTCGGAATATAACGAACCTCCTTCAGGGTTCTAACAATGCCATCTGATAAGTGCTTCTTGTATATATGAATACTTGGTTGTTTTGATTGGAATTTGGGAAATATTTGATTTGATTGTGTTATTTTATACCCGAATTTCCCATATTACACTTGGTTTGGAGTGTGGTGAGTTTTGTAGGGAATTTGTGAAGAATCGATGTAAACCGAGCCCAAAAAGCAAGTGTAGATCCAAGTTATGAGCTTAAAGGACCAAGAAGTGAGGTGTTGGATCATCCAAGGCCCAAACAATGGCCCAAAGTACCCCTAGGCTCGAGAAAGCAGTGACACGGGTGCCCCCAAGTGAAGAACAAACTTGCTAGGAATCAACAATGGAGGACTTTTGCTCCTCCACTTCAAAGTATGTTCGAGTTGCTCTTCAATCTTCAATCTTCTCTCAATCTTCAATGATGGAATGGAATATGGATGATGAATGATATGATTAGGGCATGAAATGGATGACGGTGGAATGATTCCCCTTTTACTCGGCCAGAAATCCGCATAATATAGGCAAACATCACTTCAAAACCGCCGGAAATGAAAAGACAAGAGAGACACGGACCGTGCCAGGGTAGGCACGGACCGTGCCCCATGTGACACGGACCGTGCTCCCTGTGACACGGGCCGTGTCAGCTTTCTTCTTGACTTTTCTCACTCTCTGGGGGCACCCGTGTCACTGCTTTCTCGAGCCTAGGGGTACTTTGGGCCATTGTTTGGGCCTTGGATGATCCAACACCTCACTTCTTGGTCCTTTAAGCTCATAACTTGGATCTACACTTGCTTTTTGGGCTCAGTTTACATCGATTCTTCACAAATTCCCTACAAAACTCACCAAACTCCAAACCAAGTGTAATATGGGAAATTCGGGTATAAAATAACACAATCAAATCAAATATTTCCCAAATTCCAATCAATACAACCAAGTATTCATATATACAAGAAGCACTTATCAAAATCCCCCATGCTTAGTCCTTGCTTGTCCCTAAGCATGTCCAAACTCAAAAGAAAAGGCAAAGAAAGAAAATAAAAGAAAACGGGACAAAATGACTCAAAGAACTCAAGCAAAAGTAAAAAGACTCAAAAGTAAAAATTAACAAAAATGAAACTTTTTTATTAATTACAACTCTTAAGGATGGCAAAGATAGAACATTCAATCAACCCAATCTAATCTAAAGTACAGCCCGAGAGTGAAAAAGAAGCCAATTTACACAAGTAAATGAAGACAAATTATTCAAGAATGGTACCGATCAAGTTCAACCAATCACCCTTAATCACCGAATGAGATAAGAAGGCACATGTTAAGCATGAAACTAGGTAAGAATGAAGAGCAAACTCACTTTCTGGGAATGTGGAAGCACTCCTCTCATGTGTTTAAATATGAAAAAAATCATTGAAAGTTCGCTCAAATACTCAAACCAAAGTCACAACCAACCACATACTTGCTAAGAATCTCAACTCTCCAACGCAATTTGCAAAGCAACAATGACAATCAAGAGGACTTTCAAGGGTTGTAACGGGGCTAAGGTTAAGGGTAAGGAGTGGAAAATATTTGGGAATTGTGGAGCTAAAAGCCAAAGCTTGAAATTATGTCGCACCAATTCATACATACACTCTTACCACTTAAAATCAATCCAAATCAACTCCACAAACAATTGGAAACTTGCCTCAAAACAAAAAAACACAATGTCAAACACTTTATTCTCTTTTTTCTTCTTTTTTTTTCCGGAATTCTCCGATTTTTTTCTTTTTTTTCACACTTTTTCTTTTTTGTTTTTTTTTCTTTGAATAAAACACACAAACAAACAAACTCACACTTATATACACCTCACTAGGCAAGTTCCAACTCTACCCAACAACTTCAATGTACATAATTTGGGGAATCAAATCAATATTTACAACTCAAACCAATTCCCCATCACAAACCAAACCACCAAAGTAACCATAATCAACCCAACTTCATACTCAACACATTTCAAGCAATGGCTTAAGGGTAGGAAATATATAATCGGCCAAGGCTCATAATATGGGTTCAAGAAAAGAAAAAGTCAAGGCTAGAAAGGGCTAACTAAGGATATTCTGATGTAAACGGGTGGTCAAGGCTTGCGGGTTCAAATCCTAATGCCTCTATCATCTAGTCAGTGTACAACGCATAGCAATTTCAAGGAGATGTAAAGCAAATGAAGGAGGATGCCACAATGGTGAATCCCTCATGGAAATTAGACTAATAAAAATGATTAGTCTTTTCTTTTAGGCTTATGTGGACTCACGGGTAGCGCTCAACAATCATTACCTAGTTTAAAAAGATATGCATATGCACAACTCACTCTTACAATAGAAACAAAGGCAATCGGTCTTACTATCCTAGCACAATTCTCACAACATTTAGCTTCACAACTCATGTCAACTCACAGTCTTTCACAAACGGGCTATACAGGATCAAATCAAGTCAAAAGAGAAACTATCTCGCCAAATCCTATATTAAACCTTTTTGTTTTTTTTCTTTTTCTATTTTTTTCTCTTTTTTTTTCAAAAACCTTTTACAAGATTCAAAATGAAAATAAGAAAATAAGAAAACGAAAATGAACTACGAAAAGAGGAAATTAAAACTACAAGCAAATCTAGAAATCAAAGAAAATAAAAACAAAACAAAAGAAAAAGACTCAAAACAAGTTAAAAACGACTCAAAACACACATATCCACAAAAAGTTTACACAAATCCCCCCATGCTTGAACCGAGCATTGTCCGCAATGCAAAACATCACCCGAGAAGCAAAGGAAGAAAACACAAATCTAGAAGAATCAAAAATAAAAAGAAGAAAAATAAGGAAAAATTTTAGAAAATCCTAAAAAAAATAAAATGAAATCGAAAAAGCTTGGGTTGCCTCCCAAGAAGCGCTTGTTTAATGTCCTAAGCTAGACAAGGTACCTCTCAACCGGGCGAATAGTCCATAACTCCATAGCCAAGGGTTTTAGGAGCTCCATCTTGTAAAGTACCTTCAAACGTCTTCAAATTGACCCTACAGCTTGGGTCAAACTCATCACCTCTTTCAAAAATGGAAGGATCTCCATCATCAAACCTGAAAATCTCATCCAATGTACCCTTGTTAATGGCATAAGGCACGTTCTTGATGATGTTCGGTGGGGGCAAAATTTCTTTTATTCCCACCCTTGCATCGCCAAGTTCATGGCCTTTATCAATAAATAAACCACAAGAATTTGCAACAAAATGGTCACGAGATTTCTCATGCTTTTCATTCTCCAGTACATGCACACAGTCATCTTTCTTTTCACAAATCATACCATCAACATTCTTATCCTTCTCACCAAACACATCAACACCAAAGCAAGGGGAAACGCCACGTGGCAAAACATCACGGAATAAATCAAACTCAAGTTCATGTTCCCTATCCTAAACTTCATCTTTCCACATTGTACATCTATGACACACCCTACGGTAGCAAGAAAAGGTCTCCCCAAAATGATTTGGTTACGGGAATCTTCGGGCATATCAAGGACGACAAAATCAATCGACACATAGCAATCACCCACCTTAAGGGGAAAATCCTCCAAAATACCCTTAGGGTACTTGATAGAACGATCCGCCATTTGCAATGACATGGTAGTTGGTCTCAACTCTCCTAGGTTCAACCGTTCATACAAAGAATAGGGCATTAAGCTTACACTAGAACCCACATCACACAAAGCTCGGTCAACGGTTAAGCTACCTAGGCCACATGGAATACTAAAGCTTCCCGGGTCCTTAAGCTTAGGAGTAAGCTTGTTAAGAACCACAGAACTACATTCTTCAGTCAAAGCAACTTCCTCAATTTCATCAATTTTCCTCTTTTTAGAGAGGATTTCTTTCAAAAACTTTGCATACAAAGGCATTTGAGATAAAACATCCAAAAACGGCACATTCACATTCAATTGCTTTAACATATTAAAGAACTTGCCGAATTTTGCATCAAATTTAGCCTTAGCATATCTTTGAGGAAAGGGTAACGGTGGTTTGTAAACTCTAGGTGGAGATGAAGGTCGGGTTTCGGTGTTCTCTTTTGAATGCTCACTCTCAAGGTCTTTCTCTCTTTCAAAACTAACAACATTCTCACTAGGCTTCTCAACCTCTTTCTTAACCACTACTCCCCCATGCTTGGTATTTGGCACGCTAGGTCCCTCATATTGTGTCCCACTCCTCAAAACAATGGCATTACATTGTTCCTTAGGGTTAGGTTCGGGCTTTCCGGGAAGCATTCATGGAGGGGTAGTGGAGGTACCAGCTTGAATGGCAATTTGATTCTCAAGCATTTGAGTGTGGGTGCTCATAAGGTCAACTTTAGTAGCTAAGGCCTTAATCACCTCATCTTGTCTTTGTTGGTGCTCAAGTTGCCGTTGTTGATGATGTTGTTGAGACAACATCAAAGCTTGTATCATAGCCTCTAGGTTAGGCTTTTGGGGAGCTTGTGGTGGAGGTGCTTGGGGTTGTCTTTGTCCTTGGGGTTGACCCATTTGGTTATTATTCCGGTAAGAAAAGTTGGGGTGGTACCTAAAACCGGGATTGTAAGTATTGGAAAAAGGGTCAAAGTTTTGCCTATGAGAAGGGTTACCAACATAGTTAACCACTTCGGTCGATTCATTGCTAACCAACCCACTAGGACAATTCAAGGTCTCATGCTCATATGATTGACACGACGCACATGGTTGGGGAGAGGGAGCATTCACATTCAACAAATCCATCTTCTTAGTCATGGCATCCAACTTAGCATTCAACATAGAAATAGCATCAACTTCATACTTACCTCCCGTTCTCTTGGAACGGGGCTTTGACCACTGGTAGCTATTGATCGCCATCTCCTCAATCAAAGTTTGGAGTTCCGCCACTGTCTTGGACATGATGTTGCCTCCCGCCGCCGCCAAGATGTTGGCCCTCAAGTTGTCATCCACCCCGTTGTAGAAGGCTTGTATCGGGACCCATGGTTCTAAACCATGGTGGGGGCATTGACATAAGAGATCCTTGAACCTCTCCCACGCTTCATAGAGGGACTCATCCGGCTCTTGGACAAATGTTGAGATTTGATTCCGAAGGCTCGTCAACTTGCTAGGAGGAAAGTACTTCGCCAAGAATAGGCTAGCAAGTTGGTCAAAAGTGGTGATGGCAGAGCTTGTTGGAAGAGCGTTCAACCACACCCAAGCCTTCCCTTCAAGTGAAAAGGGAAACAATCGCAGCTAGATTGCATCGGGCGTTGCACCATTTGCCTTAAAGGTCTCACATGCTTGGTTGAATAGGCGAAGGTGCCGGTTGGGATCTTCATTGGGGAGGCCATGGAATGGGTTGGCCTTCACCAAATTGATGAGTGAACTCCTCAGCTCGAAATCGTCAGAGGCCACTCTTGGAGGATTAATGGCGGAGGGTTGATTTGTGACATTTGGCATCACATAGGAGCCAAGCGTGATTCTAGGCCCTCCACCGCCGTCACCGCCGGACATGGTGTTCTTTCGCTTGGAGTTCTCTTCTTGTCTTCTCCGGGCGTGCTCTAACTTTTGCTTCTTTCGCCGGGAGCGAAAGGTTCTTTCGATTTCAAGATCAAGCTCAAAGAGTGGAGCTTTTTGCATGCACATAGAGTAAACCTCGCAAGACAAAAACAAAAACACCAAGGAAAATCAAAACAGAAAATAAAAGACTTAGGAAACCTTAGGGTATTCGTTCAGTGGCTGGCTAGGGACAAAATCCCCGGCAACGGCGCAAAAAACTTGATAGGCCGCAAGTGCACGGGTGAAATTGTAGCATAAATCAAGGTCGTTCCCACAGGGACCTTTCCTTTCAACGCACTGAACTAGCCTCCTAGTTGATCGCTAAGTCGATCCGGTTATTGTTTTGAATCAACTAAATCTAACTCTAATCACAATCAAAGTCTAAACAAACGAATATTCATTGAACTATTCTGATGAAATCAAGGGAAAAAGGTGTTCAGGGGATGAAACCTAAGTCAAATAACGAATCAACAATGTGGATTGAACTCTCATTTCATTAATTTGCACAATCGAGGTTCGATAATCGCATAGAATACTTCGCAATGAGATTTTGCCACTAGAGCGAATTGCCAAGACTAACCAAGCACCTACTTTCGTGGTTATTTCGATTTAGTCAAGGTTAAAGATCTAATTATCTCAAGAACCCTAGTTAAAACATCTATGTCTAGATAATTTTAACTAGTTCAATTTAGGTTTTCGGGTAATCAAACTTCTCCTTTCGGTACTTCATTCAACAACCTATAAACATGCAATTGGTGATCAAGAAAAAGCAATAACAATTCAATTCAAAGACCAAATAGATTGAAACAAACTAAATTCATGATAATTCAATCCAACAAAGTCAATTCATCAAGCAACTTCAAAGGTTCATCCCCCAAACTAAAAGAACTACTCACAATTCATGTTTAAAACTACAAAGCAATTGAAATCTAGTCTAGAAAGCATATGGAAATCTATGAGAGATTGAGAAATAAACCCAAGTGAAGAACAAACTTGCTACGAATCAACAATGGAGGACTTTTGCTCCTCCACTTCAAAGTATGTTCGAGTTGCTCTTCAATCTTCAATCTTCTCTCAATCTTTAATGATGGAATGGAATTTGGATGATGAATGATATGATTAGGGCATGAAATGGATGATGGTGGAATGATTCCCCTTTTACTCGGCCAGAAATCCGCATAATATAGGCAAACATCATTTCAAAACCGCCGGAAATGAAAAGACAAGAGAGACACGGACCGTGCCAGGGTAGGCACGGACCGTGCCCAATGTGACACGGACCGTGCTCCCTGTGACACGGACCGTGCTCCCTGTGACACGGACCGTGTCAGCTTTCTTCTTGACTTTTCTCACTCTCTGGTCATAGACACGACCCGTGCTCTTCCTGGGGGCACCCGTGTCACTGTTTTCTCGAGCTTAGGGGAACTTTGGGCCATTGTTTGGGCCTTGGATGATCCAACACCTCACTTCTTGGTCCTTTAAGCTCATAACTTGGATCTACACTTGCTTTTTGGGCTCGGTTTACATCGATTCTTCACAAATTCCCTACAAAACTCACCAAACTCCAAACCAAGTGTAATATGGGAAATTTGGGTATAAAATAACACAATCAAATCAAATATTTCCCAAATTCCAATCAATACAACCAAGTATTCATATATACAAGAAGCACTTATCACCATCACGGGTCCGTATCTTGATGCTACCAATCCATGCAACCTCGCAAGTCGGGTCATTGCCCATATTCACAACCCCGGTGTTAACACTCTCATAGGACTCAAACCAGTCCTTATAAGGACACATGTGGTAGGTGCACTCAGTACCGAGAACCCACTCATTCAAAGCTACCCTACTTGCCGAGGTAGCCAAAGCCTCATTCGTAACAATAAACCCCTCACCATTTGAATCAGACTCAACATAGTTTGCAGTACCAGATTTGGTGTGGTTATCATTACTACCCCTCTTTTGAGATTTCTGCTTTGTCAAAAAATTACTCTCTTCATGCCCATTGTTACGACAGTAATTACACTTCTTATGCTGGTGAGGACTCCTAGACTTTGAACGGTTTTTAGACTCCCCTCTATACCCGTTGCCATCATTGCCCATCCCCTTCCAAACAAGCCCTCACTAGTATGGTCATCACCCTCACTATCAAATCTCTCCTTAGCCAGTAAACAAGCTTTTACTTCACTAAGGGTAAGGACATCACGGTTCCCATACAACATGATCTCCTTAAATTGTTTATGTGATGCAGGTAGGGACAAAATTAAATGAAAAGCCTTATCCTCATCAGTGTGTTTCTCATCTATTGATTCTAACTCAGTAATAATAGAATAAAATTCACTGATATGTTCTTGCATAGAAGTATCTGAGGGCATTCTTAATGTGTAGACTTTCTTCTTCATTCTATACTTGTTGGCAAGACTCTTCGACATGTACAACTCTTTTAATTTGGTCCAAAGCTCCCGAGGTTTCTCGATATGCATCACCTCTCTCTGAATATGCTCTGCGAAACACAACTAAATCCCTGCCAGAGTCTTATCTTCCTGCGTCTTCCACTCCCGTGGAGTTAGGTTACCTTTAATCTCGTTCTGGAGCTTTATGAAGTCTCATCGCTCATAGTTTCGTCAATCTTCGAATCGGGATACTCAATCACATCCCACAACCTTTGTTGAATCAAGACCGCCTTCATCTACAGTCTCCACATAGTGAAACTCCTTGCTCCATCGAATTTTTGTAATTTCACACGTCGTGATCGAAGCCATCTCCACCTTGCTCTGATACCACTTGTTAGAGAAAATTAATAGTAGCAAGGTAACAGCGGAAGCGAAATAAATAATGAATTGAGATGACGGCAATTACGACAAAATTCAGGAAAAAAATAAGAGCGATGAGACAAAACCTAGTTTACGTGGGAAATCGAAGAACTCGAAGAAAAACCTACGGACGGCGAGAACCAGAAAACAATCCACTATGATAAAGGAGGAGTAAAATCTGATCACTATCACAACGTTTGATGCGATCTACAATAGAGGAGATTACAACAACAAATCTCTCTCACTCACAACTCACAATCTTTCTCTCTCGCGATACAATTTAAAAATATTGGTGAGACCTTTTTCCCTCTCAATATTTTCTCTCTTACTCTCGGGTAGTTTAGGTTGAGATACAAGTTTAATACTTAGACTAATAGAGAAGAAAGCAAACTAGGTTAAAACAATAAGCTAAAAACAAACATCTGCCGCCGCTGATAATAAACGGATCTTCGAAGGAGGCGCTTGCAGCGCCTTATAAGCGCTAGCAGCGTCTCCCATATGGCCCGATGTGCTTGGCGCTGGCAGCGTCAGGGACCCGATGGTAGCGTTTTTGAGCGACGTCTGCTCTTCTCTCGTTCTAGGCCCCACCGAGGATCTTATGGGCCACAAAACCCAACAAACTCTACCTTGGACCATGATCCAAGCCATTGGTCCAGACAAGCATCCTTACTGTCACCATCAACATGCCCGTCCACAGAGCGTAGCCCCGCAGGGCTCTCACATGCTCAACTCATCAAGGTTGGGAACTGTTGCCGCATTTCCTTTCACAGTAGACCCCTGTAAGGTATATAGGCCGCCCTTCCTAGATCCCTTTATATGAACCATGGAACCTCTGCACACTTTCAGGACACCATCTTCTGCTTCGTACCTGCAACCGTTAGCCTCAAAGGTACCCAAAGAAATCAAATTACGGGGTATGTTCGGAATATAACGAACCTCCTTCAGGGTTCTAAAAATGCCATCATGGGTCCGTATCTTGATGCTACCAATCCATGCAACCTCGCAAGCCGGGTCGTTGCCCTTAGTCACAACCCCGGTGTTAACACTCTCATAGGACTCAAACCATTCCTTATGAGGACACATGAGGTAGGTGCACCCAGTACCAAGAACCCACTCATTCCAAGCTATCCTACTTGCCGAGGTAGCCAAAGCCTCACCCGTAATAATAAACCCCTCACCATTTGAATCAGACTCAACATAGTTTGCAGTACCAGTTTTGGTGCGTTTATCCTTACTACCCCTCTTTTGAGATTTCTGCTTTGTCAAAAAATTACTCTCTTCATGCCCATTGTTACAACAGTAATTACACTTCTTATGCTGGTGAGGACTCCTAGACTTTGAACGGTTTTTAGACTCCCCTCTATACCCGTTGCCATCATTGCCCATCCCCTTCCAAACAAGCCCTCACTAGTATGGTCATCACCCTCACTATCAAATCTCTCCTTAGCCAGTAAACAAGCTTTTACTTCACTAAGGGTAAGGACATCACGGTTCCCATACAACATGATCTCCTTAAATTGTTTATGTGATGCAGGTAGGGACAAAATTAAATGAAAAGCCTTATCCTCATCAGTGTGTTTCTCATCCATTGATTCTAACGCAGTAATAATAGAATCTAATTCACTGATATGTGCTTGCATGGAAGTATCTGAGGGCATTCTCAATATGTAGAGTTTCTCCTTCATTCTATACTTATTGGCAAGACTCTTCGACATGTACAACTCTTTTAGTTTGGTCCAAAGCTCCCGAGGTTTCTCGATATGCATCACCTCTCTCTGAATATGCTCTGCCAAACACAACTGAATCCCTGTCAGAGTCTTATCTTCCTGCTTCTTCCACTCCCGTGGAGTTAGGTTACCTTTAATCTCGTTCTGGAGCTTTTTGAAGTCTCATCGCTCATTGTTTCATCATTCTTCGAATCGGGATATTCAATCACATCCCACAACCTTTGCTGAATCAGGACCGCCTTCATCTACAGTCTCCACACAGTGAAACTCCTTGTTCCATCGAATTTCGTAATTTCACACTTCGTTATCGAAGACATCTCCACCTTGCTCTAATAACACTTGTTAGAGAAAATTATTAGTAGCAAGGTAACAGCGGAAGCGAAATAAATAATGAATTAAGATAACGGAAATTACGACAAAATTCAGGAACAAAATAAGAGCGATGAGACAAAACCAGGTTTACGTGGGAAACCGAAGAACTCGAAGAAAAACTTACGGATGGCGACGGCCATAAAACAATCCACTATGAGAAAGGAGGAGTACAACCTGATCACTATCACAGCGTGTGATGCGATCCACAATAGAGGAGATTACAATAACAAATCTCTCTCATTCACAACTAACAATTTTTCTCTCTCGGGATACACTTTGAAAATATTGGTGAGACCTTTTTCCCTCTCAATATTTTCTCTCTTGCTCTGGTGTTGTTTAGCTGGACATACAAGTTTAATATTTATATTAATAGAGAAGAAAGGAAACTAGGTTAAAACAATAAGCTAAAAACAAACATCTGCCGCCTCTGAAAAAAAACCAATCTTCGAAGGAGGCGCTTGAAGCGCCTTATAAGCGCTAGCAGCGTCTCCCATATGGCGCTCGCTGTGCTTGGCGCTGGCAGCGTCAGGGACACGATGGTAGCGTTTTTGAGCGACGTCTGCTCTTCTCACAATCTGGACTCCACCAAGGATCCAATGGGCCACAAAACCCAACAAACAACACCTTGGACCATGATCTGAGCCATTTCTCGAGACAAGCATCTTGAATGTCTCCATCAACACGCCCCTCCATAGGGCGTAGCCCAGCAGGGCTCTCACATGCTCAACTCATCAAGGTTGGGAACTGTTGCCGCAGTTCCTATCACAGTAGACCCTTGTAGGGTGTATAGGCTGCCCTTCCTGGTTCCCTTTATATGAACCATGGTACCTCTGAACACTTTCAGGACACCATCTTTTGCTTCGTACCTGCAACCGTTATCGTCAAAGGTACCCAAAGAAATAAGATTACGGGTTATGTTCGGAATATAACGAACCTCCTTCAGGGTTCTAACAATGCCATCATGGGTCCGTATCTTGATGCTACCAATCCATGCAACCTCGCAAGTCGGGTCATTGCCCATAGTCACAACCCCGATGTTAACACTATCATAGGACTCAAACCAGTCCTTTTGAGGACACATGTGGTAGGTGCACTCAGTACCCAGAACCCACTCATTCAAAGCTACCCTACTTGCCAAGGTAGGCAAAGCCTCATCCGTAAAAATAAACCCCTCACCATCTTATTCAGACTCAACACAGTTTGCAGTACCAGATTTGGTGCGGTTATCATTACTACCCCTCTTTTGAGATTTCTGCTTGTTCAAACAATTACTCTCTATATGCCCCATTGTTACGACTGTAACTACACTTCTTAGGCTGGTGAGGACTCCTAGACTTTGAACAGTTTTTAGACTCCCCTCTATACCCGTTGTCATAATTGCTCATTCCCCTTCCAAACAAGCCCTCATTAGTATGGTCATCACCCTAACTATCAAATCTCTCCTTAGACAGTAAACAAGCTTTTACTTCACTAAGGTTAAGGACACCACGGTTCCCACACAACATGATCTCCTTAAATTATTTATGTTATGTAGGTAGGGACAAAATTAAATGAAAAGCCTTATCCTCATCAGTGTGTTTCTCATCCATTGATTCTAACGCAGTAATAATAGAATCTAATTCACTGATATGTGCTTGCATGGAAGTATCTGAGGGCATTCTCAATATGTAGAGTTTCTCCTTCATTCTATACTTGTTGGCAAGACTCTTCGACATGTACAACTCTTTTAGTTTGGTCCAAAGCTCCCGAGGTTTCTCGATATGCATCACCTCTCTCTGAATATGCTCTGCGAAACACAACTAAATCCCTGCCAGAGTCTTATCTTCCTGCCTCTTCCACTCCCGTGGAGTTAGGTTACCTTTAATCTCGTTCTGGAGCTTTTTGAAGTCTCATCGCTCATAGTTTCGTCAATCTTCGAATCGGGATACTCAATCACATCCCACAACCTTTGTTGAATCAGGACCGCCTTCATCTACAGTCTCCACATAGTGAAACTCCTTGTTCCATCGAATTTTTGTAATTTCACACTTCGTGATCGAAGCCATCTCCACCTTGCTCTGATACCACTTGTTAGAGAAAATTAATAGTAGCAAGGTAACAGCGGAAGCGAAATAAATAATGAATTGAGATGACGGAAATTACGACAAAATTCAGGAACAAAATAAGAGCGATGAGACAAAACCAGGTTTACCTGGGAAACCGAAGAACTCGAAGAAAAACTTACGGATGGCGACGGCCAGAAAACAATCCACTATGAGAAAGGAGGAGTACAACCTGATCACTATCACAGCGTGTGATGCGATCCACAATAGAGGAGATTACAACAACAAATCTCTCTCACTCACAACTCACTATTTTCGCTCTCGGGATACAATTTAAAAATATTGGTGAGACCTTTTTCCCACTCAATATTTTCGCTCTTGCTCTCGGGTAGTTTATGTGGAGATGCAAGTTTAATACTTAGACTAATAGAGAAGTAAGGAAACTAGGTTAAAACAATAAGCTAAAAACAAACATCTGTCGCCGCTAACAAAAAACGGATCATCGAAGGAGGCGCTGGCAGCGCCTTATAAGCGCTAGCAGCGTCTCCCATATGGGGCCCGCTGTGCTTGGCGCTGGCACTGTCAGGGACACGATGGTAGCGTTTTTGAGCGACGTCTGCTCTTCTCTCGTTCTGGGCCCCACCGAGGATCTACTAGGCCACAAAACCCAACAAACTCCACCTTGGACCACGATCCGAGCCATTTATCCAGACAAGCATCCTTACTGTCACCATCAACATGCCCGTCCACAGAGCGTAGCCCCACAGGGCTCTCAAATGCTCAACTCATCAAGGTTGGGAACTGTTGCCGCATTTCCTTTCACAGTAGACCCCTGTAAGGTATATAGGCCGCCCTTCCTAGATCCCTTTATATGAACCATGGAACCTCTGCACACTTTCAGGACACCATCTTCTGCTTCGTACCTGCAACCGTTAGCCTCAAAGGTTCCCAAAGAAATCAAATTACGGGGTATGTTCGGAATATAACGAACCTCCTTCAGGGTTCTAAAAATGCCATCATGGGTCCTTATCTAGATGCTACCAATCCATGCAACCTCGCAAGCCGGGTCGTTGCCCTTAGTCACAACCCCGGTGTTAACACTCTCATAGGACTCAAACCATTCCTTATGAGGACACATGTGGTAGGTGCACCCAGTACCAAGAACCCACTCATTCCAAGCTATCCTACTTGCCGAGGTAGCCAAAGCCTCATCCGTAACAATAAACCCCTCACCATTTGAATCAGGCTCAACATAGTTTGCAGTACCAGTTTTGGTGCGTTTATCCTTACTACCCCTCTTTTGAGATTTCTGCTTTGTCAAAAAATTACTCTCTACATGCCCATTGTTACAACTGTAATTACACTTCTTATGCTGGTGAGGACTCCTAGACTTTGAACGGTTTTTATACTCCCCTCTATACCCGTTGCCATCATTGCCCATTCCCCTTCCAAACAAGCCCTCACTAGTATGGTCATCACCCTCACTATCAAATCTCTCCTTAGACAGTAAACAAGCTTTTACTTCACTAAGGTTAAGGACACCAAGGTTCCCATACAACATGATCTCCTTAAATTGTTTATGTAATGCAGTTAGGGACAAAATTAAATGAAAAGCCTTATCCTCATCAGTGTGTTTCTCATCCATTGTTTCTAACTTAGTAAATAATAGAATCTAATTCACTGATATGTGCTTGCATGGAAGTATCTTAGGGCATTCTCAATATGTAGAGTCTCTCCTTCATTCTATACGTATTGGCAAGACTCTTCGACATGTACAAAGCTCCCGAGGTTTCTCGATATGCATCACCTCTCTCTGAATATGCTCTGCCAAACACAACTGAATCCCGGCCAGAGTCTTATCTTCCTACTTCTTCCACTCCCGTGGACTTAGGTTACCTTTAATTTCGTTCTGGAGCTTTTTGAAGTCTCATCGCTCATTGTTTCATCTGTCTTCGAATCGGGATACTCAATCACATCCCACAACCTTTGCTGAATCAGGATCGCTTTCATCTACAGTCTCCACACAGTGAAACTCCTTGTTCCATCGAATTTTGTAATTTCACACTTCGTGATCGAAGCCATCTCCACCTTGCTCTAATAACACTTGTTAGAGAAAATTAATAGTAGCCAAGTAACAGCGGAAGCGAAATAAATAATGAATTGAGATGACGGAAATTACGATAAAATTCAGGAACAAAATAAGAGCGATGAGACAAAACCAGGTTTACGTGGGAAACCGAAGAACACAAAGAAAAACTTACGGACGGCGACAGCCAGAAAACAATCCACTATGAGAAAGGAGGAGTACAACCTGATCACTATCACAGCGTGTGATGCGATCCACAATAGAGGAGATTACAACAACAAATCTCTCTCACTCACAACTCGCAATTTTTCTCTCACGAGATACACTTTGAAAATATTGGTGAGACCTTTTTCCCTCTCAATATTTTCTCTCTTGCTCTGGTGTTGTTTAGCTGGACATACAAGTTTAATATTTATACTAATAGAGAAGAAAGGAAACTAGGTTAAAACAATAAGCTAAAAACAAACATCTGCCGCCGCTGAAAAAACCGATCTTCGAAGGAGGCGCTTGAAGCGCCTTATAAGCGCTAGCAGCGTCTCCCATATGGCGCTCGCTATGCTTGGCGCTGGCAGCGTCAGGGACACGATGGTAGCGTTTTTTAGCGACGTCTGCTCTTCTCACGTTTTGGACTCCACCAAGGATCCAATGGGCCACAAAACCCAGCAAACAACACCTTGGACCATGATCGGAGCCATTTCTCCAGACAAGCATCTTGACTGTCTCCATCAACACGCCCCTCCATAGGGCGTAGCCCCGCAGGGCTCTCACATGCTCAACTCATCAAGGTTGGGAACTGTTGCCGCAGTTCCTATCATAGTAGACCCTTGTAGGGTGTATAGGCTGCCCTTCCTGGTTCCCTTTATATGAACCATGGAACCTCTGAACACTTTCAGGACACCATCTTCTGCTTCGTACCTGTACCCGTTATCGTCAAAGGTACCCAATGAAATCAGATTACGGGTTATGTTCGGAATATAAGGAACCTCCTTCAAGGTTCTAACAATGCCATCATGGGTCCGTATCTTGATGCTACCAATCCATGCAACCTCGCAAGTCAGGTCGTTGCCCATAGTCACAACCCCGGTGTTAACACTATCATAGGACTCAAACCAGTCCTTATGAGGACACATGTGGTAGGTGCACTCAGTACCCAGAACCCACTCATTCAAAGCTACCCTACTTGCCGAGGTAGCCAAAGCCTCATCCGTAACAATAAACCCCTCACCATCTGATTCAGACTCAACACAGTTTGCAGTACCAGATTTGGTGCGGTTATCATTACTACCCCTCTTTTGAGATTTCTGCTTGTTCAAATAATTACTATCTACATGCGCCATTGTTACGACTGGAATTACACTTCTTAGGCTGGTGAGGACTCCTAGACTTTGAACGGTTTTTAGACTCCCCTCTATACCCGTTGCCATAATTGCTCATTCCCCTTCCAAACAAGCCCTCATTAGTATTTTCATCACCCTCACTATCAAATCTCTCCTTAGACAGTAAACAAGCTTTTACTTCACTAAGGTTAAGGACACCACGGTTCCCACACAACATGATCTCCTTAAATTGTTTATGTGATGCAGGTAGGGACAAAATTAAATGAAAAGCCTTATCCTCATCAGTGTGTTTCTCATCTATTGATTCTAACTCAGTAATAATAGAATCAAATTCACTGATATGTTCTTGCATAGAAGTATCTGAGGGCATTCTTAATGTGTAGAGTTTCTCCTTCATTCTATACTTGTTGGCAAGACTCTTCGACATGGACAACTCTTTTAGTTTGGTCCAAAGCTCCCGAGGTTTCTCGATATGCATCACCTCTCTCTGAATATGCTCTGCGAAACACAACTAAATCCCTGCCAGAGTCTTATCTTCCTGCTTCTTCCACTCCCGTGGAGTTAGGTTACCTTTAATCTCGTTCTGGAGCTTTTTGATGTCTCATCGCTCATAGTTTCGTCAATCTTCGAATCGGGATACTCAATCACATCCCACAACCTTTGTTGAATCAGGACCGCCTTCATCTACAGTCTCCACATAGTGAAACTCCTTGTTCCATCAAATTTTTGTAATTTCATACTTCGTGATAGAAGCCATCTCCACCTTGCTCTGATACCACTTGTTAGAGAAAATTAATAGTAGCAAGGTAACAGCGGAAGCGAAATAAATAATGAATTAAGATAACGGCAATTACGACAAAATTCAGGAACAAAAAAAGAGCGATGAGACAAAACCAAGTTTACGTGGGAAATCGAAGAACTCGAAGAAAAACCTACGGACGACGACAACCAGAATACAATCCACTATGAGAAAGGAGGAGTAATACCTGATCACTATCACAACGTTTGATGCGATCTAAAACAGAGGAGATTACAACAACAAATCTCTCTCACTCACAACTCACAATCTTTCTCTCTTGGGATATAATTTAAAAATATTGGTGAGACCTTTTTCCCTCTCAATATTTTCTCTCTTGCTCTCATGTAGTTTAGGTGGAGATACAAGTTTAATACTTATACTAATAGAGAAGAAATGAAACTAGGTTAAAACAATAAGCTAAAAACATACATCTGTCGCCGCTGACAAAAAATGGATCTTCGAAGGAGGCGCTGGCAGCGCCTTATGAGCGCCAGCAGCGTCTCCCATATGGCACCCGCTGTGCTTCGCGCTGGCAGCGTCAGGGACACGATGGTAGCGATTTTGAGCGACGTCTGCTCTTCTCTCAGTTTGGACCCCACCGAGGATCCAATGGGCCAAAAAACCCAACAAACTCCACCTTAGACCATGATCCGAGCCATTGGTCCAGACAAGCATCTTCATTGTCGCCATCAACACACCCCTCCACAGGGCGTAGCCCCGTAGGGCTATCACATTCTCAACTAATCAAGGTTGGGAACTGTTGCCGCAGTTACTGTCGCAGTAGACCCCTGTAGGGTGTATAAGCTGCCCTTCCTGGTTCCCTTTATATGAACCATAGAACCTCTGCACACTTTCAGGACACCATCTTCTGCTTCGTGCCTGAAACCGTTAGCCTCAAAGGTACCCAAAGAAATCAAATTACGGGTTATGTTCGGAATATAACGAACCTCCTTCAGGGTTCTAACAATGCCATCATGGGTCCGTATCTTGATGCTACCAATCCATGCAACCTCGTTGGTCGGGTCGTTGCCCATAGTCACAACCCCGGTGTTAACACTCTCATAGGATTCAAACCAGTCCTTATGAGGACATATGTGGTAGGTGCACCCAATACCAAGAAACCACTCATTCCAAGCTATCCTACTTGCCGAGGTAGCGAAAGCCTCATCCATGACAATAAACTCCTCACCATCTGAATCAGGCTCAACACAGTTTGCAGTACCAGTTTTGGTGCGGTTATCCTTACTACCCCTCTTTTGAGATTTCTGCTTTGTCAGAAAATTACTCTCTACAATCCCATTTTTACAACAGTAATTACATTTCTTATGCTGGTGAGGACTCCTAGAATTTGAACGGTTTTTAAACTCTCCTCTATACTCGTTGCCATCATTGCCCATTCCCCTTCTAAACAAGCCCTCACTAGTATGGTCATCACCCTCACTATCAAATCTCTCCTTAGATAGTAAACAAGCTTTTACTTCACTAAGGTTAAGGACACCACGGTTCCCATACAACATGATCTCCTTAAATTGTTTATGTGATGCAGGTAAGGACAAAATTAAATGAAAAGCCTTATCCTCATCATTGTGTTTCTCATCCATTGATTCTATCTCAGTAATAATAGAATCAAATTCACTGATATGTGCTTGCATAGAAGTATCTGAGGGCATTCTCAATGTGTAGATTTTCTCCTTCGTTCTATACTTGTTGGCAAGACTCTTCGACATGTACAACTCTTTTAGTTTGGTCCAAAGCTCCCGAGGTTTCTCGATATGCATCACCTCTCTCTGAATATCCTTTGCCAAACACAACTGAATCCCCGCCAGAGTCTTATCTTCATGCTTCTTCCACTCCCGTGGACTTAGCTTACCTTTAATCTAGTTCTGGAGCTTTTTGAAGTCTCATCGCTCATATTTTCGTCAGTCTTCGAATCGGGATACTCAATCACATCCCACAATCTTTGCTGAATCAGGACCGCTTTCATCTACAGTCTGCACACACTGAAACTCCTTGTTCCGTCGAATTTTGTAATTTTATACTTCGTGATCGAAGCCAACTCCACCTTGCTCTAATACCACTTGTTAGAGAAAATTAATAGTAGCAAGGTAACAGCGGAAGCGAAATAAATAATGAATTGAGATGACGGAAATTACGACAAAATTCAGGAACAAAATAAGAGCGATGAGACAAAACCAGGTTTACGTGGGAAACCGAAGAACTCGAAGAAAAACCTACGAACGGCGACAGCCAGAAAACAATCCACTATGAGAAAGGAGGAGTACAACCGGATCACTATCACAGCGTGTGATGCGATCCACAATAGAGGAGATTACAACAACAAATCTCTCTCACTCACAACTCACAATCTTTCTCTCTCGGGATACACTTTGAAAAAATTGGTGAGACCTTTTTCCCTCTCAATATTTTCTCTCTTGCTCTAGTGTAGTTTAGGTGGAGATACAAGTTTAATATTTATACTAGTAAAGAAGAAAGGAAACTAGGTTAAAACAAAAAACTAAAACAAAACATCTGCCGCCGCTGAAAAAAACCGATCATCGAAGGATTGGCGCTTGAAGCGCCTTATAAGCGCTAGCAGCGTCTCCCGTATGGCGCTCGCTGTGCTTGGCGCTGGCAGCGTCAGGGACACGATGGTAGCGTTTTTCAGCGATGTCTGCTCTTCTCACGTTCTAGACTCCACAAAGGATCCAATTGGCCACAATACCCAACAAACTCCACCTTGGACCATGATCTGAGCCATTGCTCCAGACAAGCATCTTGACTGTCGCCATCAACACGCCCCTCCATAGGGCGTAGCCCCGCAGGGCTCTCATATGCTCAACTCATCAAGGTGGGGAACTATTGCAGTAGTTCCTATCACAGTAGACCCTTGTAGGGTGTATAGGTTGCCCTTCCTGGTTCCCTTTATATTAACCATGGAACCTCTGAACACTTTCAGGACACCATCTTCTGTTTCGTACCTGCAACCGTTATCCTCAAAGATACCCAAAGAAATCAGATTACGGGTTATGTTCGGAATATAACGAACCTCCTTCAGGGTTCTAACAATGCCATCATGGGTCCGTATCTTGATGCTACCAATCCATGCAACCTCGTTGGTCGGGTCGTTGCCCATAGTCACAACCCCGGTGTTAACACTCTCATAGGATTCAAACCAGTCCTTATGAGGACACATGTGGTAGGTGCACCCAATACCAAGAAACCACTCATTCCAAGCTATCCTACTTGCCGAGGTAGCGAAAGCCTCATCCATGACAATAAACACCTCACCATCTGAATCAGGCTCAACACAGTTTGCAGTACCAGTTTTGGTGCGGTTATCCTTACTACCCCTCTTTTGAGATTTACGCTGTCGAAAATTACTCTCTACAATCCCATTTTTACAACAGTAATTACATTTCTTATGCTGGTGAGGACTCCTAGAATTTGAACGGTTTTTAAACTCTCCTCTATACTCGTTGCCATCATTGCCCATTCCCCTTCTAAACAAGCCCTCACTAGTATGGTCATCACCCTCACTATCAAATCTCTCCTTAGATAGTAAACAAGCTTTTACTTCACTAAGGTTAAGGACACCACGGTTCCCATACAACATGATCTCCTTAAATTGTTTATGTGATGCAGGTAAGGACAAAATTAAATGAAAAGCCTTATCCTCATCATTGTGTTTCTCATCCATTGATTCTACCTCAGTAATAATAGAATCAAATTCACTGATATGTGCTTGCATAGAAGTATCTGAGGGCATTCTCAATGTGTAGATTTTCTCCTTCGTTCTATACTTGTTGGCAAGACTCTTCGACATGTACAACTCTTTTAGTTTGGTCCAAAGCTCCCGAGGTTTCTCGATATGCATCACCTCTCTCTGAATATCCTCTGCCAAACACAACTGAATCCCGTCCAGAGTCTTATCTTCATGCTTCTTCCACTCCCGTGGACTTAGGTTACCTTTAATCTAGTTCTGGAGCTTTTTGAAGTCTCATCGCTCATATTTTCGTCAGTCTTCGAATCGGGATACTCAATCACATCCCACAATCTTTGCTGAATCAGGACCGCTTTCATCTACAGTCTGCACACACTGAAACTCCTTGTTCCGTCGAATTTTGTAATTTTATACTTCGTGATCGAAGCCAACTCCACCTTGCTCTAATACCACTTGTTAGAGAAAATTAATAGTAGCAAGGTAACAGCGGAAGCGAAATAAATAATGAATTGAGATGACGGAAATTACGACAAAATTCAGGAACAAAATAAGAGCGATGAGACAAAACCAGGTTTACGTGGGAAACCGAAGAACTCGAAGAAAAACCTACTGACAAATGACACGTAAAACAATCCACTATGAGAAAGGAGGAGTACAACCGGATCACTATCACAGCGTGTGATGCGATCCACAATAGAGGAGATTACAACAACAAATCTCTCTCACTCACAACTCACAATCTTTCTCTCTCGGGATACACTTTTAAAATATTGGTGAGACCTTTTTCCCTCTCAATATTTTCTCTCTTGCTCTGGTGTAGTTTAGGTGGAGATACAAGTTTAATATTTATACTAGTAAAGAAGAAAGGAAACTAGGTTAAAACAATAAGCTAAAACAAAACATCTGCCGCCGCTGAAAAAAACCGATCATCGAAGGATTGGCGCTTGAAGGGCCTTATAAGCGCTAGCAGCGTCTCCCATATGGCGCTCGCTGTGCTTGGCGCTGGCAGCGTCAGGGACACGATGGTAGCGTTTTTGAGCGATGTCTGCTCTTCTCACGTTCTAGACTCCACCAAGGATCCAATGGGCCACAAAACCCAACAAACTCCACCTTGGACCATGATCTGAGCCATTGCTCCAGACAAGCATCTTGACTGTCGCCATCAACACGCCCCTCCATAGGGCGTAGCCCCGCAGGGCTCTCACATGCTCAACTCATCAAGGTGGGGAACTATTGCCGTAGTTCCTATCACAGTAGACCCTTGTAGGGTGTATAGGCTGCCCTTCCTGGTTCCCTTTATATGAACCATGGAACCTCTGAACACTTTCAGGACACCATCTTCTGTTTCGTACCTGCAACCGTTATCCTTAAAGATACCCAAAGAAATCAGATTACGGGTTATGTTCGGAATATAACGAACCTCCTTCAGGGTTCTAACAATGCCATCATGGGTCCGTATCTTGATGCTACCAATCCCTGCAACCTCGCAAGCCGGGTCATTGCCCATAGTCACAACCCCGGTGTTAACACTCTCACAGGATTCAAACCAGTCCCTATGAGGACACATGTGGTATGTGTACCCAGTACAAAGAACCCACTCATTCCAAGTTATCCTACTTGTCGAGGTAGCCAAAGCCTTATCCGTAATAATAAACCCCTCACCGTCTGAATTAGACTCAACACAGTTTGCAGTACCAGTTTAGTGCGATTATCCTTACTACCCCTCTTTTGAGATTTATGCTTTGTCAAAAATTTACTCTCTACATGCCCATTGTTACCACAGTAATTACAATTCTTATGCTAGTGAGGTCTGTACAGCTTTTAATAAGACCTCGGTATTGTCGTTCTCTCTCAGGGAGCTGGCGGCCTTGGTCATAGAAACTAAGTCAATGGTCGGGATGAGATTGCTAAGGTAAGGATATCGGTTTGAAAGGATCACAACGCAAGAAACAAAGCTAAGGTCGGTCAAGGAATGGAAAATGGGTTTCAGAGGCTTTTCGGGATGTAAATTGGGATGAGGAAATGGGTTTCGCAACAAGAGAGTAACGAGAAGGGGAAATCAAATGGTAACTCCGTTAGAAAATACCCATCGGGCTTCCTCTTTCAAGGATAGTCCGGATTAACTTCCCCAAAGTCCATCGATAGACCCGGGGGAGTTCAAGGAACGGAATTTCCTAGTTAGTTTCTATTCGCTTTCGCGAACTAGAATACTAACTATCCTAATTCCTACCTTCCAACAGGTGTTGGATGTATTCGGGATGCTTTCGCACCCAAATACATCCCACTTGAGGGAAGGATAGGATTGGGAAATTGATTTCCTAACTAGTTACTCACTAATATTGCTAACCTAAACCTAATCACCCATTCACACCCTTAATTACCCCCTAACCCATAGGGTTTCTAGCCACTAATCATGACACTAACTATGCTAACAACATCCAAACCAAACCTAAACATGATTTCTAACGTCGAACAACCACTAATCATGACACTAACTATTCTAACATCAAACAATCATGACACTAACTATGCTAACAACTTCAAGCCGAAAACACACGCAGGACATAGGGAGACCGTGGTCACGGTCTAGGAGACCGTGGCCACGGTCTCGTTCTGTCCAGTGAAATATGTATG
Source organism: Portulaca oleracea (assembly GCA_029582165.1). NCBI lineage: Eukaryota > Viridiplantae > Streptophyta > Magnoliopsida > Caryophyllales > Portulacaceae > Portulaca > Portulaca oleracea. Next base: position 11,317,863 of record CM055876.1, read on the forward strand.
GCGACTTAGGGCAGACAAGTTTTCGCTCCTTCGCACCGTCGTGGCTACGGTCTTCCAAGACCGTGGCCACGGTCTTGCTCGGCCACTTCTTCCCTTAGACAAGTCATGAACCCACCGTGGCTACGGTCAACTTGACCGTGGCCACGGTCTAGCTCGGCTTTCCTTCCCTTTGTTCTTCATTCTTTCCGAAGCATGTAACGCTCGATCTGAAGGTCGTATCATGCGTTCCTTCTCTAATTGGCTCCAAAGGTCGGGAGTGTGGTCCCGGGTCGATTCGGTCTCGGTTTCCGGTCCGGCTCGGCTCAAGAAATCGCCAAGAATGCTATAAAAAGGCTCGTTTTGCTACGTTTTCGGTGAAAGCTCCATAATCTTAAAATAATCAAAAAACGCATTAAAAACTATGAAATTAAACCACGAAACGAGTTAAAAGCCTAAGGATTTAGGCGGTATTTAGACACAGAATTGGGTCTAAAGACCCCCCCACACTTAAACTTTTGCTCGTCCCGAGCAAAACAAAACAAAACAAATAAGAAAACTAAACACAAACTCCTCTGTCGTGGGAGGAAATGAGTGCATTTAGCCTATGCACCAAGCCCTTTGAACCCCCCAGCAGCCCGGGTGGACGAGATGGACTCGTGAGGGTTTGTAGCAGCTGTACCCACAAAAGCCAAAGAAAAAGAAGAGAGGGAAAGTGAAAACAAAACCGAAGAAAAAAAAGAAAAGAGAAACAAAAGCTTCGATTCAAAAGATCTCGCAACCAAAACTAAGGAAACGTTATTAAGCCTCCAAAAGCAACCGTTAGGAGTATCTCACAAACACCAAACTCAGATAAAAGCCAATCTTGAAGATTTTCAACTCCCTACACCTTATGGCAAGCAAAACCCCATGCCTCTCGCGAGTGGGCTCAAACCGGAACCAAAAGACTCTAAAGACTTGTGTCCGAACTCAAAAACAACGAAACAACCAAGAGGAGTGTTACCCTCCCTGGCATTTGGTCGCCCTTGACTTGGTGAGGGCCGTAGGTGATGCAAGGAGAGGCCCCACTCTTTTAAGAAGCAAAAACTTTTCCTTTTCTTTCTTTTTGAGTTGGATTTACCAACGAAATTTGCTTTTCTTTTTCCCTCTTTTTTTTTTTCTTTTTGGTTCCTAAAAGTCGGTATTAGCCTTACTTTCGGGAATTGGACGGCCCATATAAGGGGTATACCCTCCCAACACGGTCTTTTCCATTCACCTCTCCGTCACAAAGCGATAATGGGAGAGGGTTAAGGGGTATCCAATGTCGTACCACGAATACCGGGCCCGTGTAGGTTGGCTAATGTCTTCAGCGACACGCTCCACTTATTCGGGTTATTGTATCTTATGAACTCTTTTTTTTTCTTTTCTTTTAAACTTTTCGCTTTTTCTTTTGCTAAACAAGGAAACAAAACGAACTCGGACACAAGCCCCTAGAATCTCCCGGTTCCATTCAGAACATAAAAGGAATCGGGGGTCTCACTAGACACTCGATGAAGGGAGTCTAATTAAGGTAAGTCTTGACTAGAACCTGAGATAGGGTCGAAAATGCTCCAACCGGTTACTTTTAAAAAGAAGTTTAAGAACGGCTTCTCAACTTCGATAACGAAATCTAGGAAACAAAGCAAAACAAAAACAAAACGAAAAGAAAAACCGAAAAGGTTTTCACTCCCTTTTTTCTCCTTTTTCACACATAAATTTTTAAATTTTAAGTAAAAACTAGGGAAACAAAGAACAAAACGACTAGGTGATCTACCCTTGAAACATAATAGATCTCCCCCCCCCCCCCCCGCCATACACACACACACACTTAAAACGCCACAATGTCCTCATTGTGGGAAGGTGTCACATGAAAAGGGTAGAGAACCTACAAAACACAAACAAACAAAAAATAACTAGCAAGCTGAAATGGTGGCCACCCGAGCCCACACGGCTCCAACAACAATATATCCCAACATAAACACTCAAAGGGGTTCGCCACCCAAAAGAAAATCACGCATGCAGCATGGATCATAGGATATTCAACTCAAAAAGAGAAGAGCGGAGAGATATTACCTCGAGTTCTTCAAAACAAATGATTACTTAATCCGCGATCCGTGATAATTGAGCAAAGGGTTAGGATATTCAAGTAAAAACAAGCAAGGCTCGTAAGATCTGCATGCAAGATTAGAAACAAGAAAAAGAAACTAATAAAGAAAGGAAAAGAAATTAATCAAAAAGGAAGTATGGGTTACCTCCCATGAAGTGCTTGTTTTAGGTCTCTAGCTTGACCTAATTACCCGTTTAATTCTGGAGAGACGTGGTGCACATGAGAGGTACATAATCAGCTTCTTCCACCATGATCGCTTCTTCTTCCTTCCTCTCCAACTCCTACCATTTTTGGACAACCTCAAGTTGAGTCGTCCCTCCGGTCGTTTGGTTGACCATGAGCGGGGAAGAGGTGATGATGTCTTTGATTTCTTCCAATGTCGCTTCCTCCTCCTTCTCCAACACCTTCTCATCACCTCCGCAAATAGAACAAGGGTCTCCTCCAACAGTTTCATTGGGTGATGGGGATGAAGAAGTAACTTAGGCCTTTCCTCAAGTGGTTCTCCAAGTTTCAGACACTTGGGAACAATCTTCTCACACTCTATGTCCTCAATATAAACTTCATCCAATGAGATCTCCCTCCTCAATGGAACAATCTTGAGGGAATCATCACGGGATGCATCCTCAATTACCTCGGGTCCAGAACATAAGGTTTCGGGATGATCGTTTTCATGCTCATTGTCATGTTCCACTTCAAGAATATAAACTTCTTCTTTATGCTCATGAACACTCGTGGTCACTGAATTGACTTCAACACAAGGTGGCACGGAAAAGGGCGTCTCAGTAGGGAAATTAAACTTTGATTCCATATGTCCTTCATCAATCAAGTGTTGAATCAACCAGTTTGGGTGGGGAATTTGCATTTGGTGGGAATCAAATTACTCTTCAGGGCATTCACTTGCACTTTCATTCAAAACTATAACTTGTTCTTCCTCCACCTTCTCTTCTACACAATTGACTTCCTCGCCAATCAATTTCTCCTTCTCATCATCTACCACTTGCTCAACTTCCATACCCTCTCCTTCGATTATATCCTCAATATCTCCGTCATTTTCTTCAAGAACTCCCTCCTCCACCAACTCAGGTTGCTCAACTTCTCCTCCACCACACATGGTAATAACATTCACCTCCACCCCTTGGATAGGAGTAGTTTGGGTAAGTGCAAATTGAAATTGATTGGATTGAGCCAATTCGAGCTCGAGACTTTGGATATAAGGGTAATCCTCCTCTCGGTCTTCCATGATTCGCTCCAACATCAACTCAAATGAGGATCCATGAAGTGGTTCAGAAATTTGAGGTTGTGGAAAATCTTGTTGGGTTGGATGGAAGGTTTCTTCTTGAATGAATGGGTGATGGTCAATGGGTTGAAAAGTAGAAGGGTATTGGTTAGTGGTAAAATCATAAGAAATGTGATCTGGTTCAACATGGGAAGAAATAATAGCACTCGCTTGCTCTAATTGTTGAAAATTGAACACTTGCGCTTCTTGAGCCATTGTCAAATGCTTGAAAGTCTCCTCATTCACTTTTTCTTTTTGCATTTCATAGATAGAAGCCAAAAGGAGTGCAATAATAGGATGATGCTCAAAAGATAAATCTCCTCCACTAGATTTGCAACCTCCAAAATCAGGAGCATATTGAACAAGCTCATGAAGGAATTGTTCGGCCTCCCCCGCAGTCTTCTTCAAAAATGTCCCTCCGGATGCTATATCCATTGATTCTTTGAGAGAAGCAAAGAGTCCACAATAAAAGTGCTGAAGAAGCATCCAGTTGGGTAGATTGTGGTGCGGACACTGACATTGGAGACTTTTGAATCTTCCCCATGCTTCAAAAAGAGTCTCTCCGGGTTTTTGCTTGAAGCTCATAATATCTTGCCGGAGTTTACATGTTTTATCAGTCGGGACGAATCTGTGAAGAAAATCTCTCTTGAGAGCCTCCCATGAAGAATAAAATCCAAATGGGCATATATCAAGCCACATCTCAGCTTTCCCTTTCAAAGTTAGAGGAAAGAACATCAACTTTAGATACTCCGAAGATATCCCAAGTATATGCATGAAACTAATGCGCTTCTCGAATCTTTCCATATGAGCAATAGGACTCTCGGAAATATCTCCATGAAACGGGTTACTTTCAAAAACTTCAAGAAGACACGGCTTGAACTCAAATACCGCGTCGGGTGGTAATGGTGGTAAGATGATCGGGTTGCCTCCCGTACCCGAAGATGGAACGGCATATGATAGAAGGGTACGGGGTGAATCAGCTTGGACTTCACCCATTGGACTCGAGGCCTCCTACGATGCTCGATAGAACATTAGGGCGCACCTACGTGAACCAACAAGAACTAATAGAAGCATCAAATTCATCGGGATCAGCACAAACTAATTTCTAGCGTGAAAGCAATCTCAAATAACCAAAAACCAAGAAACTAAAACTAGGGGCGCTAGCTCCCCGGCAACGGCGCCATTTTGTGTACAGCGGTTTGTAAGACCTCAGTATTGTCGTTCTCTCTCAGGGAGCTGGCGGCCTTGGTCATAGAAACTAAGTCAATGGTCGGGATGAGATTGCTAAGGTAAGGATATCGGTTTGAAAGGATCACAACGCAAGAAACAAAGCTAAGGTCGGTCAAGGAATGGAGAATGGGCTTCGGAGGCTTTTCGGGATGCAAACGGGGATGAGGAAATGGGTTTTGCAACAAGAGAGTAACGAGAAGGGGAAATCAAATGGTAACTCCGTTAGAAAATACCCACCGGGCTTCCTCTTTCAAGGATAGTCCGGATTAACTTCCCCAAAGTCCATCGACAGACCCGGGGGAGTTCAAGGAACGGAATTTCCTAGTTAGTTTCTATTCGCTTTCGCGAACTAGAATACTAACTATCCTAATTCCTACCTTCCAACAAGTGTTGGATGTATTCGGGATGCTTTCGCACCCAAATACATCCCACTTGAGGGAAGGATAGGATTGGGAAATTGATTTCCTAACTAGTTACTCACTAATATTGCTAACCTAAACCTAATCACCCATTCACACCCTTAATTACCCCCTAACCCATAGGGTTTCTAGCCACTAATCATGACACCAACTATGCTAACAACATCCAAACCAAACCTAAACATGATTTCTAACATCAAACAACCGTAAACAAGCAAGAATAATGAAATAGCAAGCAAAGCAATTAAGAACAAGCAAAGTAATTAGCAAGGTAATTAATAAAAGAGTTAAGGGAAGAGAATACTTATCAAAATGCAGTAGATCAACAAAGGAAAGCAATAAAAAGATGACCCAACAATCTTTCAATTGTTTGAATCTCCCAATCTTCAATAACAAACACAAATCTCCAAAACCTTAGATTAATCTCTCACTAATCTCTCTCTAAAACCCTTAATTACAAAGCTCCCAAATGTCTAAGTCTATCCCCCTCGATGCCCTCAGGAATCGTCCACAAGAAGTATATATATAAGTGAAAATCATTGGCCAAAACGCAGCACTTCAAGCCGAAAACACGCGCAGGACATAGGGAGACCGTGGTCACGGTCTAGGAGACCGTAGCCACGGTCTAGTTCTGTCCAGTGAAATATGTATGGCGATTTAGGGCAGACAAGTTTTCGCTCCTTCGCACCATCGTGGCTACGGTCTTCCAAGACCGTGGCCACGGTCTTGCTCGGCCACTTCTTCCCTTAGACAAGTCATCAACCCACCGTGGCTACGGTCAACTTGACCGTGGCCACGGTCTAGCTCGGCTTTCTTTCCCTTTGTTCTTCATTCTTTCCGAAGCATGTAACGCTCGATCCAAAGGTCGTAGCATGCGTTCCTTCACTAATTAGCTCCAAAGGTCGGGAGTGTGGTCCCGGGTCGATTCGGTCTCGGTTTCCGGTCCGGCTCGGCTCGAGAAATCGCCAAGAATGCTATAAAAAGGCTCATTTTGCTACGTTTTCGGTGAAAGCTCCATAATCTACAAAATAACCAAAAAACGCATTAAAAACTATGAAATTAAACCACGAAACGAGTTAAAACGGTATTTAGACACAGAATTGGGTCTAAACAAGGTCTCCTAGACTTTGAATGGTTTTTAGACTCCCCTCTATATCCGTTGCCATTATTGCCCCTTCCACTTACAAACAAGCCCTCACTAGTATGGTCATCACCCTCACTATCAAATCACTCCTTAAACATTAAAGAAGCTTTTACTTCACTAAGGTTAAGGACACCACGATTCCCACACAACATGATCTCCATAAATTGTTTACATGATGCACGTAGGGACAAAAATGATGAAAAGCCTTATCATCATCAGTGTGTTTCTAATGCTTTGATTCTAACTCAATAATAATAGAATTAAATTCACCGATATGTGCTTGGATAGAAGTATCTGAGGGCATTCTCAATGTGTAGAATTTCTCCTTCATTCTATCACATCCCACAACCTTTGCTGAATCAGGATCGCCTTCATCTACAGTCTCAACAAAGTGAAACTCCTTGTTCCATCGAATTTTGTAATTTCACACTTCAAGATCAAAGCCATCTCCATCTTACTCTAATACCACTTGTTAGAGAAAATTAATAGTAGCAAGGTACCAGCGGAAGAGAAATAAATAATGAATTGAGATGACGGAAATTACGACAAAATTCAGGAACAAAATAAGAGCGATGAGACAAAACCAGGTTTACGTGGGGAAACCAATGAACTCGAAGAAAAATCTACGGGCGATGATAGCCAGAAAACAATCCACTATGAAAAAGAAGGAGTACAACCTTATCACTATCACAGCGTGTGATGCGATCCACAACAGAGGAGATTACAACAACAAATCTCTCTCACTCAAATCTCAGAATCTTTCTCTCTCGGGATACACTTTCAAAATATTGGTGAGTCCTTTTTCCCTCTCAATATTTTCTCTCTTGCTTTGGTGTAGTTTAGGTTGAGATACAAGTTTAATATTTATACTAATAGAGAAGAAAGGAAACTAGGTTAAAACAATAAGCTAAAAACAAACATCTGCCACCGCTGACAAAAAACGGATCTTCGAAGGGGGCGCTGGCAGCGCCTTATAAGCACTAGCAGCGTCTCCCATATGGCGCCTGCTGTGCTTCGCGCTGGCAGCGTCCGGGACACGATGGTAGCGTTTTTTAGCGACATCTGCTCTTCTCTCGTTCTAGACCCCACCGAGGATCCAATGGGCCACAAAACCCAACAAACTCCACCTTGGACCATGATTCGAGCCATTAGTTAAACAAGCATCTTGACTGTCGCCATCAACACGCCCCTCCACAGGATGTAGCCCCGCAGGGCTCTCACATGCTCAACTCATCAAGGTTGGGAACTGTTGCCGCAGTTCCTGTCGCAGTAGACCCATGTAGGGTGTATAGGATGCCCTTCCTGGTTCCCTTCATATGAACCATGGAACCTTAGCACACTTTCAAGACACCATCTTCTGCTTCGTACCTGCAACCGTTAGCCTTAAAGGTACCCAAAGAAATCAGATTACGGGTTATGTTCGGAATATAACGAACCTCCTTCAAGGTTCTAACAATGCCATCATGGGTCCGTATCTTGATGCTACCAATCCCTGCATCCTCGCAGGTCGGGTCGTTGCCCATAGTCACGTGGGCAAGGCTGGATAATCACCTCATGAGCTGGAAGGACCTCAACAGCTCGAAAGTGACGTCTTCATAGAGGACTTCAATGATAAGCACCTCACTGAATTGGAAAGACCTCAACAACAACTTAGGAAGTGAAGTCAAACAGGTGCAAATAGTCTTCCTCCAGTAGGGAACGTCCTTGGATGTCCAAAGTCTCAGCAGACTCAAGATGGAGGTCCTCATGCGCATATTCATATTGCATAGAAGATTATTGACCTCCAATAAGCAGAAGATGACGCAACCCAAGTGAAAGGACCGAAAGGACTTTGCTGAAACACCAAAAGACAACATGATCCCGAATGAGGTCCTCATGCACGTACCCAGATTGCAATGGTTGTGCAGAATGCAAACGACCTCCAAATGGATCACCCTTGGGTATTTGGGACAGCTTAATAATAAACTTCCTTGACATCCAAAGAGAAGAGAATCACACACCAAGTTGAAAAGAACAACTGGCTCCAGACAAATGTCCTCAAGAAGAACAACCAGCTCCAAACAAACGTCCTCAATGCATATCCTGAACAAGATAGCTTTGTGGAACCCAAATGACCTTCGGACCATGTAAGGTTGGACATTACGGACAACCTTCGAGGGACCAAGTGTGAGTGAGGCCTCAATTTTGAAGTATTGAGACAATAAAGATGGCATCACATCTGGTGGATGACCTTTGATATAGTCAAGGACCTTCTGAGATTCATGGATGGCCTCAAAGCATGCTGACACCAAATGAGGTTGTGAGGGCTGATCTCCATCATTCCCCCCAAGTTGAGAAAAGTTTGTCCTCAAACTTGGACGGTTTTCCCCTTCAGAATAATACGGCCTCAATGATATACACCATGAATAGTATGGCCTCAAGGACATTGAACCGCCTCCAAAAGGATCAACTTCAATCTGCTCAAAACAAGAACAATACATTCGGCTCTGGAACCACATTAGGATATTGTGAACATAAAGTAATTCAAAATAATTCACCAAGGTTTCATTTGTTGGCAAACGAACATTGATTATTCCAAGGACCTCAAAGGAACCTTCAGCTCTAGGAACCAACCTCCCTTTCCTCTTGGATCGAAATCTATCCTTTTTAGCTAGATCTAGACAAGATCTCCCGGCAGAAAACCCAACTTCTTCTTTCCCTTGTGAGCAAAATCATGAAACTTAGCTCCCTTCTTCCATTCATGCCGAAACTTATATTCAGGAGGTAAACCAGGGGGTTTTTCTTCTGGAAACACATAAGGATGGTGTTCCAAAGGGTGGGTAAGGAGGGGATGTCCATTTGAGGAGTTTAGGTTTGTGTTTTGGTCTAGGAGAATAAGGTCCTTAGTCGTATCAAGGAACTTCAAAAACCAAGGCCTTAAGGACAAAAGCATAGGTTGGTGGATTCTGGGAATTGGCTCATTTATGGAGGGTGATGATGTGAAGGTGAAGGAACATGGAAGGTAGGTTTCGGGACTCCCCTTGTTGAATAGGAAGTTATTTGGTATGAGGGGTTTTTGTGGGGATTTTGGGGTTGTTTTGTGGGCTAAGGACAGTGGTGGCTTGAGTGGAGGGGTGATGGTAGGATTAACGACGAACCAAGGTTGGTAAGGAATGTGCAAATCAGTGCTTGACTGTTTGGAGGGCCTCAAGACAGAACATCTGACAATTTGAGCAAAAGGATATGAGACATAGATGCTTCTCTTGCTAAACATGGTGAAGGTATGACACGACAATGTGCCTCCTAGCACAACTTCCACAGTAAACATCCAAGGCATACTCCCCAATATAGAACATATGATCAACGCCTTAATAACATTCCACACTAATCCACAACAAGCATCATCAAGGCACACAAAATCAAGATGATATGATTTCACTTCTATTCCGCTATCTTGACTCAACCAAAGTTGTATAATCATGATATCCTTCTCAACACAACACCAAAGCACATGAAATTTCACAAAATATGCATTCATGAAACTCCAAAATATACACAAGTATGCTTCATTCATGCCCAATAAAATAATGTAGTAAGGAAATTCTTGAGATCCCATACCTTGAGTAAAATATTGGACACCAATTAACTTGAAAAGAATCAAGGTTGGACAGACAATGATCTCCTCCATTGAACTTGTTGGCGGCTTGATACTCCATTCCTCATACTTTGACCTCCTTCGCTTCCACCTCTTTCGCTTTGGCCTTCTTATCTCCTCCAAGTTCACCCATAGAAGTGACCTTGTAACACACAAAGATGTCATATCATTCATCATCACAAATTGAGGTTCAGATTCTGCCAAGGTCATTGGCTGACAGAACCCTAAGGTCATTGACTGTGTCAAGGATAGACAATCCTCAACCTCCTGATCATAGATGGGATCCTCCAAAAATTCATTTACACACTCTTCTTCATCAAGATCCTCTAGTTCCTCATCATATCTAGGAGGGATATCTAGATTGACTTCTTCTTTCTCCTCTAACCCCTTATAATCTTCTTCATCTTCATACACATAAAAAATAGGTGGGTGATTAAAATCAACCTTGTGTTCATCCTTGTGTTCTTCCTCTTGAATCAAAGGTGGTTTAAATGATTTCATGGAATCATAAATAAATTCATACAAATTTATCTCCAATTGTAACATCTTGATCTCACGCCTCAATCTCCTTAATCTCCTTTCCTCCTTCAAAATCTGCTCATTCTTTCGAGTTGAGGGCTTCCTGAAAGTCATGGCTGCTGGTTTTTTTTGTGGCAATGTGTTTGGGCTGATTTGGGATGTGTTTAGGCACAACGGAATCAAAACTCTCTCAACAAGATGGTAGCTAGCTCTGCTACCTCCTGAAGTGTTCTGCTACTGCCCAACATCACAATCAACACCAATATACTCCCTCCAAGATGAAACTCAGCTCTGATACCAAGTAGATGTATGCAAGGTCGTTAAGATTAGAGTGATGACCTCACAGACACCAATCGGACACACAGAACACTGAGATTCTCGAAATCCGAGACCTCACAATATATAATCGAATGGAAACAACTCCAAAATAGGGTACAACGAGCTCAAGCTGATACAGGCACACCACAGCAAGAACACAAGGGCAATTGGACTCGATTACCTCAATGGATACAGGCGCACCACCATTGAAGTCACCAAGCTCTACACCCACCACAAGGATTGCAAAATCCTTGATACTATAGTAAAATTAACCAAATTTGAGAGTTTAATGTCCCTTACAAACAAGAGGCTCAATAAGGCACTCAAATCTCATAATTCATATATCAAGTTGTTGAATACAATGACCTCACAATGGGTATATATAAACCCAGCTGAGATATCTAATTAGGAGTTTCTTGAGCAAAAAGAAAACGTCCTAATCTTGCTTAATTAGCTAAATACATCAAAATAAGACAAAATGTAACTAACTTATGAAGCTTCTAGAACAATAGCATTGAGGGCTAATAAAAGCGTCACACATGGCATCTTCATGAAGCTTCTAGAACAATTGGAAGGCTCTAGAAACATCACACATGGCGCTTTCTTGTTGGAGCAACATTCCTCACGTGGGCAAGGCTGGATAATCACCTCATGAGCTGGAAGGACCTCAACAACTCGAAAATGACGTCTTCATAGAGGACTTCAATGATAAGCACCTCACTGAATTGGAAAGACCTCAACAACATAGGAAGTGAAGTCAAACAGGGGCAAATAGTCTTCCTCTAGTAGGGAACGTCCTTGGATGTCCAAATTCTCAGCAGACTCAAGATGGAGGTCCTCATGCGCATATTCATATTGCATAGAAGATTATTGACCTCCAATAAGCAGAAGATGACGCAACCCAAGTGAAAGACCGAAAGGACTTTGCTGAAACACCAAAAGACAACATGATCCCGAATGAGGTCCTCATGCACGTACCCAGATTGCAATGGTTGTGCAGAATGCAAACGACCTCCAAATGGATCACCCTTGGGTATTTAGGACAGCTCAATAATAAACTTCCTTGACATCCAAAGAGAAGAGAATCACACACCAAGTTGAAAAGAACAACTGGCTCCAGATAAATGTCCTCAATAAGAAAAACCAGCTCCAAACAAACGTCCTCAATGCATATCCAGAACAAGATAGCTTTGTGGAACCCAAATGATCTTCAGACCATGTAAGGTTGGACATTATGGACAACGTTCGAGGGACCAAGTGTGAGTGAGGCCTCAATTCTGAAGTATTGAGACAATAAAGATGGCCTCACATCAGGTGGATGACCTTTGATATAGTCAAGGACCTTCTGGGATTCATGGATGGCCTCAAAGCATGCTGACACCAAATGAGGTTGTGAGGGCTGATCTCCATCAAACCCACTCATTTCAAGCTATCCTACTTGCCAAGGTAGCCAAAGCCTCATCCGTAAAAATAAACCCCTCACCATCTGAATTAGACTCAACACAGTTTGCAGTACCAGTTTTGGTGCGGTTATCCTTACTACCCCTCTTTTGAGATTTCTGCTTTGTCAAACAATTACTCTATACATGCCCATTGTTACAACAGTAACTACACTTCTTATGCTGGTGACGACTCCTAGACTTTGAACGGTTTTTAGACTCCCCTCTATACCCGTTGCCATCATTGCCCATTCCCCTTACAAACAAGCCCTCACTAGTATGGTCATCACCCTCACTATCAAATATCTCCTTAGACAGTAAACAAGCTTTTACTTCACTAAGGTTAAGGACACCATGGTTCCCACACAACATGATCTCCTTAAATTGTTCATGTGATGCAGGTAGGGACAAAGTTAAATGAAAAGCCTTATCCTCATCAGTGTGTTTCTCATCCATTGAATTTAACTCAGTAATAATATAATCAAATTCACTGATATGTGCTTGCATAGAAAAATCTGAGGGCATTCTCAATGTGTCGAGTTTCTCCTTCATTCTACATGTACAACTCTTTTAGTTTGGTCCAAAGCTCCCTAGGTTTCTCGATATGCATCACCTCTCTCTAAATATGCTCTGCCAAACACAACTGAATCCCTGCCAGAGTCTTATCTTCCTGCTTCTTCCACTCCCGTGGACTTAGGTTACCTTTAATCTCGTTCTGGAGCTTTTTGAAGTCTCATCGCTCATAATTTCCTCAATCTTCGAATCGGGATTTTCAATCACATCCCACAACCTTTGCTGAATCAAGACCGCCTTCATCTACAATCTCCACAAAGTGAAACTCCTTGTTCCATCGAATTTTGTAATTTCACGCTTCAAGATCGAAGCCATCTCCACCTTACTCTGATACCACTTGTTAGAGAAAATTAATAGTAGCAAGGTACCAGCGGAAGCGAAATAAATAATGAATTGAGATGACAGAAATTACGACAAAATTAAGGAACAAAATAAGAGCGATGAGACAAAACCAGGTTTACGTGCGAAACCGAAGAACTCGAAGAAAAACCTACGGACGACGATAGCCAGAAAACAATCCGCTATGAGAAAGGAGGAGTACAACCTTATCACTATTACAACATGTGATGCGATCCACAACAGAGGAGATTACAACAACAAATATCTCTCACTCACAACTCACAATCTTTCTCTCTCGGGATACACTTTGAAAATATTGGTGAGTCCTTTTTCCCTTTCAATATTTTCTCTCTTGCTTTGGTGTAGTTTAGGTGGAGATACAAGTTTAATATTTATACTAATAGAGAAGAAAGGAAACTAGGTTAAAACAATAAGCAAAAAACAAACATCTGCCACCGCTGACAAAAAACGGATCTTCGAAGGAGGCGCTGGATGCGCCTTATAAGCGCTAGCAGCGTCTCCCATATGGCGCCCGCTGTGCTTGGCGCTGGCAGCGTCAGGGACACGATGGTAGCGTTTTTGAGCGACGTCTGCTCTTCTCTCGTTCTGGACCCTGCCGAGGATCCAATGGGCCACAAAACACAACAAACTCCACCTTGGACCATGATCCGAGCCATTGGTGCAGACAAGCATCTTGACTGGGTGCCATCAACATGCCCCTCCACAGGGTGTAGCACCGCAGGGCTCTCACATACTCAACTCATCAAGGTTGGGAACTGTTGCCGCAGTTCTTGTCACAGTAGACCCCTGTAGGGTGTATAGGCTGCCCTTCCTGGTTCCCTTCATATGAACCATAGAACCTCTGCACACTTGCAGGACACCATCTTCTGCTTCGTACCTGCAACCGTTAGCCTCAAAGGTACCCAAAGAAATCAGATTACGGGTTATGTTCGAAATATAACGAACCTCCTTCAGGGTTTTAACAATGCAATCATGGGTCCGTATCTTGACGCTACCAATCCCTGTAACCTCGCAAGCCGGGTCGATGCCCATAGTCACAACCCCGGTGTTAACACTCTCATAGACTCAAACCAGTCCTTATGAGGACACATGTGGTAGGTGCACCTAGTACCAAGAACCCACTCATTCCACGCTATCCTACTTGTCGAGGTAGCCAAAGCCTCATCCGTAACAATAAACCCCTCACCATCTGAATCAGACTCAACACAGTTTGCAGTACCAGTTTTGGTGCGGTTATCTTACTACCCCTCTTTTGAGATTTCTGCTTTGTCAAACAATTACTCTCTGCATGCCTATTGTTACCACAGTAAATACAATTCTTATGCTGGTGAGGTCTCCTTGACTTTGAATGATTTTTAGACTCCTCAATATACCCGTTGCCATTATTGCCCCTTCCCCTTACAAACAAGCCCTCACTAGTATGGTCATCACCATTACTATCAATTCTCTCTTCAGACAGTAAACAAGCTTTTACTTCACTAGGGTTAAGGACACCACGATTCCGATACAACATGATCTCCATATATTTTTTATGTGATGCAGGTAAGGACAAAATTAAAGAAAAGCCTTATCCTCATCAGTGTGTTTCTCATCCATTAATTCTAACTTAGTAATAATGCACTCAAATTCAATGATATGTGCTTGCATAGAAGTATCTGAGGGCATTCTCAATGTGTAGAGTTTCTCCTTCATTCTATAATTAAATTGTTGGCAAGACTCTTCGACATGTACAAGTCTTCTAGTTTGGTCAAAAGCTCCCGAGGTTTCTCGATATGCATCACCTCTCTCTGAATATGCTCTACCAAACACAATTGAATCCCTGCCAGAGTCTTATCTTCCTGCTTCTTCCACTCCCGTGGACTTAGGTTACCTTAAATCGCGTTCTGGAGCTTCTTGAAGTCTCATCGCTCATTGTTTCGTCAGTCTTCGAATCAAGATACTCAATCACATCCCACAACCTTTGCTGAATCAGGACCGCCTTCATCTACAGTCTCCACAGACTGAAACTCCTTCTTCCATCGAATTTTGAAATTTCACACTTCGTGATCGAAGCCATCTCCACCTTGCTCTAATACCACTTGTTAGAGAAAATTAATAGTAGCAAGGTAACAAAATAAATAATGAATTGAGATGACGGAATTACAACAAAAAAATCCAAGAAAAAATAAGAGCGATGAGACAAAACCAAGTTTACGTGGGAAACCGAAAAACTCGAAGAAAAACCTATGGACGGCGACAGCCAGAAAACAATCCACTACGAGAAAGGAGGAGTACAACCTGATCACTATCACAGCGTGTGATGCGATCCACAAGAGAGGAGATTAAGACAACAAATCTCTCTCACTATGAACTTATAATCTTTCTCTCTCGGGATACACTTTGAAAATATTGTTGAGACCTTTTTCCCTCTCAATATTTTCTCTGTTGCTCTGGTGTAGTTTAGGTGGAGATACTAGTTTAATATTTATACTAATTGAGAAGAAAGGAAACTAGGTTAAAACAATAAGCTAAAAACAAACATCCGCCACCGCTGACGAAAAACGAATCTTCGAAGGAGGCGCTGGCAGCGCCTTATAAGCGCTAGCAGCGTCTCCCATATGGCGCCCGCTGTGCTTGGCGCTGGCAGCGTCTTGGACACGATGGTAGCGTTTTTGAGCGACGTCTGCTCATCTCTCGTTCTGGACCCCACCGAGGATCAATGGGCAACTAAACCCAACAAACTCTACCTTGGACCATGATCCGAGCCATTGGTCCAAACAAGCATCTTGACTGTTGCCATCAACACGCCCCTCCACAGGGTGTAGCACCGTAGGGCTCTCACATGCTCAACTCATCAAGGTTAGGAACTGTTGCCGCAGTTCTTGTCATAGTAGACCCCTGTAGGGTGTATAGGCTGCCCTTCCTGGTTCCCTTCATATGAACCATGGAACCTCTGCACACTTGCAGGACACCATCTTCTGCTTCCTACCTGCAACCGTTAGCCTCAAAGGTACCCAAAGAAATCAGATTACGGGTTATGTTCGAAATATAACGAACCTCCTTCAGGGTCCTGACAATGCCATCATGGGTCCGTATCTTGATGCTACATATCCCTGCAACCTCGCGGGTCGGGTCGTTGCCCATAGTCACAACCCCGGTGTTAACACTCTCATAGGACTCAAACCAGTCCTTATGAGGACACATGTGGCAGGTGCACCTAGTACCAAGAACCCACTCATTCCACGCTATCCTACTTGTCGAGGTAGCAAAAGCCTCATACGTAACAATAAACCCCTCACCATCTGAATCAAACTCAACACAGTTTGCAGTACCAGTTTTGGTGCGGTTATCTTACTACCCCTCTTTTGAGATTTCTGCTTTGTCAAACAATTACTCTATACATGCCCATTGTTACAACAGTAACTACAATTCTTATGCTGGTAACGACTCCTAGACTTTGAACGGTTTTTAGACTCCCATCTATACCCGTTGCCATTATTGCCCCTTCCCCTTACAAACAAGCCCTAACTAGTATGGTCATCACCATTACTATCAAATCTCTCTTTAGACAGTAAACAAGCTTTTACTTCACTAAGGTTAAGGACACCACGATTCCGATACAACATGATCTCCATAAAATGTTTATGTGATGCAGGTGAGGATAAAATTAAAGAAAAGCCTTATCCTCATCAGTGTGTTTCTAATCCATTGATTCTAACTCAGTAATAATGGAATCAAATTCAATGATATGTGCTTGCATATAAGTATCTGAGGGCATTCTCAATGTGTAGAGTTTCTCCTTCATTCTATACTTGTTGGCAAGACTCTTCCACATGTACAACTCTTCTAGTTTGGTCAAAAGCTCCCGAGGTTTCTCGATATGCATGACCTCTCACTGAATATGCTCTGCCAAACACAATTGAATCCCTGCCAGAGTCTTATCTTCCTGCTTCTTCCACTCCCGTGGACTTAGGTTACCTTTAATCTCGTTCTGGAGCTTCTTGAAGTCTCATCGCTCATTGTTTCGTCAGTCTTCGAATCGGGATACTCAATCACATCCCACAACCTTTGCTGAATCAGGACCGCCTTCATCTGCAGTCTCAACAGACTGAAACTCTTTCTTCCATCGAATTTTAAAATTTCACACTTCGTGATCGAAGCCATCTCCACCTTGCTCTAATACCATTTGTTAGAGAAAATTAATAGTAGCAAGGTAACAGCAGAAGCGAAATAAATAATGAATTGAGATGATGGAATTACGACAAAAAAATCCAGGAACAAAATAAGAGCGATGAGACAAAATCAAGTTTACGTGGGAAACCGAAAAACTCGAAGAAAAACCTACGGACGGCGACAGCCAGAAAACAATCCACTCTGAGAAAGGAGGAGTACAACCTGATCACTATCACAGCGTGTGATGCGATCCACAAAAGAGGAGATTAAGACAACAAATCTCTCTCACTCAGAAGTCACAATCTTTCTCTCTTGGGATACACTTTGAAAATATTGGTGAGACCTTATTGCCTCTCAATATTTTCTCTCTTGCTCTGGTGTAGTTTAGGTGGAGATACTAGTTTAATACTTATACTAATAGAGAAGAAAGGAAACTAGGTTAAAACAATCAGCTAAAAACAAACAACCGCCACCGCTGACGAAAAACGAATCTTCGAAGGAGGCGCTGGCAGCGCCTTATAAGCGCTAGCAGCGTCTCCCATATGGCGCTCGCTGTGCTTGGCGCTGGCAGCGTCCGGGACACGATGGTAGCGTTTTTGACCGACGTCTGCTCATCTCTCGTTCTGGACCCCATCGAGGATCCAATGGCCCACTAAACCCAACAAACTCCACCTTGGACCATGATCCGAGCCATTGGTGCAGACAAGCATCTTGACTGGGTGCCATCAACACGCCCCTCCACAGGGCGTGGCACCACTGGGCTCTCACATGCTCAACTCATCAAGGTTGGGAACTGTTGCCGCAGTTCTTGTCACAGTAGACCCCTGTAGGGTGTATAGGCTGCCCTTCCTGGTTCCCTTCATATGAACCATGGAACCTCTGCACACTTGCAGGACACCATCTTCTGCTTCGTACCTGCAACCGTTAGCCTCAAAGGTACCCAAAGAAATCAGATTACGGGTTATGTTGAAATATAACGAACCTCCTTCAGGGTTCTAACAATGCCACCATGGGTCTGTATCTTCATGCTACCAATCCCTGCAACCTCACGGGTCGGGTCGTTGCCCATAGTCACAACCCCGGTGTTAACACTCTCATAAGACTCAAACCTGTCCATATGAGGACACATGTGGTAGGTGCACCCAGTACCAAGAACCCACTCATTCCAAGCTATCGTACTTGCCGAGCTAGCCAAAGCCTTATCCGTAACAATAAACCCCTCACCATCTGAATCAGACTCAACACCGTTTGCAGTACCAGTTTTGGTGCGGTTATCCTTACTACCCCTCTTTTGAGATTTCTGCTTTGTCAAACAATTACTCCCTACATGCCCATTGTTACAACAGTAATTACACTTCTTATGCTGGTGAGGACTCCTTGACTTTGAACGGCTTTTAGACTCCCCTCTATACCCGTTGCCATCATTGCCCCTTCCCCTTACAAACAAGCCCTCACTAGTATGGTCATCACCCTCACTAACAAATCTCACCTTAGACAGTAAACAAGCTTTTACTTCACTAAGGTTAAGGACATCACGGTTCCCATACAATATCATCTCCTTAAATAGTTTATGTGATGCAGGTAGGGACAAAATTAAATGAAAAGCCTTATCCTCATTAGTGTGTTTCTCATCTATTGATTCTAACTCAGTAATAATAGAATCAAATTCACTGATATGTACTTGCATAGAAGTATCTGAGGGCGTTCTCAATGTGTAGAGTTTCTCCTTCATTGTATACTTGTTGGCAAGACTCTTCGACATGTACAACTCTTCTAGTTTGGTCAAAAGCTCCCGAGGTTTCTCGATATGCATCACCTCTCTCTGAATATGCTCTGCCAAACACAACTGAATCCCTGCCAGAGTCTTATCTTCCTGCTTCTTCCACTCCCTTGGACTTAGGTTACCTTTAATCTTGTTCTGGAGCTTTTTGAAGTCTCATCGCTCATTGTTTCGTCAGTCTTCGAATCGGGATACTCAATCACATCCCACAACCTTTGCTGAATTAGGGCCGCCTTCATATGCAGTCTCCACATAGTTAAACTCCTTGTTCCATCGAATTTCATAATTTCACACTTCATGATCGAAGCCATCTCCACCTTGCTCAGATACCACTTGTTAGAGAAAATTAATAGTAGCAAGGTAACAGCGGAAGCGAAATAAATAATGAATTGAGATGTCGGAAATTACGACAAAATTCAGGAACAAAATAAGAGCGATGAGACAAAACCAGGTTTACGTGAAATACCGAAGAACTCGGAGAACAACCCACGGATGAGGACAGCCAGAAAACAATCCACTATGAGAAAGGAGGAGTATAACCTGATCACCATCATAGCGTGTGATGTGATCCACAACAGAGGAGATTACAACAACAAATCTCTCTCACTCCCAACTCACAATCTTTCTTTCTCGGGATACACTTTGAAAATATTGGTGAGACCTTTTTCCCTCTCAATATTTTCTCTCTTGCTCTAGTGTAGTTTAGGTGGAGATACAAGTTTACGCTACAATGGAAATTTACAATAACATTTATAGAAGTAAATGTCACCATATTGCTAATAAATACACATCTCGATACGCCGCTACTCGCCCCTGTCTTTGAAATTGTGAATATCCATCAACGGTCAACGAACATCAAACCATCACAAACTTAGTCCAAAAATTCCAAGTTTCTAACAAACCGCATGGAGAGAATTGAGAGAAGTAGGGTTTTTTCCAACTTAAAATTACTAAAAAAATAAATTTACAAATTTTAATTAAAGCTACGCGTGCACAGTTAGACTTAGTAGTTTTTTTTCAAAGGTTAAAACCGGTTAACCGCGGTTAACCGTTTTTGAGAAATCCTAAACCCAAACCTAAACCGGTAAAAGCGGTTTGGTTAACCTAAACCACTTTTACACAAAAAGCAATTCGGTTAACGACTTTTACTGGTTTGGTTTTACCGGTTTTGTGGTTTAAGTTTCGGTTTAGGTTTGAGATGGCCACCCCTAGCCGCAGTTCCTGTCGCAGTAGACACCTGTAGGGTGTATAGGCTGCCCTTCTGGTTTCCTTCATATGAACCATGGAACCTCTGCACACTTTCAGGACACCATCTTCTACTTCGTACCTGCAACCGTTAGCCTCAATGGTACCCAAAGAAATCAGATTACGGGTTATGTTCGGAATATAACGAACCTCCTTCAGGGTTCTAACAATGCCATCATGGGTCCGTATCTTGATGCTACCAATCCCTGCAACCTCGCAGGCCGGGTCGTTGCCCATAGTCACAACCCCAGTGTTAACACTCTCATTGGACTCAAACCAATCCTTGTGAGGACACATGTGGTAGGTGCACCCAGTACCAAGAACCCACTCACTCCAAGCTATCTTGCTTGCCGAGGTAGCCAAAGCCTCATCCGTAACAATAAACCCCTCACCATCTGAATCAAACTCAACACAGTTTGCAGTACCAGTTTTGGTGCGGTTATCCTTACTACCCCTCTTTTGAGATTTCTGCTTTGTCAAACAATTACTCTCTACATGCCCATTGTTACCACAATAATTACAATTCTTATGCTGGTCAGGACTCCTAGACTTTGACCGGCTTTTAGACTCCCCTCTATACCCGTTGCCATCATTGCCCCTTCCCCTTACAAAAAAGCCCTCACTAGTATGGTCATCACCTTCACTATCAAATCTCACCTTAGACAGTAAACAAGCTTTTACTTCACTAAGGTTAAGGACACCACGGTTCCCATACAACATGATCTCCTTAAGTTGTTTATGTGATGCAGGTAGAGACAAAATTAAATGAAAAGACTTATCTTCATCGGTGTGTTTCTCATCCATTGATTCTAACTGAGTAATAATAGAATCAAATTCACTGATATGTACTTGCATAGAAGTATCTGAGGGCGTTCTCAATGTGTAGAGTTTCTCCTTCATTGTATACTTGTTGGCAAGACTCTTCGACATGTACTACTCTTCTAGTTTGGTCAAAAGCTCCCGAGGTTTCTCGATATGCATCACCTCTCTCTTAATATGCTCTGCCAAACACAACTGAATCCCTGCCAGAGTCTTATCTTCCTGCTTCTTCCACTCCCTTGGACTTAGGTTACCTTTAATCTCGTTCTGGAGCTTCTTGAAGTCTCATCGCTCATTGTTTCGTCAGTCTTTGAATCGGGATACTCAATCACATCCCACAACCTTTGCTGAATCAGGACCACCTTCATCTACAGTCTCCACATAGTGAAACTCCTTGTTCCATCGAATTTTGTAATTTCACGCTTCAAGATCGAAGCCATCTCCACCTTACTCTGATACCACTTGTTAGAGAAAATTAATAGTAGCAAGGTAACAGCGGAAGCGAAATAAATAATGAATTGAGATGTCGGAAATTACGACAAAATTCAGGAACAAAATAAGAGCGATGAGACAAAACCAGGTTTACGTGAAATACCGAAGAACTCGGAGAACAACCCACGGATGAGGACAGCCAGAAAACAATCCACTATGAGAAAGGAGGAGTACAACCCGATCACTATCACAGCGTGTGATGCGATCCACAACAGAGGAGTTTACAACAACAAATCTCTCTCACTCATAACTCACAATCTTTCTCTCTTGGGATACACTTCGAAAATATTGGTGAAACCTTTTCCCCTCTCAATATTTTCTCTCTTGCTCTGGTGTAGTTTAGGTGGAGATACAAGTTTAATATTTATACTAATAGATAAGAAAGGAAACTAGCCGGTGACGAAAAACGGATCTTCGAAGGAGGCTCTGGCAGCGTCCGGACACGATGGTAGCGTTTTTGAGCGACATCTTCTCTTCTCTCGTTCTGGACCCCGTCGAGGATCTAATGGGCTACAAAACCCAATACCTACCATTTGGAATTTCCCTTATATTTATTAATATGGGCGTACCTATAGCAGTGGTGAAACCTGGATTCGAAGCTAGGAGTGTCAAGATAAAATTTAATATTTTTTTTTATTTTGACACCCTTGGATAAAATATATTCATATTTAATTAAAAAATTTCTCCTGTTGAAGTTGACAAACAATTAAAGAAAGTTATAAAGTCAACACTTCCGCTAGAGTATATTCATATTTGATTATTAGAAATCAACCATTAACAATAACATAATCTTCGTCTGAACGTAATATTTAAATTTGTATCTAATTAATCATAACAATATTTTGGATAATTTGAATTATGAATATGTGAAAAAAATAAAATCAAGAACCCTAATCGTTCCATTCATTAATTATGATTTCATTACTAAAATAGAAATTTACTAATTATTCAATACAAATTTTATCAAAGTTGAAAAATTAAACATAATAACATACAATATAACATCAATTCAAGTATTATTTTGATTTAGAGAATTTAGTAAGTTGTGAGGTAGAGAATCAATGTCAATAGGAGACATGATGGTAAGTCGGTCGGCCGATGAGAAGGTAGACGCCGATTAGAATGGTTGCCTGACTGAAGGTGGACTTAAACAGCATGTCAACCGCATAGAAGAGGTCATGGGGAGTTAGGGAGCAAACCATCCAGCTCCTCAGCTATTGATTTACTACTTGGGCAATAATTATTACTCCTATATATGTATTGTTTAACTATTAATTAGCTCTAAACTAAAATCCCCCCCCCCCCCCCCGCCCCCCCAAAAAAAGTTGAGGAGTCAATTCAGCTAACAATTCAGCTTATTAGCTTAGCCCCTGATCTATAGGTAGCTTAGGGGTGGCCTTGACCACCCTTAGTTAAAAAATTAAAAAATAATTTAGTATTATTTGAGTTAAAAATTATGGACAATATATTTTTCAAGTGAGCATAATAATGTATTGAACTCTTGATACGATGAACTAATTAGAACTGCCATTGTTTAACCTAGTTAATATCATTCAAGACACATATCATTGTCATGTGATCAAATGCATGTGGCACTTTTTTCAATTAATCAGTTGTATCACTTTTTTCAATTAATTAATTGTGCTAAGAAAGGTAGTTATTAACCGTGAGCGTAAAATATCAATGACGAAAATTATACACCACATTAGGCACCTTTGACTTTATATATAAAGTACTAGCTATGCTACCCGTCCTACCGATAGGTTAGATTATATTTTTTTGTGATATAATAAATTTATCTTATCCATCACATTTTTAATTAATTTATCCCACATTACATTATTTTCTACTTTATGCTAGCTTTGAGGGCTGGTGCAAGAGGCATGGGTCAATCAAATTACTTTGATAAATTTTAAATTTCTTTTAATTCATTGGTATATATTACCTATAAATATAACAATAATTTTATATTATAGACTATTATTATGATGTAGATCATTTAAAAACTAATTGTACAAAAATTTATATATATTTATAAAAAAAATATTTTGTAAAGTTTAGTTTAGTCTAATGTTGAAAGACCGGAAAAAGTAAAAAGTATTTGTTCAAGCTTTCTTATACATAGTTATAATATTTTTCTTATTTTTATTGTATGAACTCAAATACAAATTTTTTCTAATTGTCTAACCTAATCATAGTTAGAGAAGATAATGATTCTATTTATTTGAATCATAAATTTGAGCTTCCGTGTATTGAAGTATAAATTATGTGATTTCTGTGAAAAAGTACGTTGAAGTCCAATACTTGTTAATGTTAATACCTAGTTCCATTCAAAATAAAAAAAAAGTTAGTACCTAATTTCCTTCAAAATTGCATCATAATATAATATTCCATTCCCTCTTAGAGTAAATGTTGATTTCAATTAGTCACATATTTTTAAAATAGTTAATCAATTAATATTCGAACCACAAATTAGTATGAAAAATAAATTGAAAATTCTACCATAGTTCAGAATTCCATAACTATTAATTTATCAAAAATAAATCACATATACTAAAAGGGTTTTATAATACTAAATAAGATTAATTGTTATAATAAGTTACTTTCATTAATATATTTTAATTTTAATTTTTTTCATGAGAGAATGAATGATACTTATACTTTTCAACTATAATAGTTGAAAAAAAAAATTTTGGTAGAAGATCCTTCAGATACTAAATTTTGTAATAAATTATATCTCAACAAATAGGATTACTTATTGTAAGAAATTCTTTGATCAATATATATTAATTTCGATTTTCTTAAAGGTATATTTTAGAGTTATTACATATTTCAACTACCATAGTTGGAAAATTTTCAACTATAATAGAAGCTCTTATTTTAAATTGATAATTGTGATGGAATGAACGAGGAAATTAATTAGCTCCCTTTTGAAACAAGGATAATGATGAGATTCATTAAGCAAAGTGATGATGGATATGAATGATAGATGTCCAAAACCAATTTGACCTAATTATGCAAATGAGAGCATGTTAATAATAAATAAATAGTGAGAGAATTAATGTAGAAATAAGGTGAATGTAAAGAGAATGGAATTTCAATTTTCAAGCAGAAAAATAAAAAAATAAACAGACAAATAAAAACAGACAAATAAACACACATGCAAGCAAATATTAATTGAGACTTGAGAAAAATTAACATCCAGAAAACAAAGAGGACTGTGTACATGCATATACGACAATGTGGTGGGGTGATGGACTTTAATTATGATTATGAGATAATCCCTTCCTTCCATTTCCATATTATTTGACATATTTTAAATATTTATACATACCAAGATTTAAATAAAAAAACTACCTATATACTACCTCCGCCCCAAATTATTTGTCCTTTTATCTAACTTTTTTGTCCCAAAATATTTGTCCCATTTACCATTCTAACAACTATAATTCCTTTTTTACCCATAATTAATAAATTCACTTATCACTTTTTACAATTCCAACAACTATTATTTTCAATTAAAGTAAGGGTAGTTAGGGCAAATTACAAACTTTTTACCTAAATTTTCAATATGCATTGGTCTTCTCAAGTTAGCTAAATGGACACATATAATGGGACAGAGGTAGTAATTAAGTAACATTATTTTCAAAATGTTTTTTCGGATACAAAGGTATAGATCAGATAGTGAGAGAATGTGAGTGGGAGTAATTTTTATAAATTGAAAAAGTAAAAAGTTAACATAATTATTAAAGTTAAAATAATTAAACTACATATTGGAAAATGGAAAATAACAATATTTTAAAACAAAAAAAATAATTTAAGAATCAATAAATATGTAACGGAGAGAGTAATTAATTAAATTAATTAATTATGGAGATCAATGGAATATTAATTCCATACATTTTGTGAGTGTGTGTATGTATTTGTGTATGATATGTGATGGAACATTTTCTTGTGTGTTGTGGAAGATGAGATTGACATGCAGGAGGGGGCAGACGTGGTAAAATCCACAGAATACAAGAAACAAAAAAGAAAATTAGGAAAACCTACATCACAACACAACACTTGCACATGTATCAAGGCAATTGCCTTCTCTACTTGTTTAAGGATATAGATATTATAACTATTTTCTATTTATACTTTTTTTAATTTATAAATATATTGAATCAATGGATTAATGCGCACCTGCCATGCATTTATTACCATTTCAATAAAACAAAGTAGGGCGATGATATATGTCTTATGGCAAGATGGTTGCATGACATGATATATCCACATGAGTTTGTTAAATTATTTTGTAAAAAAAAAAAAGTAAGCTATGTCCCTATTGTGATTAAAATAAATAAAGAAATACATAAGCACCTTCCATCAATTAAACAAAATTATAATGACCTTCTCATAAATGTAAAATAAAAAATTTAATATTTAAAAAGTCTGAATTTATAAAATTAACAAGTAAATAGAAAAAAAAGAAAATGACATGTCACTAATATTTAATAGAAAAATAAAAAATTTCCTTTAAACTACCGAATCTTTTATTAAAAAAGTCGCATTTTCGTAGAAATTTTTTATTTTAAAAGTGAATTAAGATGTTAAAATAATTTCCAAAAATATAAATAAAATATGATTTTTAAAAATGATAAAAATGTAGCAATTAAATATTTTTTGCTATATTTTGTTTATATATACTTTCATAATAGTGAAGTGACAAATATATTTTTTTAAAAGACTTTAACTTATATGCTTATATGAACATGTCATGTCATGGAAGATGGTTATTAAACATCTTGCCGAAAGACGCATATCATTTTTGAACAAAGTACTAGTCATTAATTTTGATCCGTTGATACGATACAAGATGAGTTACTGTGCATGTAGGTGGAAAAGTGGAAAAGCTATCGCCACGTATATAGATAAACATCTTGATGCAACCATCTTGCATTTCACCTAAATTACTTATAAAACTGAATGTGAGTTTATTTAAATTATTAAAAAGGTATGTTTCATTACTTTGAAGGTTATTATAATTATAAACAATATAAAAATGATCATTTATTGTAACGCCCGGAAATTCAATCAAAGTCAAACTAACATTAACAGACAAAATTTAGCGGAAGACTCAAACTCTTATTGGTCGTCACTGCCGTATCCCCGAAGGAATACAAGGCGAGAAGGAAACTACAACTGTCTGATAACGGTAAACCAAACTAACAAACTCATACTTAGAAATAAACTTCAAAACTAACTTCAAGTTTCTCATAAAAGAAAAGCAACATAATTAACGACTTCTAAACATGACGTCCTCACTTCTAATTCCCGTCCCCAGCATATAGATCTTCACCTGGTTAACTTCACTTCACAGCTAAGACGAACACACTTGAGCTCACTAACGACGCGAATCAGCTCGGGCCTAAAATAAAAGTAATTATTCTAATCAAAACGCGCCCTTTGAAGTTAATATTAACTACCTTCTACCTAACCCTCCCCTAGGAACACTATAGGTTCCTATCAATCATGAATTTACACTTTAAATCACCTAACACATTCCAAGTAATCACATAACAAGATCAAAACAACACTTTCATTAATAAATAATATCGACAAAACAGATTACAACATCCACATAAAAAGGGTCAAAACATGACTTTCCGACATCGTATGGGTCTGGTTTTAGACTTTCCAGATCATTAAACCTATAACTCGACCTAGGTCTGGTATTCAGGGTATAACTCGACCTATACAACTCTAAAGTCCGATCCGCAAAATTCCTATAAAAGCTAACATCTAAGGGAACCTCCCGTTCAAAGGGTTTTATCAAAGGACGACTATAACTCTTATGGTGATCCATTCTTTAGACCCTAACAAAACTGTCCCGCACCCGGTTCCCATTTAATTTGTAATTTCGGTTCTAACTTTCATCATTCGATCCCGGGGCCCTAATTTGGGTTCAAAATAGTAAATAAGGTTCAAGGTAGTCAATCTAATCCAACTAAGGTCCAACATCAAACCACCTATCATCAAACCAAATTATAACACATGAAATCAACTTTAATATTTTCACTAACCCTAAAAGCATGCATGAAATAACATTACCTTAATGTTCGGTTGTAATTTTTGTGGTTTTAGAAGTTAAGGGTTGTCGGTCCACGGGGATGGGTGTTAGGCTCGAATGAGGTAATCGGTTTGCGTTGGGGTTTTTCTCAGTGCTGATAGCGATAAATTATGTAAAGGAAACAATTAAACTAACCTAGACATGATAATAATCAAGAAAGCAATAAAAGATGAAAGCAATTCAAAAGCAAGAAATAAGAAAGCAATAAAACTACAACTAATGATGAAATTGGGAACAAGAAAATATACCTTAAATAAACTAATCTTCACTTGAAGCCTTCACTTTGAATTTTCTCCCGAACAAACAAGAAAATTGTGGATTGGATTACCAAGGATCCCCCAAATTCTCACTAGGAAGTAGAATTGGAATTCCTTGACCCTCCTCCCCACTAAAAGATGGATTTGATTTGGCTAACCCTAGAAAGCTTTTGAAATCAACATCAATGGAGAATAGAGAGAGAGACAGAGAGAGAGAGAGGAATAAAGAGAGAAAGCTTGTAAAACTTCAATGAGATTACTTGAAAGAAGAGTTTAATAACAATTGCAAGAAGACTTAAAGAAAGCTTGAAGAACAATGGAGAAAACTTGAAGAACAATTAAAGAAAGCAATTGAAGAAAGCAATTAAATCTAATCTAATCCTACTCCTAAAACTTAAATAAAAGCTAAGCTAAAAGATAAAAACTAAGATAATTAGTTCTAAATTACATTGGGTATTTATAGAAGATGGAAAACGAAACCCAAAACCCTAAAACTAACTCAGCAAAACGCGCATCAGCTTCGCAGATTTCCGCAGAATGACTTGGGCGAGTCAATAAGTGACTCGGGTGAGTCAGTGTTCTGTCCCGCTCCCTTGGCCTCTGTCTTTGTTGCCCCAGAAGCCTGACTCAGGCGAGTCACTGTTCTGGGCAGCTTTTCCCTGCCCACTTCAAACGCACATAACTTCTTCATCCAAACTCTGTTTTAGACCCATAAGATATTGATGGAAAGCTCTCGGTATGTACTTTAAGCTCCCAAAATTTCCGACCAATCGAAGTTGTAACGAAGGTGTTATAAACCAAAGAGTGAAGGCACACATATTTCAAACCTTTGAGTCTGTACAGTTCCCCTGTTTTGCGCCAATCTTGACATGGAATTTCCGACTTCGGTTTCGCCTCGGCTCTCTGCTCGGGTTGATTTAGTTCTCGGCTCGTGTTGACTTGGTTTGACTCCGGAAATTGCTCGGGATTCCCTAAAAACCTTCAATTAAGCCCAAACTTCTTCTAACTCTTTATTTTCCTACAAAACACCAAATCACTATATCTAATATATACAAAGGGCTAAAATAAACATAAATACCCTATAAAGGAGATAAAATTGGGCTCGGAACGAGACCGAACACCACTCCAACACAAGGGTTTGCTCGCCCCGAGCAAACTAGAAATGAAGAAAAAGACTTGAAAAAGAAACTAAAAACGCTAACTCACTTTCGCAGGAATTGCGGATGCATTTAGTGTATGCATCAAGCCCTTTAAACTCCCTGGTAGCCTGGGTGGACGAGGTAGGACTCGTGAGGGATTATAGCAACTATACCCACAAAAACCCAAGAAAAAAGGAGAGAGGGAAAGTGAAAAACAAAACAAGTTTGAAAAGAAAGAAAGGAAAAACTGCTTGTTTCATAAATCAAGTTGTTTCAATCAAGAAAACAGTATTAATCCTCCAAAAGGAACCGTCACGAGCACCTCACATACACCTAACCCAAACAACTGCCAATCTTAGGGGTTTTTCGATCCCATACACCTCATGTAAAGTTACATCCCACTTGTGTAAAAGTTTAGAAAGTTCTAATTGATTCCGATAGACTCCAAAGACTCAAGCCCGAGTTTAAAAACAACGAAACGAACAAGGAAAGAAAAGATTTGCCCTTCCCCGCATTTGGTCGCCCTTGGCTTGGTGAGGGTCGTAGGTGATGCATGGAGAGGCCCCACATTTTATTAACGCTTAAACTTTTTTTTCTTCTTTTTGGGTTGGGTAATCCCAACAAATTTTCTTTCTCTTTTTTTTTTTTTACTTTTTAATGGTCGGTATTAATCTTACTTTCGGGAATTGGACGGCCCAAAATGGGGTTTACCCTCCCAACACAGTCTTTTCCACACACCTCCGTCGAGAATTCAATATAGGAGGAGCTTAAAGGGTAAAAGCGTCGTACCGCTAATACCGGGCCCGTGTAGGTTGGCTAAGTGTATGGTGGTTGATGTCGTAAAGCCGACACGCCCCACTTAATCAATTTATTTAACTTTGCTTCCTTTTTC
Source organism: Portulaca oleracea (assembly GCA_029582165.1). Lineage (NCBI taxonomy): Eukaryota > Viridiplantae > Streptophyta > Magnoliopsida > Caryophyllales > Portulacaceae > Portulaca > Portulaca oleracea. The sequence goes on from CM055876.1 coordinate 11,347,764, forward strand.
TTTCTTTTGCTTTTGCTTTTTCTCTTTTTTCTTTTTGAAAAACAAGCTCGGACATGAATCCCTAGAATCTCCCAGTTTCACCCAGAACATAAAAAGAAAGAAATGGGATCTCACTAGACACTCAATGAAAGGAATCTAATTAAGTATGTCATGGCAATCGCTCAAGAAAGGGTCGAAAATGCTCAAATCGGTTTCTTTTAAAGAAGATTAAGAACGGTTTCCCAATTTTGACAACGAAATCCAAGAAACGAAGCAAAAACAAAACGAAACGAAAAACGAAAACCTTGGAGGTTTTTCACTCCCTTTTTTCTCCTTTTAAGCACAAAATTTTTTAGATTTTAGGCCACAAACTACGAAAAACAAAACTAAAAGACTCAAAACTAGGTTATCTACCCATGATCAATGAAAGATACCACCCCCCACTCCAATACAAGACATCACAATGTCTCCATCATGAGAAGGGTGTCTCAAGTAAGGTAGAAGACCTAAAAACACACAAACAAACACATAACAAACAAAATGGTAGCGACCCGAGCCCACATGGCTCCAACAACAATATATATCCCATATTCACACTCAAGGGGTTCGCCACCCAAAAAGAAAAGCAAGCATGCATCATGGATCAATGATATATTCACATAAAGAGAGGGTGGAAAGAGGTTACCTCAGAATCTTCAATGAAAGCAACTCGATCCACGATCCAATGAACATCACACAATAGTTTAGAGATAAACAAGAAAATCATACTATGTATGATGGTTCACATGCAAGATCAAAAGAAAAACAAACTACTGACCTTCGTCCTATTCGGACTCGATCTAAGTGAGGGCTCTCTGTAGGCACCGGGATTTGCACCGATATAATTCTGACTTGTCAAAAGTTCAAATAAAACATCTATGGCCGAATACATCATTGGGCTAATGTAGCAAGCAATGCAAACAAAAAAAAAAGTATAAGGCGGCCCACTACCAAAGACAAAACCCGCACGGGTTTTTATCAAATGAAACGGCCTAGAATCAGGACAGGCCCAAGGCGCGCCCTGGCCCAGACATTCCAAAACACGCGCGGGTTTTCTACAGCCTGATGCGCGTTGTTTTGCTCCCTTCACGTCAGAGATCCGTGTGTCGGATTTATAAAACCTGTGCGGGTTTTATCTTTAAGAATCCAGTGCCAAAAACTTGATCATCATCCCATGATATTAGCCCATGTGTTTTGACCTTAAGCATTGACTTAGTGATTGCATGGCATGATCCAAGGGATGTGTCCCCATGATTTTCCATCCTAAACACTACCCTCCTTCACCTATAAATACCCCCTCTATTTCATTCATTTTCACCAACTATCATCATAGTCCCACCAATTAATACCATCATTCTATCCAAATTCTCTATCATCATACTCCCTTCTCATTATTTTCACATTACTACTCCCCTTACTCTACTAAAATCATTACTTATATACTATCTTACCATCCCTCTCATACTTACCCTTCCATCCATCAAGTCAAGGCAAAGTCAAGGTTTCCTACCGGCGCATTCGAGTTCCTAAGCCAATGAGGTTCGCCCTTATGTTTCTTTCATTGTTATCATTTTAATCATGTAATTTATATTTCATTTTCGTTACTTGTGCACCTTTTGTAAACCAAAAACCCTTTGTTTTATAATGCATGTTAAGAATATGAATTTGCGAAATTAATTAAACTTATCCCCACTTTATTTCATTTTGATGTCGATTTTAGTAGAGTCTGTTTTCTAACAGGCGAATTCGAGAATTCTTATAATTCTCGAATTTGTAACCTTACCCCCGGACTTAGAATCGGGTTCTGTAGACCGGATTCATTTTCATTATTTTTTTGCTTTGTCGGTTTCCTTAAATCGACTGGCGACTCTTTCATTCTCTTTATAATCCCTTTAGTTATTTAATATTAGAATTTGCACCGAAATAATTAAAAAATGGCTTAACATCTCCCATTCGTCATATTCAAGGCTAAAACCAAGAGAAAGTGGGTCCGGAAACAATAAAACCCGCATGGGTTTTATCGTTTCCAACCCCCTTTCTCTGGCCCATGGAAGCGAACAGCCCAGTCCAAGACTGGTGTAACACCCCAACCTTAATCACAGGGTTAAACTCTACTTAGAGAACCTAAGCCCGCGATTAGCGCAGCGGAACACCTTAGGTCGAGGCATTACCGCCGTCTCCCAAAAGAGACAAGGCAACAACACCAAAGAAACTTTCAAAACCACAAGATAACCTACTAACTTAGGAACCTTCACACATATAAAATTTATACAACCCTTAGATAAAATACATAAACTTAAACATTGCTTAGAAAAATTATAACAACTTCCAAAAGAGTCCTGCTCGTCCTTGTTAACCGAAGCTTTCTTTAGAGAACTACCTTGAGCCTTGACTTACTTTGGCACCGATTTATCTTTGCCTTGGGAGCTCGAACCTCCTAAAACAAAATGTTAAAAACATTGCAAAAAGTGAGTGGGGAAACACTCAGTACGTAAACCTCCAGCACGTAAACCGTTTCGAAAACGGTTTTGGTGCCGGCATTTAAATTCATTTTAAAAACAAGGGAAGGGGGTTAAAATAGGACTTGGATGACGTAAACATATACATATGCATAAACATAAACCAATGAAGGTAGAAAGTAGGTGGAACCCTTACGATCGGTGCAAGCACCTCACACACGCGTATGCCCAAGTCGATCTAAACTTGGAATGGATGATCGCTAGCGATCGACATTGGCAGTCAAGGCACTCTGATCAGGAGTGCTAAAACATGAATGTAAGTATAACCATAGAATGCGGGTCCACTATTACATATAAAGACATTGTAAATCATAAAACTTGACATGGCATATATTGAAGGAACCATGAGTATAATTTAGATTGTAAAAGCTGGACAATTTGCGTACCTTGGGACACTAAAGATCTTGGCGGCGCAGCTCGGCTTAGAGATGGCTTTTGAAACTTGTCAACTAAGATAAGAATAAATAAAAATGAAGAACCGAATAAGGTTCTAAATTAGATTCATAATTTCAGAAACTTAGTAATATAAATGAAATAACTTTTAAGAATAAAATTTCAGGTTGTATAGAGAATAGAGTTTATAGCATAACTTGAGTCAGAAAAATCGAAATGAAGTAAAAGAGTACATCTCGGAATAGAGAAAATCATGATCTTTAATTTTGTCAACAAGGCCGAAGGCCAAAAATGAGTGGAAAGGCTCCAAAACGGGCCCGGACAGAAACTGGAGTTTAGAAGACTTAGGACTTTCAGTTTGAGATGATATAGAAATGGTGAAATTGGAAGGTGAAATCAGTGAATGAACTTGGACCTTGGGTTGACGGGTTAGATTGATGAAGGATGACCCTTAACGAATAGAGATTAGAATGGAAGTTATTGAACTTAAAGGTGGCTTAAGGACGTGGCAATTGAGGTGAGATATGACGAAATGTGAATAAATTGTCGGTTTCGGGATGTGGTCGAACGACCAAGATTTGAGTTGAATTGTGAGAGAATAAAGCTTTAGAGTTATTTATCACTTGGAGGTTAATAAAATTGGGTGAGAGACTTGGTTAAAACCGAAACCTTGGGCTTCCATTGCTAAAACTTAAGAAGAGAAACTAGAACTTGTACTCGACTTATAATCTCTATGAAAGAGATCTTAGGACACGCTTAGGTCTTCAAACCATGCTTTTTACTCTTAAATTCATATTCTCAAGATCATGTTATATATTCCTAACTTATCATATCTTAAAAACCTCTATTGGATGGATTTAAGACCCTTAGGAAAGAATTTACACAACCCAATTCTGGGCAGAAACTTTGTTCTGGACAGCCCTTATTCCCGAGCTCGTAACTCATACTCCCGATATCGGATGACTACGAACCATACCTTTATGGAAAGCTTGCAATGAGCCCTAAAACTTTCATGTTTACCATAAAAACCAAAGAGGTCTCCAAAGGGACGAAAAACAGCCCTCAAAACACTAACTCAGAATTCGTATATAGAAACGTGAGGTTACGGTTTTGACCCTAACTCGGGCTATACATGTCGGAAATTCGAAATTCCAAAGCCTATGGTTTGCTAACACTTTAAGCTATCAAATGGAGTAAAAATCTGGGCAAAAATCCCACTTCCATACCACTGTAAATTTCCAGAATTGAAACAGAAACTTTTGTTGTACTTAAACTCAGCTCTAATGAGTTTTAAGCTCTTAATTTCTCACTAACCTCAACCAAATTTCACTTAACTTTAATCCACTATATTTCCAGAATATAAACCTTGAAAATCTCTTCATCAAAGGCCTTAAAACCCACATGCATTCATGAATTAAGCATAATCTCAACATAATAAACATGTTCTTGAACTCTTGCATAACAATTTCATTAATTCACCCAAATTAAACATGATAACACTTAATTTATAATTTCACAACATAAACTCAGCCCTTAAACACTTAGAAACTCTCAAGAAATCCACATGCATCAACACTAATTCATCATCCACCATGAATTCAACTCTAAACCTCACAAAACACTTAGAAATCAACATGCATGTACTTCAAAACTTAACCCTAACTTAACCAATACAATTATATACTTGAATTTATGAATAAAGAGAGTAAAAGAGATGAAATTTACAAAAGAAACATATATAAAACATGAATTTTCAGCTTAGGGTTGTAAGAAATTGAAATTGGGGGTTGAGAGATTACCCTTGAGGTTAAAAATGGATGAAACACAAGAGGGAGGAAGAAGAGGGCGGCGACCACTGGTGGCTGGCGGTTTCCGGTGCCGGCTGGCCGGAAAAAAAAAACCGGTGGTGGTGGCTGGGGATGCGGCCGCGAGCAAGGGAGGGAGAAGAGTGAGGAGAATGTGTTTGGTGTTTGAGAATAAAAGTGTAGTAATTGAATACAACCCCCTTCTTCTAACTAATATATACATCTATCATCCATTCTAATTAAAACTAATACAACTTAAACACTTAGAAAGATAAAAATTAAGACAAGTAAATAAAAATAGTTGTAATTTGGTAAATTGTAATATTGGGTTTGTAATAGATATAATTAATGGTAACAATTTGAATTAAAGGAAATAAGACTTGAACTAGAGAAATTAAATAAATAGGACATAAATATTATTTGTAATTAAATAAAATAAATATAACCCAAATAAATTAAAGTTTGGGTAATAAAATATAAATGTTAAAAGGTAGAATAATTAAACCCCTTTTTGGTTACACACAAAAATAAAATACAACGGAACTTGGATTAAAAATAATACAGTGGGTAAAATTACCACTTGAAATTATGTAAAGGAAATGTAATTTAAATAAATTAAAATTGGGACGGTAAAATATATATATAGAAATCGAGGCGGATAATTATTAACCGTTTCTCGGTAAATAAATTTATAACATAAATCGTATAACCTGAAACACTTTGACTTATTGAATGAATATGTAACGTAAATTTTTAAGCCGATAATTCGGCTCCTTAGCCATCTCCTGCACGAGACTTGACACCGATAACAATAAATAAATGAGTAAAGGAATAAATAAATAAAGGTAAACGCGAAAAATTTATAACGCGATTTAATTACGGTGATTTATAGAGAATTAAACATGATTTTGGGGCGGGTTATTACACCCTCCCCCCCTAAAAAGAAGTTTCGTCCCCGAAACTTGATGGTGGTTAAAAACGTGATCTGTTACCTTAAAAGAGATGAGGGTATCGTTCTTTCATGTTTTCCTCGGTTTCCCACGTGGCTTCCGAGGTATCTTGATTTGCCCACAGTACTTTGACTAATGGAACTTGTTTCGTGCATAGCTGCTTGATTCGTCGATCCAAAATTTGAATCGGTTGCTGCTCGAAGGTGAGGTCTTCGGCTAAAAGCGGTGGTTCCTCCGCTAAAACATGCTTCGGGTCCGGTACGTATTTCCGGAGTTGCGACACGTGAAAAACGTCGTGAATCCTTCCTAAGCTAGAAGGTAACTCTATTCGGTATGCTACCGGGTTAATCTTTTCTATGACCGGATATGGCCCAATAAAACGTGGGCTTAGTTTCCCTTTGATGTTAAACCTCCGAATCCCTTTCGTCGGAGAAATTTTAAGAAAGACGTGATCCCCTTCTTGAAATTCGAGAGGTTTTCGCCTCCTATCTGCATAACTCTTTTGTCGGCTTTGAGCAGTCTTGATGTGCTGTTGGATGACTCGGATCTTATCAGCCGTGTCCTGGATTAGTTCCGGACCTATGACTAGTGCTTCATCTAATTCTCCCCAGCACAACGGGGTACGACATCTCCTGCCATAGAGCGCTTCAAACGGGGCCATCTTAATAGTGGCCTGGTAGCTATTATTATATGAAAACTCTACGAGAGGGAGAAACTGGTCCCAATTTCCTTGAAAATCTAGAACACATGCACGTAACATATCTTCCACAATCTGGTTAACCCTTTCGGTTTGACCATCATTCTCCAGATGGTATGAGCTACTAAAATTGAGTCGCGTACCGAAAGCTTTCTGTAGTGCGCTCCAAAATCTCGATTGGAACCTGGTATCTCGGTCGGATACTATGTCTCTTGGAATTCCGTGCAACCGGACAATCTCTTGAATATATATATTAGCTAGCTTATCTATCTTCCACCCTTCGTGGATAGGAACAAAATGTGCCGACTTGGTCAGGCGGTCTACAATCACCCAGATGGAATTTTTCCTGGCCATGGTGAGGGGTAAACCCATGATGAAATCCATAGAAATTGATTCCCATTTCCACGTGGGAATTCCCAAGGGTCGGAGCTCTCCTGATGGTCGTTGATGTTCGGCCTTGATCCTCTGACAAGTTAGACACTTATTCACATAATTGGCTATGTCCCCTTTTCATGTTTGGCCACCAGAAAATTTCCTTTAAATCCCTATACATTTTGGTACCTCCAAGGTGCCGCAGTATAATGAGTTGTGGCTTTCTTCCATAAGCTTTAGCCTTAAATTTCCTTTGTTAGGCACACAACCTGCTCAAATCTTAGGGTTCCATCATCTTGAATTAGGAAAATCAGATCGGGTTGCATGAATGATTTGGCAAAAGTTGCTTGGGATATGCAAGGCGTAAGTTGATGAGATGGGCCGAATCGTAAGTTGTATTTAAGCTAAATCTTGGATATGAATTGTAGATGTTGTTGAGAATGATGATTATTTCGGGAAGAGAAAAGATGATCAAATAAGAAATACGATAAAATAGGTGTAATCCATCACCACTGGATGTATGAGTAGATTATTGCTAGAGTAAAGACACTTATCCAAAAGGGAAATTGAGAAAAGAAAGAGTTGCCAATAAGGTGTGGGCATAACATTAAGGAGCTAAAATGATTGGTCGGTAACGATGACAAGATCTCCTAAAAATTCTTGAAAATGGGGAAATAATTAGAATTGACGAAGTTGATTGCTATCTTACGACAATGAAAGGTGAATTCAGGAGGGGAATATACAATATGAGTGTGAGATAAAGCTTGATTCAAATGATGAACTAGAGGTAAGATAGCCATACGGAGGAGGGTTGAAGCTTACAACGGTTGTTCATTACAAGAGAAGGCTAGGTGGATTACGGTACATGTATACGGGTAAAGGAGATTGGAACTAAACCCTCGCAATCCTGTTAGGTGTCTCTAAGGAACCCATATACTTAGCAAGTTTATTCCTCAAATCGGCATTTCCCCCTTAATCTCAATCTTAATCATAAATCTCTTAATTCCGTATGAACCTCCTAATTTCATCATGATTCTATTGCCTCCCTTTTTGTTTCCCCGCTAACATTGTTCCTTATACAGGATTAGAAATGACTATTATTAACTCCATAACCAAGGTCTATATCCTTGTGTTCGCACTAAAGCCCCCATTACGGGTACTGCGTTCATAAAGCCCTGGTTTATCTTATTGACCACTATTTGAACAATTCGAGTAAGTATAAAGTGCTTCTTCCCCTTATCACTTCAAGCTAATTTTCCCTTGAAGCCTCATTCATGGGCTCTCCCTGTGGTGAAGAATTCCTTGAGCTTTGCAACATGCTACATTATTACAGCAAAATATATTTTTATCTAGCATAACTTATTGCCACTACTTTTTTTTTCCTTCCTATAACTTGTTCCCTAACAACTTTGATTTTAAACGATTGTATCCTCGTAAGGTTCTCATTGCTTTGCTCGATTATACGCCCACATACATGCATCTCATCATAGGCAACCTCAAATAAAGTTCTCATAACCCCTGTAACAATATCGACCCCATTGCCGCACAAGGCCATCATAGGTATATATGTATATAGAGAGATTAGAAGTCCATCATATGATACTAGTGCAGCTATTCAAGCGTTCTAGAAAACAAGAATCTCCTGCAATTCGTTCTATGACATTCTTTTTCCACTCCTTAACCAAAATATAACGCGATAAAAGGGATGAGCTCTACTATTCTTGGATTACACTTGTTCCAGATCCATACTAGGATCTTCTTCTTCTTTTCCGGCTATTCGGGCGATAGGCGTAGTCTCCCCATGAGATGATAGATTCGAAACAATTGGACGTCCTGTGAGGTACGGTGAGAAGTGTAGACGGATTTCATCCGCCGGGGAAGCGAACACGTGAGCTGGAGCTTTTCCTGCGCTGGCAGGCGCCGGTAATCCTAGTACCTCATGAAGATAAGGTCCTAACTTACTGACGTGAAGGCTCAAAGATTGCGCAGCTTGCGTGATCATTATCTCCATCACAATCTGGTTCCAAGCCCCTACATAGTTGAGGCACCATGCGTGGCGTCCGGGTTCTCCACGTAAGCGATTGGCACACATCCGGATTTCATCCCACGGGCTCTCGTGGGGAAGAGTCGCTAGAAGGCATCGGGCTCGACAAACGTCGTCGTGATATTCGGGCTTGGGATTTGCAGCGCAATGTGCGTCGAGGACATCTTGTAAAGCCTTAAGATGAGCTTGAACGTTGGTGGCGGGGTCCATGAACATCGCGAACGGATTTGGGAGGGAATTACCGTCGTTATCCATCTAAACCGTACATAAAATACAATGCAAGATTTTAAAATCTTATCATGGCCAAAATGAACAGGCTATTTGCAAATAAAAGAAACAAATTTGTGATGAGGTTCGAGACTCAACCAAGTTAACCTCTTATAAGCGATTTAAGAAACTCTTATTTTATCTTTGGAATTTGCCTTAGGCTTGCTTAGCAATTCTAGACCTCATAATTTATTCCCTTTTTCGGGCTTTCTTGAAAACTTTTAATCCATACTAACGTTTAAAACTTATTTCATCATATACTAATCCCACTTGGGACTCGGTTATAAACTTCTCGTTAACTTTCAAGAACTTCCAAGGAGGTGCTTTGACAAACTTCACAAGTTTCCATTATATTCATTAACTTCACTTGCATAAATTACTAGGCTTAACTCAATCCACCTAGATTCCCCTTAAAGATTTTGACCAGAACTTTCTTAAAAATTCTGGGAGAATTTCGGCAGCACTTCCCCTATAATTAGAGCTATTCCCAAATTTACATAGTCTTGAAAACCTGCAAAGAAGAACAATTTACATACTAGACCAATATTCAGAGCTTCATGCTCATCAACAATTCCCAACATATCACTTATCATACTTATACTAATCATAGAGAGGCTTATACTCACATGCCTAACTTTCTCCTTAAACTAGGATCCATGACTTAAGAAATTCTATAATCTCCAAATACTTAAGCAAACTTCTGCTCTGATACCACAACTGTAACACCCCAACCTTAATCACAGGGTTAAACTCTACTTAGAGAACCTAAGCCCGCGATTAGCGCAGCGGAACACCTTAGGTCGAGGCATTACCGCCGTCTCCTAAAAGAGACAAGGCAACAACACCAAAGAAACTTTCAAAACCACAAGATAACCTACTAACTTAGGAACCTTCACACATATAAAATTTATACAACCCTTAGATAAAATACATAAACTTAAACATTGTTTAGAAAAACTATAACAACTTCCAAAAGAGTCCTGCTCGTCCTTGTTAACCGAAGCTTTCTTTAGAGAACTACCTTGAGCCTTGACTTACTTTGGCACAGATTTATCTTTTCCTTGGGAGCTCGAACCTCCTAAAACAAAATGTTAAAAACATTGCAAAAAGTGAGTGGGGAAACACTCAGTACGTAAACCTCCAGCACGTAAACCGTTTCGAAAACGGTTTTGGTGCCGGCATTTAAATTCATTTTAAAAACAAGGGAAGGGGGTTAAAATAGGACTTGGATGACGTAAACATATACATATGCATAAACATAAACCAATGAAGGTAGAAAGTAGGTGGAACCCTTACGATCGGTGCAAGCACCTCACACACGCGTATGCCCAAGTCGATCTAAACTTGGAATGGATGATCGCGCTAGCGATGACATCAAGCAGTGTCAAGGCACTCTGATCAGGAGTGCTAAAACATGAATGTAAGTATAACAATAGAATGCGGGTCCACTATTACATATAAAGACATTGTAAATCATAAAACTTGACATGGCATATATTGAAGGAACCATGAGTATAATTTAGATTGTAAAAGCTGGACAATTTGCGTACCTTGGGACGCTAAAGATCTTAATATTTCGGCTTGGAGATGGCTTTTGAAACTTGTCAACTAAGATAAGAATAAATAAAAATGAAGAACCGAATAAGGTTCTAAATTAGATTCATAATTTCAGAAACTTAGTAATATAAATGAAATAACTTTTAAGAATAAAATTTCAGGTTGTATAGAGAATAGAGTTTATAGCATAACTTGAGTCAGAAAAATCGAAATGAAGTAAAAGAGTACATCTCGGAATAGAGAAAATCATGATCTTTAATTTTGTCAACAAGGCCGAAGGCCAAAAATGAGTGGAAAGGCTCCAAAATGGGCCCGGACAGAAACTGGAGTTTAGAAGACTTAGGACTTTCAGTTTGAGATGATATAGAAATGGTGAAATTGGAAGGTGAAATCAGTGAATGAACTTGGACCTTGGGTTGACGGGTTAGATTGATGAAGGATGGCCCTTAACGAATAGAGATTAGAATGGAAGTTATTAAACTTAAAGGTGGCTTAAGGACGTGGCAATTGAGGTGAGATATGACGAAATGTGAATAAATTGTCGGTTTCGGGATGTGGTCGAACGACCAAGATTTGAGTTGAATTGTGAGAGAATAAAGCTTTAGAGTTACTTATCACTTGGAGGTTAATAAAATTGGGTGAGAGACTTGGTTAAAACCGAAACCTTGGGCTTCCATTGCTAAAACTTAAGAAGAGAAACAAGAACTTGTACTCGACTTATAATCTCTATGAAAGAGATCTTAGGACACGCTTAGGTCTTCAAACCATGCTTTTTACTCTTAAATTCATATTCTCAAGATCATGTTATATATTCCTAACTTATCATATCTTAAAAATCTCTATTGGATGGATTTAAGACCCTTAGGAAAGAATTTACACAACCCAATTCTGGGCAGAAACTTTGTTCTGGACAGCCCTTATTCCCGAGCTCGTAACTCATACTCCCGATATCGGATGACTACGAACCATACCTTTCTGGAAAGCTTGCAATGAGCCCTAAAACTTTCATGTTTACCATAAAAACCAAAGAGGTCTCCAAAGGGACGAAAAACAGCCCTCAAAACACTGACTCAGAATTCGTATATAGAAACGTGAGGTTACGGTTTTGACCCTAACTCGGGCTATACATGTCGGAAATTCGAAATTCCAAAGCCTATGGTTTGCTAACACTTTAAGCTATCAAATGGAGTAAAAATCTGGGCAAAAATCCCACTTTCATACCACTGTAAATTTCCAGAATTGAAACAGAAACTTTTGTTGTACTTAAACTCAGCTCTAATGAGTTTTAAGCTCTTAATTTCTCACTAACCTCAACCAAATTTCACTTAACTTTAATCCACTATATTTCCAGAATATAAACCTTGAAAATCTCTTCATCAAAGGCCTTAAAACCCACATGTATTCATGAATTAAGCATAATCTCAACATAATAAACATGTTCTTGAACTATTGCATAACAATTTCATTAATTCACCCAAATTAAACATGATAACACTTAATTTATAATTTCACAACATAAACTCAGCCCTTAAACACTTAGAAACTCTCAAGAAATCCACATGCATCAACACTAATTCATCATCCACCATGAATTCAACTCTAAACCTCACAAAACACTTAGAAATCAACATGCATGTACTTCAAAACTTAACCCTAACTTAACCAATACAATTATATACTTGAATTTATGAATAAAGAGAGTAAAAGAGATGAAATTTACAAAAGAAACATATATAAAACATGAATTTTCAGCTTAGGGTTGTAAGAAATTGAAATTGGGGGTTGAGAGATTACCCTTGAGGTTAAAAATGGATGAAACACAAGAGGGAGGAAGAAGAGGGCGGCGACCACTGGTGGCTGGCGGTTTCCGGTGCCGGCTGGCCGGAAAAAAAAAACCGGTGGTGGTGGCTGGGGATGCACGGCCGAGCAAGGGAGGGAGAAGAGTGAGGAGAATGTGTTTGGTGTTTGAGAATAAAAGTGTAGTAATTGAATACAACCCCCTTCTTCTAACTAATATATACATCTATCATCCATTCTAATTAAAACTAATACAACTTAAACACTTAGAAAGATAAAAATTAAGACAAGTAAATAAAAATAGTTGTAATTTGGTAAATTGTAATATTGGGTTTGTAATAGATATAATTAATGGTAACAATTTGAATTAAAGGAAATAAGACTTGAACTAGAGAAATTAAATAAATAGGACATAAATATTATTTGTAATTAAATAAAATAAATATAACCCAAATAAATTAAAGTTTGGGTAATAAAATATAAATGTTAAAAGGTAGAATAATTAAACCCCTTTTTGGTTACACACAAAAATAAAATACAACGGAACTTGGATTAAAAATAATACAGTGGGTAAAATTACCACTTGAAATTATGTAAAGGAAATGTAATTTAAATAAATTAAAATTGGGACGGTAAAATATATATATAGAAATCGAGGCGGATAATTATTAACCGTTTCTCGGTAAATAAATTTATAACATAAATCGTATAACCTGAAACACTTTGACTTATTGAATGAATATGTAACGTAAATTTTTAAGCCGATAATTCGGCTCCTTAGCCATCTCCTGCACGAGACTTGACACCGATAACAATAAATAAATGAGTAAAGGAATAAATAAATAAAGGTAAACGCGGAAAATTTATAACGCGATTTAATTACGGTGATTTATAGAGAATTAAACATGATTTTGGGGCGGGTTATTACACCTGGTCAAAACCCGCGCGGGTTTTGACTATTCTTGGCGGCCCGGTTGCATTCCTTTGGGCCTAAATTTGTTGTCTGGGCCGATTTTAAGTTATTACTAATATATTTTGGCGTAACTTCAAGTATTTAAATAATAAAAACGGATTTGTAAATTAAATAAAATTTCACCACCCCGAAAACGAATTTCGAAAGTAAAAATATCCTTATTTAAGGATTAAGCAACCTTAGTCGGCTCACGATCACTTAAGTAGCGCATCCGAAAACAATTTCCCCGAACGGGAATTTTCCGGGTCCTACAGCCCTACACTACTCCAATCTTAAACAACCAATCACCTACCAAGTTCTATATAAACGTGATCCCAACTACCTCTTTTAGCGCGCGTTTGGTTGCTTATGTTACCCTTATATCTTCAGCCCTACAATACAAATAAGCTCGATTGTCATTATTTGCCCTGTGTATTCTTGGGATACAACTCAAAACACAAGCGATACTTATGCTTATATGTTCCCGCAAACCGCCTCTATATCGCTCGTCATGTAGTCTTTGATGAAAGTTGCTTTCCATGCATACTCACAGATGCATCAAGCTAGCTACTTTACAAAGTCCTCCCCTTAGTGTGTGTCCTCCTCTCTAGATATACTCAGAAGAATACCGAATTCCTCACCTGTTAAATTGTTCGCCTTAAATGAAGTCTCTTCAGACACATCTCCTCAAAATATAGTCATTTCACCTCAAACACAAGATTTTAAAACCCATTTTAATATGGAAACATCCCCTTTCGTTATCTTGTGCTTCCCCGACAAATCATCCTCATGTCTCATGCCCTCAAGGTACATGTTCCTTTTCTTCCCCTATGACATCTCTTCCTAATGCCACTAATTCAATCTCTCCCGATCGCACGAATTCGTCACCAACACGACCTTTACTTATGCTCAGAATCATCCCTGAATACCAATCCTATAATTATACACTCAAAGACTAATTCTCTTAATCCTAAGACTTTTCTAGCCTCCCACTTTACCTAGTTTATCACCAAGTAACCTGGTTCCGACTTCGTTTTTGCCCAAGCCGCTCAGCATGCTCATTGGAAAGAGGCTATGCAAAAAGAGTTGGATGCATTACATTATAATCATACTTGGGTCTTGTGCCTAAACCCCCAAATGCTAATGTTATCGGTTGTAAACGGGTTTACAAAACCAAACGGCATGCCGATCGCTCCATTCATCGTCATAATGCTAGACTAGTTGCCCATGGCAATTAGCAAGAAGTTGGAGTGGACTACTTTGACACTTTCAGTCCTGTGGTCAAACACACAACAATTCGAGTCGTTTTATCTCTGGCTATATCTTTTGGTTGGTCGATACGTCAATTGGACATTAACAATGCTTTTCTTAATGGTGACTTGTCTGAAACAGTGTACATGAAACAACCACCTGGTCACAAAGACTCCCAAGATCCGAATTACATTTGTCGATTATAAAAGTCCTTATATGGCCTCAAACAGAGTCCTCGGGCATGGTTCTACAAACTCAAATCTTTCTTACATGATTCGGGCTTCAAATCTTCTTATGTCGATTCTTCGCTCTTTGTACGTCATGATTATTGTTGTTTGACCCTCGTTCTCATTTATGCTAATGATATTATCTTAACAAGGAGTGATATTGCCTCTCTCATGGCATTTGTGAAACAACATCACCAAGCGTTATCTTTAAAAGATTTGGGGGATATACATTTCTTTTTTGGAGTACAAGTTGAATGGTCTCATAATAGATAACACTTGTCACTGAGCAGGTATATTTGAGACCTTCTCTTGCGTACTCATATGGATGGTGCCAAGCTATATCATCTCCAGTTGAAAGTGGGCCTCAATTGACTAAATTTGGTGATCATATGGAAGGCCCGTATCTTTATCGCAGTGTTGTTGGTGCCGTTCAATATGTCACAATTACTCGCCCGGATGTTACTTATGTCGTGAATCGTGGTATGTCAGTTTATGAACCCTCCAACAACCTCCCATTAGCAAGCAGTGAAGCGAATTTTATGCTATCTTAATGGTATCATTACCTATGGTCTTCACCTTCATTGGTCAGCTAAGTTTGGCCTAGTTGCCTTCTCTGATGCCAGTTAGGTCGGAGATCCTGATGATTGATGATCTACTCACAGCTACTCGGTATTTTTTGGTAGCAACCTAGTCAGTTGGTTTTCTAGAAAGTAAAGGGTGGTAGCTCCAGCAGAGGTAATTTTGCTCCCGCAGCTATTATGTAAATTGCACATTCATCTAAAATAACCTCCTACTATTGCACATTCATGTAAACCAACCTCCTACTATATTTTGTGACAACATTATATTGTGTAACAACATTAGCGCCAAGTTCCTCTCATTGAACCCGACAACATTAATGCCAAGATCCTCTCATTGAACCCGACAACATTAGCACCGAGTTCCTCTCATTGAACCCAATTTTTCATGATCGCTCTAAACATATCGAGATTGATTATCACGGACATCTTTTTGTTTCTTGTGCTCCCCTCCACACATCAAATTATCGGAAAAGCTCATTGTTGTTCCTACTCCTTGTGGGGATGTTAAGGAAGCAAATAAGACAATCAAATTGCCAAGTTATGATTGAATGATTTATGGGCTTGATTGATCTTGTCATTACTGCTTGCCGAAACTCTATCAGCCAGCAATGGCAAGAGTTCAATATAATAGTATGCTTATTTTCATTCTTTATGAGTTTTAACTATGTAAAGAATCCTCCGGTGACGATTCCTCTTCGTTCTTGTATTTGTGTACATATACATGTAAATAGTAATACAACAAAGGCAACCGAAAAGCTTTTGCATTTCACACCCCTAATTTTAGGGGTATTTATTTTCTGAACCCTTTGGTTTCAACTTTCATTTTTTGGACCCTAAAGTTTGTAAGTTGAAAAAAAGGACCTAAAGTTTGTGGGCTGGAAAAAAGGCCCCTGACTCTTTCTTTGTTTTCTCTCCATGTTTGAATTTATCCCCGATTGATGTCAAACTTTAGAACTATGGTTAAAACTGATATTGAACCTATAATACACCTCTCTTATTCATGTCGAGGCTACTTAGACCCCTGAATATAGGGATTTAAGTAACTCCAACATGAATAAAAGAGGTTTTTTTATAACTTTAATATCAGTTTTAACCTTAGTCTTGAAGTTTAATGCCAATCGGGAGAGAAATTCAAATATGGAAAGAAAAAAGAACGGGAAACGAGCTTTTTTTCAACCCACAAACTTTAACGTCCTTTTTTTCCACCTACAAACTTTAAGGTCTAAAAAATTATAGTTGAAACCAAAGGATTCAAAAAATAAATACTCTAAAGTTCGAGGTCCAAAATGCAAAAAAAAAAACCCTCTTTTATCCACTATAATTTATAAAATATGCATATCTGTATACCTTAAATGTGAAAACACCCAAGAAAAGTCCGTACTATTTAAGTGAATAGTAAATTGGGTACTGTTCTAATGAGCAGTATTTCAGAGTCATTTTGGTCCATAAATCTAAATTAAATTATTTCTACTGTTGCTAGGTTTCTGCTTGGTTCTTGTTTTCATCAGCACGTGTCCTTCCTCTACTTAATTAACCCATATCCCTTTGTCTCTCCTTCACAGCCAATTCCGATCTGGTTCTGGGCTCAAGATATCAACCCAAAACCCAGGCTCAAGATACCAATTTCGGTATGCTAGGTGAAGGTGGGTGCTTGGATTTGGTTATGGAGTTGTGGGTTTTGAGAGTTTTCTGCAAAGCAACAGGTGAAAGACAACACCAGAAACCCTCTGGAGTCACAACTATGGGTACATTTCTGATCTTGTTCTCCCCTTTTTGAACCTTGCTGTATCTAATTTCAGCCATAGTATCACAAATTTAACCAGAAAAGAATCTCAAAACAAACTATAAGCTCAAAACTTTAACCATGAAATACGAAAGATTGCTCAAAGTTTGACTACTGAGATGATCAGAAGTGTATAATTTACCTTTGAATTTAAGTGGATATATGGTATTTATTTTTTAAAATAATGCTTTCAAATGTATTTTTGTTTCATTCTTTTTATCACTTTATTTTATGGCAAATATGCAGGTAGTAATTTCAATTTTAACAAGTTCAATGGTGGAGAAAATGGTGGTTAGTTTTGAAACTTTTAATTAATTTTGAATATGGGTTTTATGTTAAAAATGATTGGATTTTGAAGGTGGTGGTGAGAGTTAGACCTAAAACTGTAATTGAAAAATTAGGGGATCCCCAATTAATATCACTGACTTTTTTCGTTATATAATTATGACAAATTTGTAATTGTGTTTCCTTTGTGCTCTGAAAAACTTTTCTGCCCTCTTTGCATGTCGGGTCAATGGATGTGATTTTGTTCCAAAACAGATTGAGCATTGCATAACTATGTTGTGTATTTGATACATGATCTCACTCTCTTTCATCAATCAGAAAATTTGAATTAGAGTGCTCTCTTTCATTTTTGTGATTTGGTTATCTATTTTAAAGGATTTGATCTTCCATAAGAGCTCAGTAATTCCATTTTCGACCTAAGATGTGGATTTCAGGTTTGTGTGTCTATAGAGACTCACCATGGGTTTTTCAAGTAACTTCCTTCCTGCAATTACGATTTACATGCATGTTTTCTATTTCATCTGGTTCCTAACAAGTCTGCTCATGCATTGAAAATAAGAGTTGGGATGATTCTGTTTTTCTTTGAGTCTTTCCCTTGGTAGCTTGCTTTATAACACATATTATCTAACCAACTTCAAATGTTTTCAAAATAATTCTTGGGTCAATGTCATGTGCTTCATTAACAAGCTCAACAATGTTATTTTGGTTTTCTATTTTGAATTTAAACCGGACAGATTTAGCGGGTTATAGCAGCATTAAGGGCAAATGAGGTAGGAAGGTCTGATTTTGACTCTTAGATTAGGGCGAGCAGGTGAAGTTGGTTGCTAGGCTCGAGTTCAAGTTCCAGCCAGAAAGTGACTGCTCTTATGCATTGGCTCGGTTAGCACTGAATACGAGTAAGCTCTTTTTTCATTCCCCTTCTTCCAACTTGGCAGAATAGGATAGTTGCTGAATTAAAGAACATGCTTTCTATTTTTTCCTTATAAATGGTTGAACTCTACTTCCAGGTGGTAAAATATTAGTTCTGGACATTGATGCAGACAAATCTTCTGCAAACGCTCGGTTTTAAGATATTTGTGGGAAGAAATGAATTCAAAGTTACTTTTTCCTTGGATTTTCTAATTACAACTTGATTACTGTATTGATTTTCATATTTGTGTGGAGAAATGAATTCAGGGCCACTCAAATTATTGAATCTGATTGTTAGTACTTGATCCTTATATGGGAACTAAGAGAAGAAGTATATGGTTTCATTTCTAATCCTAAATTGCAAGTCAAAAGATTATCATAATTTATGTTCTCACCAACAACATGGTTAATTATATAATCTCTATTTTATAATACTTCTTAGTGAATCAGACAACTAGCTGAGGAGCGTAATCAAATTACAATCTACAATATCAATATGGGGTTATGATCTACATCTACTACGTATGGTGTAGCCTCATTTAGTAATAAAGGAGGAACATTGGTCAACTTTTAGGTACCAATTAACGTCTCTGTCTCAGATTTCCTATTCTTATGCATGAACTCAGCTCTTCAGTTTTGTTCTTTTTTTCCTGCTGTTATTTGTTGTGGATGGTGTTTATTTTGGAGATTTTTCTTTGCGGTATGAATGAGGGAACGATGTCTATTAAGGGATCAACTCATGAAATCAACAATGGCAAACAATTGGATTTTGGTGCATGCTGTCACTAGTCAATATTTCTTGTTGTTTCTTTGTTTCGTCTTCTTGTTTTTCCTCCTGTTTAAGGACGATTGTTTGTCTTCTCAAGGGAGATCTGGGAGGATGAGGAGGGAGCGGGTCAAAATGATAACTATTTAAAAATATATATATATATATATATATATATATATATTGTTGCATTTTTTCCTATTATTGTGGCCTCTCTTATGGGAAGGGTTTTCTTTTATTTTTAATTGCTTTTATAAATTTGGTGAGTAGGACTAAATCAACGTACTATGTTATGGAATATATATATATATAGCAAGCTGGATTTCTGGGTATTGTTTGTGAAATTCTTGTGTGGGATAATAATGATGAAAAATGTGGGTGTGATGCCATCACCTGCTGGGTATGAGGCATCCATTTTTGCGTTTCTCCTTAGTATTTTGGGATTTTTTGGGCGTATCATATCCGCGATTGTTTCAGAGTACTATATCAAGTAAGTCTTCCCTTCTAATATGGTGCTTTTGAATTTGTTACAATGGTAGTAATTATTGATGATACCCTTCCCTGTACCTTCACTTGTGGGGACGCTTTGTTCATTGGGCGCTTTGTTCATTGGGCTATCTTTTTTTAGTAAATTATTGATTACGATAGTAAAAATTGATCATTTTTTGTGTTACGGGCCATGCCGATTGAGATAATCTTATTTTATTTGGATCTTTGGTTCTTATTGTTGAGATTGATCTCCCCCCTTCACACATGAGTCTCTCCCCCTTGATCGAAAGCCTCTTTTTGACCAAGGTTTCAAGTCACCATCAGGAGCCCATCATAGTCGCACCTTACTCTACAGAGCCGCACCCTACTTCATCTGAGTATCATGCCACCACTCTATCTCAAGAGTCCCAGCCGCACCTTACTCCACAGAGCTGCACCCTACTTAACCCGAGTCTCATGCCACCACTCTAAGCATTCAGAGACGCAGCCGAGCTATGGTCCCTGCTCCTGTCCACGGTGATCTTCCCCCACCTTGCTTGCGCCCAACTGAACGAACCATCAGCTCTGGTACCACTTGTTAAGGAG
The DNA here is from genome assembly GCA_029582165.1 of Portulaca oleracea. Classification (NCBI taxonomy): domain Eukaryota; kingdom Viridiplantae; phylum Streptophyta; class Magnoliopsida; order Caryophyllales; family Portulacaceae; genus Portulaca; species Portulaca oleracea. Next base: position 11,368,011 of record CM055876.1, read on the forward strand.
ATCCAAGGCGTGAGCCCACTTCAACAAAGGCCCATGGTACACAAGTTAAGTGAGGTTCCATCTTAAAACCAATTGGTGTTAAGAGGAGTAGCCCACTTGCTTATATACCATGTGCTTTCTCTTTACTTTTTCGATGTGGGACATTTACTCATGGGTAAATCTCAACACTTATATTCAAGGCAAAGTGGAGTTCATAAACAAGAGGATGGTGATGGTAGGCTCTACCATAGAATCCAGTAGTCTTTTCCCTATTTATATGTTTTATGTTCGATTTTTGTGTTGTCTCACTTTTATGCCACTTAACTCTTAGGTTGTCGTGTACATATTCACTGTTAATGTGTTGTACACTTGAGAGATGATTGCGATCGCTATCTTGGAATTTCATGTAAAAAACAAAGTCTCTTATCTTTTACATTTTTTGGAACTTGTATTTTTGCTTAATAAGGCTTGGCTCGGCTCTATCATGAGATGTGACTTGTTGGGGAGATCAAAGGGGAACCCACTTTAACTAAGGCCCATGGTACACAAATTACGTACACAAATTAAGTAAGGTTCCATCTTAAAACCAATTGGAGTTAAGAGAAGTAGCCCACTTGACTTGTATACTATGTCCTTTCTCTTTATTTTTCCGATGTGGGACATTCACTCAGGGGTGAATGCCAACATAACTCATCAATTCTCAGGCGCATTTTGTTTCTAGAGTGCATGATAATTGGCAATGCAAAACGGACTCGTAGAATTAGAGGGGACATAGATGTCACTTACCAAAGTAAGGAAAAGTTGATCAAATTAACAACATAGATGTAATTAAAGACGTGTAAGTATGAGTTTGTTGTGAAAGGAGGAAAATGTTGATAATAAATGAATCATATGATGTAGGGCCTGTAAATTTTATGGGTTAATTGAGGTTGGTAAAAAAATTACCATAAATTACCAAAAGTTACCAATAATTACCAAAAGTTACCAGAAATTACCAAAAGTTGCTAAAGTTACCAAAAAAATTAAATATTCACTTTAAACTTTTATTTTTAAGGGCTTTTGAAAAGGACGAATGCTGCTTGGGTTGTATTTTGCACGGAGCACACATCTCCCTTTTCTCATATTACCTTGTTCTCCATTTCCCATCATCTCACTGTCTCCCATCTTCTCCAAATCCCATTCTGCATATCCATCTTCAACTAGGTTCAACTTTTCGTTTGCTGGGATATAAACGGCACCTCCTCCTCTATCCAAACCTCAGGATCTGTGTGCTCCTCCATATTCCGAGCATTCGCAACCTGCTGCTGCTCGTCAAGTTGGGAATCAAACTTCCATTCTACTCTGCTGCTCGTCGTTTTGTACGCTAGTCAAGTTGGGAGTGAGAGATTGATGATAAGAAAACTCAACTTTTCCTCCCTTTGTTGCTGCAGAAAGGAGATGTATTAGGAAAGGAATCCCACGCCCTGAAAAAGAACAAAAAAAAAAAATCCTTGGACTAAGCGCATGCCGTGTAAAGTGGATTTTTTTTAATTTTTCTACTTTTATTTAAAAAACACAAATTTACCTATATAAATTTACCCAAATTTACCAAAAGTTACTAAAAATTATCAAAAATTAGCAAATATTACCAAAATTCATCATTTGCCTTACCCCAACATACCCATGAAATTTATAGGACCGTAATATTGTAATGTCTATTTCCTCTTCTCATTTTTGTTGCAATTACTATGGGTTGTTCTTTTTTACTCATTCTCTTCACCGTGGATTTGGAGAAGAACATCTAGGCATGGGCTTCAATCTTATTGATTAATTAGATTCAGGCAGCAATTTATCTTTAGACGATATATTTTTCTTTTATCAATTAAAGTTTTATATCAACTTTGTCAATTTCCTAAATCTTGTAAAATCAACCGTTCAGTATTCATGAATTTTGATCCATAACAATAAAGCTATACATTACTAAGGTTATTTAATAGCCCCAAGCCCCAATAAAAATAAAAATAAGTACAGTTTAATATCAATATTTGAAGTGGAAAACTATGACTACATATATAGCTACATAATATTATACATTTATAGAGCTCTCGATTGAGCACTCGACAGTGTGTCTCAATTATTATCCTAATTAGAAACAGGACGTTGTAACTAAAGTATACAACATTACTAATTAAGCAGAGTTAGTTAGTATCTATCTGAAAGATGGTGTCCAAAAGAGGCTTGTCAAGCTTAATTTGGCATCCTCTAGTGGGAACCCCACACTTGATGGGGAGCTCCATGGCCTTCCTCATGAGCATCCTACCAGCAGCTGATTCCCTCTCATCTCCCAGTGTCAGTCTCTCCCTCATCTCCTGGAGCAGACTCTGGATGGCCTCGCAGACGCATTCCTCGTCCATTTGTTTAAGCATGTCGCAGCACTCTCTTAGGCAGCATGCTTGGTTCCCTGAGCCTGCTGGGAGCATTATCACCTCCATTTCGCTCCTGAGGTACTGCTGGCAGTGATCCATTTTGTCGCCCCTCACTTGTTGCTCGCACCTCGCACTTATGGTCCGTCCCTCGTTGCCAGAGCTTGTGGCTGTGCACAGGAGGAGGCACGTCCATATTGTTATGGCGGATATTAGGAGTCGCCATGAGGGGGTAATTCTCGCCATTTTTGGAATTGATCAAGCTTTTGCTACTGGTATGTTTGTATGGATGGACTGATCGAAGTTTCATGGATCTAAGGTTAATATTTATTCGAGGGGTTGGGCAGGATATTAGAGTAGTGCATGTCGAGTACGTGGTTTTCCATCTTGTCTGGGTTGATGTCGTGGTTATTTGCATGTTGACATGGATTACACATTGCATGGCATATATAGGGTAGGTCGATTCAGTATTAATTCCATCTTGGTTGTGTTTAATATCGTTTGCAGCTGCGTTTAATGTTTTCACTAAATACTAAATCAGTACTCTCACAGAATACCCTAGATGGGTCGAACATATATTGGGGTGGCTAAATACGAACAAGAGGTATTTCAAATTTGGGTAAAAGGAGAGATTTATTTCGACTTAGCATCAACACGCGCGACATGTTATAACCACAACTTTTTGTCTTTATTAATCAAACGAGTTACATAAATGCTATAGATGGGTTGACCTCATGTGCCAGTTATTTTTTATAAAGTGATGACATGTGACATTGTCTTGTTTACGTACAATTAATATTTCTCCCTATCATATTAATTATTTTTTACTTAGTTAATTTTAATAGTTTTGATTAATATTATTTATTGATTAATAATTTTTTATATAATATATTATTGTATATGTCAATTGTAATATCATATTTTTTTGGATGATATTTTTCATCATGAATTTAATGGTGGTTGTTTTATATAACGAGACATTGTATATGTTGAAAAGTGTTGATGGTAAAAATTTGTATAGTTTGACTGACAAAATTTCTAATGTAACAAATAATATGGACTAGGTTAGGGAGTACTAATTATTAATATTATTTTTGACATCGATCAATCTTTTTTATAAGCACTATTAATTAATTATCAATTGTGAGAAGTTTAAAATATATTGGGTATGCAAACAATAACAAATGACACCCTTCTCGAATCGAATGAACTACACAGATTAGGTATATTTTAGACATTTCTTTTCTAAATTAAAATCATTATGGATAAAAGTATAATCTATACAATTCTTACATATGATAGTGTAGCCATAAACAAAGTCAATCATATCAGTTTTTTTCAATTGTTTAATGTGCAAAACTGTAAATTTAATATAAAGACAATACATTAGAAAAGCAAATAAAATACTCCCTCCATTCCTCAATAATTGTCACTTTGGAGTTTAGGGAAGATTTTAAGAAAATAGTATTGAGAATGATAATTGTATTGGAAATGATAAAAGTAAGAGTTAAATTTTTATTTTAGTTATATAATTGTATTGGAAATTGTAAAAGTAAGAGGTAAATTAAAAAAAATGTCACTAATGTTACATTGGAATTGTAAAGTGACAGATATTGTGAAAAATAGAAAATTGATCAAAGTGACCGATATTGAGGAATGGAGGGAGTAACAATCCTATTTTTTAGAATAAAAGGGCTTCAACCTTTTCACATTACATAGGTATCCATCATTGTTGTTTCTTTAAAACTTCGTTCCACTTTTTCTACACAGAAACTAATGTCTACTTTTTTTAGTTAAAAATATTTATTAGTGAGGTCCATTTTACCTTAGTTATATACCCCTTCTACTCCACAATAATTGTCATAATTTTGATTTTTACGGTCTCCAATGTACTATTTGATTGATAATTTTCACATAATATGTTATTAAGAATTACAATATTATATATACTTTAATAATCAGTATTTTCATTATGAATCTATTTATGGTAATTTTATATAACAACTCTTTGTATATATATTGAAAAATTTATGGGTCAAAATTTTTGAAATTTAATTACACAATTTCCAAAGACGACAATTAATATGGAACAGAGGTAGTATTTATTTATATTTGTATTTTTAAGTTTAATATTGTTGAACATAAAAAAAAAAACATTATATATTTGGATAGGAATCTAATAATTGTACTTTGTATAAGCTTAGAAATTAATGGTAAAAAATATTTGAAGTTTAACTCAAGATCTGAGTGACAAAATGGGAGGCAAGTCCCAAGTTATTATTAGCGCGGGAACGATTATGCAAGTAAAGCATAAACGTACTAGACTATTCCAAACCTTGAACGGTAGATTTAGGTAAATATGAAGCCAAAATGAAGGAAAGCAAGTAGAGCAAAAAAGTGCCAGATATGTAGATAACCCTGCAGGCTTATGTTGGGAGCTCCCGAAGTGAGCTTAACACCGTGGCTTTTCTTCCCTTTGATTAACTTCTGTGAAATAATGGACTTGAGCCCAATTCAACCCTAAAAACTAGCTTAGGAGGTTGAGGCATACAAGTCATTATAAACACCACAATATGGGTGTCAAAGGTCGATGTGGGACAACTCAACACGCCCCCCTCACCACGAGGCGCAGACAACTGCGGGCGCGACCCCAACATCAATGACCCTGGCTTTGATACCATGTGAAATAATGGACTTGAGCCCAATTCAACCCCAAAAGCTAGCTTAGGAGGTTGAGGCATACAAGTCATTATAAACACCACAATATGGGTGTCAAAGGCCGATGTGGGACAACTCAACAACTTCCCCTGATCATTAACATGGACGTCAGCCCCGACGGCCAAATGATGGCGTTTGCTCTTAAACAAGTACATAATTGAGCATTTGAAGGAGGTGTGAAGGTCGACCCGGAACACAGCGGATCCATTCTGGGCGACAGCGGCCCTGACATTTTCCCAATTCAGCCCAGACCCATCTATGAACCCGTCCAGATGGCTCTCACCGTATTTCTGTTGGAAGCCCGGATAAGTGATATTGGCGATGCCAATGGAGCTGTGGTTGGGCTTGTAATAGAACTCAACGTTAATGTCATCGTATTCGACCATGTAGACCTCGCCCTCTACATCGAGGACTAGGTCGTAATTGATGATAGTTTGGGTGGTTGTGGTTTTGTTGTAGATGCCATGAGTGTCAAAGAGGTAAATAGAACAGTTGGGCGTGGCAGCGTTGTTGCCAACTATAATAATCACGGCTGCGATTATTATGATCATTCCACCGCAACAGCAGCAGGCTGCGGCGGTCTGGTTGCAGTCTCCGTTGGATCCACCCCTGTCGAGAAGCCTCTGACTTATCTGTCTCGGCATCGTGTTTGTTTAGTGTTTGATTTCGTGGTGTTGTGGTCCGGAAAAGTAATGGGTCGATATCGCTCCGGGAAGCTAAACTAGAAGAGAGATGTTGAGGTTTGATTAGCTTGGAACTAGATTAAAATTTTTGAGTATAAATAAGAGTAGGAGAAAACATGCAATTAAGTTGCAACCTCATTCCTTTGGCGAAAATGATGAACAACTTGACACAAGATGGTTCTTAACCATCTTGCATTTCTTCAAAACACCAATAGAGTGAAATGTAAATGTATTTAAAGGTATGTTTCATCATTTTCAAGGTTACTACAACTTATAAACAAGTTAAAAATAATTAATTATTTATATTTATTTCATAAATATAAAATAAAACTATGTATAAAATGTGGATTTTCTACTATGATTAATAAAATTAGGCTATTATTATATTTTTTCACCTACCTAATAAGTTTTATATTATTATACTTGATAAATATATATAATTATTAAAAAAAATATTAATAAAAGTTACAAAAATATAAAATATGAATAACTCAAGAACTTTCTTGAGTCAAGATGGTTATCATGATCCTTCAAGATTAATTTGTTACAAGTTATTCCACGTCAGTGACATGTGCAACAGCGATTGGTTTTTATTAACAAATCTTTTAGTAAAAATGATATGAATATGAGGGCGAGACACCCATCTTTAACTTTGTATAAAATTTATATATAAAAATATTAAATTGGAAAAATAATATGATTGATTTTTGTAACTATAATAAAATATGTAGATTGTGTAAAGATATTTTTTTATCAAAAATTTAAAAAAATTTATGGAAAATTGCATAAAGTATATATATTTATCCGATGAGACTTATTAGATTAAGGTATTATTTATAATATTTGGTTTAGTTAATGCATTAATCCAAACTTTTTATAATGAATAATTAAAAAATTTCTATCAATAAACAGGTGTAAAAAAAACAATAACAAATATTAATTTCATCAAAAGCAAAATACATAAATTGTATCTTCCTCCAAAAGTTGTATTATTGTCCATCTTTTAAAAGACTTTTTAAGTCTTGATTTTCTAATCTCCTTCGACATGTAAACGTTAATTGGATTTGATTCATACAGTTGTATAAAGATAGACAAATTTATAGCGTTTGTCAACCATGACATCCACCACAACTAAAATGCAATCTCATATGTATATATGTCAAATTTTATCATGATCGTTGATTTCTTTTATTTAGTACAAAATTATAAAATATATTTTCTTAGTTAATATTTTTTTCAAAACTTAAAAGAATAAATATCTTAATAAGTTTTAGACGAATAAAATAAATATTTCAAAAATATTTAATTTTAAAATTCTGTAAATAAATTATAATGGAGAAAAATATTTTATAATTTTGTATTAAATGAAAGATAAATGGTTAAAATGAAACTTGATTCATGTACAAATAATATTTATTTTATTGTGATGGTTGTCATGATTGACAATTGCACTATAAATACATCCATAAAATTTCGTTTACGCGACTAGGCTGGCTATATTTTTAATCTCACTCCGCGCTCAAAGTAGGCTCAAATATGTTTTTCTTAGGCGATTGTTGTTGTTGTTTCTGTTATATTTTTCTTAGGCGATTGTTTTCCTTCCTGTCGCTGGGCGAAGCTGGCTAGGCGCGGTCGGCGCCTTTTTGGTGCTAGATGTGCCTCCTGAATTTCATAGTGCTGAACTCTCTGTCCCAGGCGCAACTTCCGCCAAGGAAGGTGTGACCAGCGCCTGGTTTTAGTGTGTTATTGGGCTAGGCCGACATCCATTATGGATTGCTTCTCCCTTAAATTATTTTCTATCTTCATTTTTCGTGGTTTTTATTAGAGCTTTCCATTAAATCAGCAAAATTTACCAATCTCTAAACCAAATGAAGAAATCATGGAATTCGGTATAAAATGATAAGATTATGTTACAAGATAAACTAAAATATACATGTCAAACCTACTAAAGACTAAAATATACACTTATCAGTCAGGCTTGGGGTCATTTATTTGATGTTTTCCCTCAGTACCCTTCTTTCAAAGCTTTTATGGAGGGATTTCAACATGCCAGACCCGAATTTAATAATACTCATTTGTGTAGGTGTGGGATGAGGATGAAGGCCCAATGTTTATATTTGCTCAATACCCTTCCTTTTCACCAACTGAAAGTAAGGAAGAATCATGTAATGATACTGTGCCTGATCATGTTAGTGAGCCTACTAGTGAGATTACTCTTGAGGATGAGACACAATTGATGGGGAAAGATTTCAAAAGTAATGAATTAGTGTGTGATGATGTTGTGCTCCTTGAGAATGTGATTAATGAATCATTAGTCACACCCTTGATCATGCCATTATGTGAGGAGAGGGTTAAATGTTCTAGTGTTCACACGTACTGACACATCTTTTGTAAACCAGGAGTTTACTGCTTATTCATTACCTCATCTTATTCATCTACACATTCAATGTCCATGTGTGAGTCAATCTGAGGATTTCTGTAGTTACTCCTTCCCCCTCTCTTCTAACTCTGGATCTTGATTTTGCATGATGCATTTGTGTGTCAGTGTGAATCTTTCATGATGGGTTATGACCCTGAACCTTCAACTTTCACTTTTGATGATGTTTTGGATGGCGTACCTCTGTCTTTTGATATTGATAGCTCTTCTGATGAGTCTGAAATTAATGATGATGAAGATGTACCCTCTTGTAATGTTGAGAGTGTGATCCTATGGTATATGTAATGTCCATACTTTTTTTTTAATTATATGTCATGTTGTCTTAGTTACTAATTTACTTTGAAATATGAATGCATAAGGTCCATATGAGTCCATAATGTCCGTGAATGTCCAAGCATGTCATGATGTCCATCATAATCCATGTACGCCCATGTCATATGAGTTCATGTAATCCATAAAGGTCCATAAAATGCATGTATCTCAAGTGTCTTTTAAGTTGGTCTCTTTATTGTTAAGTTCATTTATTAAGGTCATATTATGGATTATGTGAGGCCAAATGGGGCTAATGTTACACTACATAAAAGTGACTTTTACCAACAGATTGCTAGTGACAGATAAACTATCTATTGGTAAAATTGCTTATTTACCAACAGATTAAATATCTGTTGGTATTACAGATTAAATATCTGTTGGTATTATTAATAATTTACCAACAATTATTTTATCTGTTGGTAAAAACTCTTTATACCAACAGATACAAATTGAACTGTTGGTATTAGATTCATAGTACCAACAATTAAATTTTGTGTTGGTATAATAGTGATTTTACCGACAGATCAGAAACTGTTGGTATCACTCAAAACACTTGGGCAAGTCCACTAAAAAATTGCAAAAACACAAACTTAACAAAATTGAAAAACTTCAGTCTCCCTATTCCCTAACCCTATCACGACCCCTTCTATACACTGCTCACCATCGGTATCCCCCTCTGCTAGTGTGCTCCCCGTCGCCGTCCCCCTCTGCTCGTCGTCACCGTCGCCATCCACCTCTTCTCGTCGCCGCCGTCGCAGTCCCTCTGCTCGTTTGCTCTGGTAATTCTTGACTCAATTGTTTGCTCGCCGTTATTTCGCACTCTCGTTTGCTAGCCATCCCCCATCCAACTTACCCTGACTCAATTGCCCTAATCAAGCTTCCTGACTCAACTGTCCTTTTGGCTCTTTATCTTTTACTCAAGGGCAGTAGGAATCAATGACCAATCTCTCTACTTGTTCTCATTTACTGCAACCCATTTTGATCTATTCATGACTCATTAGCCCTGTATTTGAATATCAAGTTGTAACTAAGTTGTTGAATATAATGAGATTGCTTCCAGGTTCTGACTCAAGGAGAATTGCCTCTTTTGTGTCTCCAATTTGTTTGCAGAGTACTATCAACTTGTTTATACTTCTTTATTTATGTTGTAACTAAGTTGTTTGCGGAGTACTATCAATTTGACTCAAGGAGAACTGACTCATTAATACACTCATTAACACTCATATGATTATTTATGTTGTTTATACTTATGGTTTATTTTGTGGGGTTATCCAAATGGCCATGTATATCAATTTTTTTGAATGAAAGTTTGATAGGGAAACCAGAAAAGGAAGAAAATTGATTCTTGCATTTTTGAAGTTTTGATGTACTTATTGTCAAGTAACTAAATGGTCCTATAAAGGAGTTTGTTCATTTCTTAGTGGTGGTATCCTTTTTTAATTTGTGTTGTTGATTTGTTGAAATTTGGGGTAATGCCTTTAATTCATCCAAGAATAGATGATGTGACCTGCCTACATATCCATTTATGGGCTTAAGGCTGTTAGATTGCTTATGAGAATATTTTTGGACTTCCTATCACAGTTTAGGGATAGAGGTGTATGATTTTTCTTTATAGACCTTATTAGTTGAGCAAAATGTCGAACATGTTCTCTGTTTTGAACCTTAGAAAGAGGGGATGATATAGTTGTTCTGTTTCTAGTCCTAGTTGTATCAAGATACAATTTTAAGCAAATTTGTGCTGTTTCTGTTTGAAGTTTGATCATTTTACTAGTCTTATTGTTCTGCAATATGCATATGTAACTCTTGTTGGACTATGAGGATTCTGCAAAAATCTGAAACTCGAGCACATTAGTCATAATCATGGGTCATATATGATGTACTTCACCATTAAGTTTAAACATGGATTCCCTCCTGTTTCATGCTCTGAATTGTGTTCACCACATTTTTGCAGGTTGAGGAGCTGTATTCGTTGGATCTTGAAACTTTAGATAGTCTGCGATGAGTAGCTTTCCCGAAGTATTTTGCTGTTGATGTCTTGTCTCCATCTAAACTTCATATTTGCATTTATTAGGCCCTGGGGAAGGAATTTCATGTTTTCATTTCGTTCAAAACTAAACTTCATATTGTTGTCTCTTAGTTGGTCATATTTGTCTTTTGTTCCTCAGTCACTACTGTAAGGTTCATCTAGTTCCTAATTGTGATTTGGAGCTCTTACCATGGCGGTGTTTTAGGGTTATTGGTCATACGTACTGAATCATTATTCCCTAATTAATGTGTGATTTCATTTTGTATCGTATTGACCTCTAGTTCTTCTTGTATTTCATGAATTTATTTTGCCTATGCGTGGTTTTTATTTATTTTTATATTTGAGAGTAATCTACAGTTGTAAAATGAAATATGTAGGTTTTTGTATCTATGGATGTGTTCAAAGATAAGTCCTGGGTGAAATGGAGGAGAATAGACAATGAGTATCAAGCGTATTTAGATGTCTTTCTTGATCATGCATTTGCTACTTCTTTCGTTGATGATAAGATTGCATGTTGTTAGTCGAGTGGTTTGTAAGACCACGGTTTTATCGTTCTTCCACAGGGAGCTAGGGGCCTTAGCTGCAACTAATTGACTCTAGGTATGGTTTATGATCATGAAAGGATGATAGAATTTAGGGTAAAAACAGTACAAACACACTATGTTCAGTTAAAAAGGTGAAACAATGGGTGTCGGGAGACTTTTGGGATGCAAACGGGAATGAGGAAATGTGTTTCGCAACAAGAGAGTAACGAGAAAGGGAAATCAAATGGTAATTCTGTTAGAAAATACCAACCGGGCTTCCTCTTTCAAGGATAGTCCGGATTAACTTCCCCAAAATCCATCGACAGACCCGGAAAAGTTAATAGAACGGAATTTCCTAGTTAGTTTCTATTCGCTTTCGCGAACTAGAATACTAACTATCCTAATTCCTACCTTCCAACAAGCATTGGATGTATTCGGGATGCTTTCACACCCAAATACATCCCACTTGAGGGAAGGGTAGGATTAGGAAGTTGATTTCCTAACTAGTTACTCACTAATAATGCTAACCCAAACCTAATCACCCATTCACACCCTTAATATCTCCCTAACCCATTAAGGTTCTAGCCACTAAACATCCTAACTATCATAATAATAACATCAACAACTTCATTCATGCTTAAAAGAGTAAACAAGATAACAATAAACATTCAACAATATTAATGATAACAAAAACAGAGATTAGTAAATAAGCAATAAATTAGAGAGAGAGGTTAAGAAATGCTCATTGATTGTGATGACAAGGGAGAAAACTTCAGAATAATAAAGCTCCAATGCTCCAAATTTGAGAATAATGTTCAAACTTCCAATAATAATCAAGAGAATCCAATACAAGAACCAATAATCTCAGCAAAGATATTCCTTAATCACTCTAATCTAAGGCTTAAAATGTGATAAAAAGTGCTAAAGTATCATAAAAGATAGATAAAAGCTGCTGTCTAGATGATAATCCTCATCCTCTCTAGCTAAAGTGACCTAAATACATTAAATAGTAATCAAGGTTGTTACTCAAAACTCATCATTTTACACAACAGACAAAACTTTCCCGCAGGGGACCGTGGGCACAGTCAAGGTGACCATGGTCACGGTCCTGCGTAAGGCAGGCGATTTCTTCTCTTCGCTTCGAACCACCGTGGGCACGGTCCCCATGCACCGTGGGCACGGTCCCCATGCACCGTGGTCACGGTCTAGGCGATTAGGGCTGACAACTTTTCGCTCCTTCGCACCGCCGTGGCTACGGTCATGGGAGACCATGGCCACGGTCTAGTTCGGCCAGCTGCTTCCTTAGGCAGGATAGAGATCTTATCGTGGCTACGGTCAAAGTGACCGTAACCACGGTCTATCTCGGGTGCAAGGTTTCTTCCTTAATCCTTGGCTCAATCACACCGTGGCTACGGTCAGGGTGACCGTGGCCACGGCCACTTTCGGCCACAGTTTCCTTCAAGGTGCTCTTCAACCGATGCTTCCGCTTCCGTTGCCTTTCGACATGACCGACCCTTCTAATCCGCTGCCTTTGACACGACCAGGGCTCGGGGAATCTTAGGGAATCTCGGGATTCCCAAGATTGGTGCAAAATTGGCCCATTTAGAATCGTTTTGAGTAAAACACTTCGGAAACTACAAAAGTAACCAAAACGCATTAAAAGTTATTAAAACAAGCTATGAAACAAGTCAAAAGCCTAAGGATTTAGGCGGTATTTAGACACGAAATCGGGTCTAAACACCCCCCACACTTAAACCTTTGCTCGTCCCGAGTAAAACAAAACAAAAACTAACTAACTAACACAAACTCCTCTGTCGTGGGAGAGAAACAGGTGCATTTAGCGTATGCACAAGCCCTTTGAACCCCCCGGTAGCCCGGGTGGACGAGATGGACTCGTGAGGGTTTGTAGCGGCTATACCCACTAAAGCCAAGGAAAAGGAGAGAGGGAAAGTGAAAACAAAACCGAAGAAAACAAAAAGGAATGAAAATAAGGGCTTTGATTCACAAGATCTCGCAATCCAAACTAAGAAAACGCGATTAAAACTTCCAAAGTAACCGTTAGGAGCATCACACAAACACCAAACTCAGAAAAAGGTCGAACTTAAAGATTTTCAACTCCCTACACCTTGTAACAAGCGAAAACCCCATAGTAAAAGCACAACAAGGGTTTAACGGGAACCAAAAGACTCTAAAAACTCGCGTCCGAATTTGAAAACAACGAAACAACCGAGAGGAGTGTAGCCCTCCCTCGCATTTGATCGCCCTTGGCTTGGTGAGGGCCGTAGGTGATGCAAGGGGAGGCCCCGCCCTTTTTAGAAACAAAACTTTTCTTTTCTTTCTTCTTTTTCTCTTTTTTTTCTTATTGGATTTTAAAAGTCGGTATTAGCCTTACTTTCGGGAATTGGACGGCCCAAATAAGGGGTATACCCTCCCAACGCCGTCTTTTCCATACGCCTCTCCGTCGCAAAGCGATATAGGAGGAGGGTTAAGGGGTATCCAGTGCCGTACCACGAATACCGGGCCCGTGTAGGTTGGCTAAGTGTATGGTGGTTAATGTCTTCAGTGACACGCTCCACCTATTCAGGTTAATATATCTTATGAAAGCTTTCTTCTTTCTTTTTCCTTTTTCTTTCTTTTCTTTTCTTTTTGCGCTTTTTGCTTTTGCTAAACGAGAAACAAAACAAACTCAGACATAAGCCCTTAGAATCTCCGGGTTCCCAACAAAACGAGAAAGGAACGGGAGTCTCACAAGACACTTAATGAAGGGAGTCTATTAAGGATAAGTCTCGACTAGAACCCGAGTTAGGGTTGAAAATGTTCCAATCGATTACTTTTAGGAAGAAGTTTAAGAATGGCTTCTCAACTTTGAAAACGAGATCCAGGAAACAAAGCAAAACAAAACAAAACGTAAAGAAAAACGAAAAGGTTTTCACTCCCTTTTTTCTCCTTTTTCACACTAAAATTTTTAAATTTTAAGCAAAAACTAGGGAAACAAAGAACAAAATGACTAAGTGATCTACCCTTGAAGCAGAATATCTCCTCCCCCCCCCCACATTTAAAACTCCACAATGTCCTCATTATGGGAAGGTGTCGCATGAAAAGGGTAGAGAACCTACAAAAACAAAAACAAACAAAACAACTAGCAGGTAGAAATGGTGGCGACCCGAGCCCACACGGCTCCAACAGCAATAGATATCCCAACACAGACACTCATAGAGGTTCGCCACCCAAAAGAAAACCAAGCATGCGACGGATCATGATAAGAATTCACATAAAAAGGGTAAGGTGGAAAGATAGTACCTCAAGCTCTTCATAAGCGTTAAAGATAGCGATCCGAAGTCGTCGTTCAAGAGAGTCAGAACGATGTTAGAGTAAAAGACGACTTTATAACTATAGAATTCGCATGCGAGACCAAAAGCAAAAGAAAGGAAAATCTAACTTAAAAGATTATGAAAAGAAATTGAAAAGATGAAAAACGAAAAATATTAACACTATATACATTGCCAATGACTTACCTTATCCCTGAATCTCACTCATTGAGGCGGGAAATAAGGGTGAAACTCGATACACACTAACCGAAACAACTAAATCATTGTATTTATCACAAAAAACATTCGGTTACATTCCATCAATGCCCAAAATACAAGCGAGAAATGCATCAACAACAGTCTAACCCACCAAAAACAACCAACAAACAGCCATCAAACAACCATCAGACAACCATCCAACAACCCGACCATACATGAAAAACAAACAAGACAAGGAAAAACCCGAGCAACCTAACCGAACAATCCCCAAAATATGCGAGCTCATGCCAAAAGAAATCGAGAGACCAACAATCCAAAACCACCAGACATCACTCCTGGAGTTGCTCGCTGATAAGCTCAAGAGCGGCGTCCCGTTGTTGACTCGGCTCGGCTTCATCCCCTTGTGCTTGTTCACCCTCTTCTTCTTCTCCTTCATCCTCTTCTTCCTCCTCTTCTTCTTCACCCTCCTCCGCTCGATCCCCGGGACCACCCACCACAAATCGATCCCCAAAAGTTTGGCCACACGACCAATTGCGTCGGTCGGAGACATCTAGACGTTTTTCGGCATTGTCGTCGCCCAAATGAATCACGACGCTGTGGGGTTCATTCCCGTGACGGTATAATG
This sequence comes from Portulaca oleracea, assembly GCA_029582165.1. Classification (NCBI taxonomy): domain Eukaryota; kingdom Viridiplantae; phylum Streptophyta; class Magnoliopsida; order Caryophyllales; family Portulacaceae; genus Portulaca; species Portulaca oleracea. The sequence goes on from CM055876.1 coordinate 11,383,244, forward strand.
TTCGCGTCTTGTGTTTCTCCAAGAATTCCATCTTTCATAGGCGAACACCGTCGATGGGATCTGGGAAATAGCGGGGAGTCCACTTGCTTAAATAGGGCTCAAACCCTTGCTTCCTTAGGAAATGGGTGATGATGTGACCCATACCAATAGTCATGTTCCGGGTTTTGAGGCTTATTTCCCGGAGGCAATGGAGGATGCATGAGCCAGTGTTGATCCGGCGACAGTTGATCGCATTATAGAGGACGAAGAGGTCGTCTTTCCGGATGCTTGAACGCCCGACATCACGGCCAAATACGGAGTTCGAAATGATGCGGTGGAAGATGTGGACGCTTAGATTACAGAAATCTCTGGCCTTAGAGTTGCTTGGGCAATAGTACTTCGCTCGTTGTGATCGAATCCTCGGGTAACGTCTCCTCCAGCAAGTGAGTGCTTTCATAGCTTCTTGTTTATCGAATTTGACACTCTCGCCGTAGGGGATGCTGTCCTCGGGAAGGCCTAGAGCGTTGCATAAGTCTTTGAGCGTACATTCGACCTCCTTTTTGTTCACGATGTATGAAAAAGAGGTGTTGGATGTGCCGTCTTCCTTTACCACTAAAGAGCTGAGGAATTCGAGCACCGGTTGCTCAATGATCGGTTCGTTGATTGTGGCGAAGATTTTCCATCCCATGATTTTGATGAAGAAGTCCATGCTCGGCTTACAAAAAACATCCTTTGCCGTCTCCTCATGATAAAGATCTGGAGCACAAATTTTCCGCTTCTTTAGCCGCTCATATTGTGCCTTGTGCATATCATCCCGAAAATTAACCTTAATTTTCGGGTCGCATTGAATAATCAAGGTCGGTTGATCCTTGTACCGGGTTTTGTCAGGCTCAGCCGAGGTTGATGGGGCGGGGGTTGATTCCGGCTCGGTCCGGGCACGTTTTGCTCGACCCATTGGAGTCGTTGCAACACAAGCAACCACCACACACCAAAACACAACACAAACAATACCCAAAAATTCCGAGCGACCACAAATTCACAACCAACTACAAAATTCAACCCAAAAGTTCACCAATAACACTCCTATCACGAAAATATCCACCAAAAATTCAAGCTCCAAACTCAATCAATTCATCCAACCAAACCCACAAGCAATTCACATAAAATTCAACCAAGAGTTCACCAATAACACACCCAAAAATCAATTGCAATCCAAAACGCACAATCAACCCAAAACGCACGAAATTCGCACCAAATTTCAACCCAAAAATGCAAGGGAAACAAAAATTTAAGCACCCACAATCAAGGAATACCTGGATTGAAATGTTGGGGAACTCCTCTTGCTAATTTCGACCCCTACAAACAACAAGAGGCCAGATATTTGCTTGAAGAAGACCCGAAAATGGCGAGCTGCGCAGCTAGGGTTAGGAATCGCAGGAGAGATTTGAGAGAAATGGAGGAATTTGGTGATGGGTTTGTCAAATTTTGGAAGGGAATCGGTGTTTTAGGGTTTTTGAGTGTGAGGGTGAGGAAGAAAGTAAAATAGAAATGTGGGGAAATGAGAGTGAAACCCCGACATATCGCAGTTTTTTCGACAGACCGTGGCCACGGTCCATTTCACCGTGGGCACGATGTGGTTAGGGTAAGGGAAAAAGAAGGGAAAAAGCAGGGCGGAGACCGTGGCTACGGTAAATTCTACCGTGGTCACGGTGATATTCGGGACCAAAATTTTTCAGGAATCAGCAGTGATGAGACCGTGGCTGCGGTGAATTCTACCGTGGTCACGGTGATCTTCGGCTTGGCAAAACTGGGAGCAACTTGCGTATGCTGACCGTGGCCACGGTCCTGGCTACCTTGGCCACGGTCCCTTTCGGTCCATCTACAACACCTGCAAGGCTCAAAACTTGGAGAAAAATGTTAAGTCCTAAAATCTACCCTCTTGTCATCCACTCCCTTTTCTTTCTCGCTCAATTATCATTCAAGGACACTCTCCCAACACTCAAAAACACTTTCAATCCCCGACCCTCATAGAACCACTCTCGATTTTTGTTTTCTTTTCTAAATATTCTTCGCCCATGATGTATGGTTTGAGCTTCGATGAGTTTGCTTTGAAACACTGTAACAGTGGTTTTGTGGACCTCGGTATTGTCGTTCTCTCTCAGGGAGCTGGCGGCCTTGGTCATAGAACCTAGGTCGACGGTCAGGATGAGATTGCTAAGGTAAGGATATCGGTTTGAAGGGATCACAACGCAAGAAACAAAGCTAAGGTCGGTCAAGGAATGGAAAATGGGCTTCGGAGGCTTTTCGGGATACAAACGGGGATGAGGAAATGGGTTTTGCAACAAGAGAGTAACGAGAAGGGAAGATCAAATGGTAACTCCGTTATAAAATACCCATCGAGCTTCCTCTTCCAAGGATAGTCCAGATTAACTTCCCCAAAGTCCATCGACAGGCCCGGGGGAGTTCAAGGAACGAAATTTCCTAGTTAGTTTCTACTCGCTTTCGCGAACTAGAATACTAACTATCCTAATTCCTACCTTCCAATAAGTGTTGGATGTATTCGGGATGCTCTCGCACTCGAATACATCCCACTTGAGGGAAGGATAGGATTGGGAAATTGATTTCCTAACTAATTACCCACTAAAATTGCTAACCCAAACCTAATCACCCATTCACACCCATAATTACCCCCTAACCCATAGAGTTTCTAGCCACTATTCATGACACTAACTATGCTAACAACATCCAAACCAAACCTAAACATGATTTCTAACATCAAACAACCATAAACAAGCAAGATAATCAAATAACAAGCAAGAACAATTAAAGAACAAGCAAAGTAATTAGTAAAGTAATTAATAAAGGAGTTAAGGGAAGAGAAAACTTATCAAAGTGCTGTAGATGAACAAGAGAAAGCAATAAAAAGATGACCCAACAATCTTTCAATTGTTTAAATCTCCAAATCTTCAATAATAAACACAAATCTCCAAAACCCTAGATTAATCTCTTACTCATCTCTCTCTAAAACTCCTAATTACAAGTTGGAAATTGTCCAAGTCTATCCCCCCTAGATTCCCCTGCTAAAATGACCTAAAAAACATTAAATAGTAAACAAGGTTGTTACTCAAAACTCATCATTTTACACAACAGACAAAACTGTCCCGCAGGGGACCGTGGGCACGGTCAAGTGACCGTGGTCACGGTCCTGGCGTAAGGCAGACAATTTTTTCTCTTCGCTTCGAACCACTGTGGGCACGGTCCCCATGCACCGTGGTCACGGTCTAGGCGATTAGGGCTGACAACTTTTCGCTCCTTCGCACTGCCGTAGCTCAGCGAGAGGCCGTGGCGGTTTAATTTGCCGACTTCTTCCCCGGCGAGTAGGACCCCACCGTGACCACGGTCAAAGTGACCGTGACCACGTTCTATCTCGGGTGCAAGGTCTCTTCCCTTTGTCATGGCTCCATCATACCGTGGCTACGGTCAAGGTGACCGTGGCCACGCCTCTCTCGCCACGCTTCTTGAGAATATTCTTCACCATTGCTCCGCTCACGCCTTTCGACATGACCGGCCCTTCTAATTCGCTGCATTTGACACGACCAGGGCTCGGGGAATCTTGGGGAATCTCGGGATTCTCAAGATTGATGCAAAATTGGCGCATTTAGAATCGTTTTGAGTAACAACTTCGGAATCTACAAAAGTAAACAAAACGCATTAAAAGTTATTAAAACAAGCTACGAAACAAGTCAAAAGCCTAAGGATTTAGGCGGTATTTAGACAAGAAATCGGGTCTAAACACCCCCCCACACTTAAACCTTTGCTCGTCCCGAGCAAAACAAAACAAAACCAACTAACTAACACAAACTCCTCTGTTGTGGGAGAGAAACGAGTGCATTTAGCGGATGCACCAAGCCCTTTGAAACCCCCGGCAGCCTGGGTGGACGAGATGGACTCGTGAGGTTTGTAGCGGCTGTACCCACAAAAGCCAAAGAAAAAGGAGAGAGGGAAAGTGAAAACAAAACCGAAGAAAACAAAAAGAACGAAAAACAAGGGCTTTGATTCACAAGATCTCGCAATCCAAACTAAGAAAACGCGATTAAACCTCCCAAAGTAACCGTTAGGAGCATCTCACCAACACCAAACTCAGAAAAAGGTCGATCTTGAAGATTTTTAACTCCCTACACCTTGTAACAAGCGAAACCCCGTAGCAAAAACACAACAAGGGTTTAACGGGAACCAAAAGACTTTAAAAACTCGCGTCCGAATTTGAAAACAACGAAACAACCGAGAGGAGTGTTGCCCTCCCTCGCATTTGGTCGCCCTTGGCTTGGTGAGGGCCGTAGGTGATCCAAGGGGAGGCCCCACTTTTTTTAGAAGCAAAACTTTTCTTTTCTTTCTTCTTTTTCTCTTTTTTTTCTCTTTTTGGTTTTTGAAAGTCGGTATTAGCCTTACTTTCGGGAATTGGACGGCCCATATAAGGGGTATACCCTCCCAACACTGTCTTTTCCATACGCCTCTCCGTCGCAAAGCGATATAGGAGGAGGGTTAAGGGGTATCCAGTGCCGTACCACGAATACCGGGCCCGTGTAGGTTGGCTAAGTGTATGGTGGTTAATATCTTCAGCGACACGCTCCACTTAATCCGGTTATTATAGCTTTTGCTTTCTTTTTCTTTTTGTTTTTGACTTTGCTTTTGCTTTTATTAAACAGGAAAAAGAAACAAGCTCGGACACCAAGCCATTAGAATCTCCGGGTTCCTAACAAAACGACAAAGGAACGGGAGTCTCACAAGACACTTAATGAAGGTAGTCTATTAAGGATAAGTCTCGACTAGAACCCGAGTTAGGGTCGAAAATGCTCCAACCGATTACTTTTAGAAGGAAGTTTAAAAACGGCTTCTCAACTTCGATAACGAGATCCAGGAAACAAAGCAAAACAAAAAAATACGAAAAGAAAAACGAAAAGGTTTTCACTCCCTTTTTTCTCCATTTTCACACAAAAAATTTTTAAATTTTAAGCAAAACAAGGAAACAAAGAACGAAACGACTAGGTGATCTACCCTTGAAACAAAATATCTCCCCCCCCCCCCACACTTAAAACTCCACAATGTCCTCATTGTGGGAAGGTGTCACATGAAAAGGGTAGAGAACCTACAAGACACAAACAAATGAAAACGACTAGCAGGTAAAAATGGTGGCGACCCGAGCCCACACGGCTCCAACAGCAATAGATATCCCAACACAGACATTCATAGGGGTTCGCCACCCAAAAGAAAACCAAGCATGCGACGGATCATGATAAGAATTCACATAAAAAGAGTAAGGTGGAAAGCTATTACCTCAGGCTCTTCATAAGCGTTGAAAATAGCGATCCGAAGTCGTCATTCAAGAGAGTCAGAACAATGTTAGAATAAAAGACGACTTTATAACTCTAGAATTCGCATGCGAGACCAAAAGCAAAAGAAGGGAAAATCTAACTTAAAAGATTATGAAAAGGGATTGAAAAGACGAAGAACGAAAATATTAACAATATATGCATTGCGAGTGACTTACCTTATCCCCGAATCTCACTCATTAAGGCGGGAAATAAGGGTGAAACTCGATACACACTAACCGAAACAACTAAATCATTGCATTCATCACAAAAAACATTTGGTTACATCCCATCAATGACCCAAAATACAACGAGAAATGCTGAAATAACAGTCCAACCCACCAAAAACAACCAACCAACCAACAACCATAAGACAACCATCAAACATCCATCCAACAACCCGACCATACATGAAAAACAAACAAGACAAGGAAAAACTCAAACAACCTAACCGAACAAACCCCAAAATATGCGAGCTCATGCCAAAAGAAATCGAGAGACCAACAATCCAACCATCAGACATCGCAACTTCAATCCCCGAAGAAGCACTGCCCCACACTTATGCTTTACAAAATAAAGTAAATAGAACAATAATAGAGGTCGGGTGGGGGTGCTTACAAATGGTCCTTAAGTTGACCCTCCCGGCAAAGAACGGGGTTGGGGTGGAAAGAAGGATGGGTAATAGAGATTCACATAGTCTGGAGGTGCCGGAATGCGTCCCTCAACAGTGTAATGATGAAAACTCCAATCGCGCATAAAGCGGCTTTGTTGGCGGAGGTACTCCTCGTGGTGTTGCAGGTGTCGTTGGATGTTCACAAGCTCCTTTTCCTGATCTTCGAGCAACTTCACTTGGGAACGGAGGAGTTTGTTCTGCTCACGCATCTCAATACGCAAGCTTTTGATTTCAGAAGTAGGTCGGTTCAGGCCGCCATGCTGCGCTGAGCTCTCTGGTATCTCTTCATTGTTATTCTCCTCAAATTCTTCCAATAAAGTAGAAATGGGGATAGGTACACCGCCAATTATCCTCGGCCAACAATAAAATTGCCCGCACGACCAATTTTCATTATTTGAAATATCGAGCCATTCTTCGGCATGAGTGGGGTCAAGAGGAATGCGGATTTTCCTATCGCCATACCCATGATGGTAGACGGTGCGTGAATGACGTTCAGAAATTATCTCCATTTCGATCAACAGCCCCTTATCGATGGGAATAGGGATATAGCGCGGCTTCCATAACCCCAGGTAATCATCAAACCCTTGCTTCCGGAGGAAGTGACATATTATATGGCCCATTCCCAGGTTGGTGAATTTATCAGTTCTACTCATCTCTCCTAACCAATATAGGATGCACGAACCTAAGTTCACTCGGTGCCCCTTCAAAGTATTCTAAATTATGAAGAGATCTTCCGGACGAACATGTGATCGTTCCTCATCTCGCCTAAACACTGAATTAACAATCACCAAGTGGAATAACCGGACAGCAGGATTACAAAAATCTTGTGCTCGAGATTCCTTAGGGCAGTAGAACTTCACTTGACCTTTTTCGGAGTCAACAAGTGCTCTTCTCCAACAAGTTAACCGCTTCCACGCTTCTTGTTCATCGAATTCCTCACACTCCCAGAAGTATACCCCATCCTCTGGTAATTCCAAAGCTTGGCAAAACTCATGAACAGAACATTCTAGCTCCCTACCACCCACTCTATAGCTGAAAATGGCCTCAAGGTACCCATCACTAAAGACTTGAAGTGATTTCATGAATTCAAGTACGGGCTGGTCTATGATTGGTTCCTTGATATTGAGAAGTGTTTTCCTGCCAAGTACCTGAGTGAGAGTGTCGAAACTGGACCGACAGTAAAGAGCGTTGATAGTCTCATCACAGCAAAATCTCTAGAGCGTAGATGCGTCGCTCTTGGAGCTCATCATAGCGAGTCTTGTGAGGTTCACCACGAAAGGTAACCTTTGCACGGGAACAACTTTTGATGAACGTAGCTGGTTGAGTCCTTCTCAATTCGAGAGAAAAAGGCAGCTGTGATGGTGATAGAAGGAGCTTCCTAGGTCGACCCCTTTTTGGTTTCATCATTCTAATGTTCAAAACTCAAGAACCCTAGATCTAGGTAGAGAAATGTGCACACAACAACTAAAATCAACTAGGAAATCGAACTTGGATGCATTAACAAACAAGGAATACCTGAATTGAAGTGATGGGGAGTTCCTCTTGCTAATTTCGACCCCTACAAGCAACAAGAGGCTGGATACTTGCTCGAAGAAGACCCGAAAACGGCGAGCGGCGCAGCTAGGACACGATTTGCAGGAGAGATGGAGGAGAAATGGAGGAATTTGTGAGAGATTTGTCAAATTTTGGGAGAGAATTGGTGTTTTAGGGTTTTAGGTGGGTTATCGAAGGTGAGGGAGTGAAGAAAGTGAAAGAGAAATGAGGGGGGAAATGAGATTGAACCCCCGACAAATCGCAGTTTTTTCGACAGCCCGTGGCCACGGTTAATTGGACCGTGGGCACGGTATGATTCGGGCGAGGGAAAAAGAAGGGAAAAAGCAGGGTGGAGACCGTGGCTACAGTGAATCCCACCGTGGTCACGGTGATCTTCGGCTTGACAAAACTGGGAGCAACTTGCGTATGCTGATCGTGGCCACGGTCCAGGTGACCGTGGGCACGGTCCCTTTTGGTCCAGCTCCAGTACCTACAAGGCTCAAAATTTGGAGAAAAATGTTGAGCCCTAAAATCTACCCTTTTGTCATCCACTTCCTTTTCTTTTTCGCTCAATTATCATTCAAGGACACTCTCCTAACACTCAAAAAAAATTTCAAAACTTCACTCACCCATGCTACCTCTTTCAGTCTAAATTTCAATTTCTTATTTTCCAACTCCAATTTTTTCTATTTTTCACATCATTTTTCTCTTTTCTTCTTTTCTTTTTTTTTTCAAACTTTTTCTTTTGAACTTAGAACTAATACCTCAAATTACAAAGAAGGAAATAAAGAAAAAAAATAAAATTTAAAGACAAGAAAAATTTAAAAAAAAAAACTAAAGAAAACTATAAGGAAAAATTAAAGAGAGGAAAAAGAATAAAATTAGAAAAATTGCAAAAAACTAAAAAGAATGAGAAAGGAACTTCAAAAATTATGGGGTGCTTCCCATAGAGCGCTAGTTTTAGGTCCCTAGCTTGACCTAAATACTTTACTTGATTCTTGGGATCCTTGGGACACAAACCAAAAACATTATCAACCTTTTCCACCAATTCTTCTTCCTCTTTTTCCCACGATTCTCAAAGAGAGTTGTGGTTGTCATGGAATACTCTTCCGGTGGTCTAATCATCCGCCTAGGATATCCGGATAGCATTTTCCTTGGCTTCCTCCACCAACGTTTCCTTCTTCTCTTCCAACGCTTCCTAGCGGGCCTAGGACCTTTGAAAATCAGCTTATTGACTTTGTTGTACTCAACATAAGTTTCACTCAAAGAAATTTCCTTCCGCCATGGAATGATCTTGAGAGGATTATCATGGTAAATATCCTCAAATTCACTTAGATTGGGATGCGAAGCCCTTAGATATTTAATTTCTCTCCAATCATCGGGCTCAACTTCAAGGAAATAAGACCCCTTATAGGGTTCATCCAAGATGCCTAACACCGCATTGGCCTTAAAATGAGATTCTTTGGGAGATTTCACTCTTGAAGGGTCGATGTCAAAATCAATATGATCTCGACTCACATGAAGAGACAAGCGGCCTTTTTTCACATCTATGGTAGCTCCTGCAGTGGCTAGAAAGGGTCGACCAAGAATAATAGGATTTCTCCAATCCTCATTCATCTCCAAAATAACGAAGTCACAAGGGATAAGGAAACTTCCCACTTGAACCGGGATGTCTTCTAATATTCCCAAGGGCTTCCTAACACTTCGGTCCGCAAGTTGCAAGTTGATAGTTGTACGGGTCAAGTTATCAATGTTCAGCTTCTTACATATAGAGTGTGGCATGACACTCACACTTGCCCCCAAGTCACATAATGCATTATCAATCCTCATATCACCAATTAAGCACGGAATAGAGAAACTACCTGAATCGGCTAGTTTCTCGGGATACTTGCTTCCCATAATGGTGTTGCAACTAACTATGAGATGAACGGTCGATGACTCCTTGATTCTTTTCTTGTTTGTTAAAAGGTCCTTCAGATGTTTCTTGAAAGAAGGAACCTCCGCCATAGCATCTAGAAACGGTATATTAACTTGGAGCTTCTTCATCATTTCAATAAATCTGGAAAATTTCTCATCATTCTTGCGTTGAACCAATTTCCCGGAAAATGGAACTAGTGGTCTATATGGAACGGGTTTCTCCAAAAGGTTTCAATGAATACCTTCCTTCAAGACTTCCTTTCCTTTCTCTCGTCTTTTCTCAATCTCTACCAACTCTTCCAACTTCTCTTTTTCTTCATCCTCGGCCTCATTAACCACAACATCATCCTCCTTTTCCTCAACTATGTTTTGCTCAACTTCTAAATCCTCTTCTTCAGTACTATCCTCCACGACTCCTTCATTCAAGCCTAACTCAATCTCCTGCTTTTCCATCAAATCTTCCTCCTCCGAGACATCTACCACATCACCCTCTTTGTCACCCAAAGGTCTCTCCTCCTCCACATTCTCCTCCACTACCATAGGTTCTTCAATTTTTCTTCCACTCCTTAGGGTAATGGCTTCAACTTGCTCCCCTTGGATAGGTTGAGGTTGAATGGGTTGAGAAAAGTATTCCTATTGAGCAACTTGGGTCATTTGGGTTTCAAGGTCTCTAAGGCGAGCACCATCACTTTCTTGATTAGCCACAATTTGTTGCAATAACTTTTCAATCATAGAATCTTGGGATGGTTGAGAGAATTGGGGTTGTGGGGTGGGATGATGCGAGAACTCTTTTTGAAAATATGCATGATGGTCATAAGGTTGAGAAACAGGGTTAAACACCGGGTTGACTAATGTGGCATAACTAGGCTCATAGTTCTCATAAGAATGGGAATAAAGTTGGTTGGAATAGATGGCATTCACCTGTTCTACTTGACGATATTCCACACATTGATGCTCGAGATGTGGACCAAAACACAACTTACAAGATTGCACATCAGGGACGAGTGTGGATGCAAAGGCTTGCATACCTCGGGCTAGATTCAACTGGTTGGAAACCTCATCATCCACCATCTTCTTCTGCAAGTCAAGGACGGTGGCCATTAGAAGCTTGATAGTGGGGTTGTGTTCTAAAGAATACTCCCCATTTCCTGAATTTTGGCCGTCTCCCCAACTAGGAACATTCTGAGATAGCTTTGAAGAAAAATGTTGGCTTCTTCCGCAGTCTTCTTTAGAAACATCCCTCCGGACGCATGATCAACAGATTCTCTAAGAGGACCACGGAGCCCATGATAGAAATGTTGAAGCAACATCCAATCCGGTAAATTATGATGAGGGCATTGTCGTTAAAGACTCTTAAATCTCCCCCAAGCGTCGAAAATACTCTCTTCTGGCCCTTGCTTGAAACTTAAAATTTCTGCTCGAAGTCGGTGTGTCTCCTCCGTCGGAAAGAAACGGTGAAGAAAATCTCCTTTGAGTGCCTCCCACGAAGAATAAAAACCAGTTGGACATGTTTGTAGCCATATCTTCGCTTTCCCCGCAAGAGTGAGGGGAAAGAATTTCAACTTCAAAAATTCTGATGATATCTTTGGGATGTGTATAAAGCTAATCCGGTCTTCGAACTTATCAATATGAGCAATGGGACTTTCAGCCGTGTTGTCCCCATAAAACGGGTGTCTTTCGAAGACTTCAAGTAAATGCGGTTTAAACTTGAACAAAGCATCGGGTGGTAATGGTGGTAAAATGATAGGATTGCCTCTCGTAACCAATGATGGAACGACATATGATAGAAGGGTACGAGGTGAACCAGCTTGAGCTTCACCCATTAGAACGCGAAGACTCCTACAAGAAATGAAGAAGCATCAAATTCATTTGGATTGACACAAACTGATTTCTAGCATGAAAACAAACTCAAATAACCAAAAACCAAGAAACTAAAACTAGGGGCGCTGGCTCCCCGGCAGCGGCGCCATTTTGTGTAACAGTGGTTTTGTGGACCTCGGTATTGTCGTTCTCTCTCAGGAAGCTAGCGGCCTTGGTCATAGAACCTAGGTCGACGGTCAGGATGAGATTGCTAAGGTAAGGATATCGGTTTGAAGGGATCACAACGCAAGAAACAAAGCTAAGGTCGGTCAAGGAATAGAAAATGGGCTTCGGAGGTTTTTCGGGATGCAAACAGGGATGAGGAAATGGGTTTTGCAACAAGAGAGTAACGAGAAGGGGAGATCAAATGGTAACTCCGTCAGAAAATACCCACCGAGCTTCCTCTTTCAAGGATAGTCCGGATTAACTTCCCCAAAGTCCATCGACAGACCCGGGGGAGTTTAAGGAACGAAATTTCCTAGTTAGTTTCTATTCGCTTTCGCGAACTAGAATACTAACTATCCTAATTCCTACCTTCCAACAAGTGTTGGATGTATTCGGGATGCTCTCGCACTCGAATACATCCCACTTGAGGGAAGGATAGGATTGGGAAATTGATTTCCTAACTAATTACCCACTAAAATTGCAAACCCAAACCTAATCACCCATTCACACCCTTAATTACCCCCTAACCCATAGGGTTTGTAGCCACTAATCACGACACTAACTATGCTAACAACATCCAAACCAAACCTAAACATGATTTCTAACATCAAACAACCATAAACAAGCAAGATAATCAAACAACAAGCAAGAACAATTAAAGAACAAGCAAAGTAATTAGTAAAGTAATTAATAAAGGAGTTAAGGGAAGAGAAAACTTATCAAAGTGCTGTAGATGAACAAGAGAAAGCAATAAAAAGATGACCCAACAATCTTTCAATTGTTTAAATCTCCAAATCTTCAATAACAAACACTTGTTGGAAATTGTCTAAGTCTATCCCCCCTAGATTAATCTCCAAAACCTTAGATTAATCTCTCACTCATCTCTCTCTAAAACTCCTAATTACAAGTTGGAAATTGTCTAAGTCTATCCCCCCTAGATTCCCTTGCTAAAATGACCTAAAAAACATTAAATAGTAAACAAGGTTGTTACTCAAAACTCATCATTTTACACAACAGACAAAATTGTCCCGCAAAGGACCGTGGGCACGGTGAAGGTGACCGTGGTCACGGACCTGCGTAAGGCAGGCAATTTTTTCTCTTCGCTTTGAACCACCGTGGGCACGGTCCCCATGCACCGTGGTCACGGTCTAGGCGAATAGGGCTGACAACATTTCTCTCCTTCGCACTGTCGTGGCTACGGTCAAGTGAGATCGTGGCCACGGTCTAATTCGGCCAGCTTCTTCCTTGGGCAGGGTAGGATCCCACCGTGACCACGGTCAAAGTGACCGTGACCACGGTTTATCTCGGGTACAAGGTCTCTTCCCTTGGTCATGGCTCCATCATACCGTGGCTACGGTCAAGGTGACCACGGCCTCTCTACACGCTTCCTTTAGAATATTCTTCACCGCTGCGCCGCTCACGCTTCGACATGACCGGCCCTTCTAATCCGCTGCCTTTGACACGACCAAGGCTTGGGGAATCTTGGTGAATCTCGGGATTCCCAAGATTGATGTTAAATTGGCGCATTTAGAATCGTTTTGAGTAACAACTTCGGAATCTACAAAAGTAAACAAAACGCATTAAAAGTTATTAAACCAAGCTACGAAACAAGTCAAAAGCCTAAGGATTTAGGCGGTATTTAGGCACGAAATCGGGTCTAAATAAACACTTTCCTTGTGCATCCTTCAATTCAACCACTCCGGCGGGAAGAATTCTTACAATTTCAAATGGTCCGGACCACCGTGATCTCAATTTCCTAGAGAATAACTTCAGCCTTGAGTTGAAGATGAGAACCCTATCGCCTACCACACACTCACGTCGGTTCAACCTCTTGTCATGGCATGCTTTCGTTCTCTCCTTGTAGATCTTGTTGTTCTCATATGCATGACGCCTTAACTCCTCATGTTCTTCTAATTGAAATAACCCACTACCTCTGGCCGCCTTGATATCGAAATTCAACTTCTTGATTGCCCACATGGTTTTGTGCTCAAGTTCTACGGGGAAGTGACATGCCTTCCCATAGACAAGACGGTAAGGGGTAGTACCGATCGGTGACTTGAAAGCGGTGCGGTATGCCCACAAGACTTCATCCAATTTTTCTGCCCAATCTTTCCTTGAAGAGCTAACTATCTTCTCTAAGATCTCCTTGATGGCACGGTTTGAGATTTCCACTTGACCTTGTGTTTGTGGATGGTAAGGGAGTCCCTTCTTATGCTTGATGCCGTACTTCTCCAAGAGAGACTCAAATCTCTTTTCGATGAAATGGGAACCGTTGTCACTAATGATGACCCGTGGAATGCCAAATCTTTAGAATAGGGTCTTTTTCAAGAATTTCGAAACGGACTTCCCATCGCACCTTACACATGGTATGGCTTCGACCCACTTTGTGACATAGTCCACCGACACTAGAATGTATTGGAAACCCCTTGACGACGGGAAAGGGCCCATGAAGTCCAATCTCCACACATCGAAGGCTTCTACCTCAAGAATATAGTTCAATGGTGCTTCATTCTTCCGGGAGATGTTACCGGATCTTTGACACCTATCACATTGCTTGACATGCAAGTGGGCGTCACGAAAAAGAGTTGGCCACCAATAGCCCGTTTGCAAAACCCTCGCCGCCGTCTTTTGGGGGCCACCGTGACCTCCCACTGGAAATTCGTGACAATGGGTCAAGATAGATTGCACTTCACTCTCGGGAATACATCGCCGGTACATCCCGTCATTGCAAAGACGGAAAAGGAAAGGGTCATCCCAAAAGTAATGCTTCATGTCGTGGAGGAATTTCTTCTTTTGATGATGGTTCAAGTGTTGAGGGATCACTTCGCTCGCCAAATAATTCACAATATCCGCATACCAAGGATGTGAGTTGATAGCCAAGAGTCGCTCGTCCGGGAAAGCATCTACAATCGGTTGGGTGTCTTCCAAGTCGACAAGAATCCTCGAGAGGTGATCGGCTACGACATTCTTCGTACCCGCCTTGTCGCGGATTTCCAAATCAAATTCTTGCATAAGCAAGACCCACCGTATAAGTCTCGGTTTTGTCTCCTTCTTTCCCATCAAGTATTTGATAGCGGCATGATCCGTGTAGACTACCACCTTAGAGAACATGAGGTATTGCCGGAATTTGTTGAGCGCAAAACCAATCGCTAAAAGCTCCTTTTCCGTGGTAGTGTAGTTCCTTTGGGCGCTATCAAGCGCATGGCTTGCGTAATAGATGACCCTTGGCTTCTTGTCTACTGTTTGGGTCAAACACGCTCCCACGGTGAAGTCGCTTGCGTCGGCCATAATCTCGAAGGGTAGCGTCTGATTCGGAGGTTGAACTACAGGAGCGGAACTCAAAGCCTGCTTCAACCTATAAAATGACTCAAGGCACTCATCAGTGAAAATGAAAGGGGCATCTTTGCATAAGAGGTCAGTTAGAGGTCGAGCAATTTTTGAAAAATCCTTGATGAACCGGCGATAAAAGCCGGCATGGCCAAGGAAACTACGCACTCCCTTAACAGAAACTGGGGGTGGTAGGCGCTCTATAACCTCAACTTTAGCCCTGTCCACTTCGATGCCCTTAGAAGAGATTAAGTGACCCAGAACGATACCTTGTTCCACCATGAAGTGGCATTTCTCCCAATTCAGAACTAGATCCACTTCCTCACAACGAGTTAACACTTTCTCAAGAATTAGCAAACAGTCATCGAAAGAATTACCGTACACAGAAAAATCATCCATAAAGACTTCCATGCATTTTTCAATGAAATCGCAAAAAATAGCCATCATACAACGTTAAAAAGTCCCAGGGGCATTACATAAACCAAATGGCATGCGACGATAAGCAAATGTCCCATATGTGCAATTGAAGGTGGTTTTTCTTGATGTGAGGGGTGAATTGGAATTTGAAAGAACCCCGAGTACCCATCCAAAAAGAAAAAATGCAAATGACCCCCCAACCGTTCTAACATTTGGTCAATAAAGGGAAGGGGGAAATGGTCCTTCTTTTTTACTTTGTTTAATTGGCGGTAATCGATACACATCCGCCAACTGGTGACGGTCCGGGTACTAACTAGTTCATTATTGTCATTTTCAATTACGGTCAATCCACCCTTCTTGGGTACACACTGAACCGGGCTTACCCATTCGCTATTTGCGATGGGGAAGATGATCCCAGCAGCTAGCAACTTTACTACTTCCTTTTTATCTACTTCTTGCATGTTGGGATTTAAACGACGTTGGGGTTGCCTAGTAGACTTGGCATCTTCTAGCAAGTCAATCGAATGCATGCATATGGAAGGGGATAAACCTTTCAAATCTTCTATTTTATAGCCTAATGCACCCCTATGTTTTCTAAGCAAAGCAAGCAACTTGGACAGTTCAAAATCATTCAAATTCCAATTCACAATGACAGGATAAGATTTCTCATCATCCAAGAAAGCATATTGGAAGGAAGGGGGTAAAGCTTTAAGCTCTAAAGAAGTAGAAGATTGAATTTGAGAGGAAGACATACCTCTGTAGATCGCATCTTGAATCTCCATGCACTCCATATAAGGCTCATCAATAATAATCTCCTCATGCATGGGTGAAGAGTCAAGAAGGTTGGTGAAGAAAGTAATATCGTTGCCGTCGGTCTCAAATTGGAAAGACTCCAATAAGCAAGCTACCAAGGGATCGTCGCAAATAGATTCAAGGAAATGGGAGTCCTCAATATACTCATCAACAAGAAACTCCATCATATCAATAGCATAGCATGAGTCCCCATACGAAGGACCTTTCAATGACCACTCGAGTTGAAAAATTATGCTTTCATTCCCGACATTCAACGACATGTTTCCATTCTTCACATTGATAATTGCTCCTGCCGTAGCAAGGAACGACCTTCCCAAAATAATAGGGATGTTGTTGTCTTCCTCTATCTCCAAGATCACAAAATCACAAGGAATCAAAAACCACCCCACTTGGACCGGGATGTCTTCCAATATTCCCAAAGGTCTTCGCACAGAACGGCGGCCAATTGGAGGTTGATTGTTGTAGGAGCTAGATCGTCTAGATTCAATTTCTTGCAAATCGAATAAGGCATGACGCTTACACTTGCTCCTAGATCACAAAGGGCACGGTCAATCCGCATATCACCAATGGTGCATGGAATAGAAAAACTTTCGGGGTCGGCTAACTTCTCCGGTGATTTGTTATCGATAATTGCACTACAATCCGCTGTCAAATGGATCGTAGATTTCTCTTGAATCCTCCTTTTGCTCGTGAGAAGCTCCTTCAAATGCTTCTTGAAGGACGGGACTTCAGAAATGGCATCAAGAAATAGAATGTTCACTTGAAGCTTCTTGAGCATCTCAATGAATTTTGAAAACTTTGCATCGGATTTTGGCTTTGCTAACCGATCGGGAAAAGGGATCGGCGGTAGCTTTGGCTTCTCAATTGTTTGGATTGGTTCTTCTTCCCTTCTTTGTCACCAAAGACTTCTTCTCCCACCATCCTAGGGCCATCAATCTCCTTGCCACTCCTCAATGTAATAACATTAAGTTGTCCCTTCGGGTTAGGTTGGGGTTGGCTAGGCAAAGATTGGATAGGTTGAGATTGTTGTGCCAATTGAGCCAATAGTAACTCGAGGTTCTTAATGCGATTTTGGTCTTTTTCTCGATCTAAGGCCATCTTTTCTTGAAATAAGGCTATCTTTTCTTGGGATAAGGCCAACTTTTGAAGGGTTTGGTCAAGGGTTTCTTGTTGTGGTGGTTTGGGTGCTTGGGAAGATTGACGTTGGTGAGGATTTTGGTGGTATTGGCGGCGATTTTGATTTGGAAAACTGGGGGGTGGGTTTTGGTTTAGTGAAGCTTGTTGGTTGTAGGCGTAATTCCCACGAGGACGGATGGGGGTTTGATTGGTATAGGAGAGGTTATTGTTGGGATAGATAGCTTGGACTTGCTCGGTTTGATACTCTTCACATCGCTTCGAAGAATGTGGCCCTCCACAAAAATCACATACAAGAACTCGGGCATCCGGAATAAGCACAGGTACTTCTTGAGCCGCCTTTACTTGCCTCGTGGTTTCCTCCAAAGCTGCCTTTTGTTGCATCTCAAGAACGGCATTCATGAGAAATTTAATAGTAGGATTGCTTTCTAGAGGAGGACCATCTCTTGGACCACGGCCGCCTCCCCAATGAGGAGAGTTTTGAGATAGCTCGTGAAGAAATACGTTTGCTTCCTCCGCCGTCTTCTTGAGGAACATGCCCCCCGAGGCATGATCGATGGATTCTCGCAAAGAGCTACTCAATCCGGAATAGAAGTGATGCAATAATAACCAATCCTCAAGATTATGGTGTGGACACCTACGTTGGAGACCTTTGAATCTCCCCTATGCTTCGAATAACGACTCATCGGGCTCTTGCTTGAAGCTCATGATGGCTTGCTTCAACCGACACGTCTCATCATTGGGGAAAAACCTTTGAAGAAAGTCACGGCTAAGGGCATCCCATGTTGAATAAGTTCCGGGCGGACACGTGTTGAACCATAATAATGCTTTCCCCTTCTAAGTAAGAGGGAAAAACTTCAGCTTCATGTATTCGGCGGAAACTCCATTCATTTGTACTAAGCCGATGCGTTGGTCGAATCTCTTGATCTGGTCAATAGGATTTTCATGCTCTCCTCCATGGTACGGGGTGTTCTCAAATATCTCCAATAAATATGGCTTGAACTCAAATGATGCATTCGGTGGTAATTCTGGTAATGTGATGGGATCGCCTCCCGTACCCGACGATGGTAAGGAATATGATGCTAAGGTACGGGGTGGAATTTGCTCTCCTTCAGCCATTGGAATTTCGATCGTCTCTCGCTCCCTTTGTTGTCTTCTTCGTCTCGAGCCGGCGTTAGCTTGGCGAATAATACTCTCCGGATTCGGGTTCGGTGGAGTTACAGGAGTTTGGCCTCGTCGAGAGCGAGTCCGCATGCACAAAAGGAACAAACAGAAGAATCAAATTTCTAGTAACAAAGGATAACAAAATCTCTAGCAGTGAAATGATCTTAAACAACCTAAAGAGAAAGAGCTAAGCTAGGTGCGCTTGCTCCCCGGCAACGGCGCCATTTTTTAGTCGAGTGGTTTGTAAGACCACAGTTTTATCGTTCTTCCACAGAGAGCTAGGGGCCTTAGCTGCAACTAATTGACTCTAGGTATGGTTTATGATCATGAAAGGATGATAAAATTTAGGGTAAAAACAACACAAACACACTATGTTCAGTCAAAAAGGTGAAACAATGGGTGTCGGGAGACTTTCGGGATGCAAACGGGGATGAGGAAATAGGTTTCGCCACAAGAGAGTAACGAGAAAGGGAAATCAAATGGTAATTCCGTTAGAAAATACCCACCGGGCTTCCTCTTTCAAGGATAGTCCGGATTAACTTCCCCAAAATCCATCGACAGACCCGGGAAAGTTAATAGAACGGAATTTCCTAGTTAGTTTCGATTCGCTTTCGCGAACTAGAATACTAACTATCCTAATTCCTACCTTCCAACAAGCATTGGATGTATTCGGGATGCTTTCGCACCCAAATACATCCCACTTGAGGGAAGGGTAGGATTAGGAAGTTGATTTCCTAACTAGTTACTCACTAATAATGCTAACCCAAACCTAATCACCTATTCACACCCTTAATATCTCCCTAACCCATTAAGGTTCTAGCCACTAAACATCCTAACTATCATAATAATAACATCAACAACTTCATTCATGCTTAAAAGAGTAAACAAGATAACAATAAACATTCAACAATATCAATGATAACAAAAACAGAGATTAGTAAATAAGCAATAAATTAGAGAGAGAGGTTAAGAAATGCTCATTGATTGTGATGACAAGGGAGAAAACTTCAGAATTATAAAGCTACAATGCTCCAAAGTTGAGAATAATCTTCAAACTTCCAATAATAATTAAGAGAATCCAATACAAGAACCAATAATCTCAGCAAAGATCTTCCTTAATCACTCTAATCTAAGGCTTAAAATGTGATAAAAAGTGCTAAAGTATCATAAAAGATAGGTAAAAGCTACTGTCTAGATGATAATCCTCATCCTCTCTAACTAAAATGACCTAAATACATTAAATAGTAATCAAGGTTGTTACTCAAAACTCATCATTTTATACAACAGACAAAACTGTCCCGCAAGGGACCGTGGGCACGGTCAAGGTGACCGTGGTTACGGTCCTGCGTAAGGCAGGCGATTTCTTCTCTTCGCTTCGAACCACCGTGGGCACGGTCCCCATGTACTGTGGTCACGGTCTAGGCGATTAGGGCTGACAACTTTTCGCTCCTTCGCACCGCCGTGGCTACGGTCATGGGAGACCGTGGCCACAGTCTAGTTCGGCCAGCTGCTTTCTTAGGCAGGGTAGAGATCTTACTGTGGCTACGGTCAAAGTGACCGTGACCACGGTCTATCTCGGGTGCAAGGTTTCTTGCTTAATCCTTGGCTCAATCACACCGTGGCTACGGTCTCACGGCCAGCTTTCCTTCAGGGTGCTCTTCAACCGTTGCTTCCGCTTCCATTGCCTTTCGACATGACAGACCCTTCTAATCCGCTGCCTTTGACACGACTAGGGCTCGGCGAATCTTAGGGAATCTCGGGATTCCCAAGATTGGTGCAAAATTGGCCCATTTAGAATCGTTTTGAGTAAAACACTTCGGAAACTACAAAAGTAACCAAAACGCATTAAAAGTTATTAAAACAAGCTACGAAACAAGTCAAAAGCCTAATGATTTAGGCGGTATTTAGACACGAAATCGGGTCTAAACACATGTCTGTGTTCAATTTGTGCAAACTGTTTTTATCATACGAGAAAAACTCTTAGAGGTCACCTTTTTATGAAAGAGATGGATGTTGATCACTACTAAAAATGTATGTGTTACCAATCACTTTTTTCCAACCAATTTAAAATGGTTGGAAAAACTAACCATTTTAGCAACCATTTCATATTCCAACTATTTTTCAAAAACTTTAGTGGGGAAAAGGGTTGTGAATTCCAACCAATTTTGCTAAAATTGGTTGGAAAATTTTCCTACTATTTGAAATTGGTTGAAAAAATGGTTAGTAATCCAACCATTTTTCCAACCATTTTCAAATAGTAGGAAAAAGGATGGTAGGAAAATTTTCCAACCATTTTACCAAAAGTGGTTGAAATTTCCAACCCTTTTTCCCACTAAATTTTTTGAAAAATAGTTGGAATATGGTGGTTGCTAAAGTGATTGGTTTTTCCAACCATTTTAAATTGGTTGGAAAAAAGTGGTGGTAATACACATATTTTTAGTTGTGGATTACCAAAAATGTTATTGGATTTTCCATGGTAAGCCAACTGAAGATGACCATGTTGTTGAAGAGGACATGTTTGAGTCTGAATTTTTTGAATAAGATCATGGATCCTTTGAACATGACATGGATGGGATGATAAGAGATGCTTTTGAACCTCATAGACCAAATAATAATTCATCAGGCCCCAACGATGAGGCAAAGGAATTTTTTAAGTTAGTTCAAGAAGAAGGACAACCCCTCTATCCTGATTGTGAAGGTTTCAGTAAATTATCTTTTGTTGTTGAGATGTATCACCTTAAATGTTTGTATGGGGTGAGTGATGGCGTGTTTGATGCATTTTTGAAACTCTTCAAAAGAGCCCTTCCTAAAGAATCGACGTTGCCAAACTCCTTTCATCAGACTCGTAGAATCATTAGGCAATTTGGTCTTGATTATAACAAGATCGATGCATGTCCCAATGACTATGTTCTTTTTTGGAAGGATAAGATTGATTTAGATAGTTGCCCAGAGTGTAATGCTTCAAGGTATAAGATGGAAGATGATGGGACAATCACGAGACGAGCTTCTGGGAATCCAATTCCAGTGAAAGTTCTGCGTCATTTTCCATTAATACCTAGGCTTAAAAGGCTTTATATGTGATCTAAGACTGCACCTTTAATGAGATGGCATGCAGAAGGGCGTACAAAGGATGGAAAATTAAGACATCCTGCAGACTCTGAGGCTTGGAAAGATTTTGATGCTAAGTATCCAAATTTTGCAAGCGATCCTCGAAATGTTAGGCTTTGCTTGGCGAGTGATGGTTTTAATCCGTTTGGAGTTATGGGTACCCAATATAGCATATGGCCTGTCGTTCTAATGGCATATAATTTGCCTCCCTGGCTATGCATGAAGCAGTCTTACTTGATACTTTCCTTGCTTATACCTGGACTTAAGGGGCCAGGTAATGACATTGATGTGTACCTAGAACCATTGATTGATGAACTACAGGAGTTATAGAAGACAGGAGTGGAAATATATGATGCTTCAAAAGATGAGTTGTGTGTTGTACGAGGAGCTTTATTGACTACCATTAATGATTTTCGTGCGTGTGGAAATTTGTTAGGTTGGAAAACTAAAGGGTGGTATGCATGTCCACATTGCAATGTTGATACATGCTCCCTTTACTTGAAAAGAAGTAGAAAAATGTGCTACATGGGGCATCGTCGTTTCTTACCAACAGATCATAAATTTCGCCATACTAAGAAGGCATTTAATGGAGAGACTGAAATGAGACCTCCTCTTGAGTTACTTTCTGGGGATGATTTGGTAGAACAAATGGAGGGTCTTGAGGTTACATTTGGTAAAAACCTGGATACTCTACAGAAGAATAAAAGAAGTATTGGAGATAAGACAATGCCTTGGAAGAAAAAAAGTATCTTTTTTCGGCTCGAATATTGGAAGGATCTCCGAGTACGTTATAACATAGATGTTATGCATGTGGAAGAAAATGTTTCAGAGAGCGTTCTTGGTACACTATTAGGCATTGATGGAAAGACAAAAGATACTTTGCAATCACGCCTTGATTTGAAAGATATGAACATAAGGAAAAAAACCTCCACCCTGTTGACCATGGTAGTAAGACATATGTGCTTCCAGCATGCTATACACTAAGCAAGAAAAAGAAGGAGGAGTTCATCAATATATTAGCATCTGTGAAAGTGCCAGATGGATATGCATCAAATATCAAGAGGTGCATTATGGATGGTAAAATTTATGGCTTAAAAAGTCATGACCATCATATTATAATGCAGCAATTACTACCACTAGTTGCAAGAAAAATGAAGAACAAGAATTTGGGCACTGTTCTCATTGATTCGAGTAACTACTTCAAAGACCTTTGTTATAAGGTTGCAACAATCAGGATTTTGAGAACTTGCAAGATCGTGCTTATTTGTTACAATGTCGTTTAGAGGCCATTTTCCAACCTTCTTTCTTTGATATAATGGTGCACCTAATGGTGCATCTTCCATATGAAGCGAAAATTGTTGGTCCAGTTATGTATCGTTGGATGTATCCTGTGGAAAGGTAAATTTCTGACTATATTTCCTTTCAAAAAAAAAAAAATTTTTTACCAACTATAGTAACACATGATGGTTTTAGGGATTTGAAGTGGTTTAAAGGGTGGGTCGGAAATAAAAGCCGCCCCGAGTCTTCAATTGCTGAAAGATATATTGCCCAAGAATGTCTAACATACTATGCAAGGTATTTACATAGGGTTGAGACAAGGGAGAATAGATGCTCAAGAAAGCATGAAGATGGTGGTTACACCTACAATGGACTATCAGTATTCTCTTTAAGTTACCACCCATTATCTGCATTGAAAGACAAGCAACCTGATTATACCGTAATTAATTAAGCACACAATTACGTGTTGTCTAATTGCGATGAAGTTGAAGCTTATGCACAGTAAGTTTGAGTATCCAAGTGTCGTTCAAAAATTTTTAAGCATATCTCTTGTTTCTTATTCTTTTGTTGTGTACTATTTCAGAGAGCATTATGAGTTGGTTAGTAGTGAGTTTCAATCTGAAGATGAATCACTAATTGAGATTCATAAAAGGAGGTTTCCGAATTGGTTTTCCCACAATGTAAGTGTCAAGAAATGTGGTAATGTAATTCGTGAACTAGTTAAATACAACCTATTTAACATAATCCTATTTTTTCAGGTTTCTAGGCATCTTCCATTTGATGATAAGATAGCTGTTGACTTGAAATACTTAAGTAGATTTCCAGACATGTGTATAAAGACCATGACTAAGATCAGTTGTAATGGGTACAACTTGCGTGTAAAGGAAGTCGACAAGGGTGTCAACCAAAATTCTGGTGTTATGGTCAACTCAATCACTGAAGAGGGAGAATTAGCTTGTTATGGTGTATTGACTAGGATAATTGAGTTGAGTTATCCTCAAGGAAGAAAGGTCGTCTTGTTTCGATGTGATTGGGTGGATCCAATTAAAGGGGTCAAACAAGATGAATACAAATTCACTCAAATTAACCTTAAATCACGTTGGATAACAAACGAACCATTTATTCTTGCATCTCAAGCAATTCAAGTCTTTTATGTGCGTGAGCCGAAGGAGAAAAATTGGCATAGCAATTGCTACTAAGCCAAGAGATTTGTATGAAATGGAAGCCGATGCCATACCAGAAGTGGATCCCATTCAAGGAGTTGATTGCAATGTGCTCCGTGAAGATGAAATGAATTATGCTAGAGAGGATATTGAGGGACTAACACTAGATGAACCGTTCATTGATGTGATTCAAGAGAATGATGATGTTGATATGGAGTCTGACTATAGTACATATGAAAGTGATGAAGAAGACGATACCTTATATGACTATGGTTCTGATTAGCAATGTTTTCAATCTCGTTTGTATTTGTTAAATGAATATGAACATTTAGTTATTTCAATTTTCTGAAATGATTATGCTGAGTGACTTTTGAAAAAATAATTTGTACCTTAGTTTTTCCTTGTTTTTGTGCAACACTATATTTTAGTGGTGACCAATTTGTTTTCCTAGCAAAAGTTACTTTGCTTATCATTGTTTATTAGACTATTAGACAAAACTAATTGAATTTGCATTCATTAGATTATGGCATCTACAGAAAATACTATCAGGAAGAGGAAGATTATATCAACAAATCAACCTTTGCAGTCAGTGGGTAGAAAACTGACTTCCAACAGGCAGAGTCAAGTTGCCACGAGTTGGACAGATACAGATGCACCTCAGGGAACCTCAACTCGTCGTTCTTTACTCTCCGAGAAGCTAACCTCTCAAACAAATCACACAAATGTTGTTAACAGTAAGTTTAGGCTATTTTAGCTTCAAACTCAGGTTTTTTTTTCCTTGGTAATTATTTTTTTCAAAAACTCTTCTTTTTGGGTTGTTTTTATGGACTACTTACTGGAAGACATGAAGCGTAAGTTGGATGCTCAAAAACATAATGCTTCTAAGAGTGCGAAATCACTTCCAAATGTCAGTGATTTAGATTTTAAAGAAAATCTTCAAGTTCATTCAAGTAAGTCTTGCATTGTTACTTCTATGGTCATGTACACCTTTTCATTTTTTATGCATATATTCTTATCATCCATGGCATGTTATGGCAAGGTCATCCAACAATGAGGTCAAATGGTAGTACGAGTGTAGAAACGGGGAACAATGTGCACCAAAAAGAACCAACTGGAGATTCTACAACAAGGCGTTCAATAGGTATATTATTTTCTGTCCTTTTTCACTTATTTAAAGTTACTAATTTTCTTGCTATCATCCCAACTAGGTTCATTTTATACTCATGCATTTATCATGAATTATATTTCAATTCATGTTTAAGCCTTTTTCTCTTTTCATAGGCTATTTGAATAACCTATTCTTTTCCATTTTTAAATTTTTTTTTTTTTTTGTTTTCCTTTGTCATGGCAAGGTCATCCAATAAGCTCTGGAGATTCTACTACAAGTCGTTCAATAGGTATACTCTATTCCTTTATACATGACGAACTACTCTGAAAATTTTAATGAGGAAATCAACCTGGTGGACTTATGAGTACTATTATTTAGTGGAGATGGATCTATGAGTACTATTAGTGAGATGGAAACTTTGAATAGTTCAGTCAATCTGTATTCGACTTTATCTACTCTAGTTTTAATAGGACAAAAGAATCCAATAGAAAAATCATCTTTAAGCTTTTTTCTCTTGTTATTTTGATGACCTATTTCTTTTTTTCTATTATTTTGTTCTGGTAGATGGAGATAATGGCGATCATGATACTCCGTCAACTGAAGATCATACTTCTCAAACTGGTTACAATATGACAAGTAGAAGGCGAATACGAGCAACCAAAGAAAAGAATGAGAAGGGTCGCGATTATAACAAGACCAAGGTCTTAAAAGACTCGATAAAAGTTGAAGTTAACGAGGATCAACAACCTATTGGCGACTCAGCTACGAAAATGTCATCTTTGATTGGTTGCCTTGCACGAGACCCTCGAAAATTACCACCTGAATGAGAAGATTGGAGGAAGATACCGCTGGCGGCAAAGGATGCCATATGGGCAGAAGTGAAGGTATGCATTTGGTTGATTAATAAAACATGATTAAATACTTGTTAGAGTTCAAGTGCTTTGCTTTAAAAAAATTAAAAAAAAATGAGATGCCTCGACAACGTTCATATTACTTTCCCGAAGGGAAGGAGCCATACAAATGGGCTCTAGAGAAAATGAATGCTTGTTGGAGAGGTTACAAATCAGAGTTAAAAGTTGCTTGTTTTGATGGAAGAACACATGATGAAGCAATATCAAAGAAGCCCGATCATATACCTATGGAGACATGGGTTAAGTTAGTGGAGTTCTGGGAATTTGAAAAAGGAAAGGTAAATTTATGTCATTTATTATAACATTTGATAATTAAGTAATATTTATTAGAAGTCTAACTAGTTCTGAATCACTTATTCAAAGAAAACTAATTCATTATAATGTTAAAAATAATTAGGAAAGAACTAAAGCAGGCATCACGAATCGTGGGAAACTAAAGATGGCTCATTATGCTGGGACGAAGAGCTTTGCTCGTGTGCGTGCTAAAGAGGAGGTACTATTGCCCTGTGTTGATAGTATCATGATACTTTGTTAATGTTATATCCATTGTGCTTTATTTATCTAACTTTGTATTATATGCATTATACTTAAGAAAAAGGTAATGAGTTGGATAAGCTTGGAGCATGGTTCCTGACCCATGTTCCTAAGAAGGGTTCAAAGTTAGACGATGCTTCAGCTGTAACAAAGGTTAACGAATCAAACATTATTATTTTTCACTGAAATGTTTTCTATGTTACCTCTTTAATTATGCATCATCTTGTCATATTCTTAATTTTGCAGCTCTCATTGGAGAATGAACTAGCTACCGCAGAAGAAGGTTCATTGGACACGGCCGCTCGTGATAAAATTTTTGAAAAAGTTGTTGGAGAAGATAAGAATGGCTATGCTAAGACTTATGGAATGGGAAGGAAGGTTCCTCGCTCCAACTCCAAGAGGTGTGCCCTAGAGGAAGAACGAGCTAAGAGGAAGAAAATTGAGGAAGAGTAAAAGGAGAGCCAACAAAAAGTTAACTGTTTGGAGAAGAAACTTGGAAAAGTCACTGACTTGTTGAAAGTAATTATAGAACGCGGGGTACGTACTATCAATTATTATGTTTCACCCTTGGTGAATTGTGCTTGTCTTTTGTTTTATATAAGTTATTGGGTGGCATATGCCAAGCATATAACTTGTGTCATTTATATTAGGATTATTGGACAAAAATAATACCAATATTGGGGGTATTGGCCGATAATAATACGAACAATTTTGTTGGACACTAGCGGTACCAACTTTGGACCTATTTTCCAGCAATAGTACACGACCGAGCTGGTAGATTTCTTACTACGCAGAAAGATTATGTATCGCCTAATTGTTTGAGCTAAAGACCAAAGTAAGTTAAAAAAAAAAGGTAAATGGTCACTTTTTTTTTGCTAATTAAGCAACATTAACAAACTTTGAATATACAATAATATAAAAACAACAATTTGATTGTTTTCTAGATAAATTGATCAATGTTGCTTAGGTGGCAAAAAAAATTGGCGGTCAACATTTTTTCCACTTACTCTAGCTTCAAGCTCACACAATTAGGTGGCAAATCGTCTTTTCATCGAGTTAAACAACTATTAACTTGGCAGCGTACTACTGCTGGTAAATAGGTCCATAGTTGGTACCACTAGCTTCCAACAAAATTATTGGTATTATTCTCAGCCAATACCCCCAAAGTTCATATTATTGTTGTCCAATAACCCTTTATATTATTGGAAATCTATCATGCTCTTTTATTGTTGTCAAATAATAGAGGAGAAATTGTATATGTGCCTTAGGTTGATTCTCCTTTTTTTTTATTTTGAATTAGTTGCATTAACTTATTTTTGTCATAAATTTTATTGTAGGGATTATCGGATGACCTTCTTGATTTGCTTGAGGATGATGATGCTAAAAGTGAATATGAACATGAAGTTGAAGATATTGATGGTCGAAATGATGATAAACAAGAGAATGATATCGTTTGAGTTATATATAGATATGGACAAATTATGGTTAGACTTGTGTTTTTAGTTATATATGTACTAGTTACAAACAAGTTTTTAGCAAGTTTTCTTTAACAAATTCAAATCATACATTCTAGCTATTTGTTTACGACAATGTATTTGTTACTCTATGATATGTGATGTTTTTAAGTGACTATTGTTTTTAGGTTTGTTCTTCTTTTTAGGTGGAACAAATATTTATATATGTACAAATATTTGTTAATACAGGGATATATTGAAAGAGGCATTTACAACTAGTAAGTTGTTTGCGAATGGCAAAAATGTAATTATTGATAGATACAGGGTTTGGCTATATAATTATTACAAACAGATGTGTACATGTGCATAATACTATTACCAACATATATATGAGGATTATAATAAGTTTCGGCGCCAAAACGGTATTACCAACATAAATAATTTGTTGATACAAGTGACAACTTTGGCGCCAAAATTGTAACACCAACAATTTATTTTGTTGGTAAAAGTCTTTTTACCATCAGTTTAGTATCTGTCGGTAAAGCAATATGCAATACCAACGGATTTGATCTGATGGTGTTACTAAACAATACCAACAGATGCACATATCTGTTGGTATTACCTTTACCAGCGGAAATTTTACTAACAGTTTTGTGACAGATATTTATCTGTTCGTAAAAGCTATTACCAACAGAAAATTCACTTTTACCAACAGATAGGGCCCTGTTGGTAATATTCATATTTCTTGTAGTGTTACCTAGGGAGTAAGGTGAGTAGTCCTCACTACATAACCCCTAAGGAGATGCACCCATAGCTTAAGTTTTCTGCCTCCATTAATAAGGTGATTTGTAGTAGGGGAAGAAAAGTAGTATTTTCTCATTAGTCACCTTACATGTAGATTCTTAATTAAAAGAAAACTAGAGTCATGTCATAGTAAAAATAGAAATGACATGTACTTAATTAATTTAAGTCTTTATTCATGTCTTCTTGAAGTAAGCCCTTGGTTCGCATCATCATCCCTTGGCCTCCATGCCTCCTTTTCCTTTGAAGTTCTCCCAACATCATGCCTTCTTAGAAGGATTGGTACCTAAGAGGGGGACATAAACATGGATTAGCTGAAGCTAAGTATGGAGATTATAACATACCTAACCATATATCTACTTACATAACCATACATGAACTTACATATACATACCTAAACATACATAAACATAACCGTACATAAATATTCATTTACATAAACTTAACCATACATAAATATTCATCATCATTAATATACATACATAAACATGCATATATACAATATCATGATCCTTGTGTACATATGCTCCATGACCTAGATGTCTAATGCTCATAAAATGGCTTGGCCAAGCCCCTATGGGATTTCATAGTGAGGATCCTCATACCATAAACGATGATGCATACGGGACTTAGTGGTATCACTTATCATACTTTGTCATACTACCCATGGGACTTGAAGAGCCATAAAAGAAATATAGAAGGTCCACAAAGGAACCATAGAAGGATTGTAAAGGAACAATACAAGGATCATAAAAGATCCATAGAGAACTCATAAAAACACCATAAAAGAACCATAAAAGGACCATAAAATGAGTGTGCCTTATAGACCATCACTCTTGCCCGGTAGGACTTGAAGAACCATATACCCAATGGGACTTACTAAAGAGTAAAGATGATTCAAGATCATCCTACTACATGCCATGAATGCATGAAATGCTAAATGGTGCAAAGAACACATAAAACATGCATTATAACTTTAATCGTTAGTTAGTACCATGAGCATCTTCTTAGAACTTGTCATAATAGCTTAACATCTTGTGGTGACATCATAAAGTAGCACAATAAACTTAAGTCATAAGTATCATAAAGTAGCATTATAAGTAGTATCATAAACTTAGAATCATATATCTCTTTATCATATAACCATGGTATAATCAAGATTATCACATAAAGATGGATTAAAAGTTATACTTTATGCGGCTGGTTGGTTGTAGTTCCACACTGGACAACAACTTTTCATACACACCATAATCCACCACAACCCCACAATCTATCATTTCAATTTTAATCTATCTTTTTATTAAAAGTTATAAATTATAATATATCAACACACTTACAATTATTTACACCACAACATTCTACAATTTACCACAACCTTCACATTCCATTACAACTTTCCCTGACTTACCACAATTTTCAAATTTCCACCACATCATAGGATGGGGCCTAGACAAAATTAAAATACTTCAAAATATATCTTGTACTAAAACGCAATATCATCAATGAGACAGAACAATAATAAAATAGTCGTTACCTACAATTTATTGAGAAATCAACCTTACAATTGAGAAATCTATGAACATAATTTTCTATCATACTAGCTAAATTGCCCGTCCAATGGACGGGGTATTTATTTTGTATTTTTGAAATTATATTTATCAATAATTTTCCCAATATTTTTTTTATCTATCATTTTGAAAAAAAAATATGAAGAAATCAATGTAAAAATATTAGGTAGAAATAAATTAAATGACAAAATACCATCAATGATTGAAAACGTAGATGTGATAAATAATAAGGAACAAAAAAAAGTTAGTTAAGTGAATAAATAAAAAATGATGGTGGGAGTATAATGAAATTAGTAAATTACGATACCTTTCCCATTATATAAATAATAAACTTGTAAAAGTCAATAAAATATTTTCACCCGACAACAAACTTAATTCAAACTAATCATATCCTTTCTTATTTTACTCTTTCCTTTCATTTCCTTTCCTCTCCTAACCTAACCTAAACCTAACATGACTAAAAAATAACGTCTGAATGAATCTAACGATATCAATTTTGTATGATGAATCATAATACAAATTAAAATATTAATGGTAAAAGTTTTTAACATAATTTCCTAGACGATAGATAAATAAAAACGGAGACAGTAGTTACTAAAAAATTGAGCAAAATTATAATTAGAAATAAACAAAAAAAAAGGAAAAGGAAAAACAGAAAAAAAGAAAAATAAAAAATCATCACAACACAACACAAACGTGCACACATTCCAAGGACAAGTGCCCTTTCTACTTTAGTAAGGAAATGAAAATCATACTATAAACCAATATTAGTTAAACTTGCCTAAAAAATAATATAAGTAGTTAAATGGGAGTTATAGTATTGAAATCAAAAAAATCTTACTTTATTAAATTGTAGAATGTAGATGTGTGTATGGCCTTCTCTCGCCCCATCTAAGGCACTTTTATGCGTTGCATTTGCGTTGCGTTGCGGTAGATTGCGACAAGTTGCGCTGAAAATAATAAAAAAGTAATGTTAATTTGCGGTATGTTGCGATAGGTTATGGTAATTCACGTTACGGTTAGTTGCATTAACGCCCATAAAAATGGGGCCTAAGTCCAATATTTGTTGATTGTTATATATATACGTGCCACATGTTCGTCCAAAATCCAAATTAGCCAACTGCACATGCACCTACATGAAACAACAAACAATATTAATTTCAATCTCAATTAATTGGTGTCAACTAACAGTAAGATGATGGAATACAATATTAATTATCTCAATTAATTGGTATCAACTAACAGTAAGATGATGGAATCATAGTTATTAAAATCCCGATTCTGATTTACGATCCTACGATTTTATGGTCCAAAATTTCTATTACGATTCTACAATTTACACACGACCCACGATCCTGCATGGGCTAATTTCCGATCCTAACTTCTCCATAGTTTCGAGTTAGGATCTCGATTTTAACAACCTTAGATGGAATATGTTCTACATAAAACAACTAACAGTAAGAAATTAAAGTAAAATGTAAACATTAAAATGTAGAATTAAAACAGCAAATAATGAACGGTCGACTACATGTGGACCTGGGCCAACAAATACACATAAAAGTTATGCCCTGTGTTCGCATACCTGTATGTATACTCCACCGCGTCTATTAATTCTTTGCTGTCTATATTCTGAATATTCAATTGGCCTTCTTCTTCATCTATCTCTCTTTCCATGGCTTAGGAGTTAGGTCTCAGTTGAATAGATTAATTGTATTTGTCCATGGCAAGGACAACCAAATAGGCTCTCCTTTGCCAGACGGAGAATTGCCATTTTGGAACAAACCCAATCTTTTTTTTTAACAAAACGCCAGAAAAACAAAATGAGAGAAATCTCATAGTCTTAAACCAAATGAAATCAGAAAAGGCAGGAGATAGAGATGCCATTAAAATTGAAAAAATTGAGATCAGTGGGTTTTGATGTAAGATGTCATTGAAATGAAATCAAGAAAGGAAGGAGGGAGGGGGAGAGAGAGAGAATACCTAAGATCTTTGTTCATATGCATTAATCAATTGAATGTCGGACATGCAACTCTGAATGTCAGACATACAAACTCTGCATCTACGTTTCAAAGCAATGCAGGCCATCAAATTCCACCGGGAATGGAAAGACTCCTCTTCTTCGGCTTCTTGCAGTTTCCATTCCCAAAGTTCCAAAAAAGGGGAAACCGTGTGGAAACCGTGAAAAAAAAAAAAAAAACTGAATGACGGGAAAAAAAAGGGGGAGGGGGGAGGGCAGGCAGCAGTTACTGCAATTTGGCGGGAGTGAACAGGATGGCTGGATTGGGAGAGGGAATGGCAGGGAGCGCTTCACATTCTAAAATTGATTAAAGTAAGATACTTTCTCAAGGACTTGGTACCAAAAGTTAGTATCATTAACTTGTAATATCATACTTCACATACATCATGAATACATAAAACATAAATCTCATCAAGTGCAAGTAATCAACCAAATAAACATTATACAAATATAATGATTTTCAACCTTTATGCCCCTCTCTTAGGCACTTAGCTCACATTCATTTGGGACTGAAAATCTAAATCTCCATACCTTAACTTCTTTAATGTTTTTGGGTATCCTGAAAATTAGAGTATTTAACTATAATTAGAACCATTATCCTTGATAAAAAACTTTCATTAGCTTTTTATTTTTATTACTTTTATCTTGTTTTTGGCTGCTGAAATTTTTAAAAAAATGATTCTAGCTCTTGCCTGGATTCTAGCAAAGGTGTAATTAAAAGACAACTTACTTTTAATTTCAAATAAAGCTACTTTTAACAAATAATTAATTCTTTGGTCTTATAACTCTTTTACTAGTGGTTTTCTAGCTAAAACATGAAGAACTTAGCTTTAAACCTTCCATTTTTAGAATTGAGGCAAAAATCGTTTTGGGGCAGAAAAATCAGTTTTTTGCCCGGTTTTGTTTATTTTCGTTCTCCTTCTATACAAAAGCTTTTAAGGAGATTCAAATTGAAAAAGTTTCATTTACGAGTCTAGTTTAACCTCTATTTTTATTTTATTTTCAAAAGCTACCGATTTGTACAGTTTTTACAAAATCCGAACCTATGTCAGAATAGAAGTGAATCTGGAACGGGTCTGGTTTTTACTCTATAACTCGCTGCCCTTATATTGTTTTGCCAAACGGAATTTTGTGTGGGTTTCTAGACATCTAAACCCACAACTTTCATGTTGAATGTTTTTTCAAAATATGATTTTATCTTTGTGTTATTTTGAGTCCGAAAAACCCAGAAACTTGGTTACGTTGTTTAAGCAAGAAATATCATCTTATGAACATCCATGGTGGCTGAATCTCATGAGGCTTTTAATGAACTTTTTTTTTTCAAGTTTTTAAGACCATTTTAACACCTAAAACAAGAGTAAAAACATAAAATTCGGATTTAAGGAAAAAGGGTACCATTTTAAGTGGTTTTTAGCTATTTCCCGGTTTTTAGAGCAAGTCTTCTTCTTGTTTACTTAATCTAACATGAAGACTGGAAATTTTGAAATGAAAATACACCTTTGAGGGTGACTAGAGTGGATGGAAGAGATTCCTTGGATACTTGATAACAAAACTCCCTTTTTACTCATCTCTACAATTCTTTATGTATATCCTTTAAGTGTGAAGAGAATGTTTCTGAATATTGAGGTCCTTGGGCTGATTTGGGATGAATAAGGGTATATATATAGTGTGGAGGAGGGGATTGGCTGAGTAGAGAGAGAAAGAGAGGATTTGGATGGTTCTTGAGTGTTAAACTCAACATAATATAATGAGGATCATGTAGGATTTATGCTAGCTAGAGCCTAGTGCAATGATGCTCTATGGATTTAGTTAGATTTTTCAAGCAACAAAAACCATGGGCAAGCAAAACCATGGTTGCATACTTGAGGGAAGAGAGGTTTTTTTTTTTAAAAAAAAATTTAACTTTTGACTATAATTGGTATTCGAAGACTCCTAGATGTTTCCCTACAACTCTACCAATAATAACTCATTTCCTTTGATCATTTAATGGGTAATGAGCTGAATTTTTTATTTTTTATTTTTGTTCTTTTTCCCATAGGTAGGATCACCTTAGGGGATTACTACAAAGAATTTTGCTAATTAAAAATACATAACTTTCTTTAGTAGGTAAAATTCTCAAAAATTCCATTTTCAAAATTTATGTGCTTCATAATTTTTTTTGAACCACAAAGACATGTATATCTTGGCGTAATTGTCATGTTGTATGAATATTACTAAAAGGTATCCTTATTTGACCTTTGTCATATAGTTCTGGCCTTTTATGTTATTTTCTGAGTTCGGATTCCTTGATACATATAATTTTTATAGGTATTCTCATAAAAATTTTCCCGAAGATGACTAAATGCTTATAATCAAATTTTATAATAAGAAAATATTGTTGGGGTGTTACAGTATAACCCTACATTTTACTTATCACCCATTGGCGAATTTGATGAGTTTGATGAAAATTGTGAATTAGAGTCTGTATTTGAGGAAAATTGTGTGGAGGTTGAGTGTGAGGATTCTACTTTATATTGTAGTGAAATTGAACTTGTTTCCTCATCTTTCCTTATTCATGTGGTTTGTTTTCCTACACTCCATTCATATGAACCTGAGGCTATGAAGTCCTTATGTAACAGTCCGCTCCTTAATATGGGCTGTTAAGGTCAATCTCAACCTAATTAAGGTTGAGAAAGGTGAAAATGAGAACTTAGAAACTAATTTTCAAAATTTTCTGAGGAAAATTTGGTAGAGTTCTATTTGTAATATAGACTTTTCCCAGGCTTTAAGCCTTACATTCTTGTAAATAAAACAAAATAAACCAAAACAAACTCAACGACCACACGCCGGAGTATATCACGAGCCACACGTTCAGAGTGCAAACTAAATGCATCAAACAATCCAAACATTCCCAAAAATATTTACAATAAAATTTGAATTACAAAACAATTACTCTCTATATACATGAACAACTAGAAATATTTCAATCTCTAAATAACATGTCAGCTCTTGATCTTCATATTGACCTGTAAGGGGGAGGGAGAGAGGGGTATGAGCAAACCATAGCTCAGTGGGTAACATGTACCCTGGAACAACCATTAAGATTCAAGCCACTTAATATAGGAGTCAGCTTAATTCAGTATTCACCCAAGTACAATAAAAAAACATAAACACATCTCTTAGTCATATCATAATTCATCAAGTAGGGAACTAAGTATAAGGTTTCCATTCAAGCATCTACATGTCTCGTGTGAGGTAATTTAAACAATCCCATATCTCCAAATCCACTACAGGGGAATGGGGTAACCTTTTAATCATGAAAACAGTTAGGAAGCCATCAGAGGGCATTGCAAGTACTCTTAGTGTTCTACTAGGCCGCAACCAACTCAATGCACATCATCATTCTAACTTAATTATCCATCAAGTAACTCATACATCCCATTTAGCCTCCAAGGTCAACAATCAAGACAAGATTCACATGCAATACATCAGTCTAATTACAAGATGATAACTGCGTTTCATGACTATGTTTTTGGGGGTTTTCAATAGTGAATTAGGGATAATTTTGTGTGTGAACCTTGATTTTTATTCCAATTTCCCTATTACACTTGGTGTTGTTGTTTTTAATGTGAATTTGTAGGTTTTGAGGCTAAAACACCAACTTTCTCTCAACTTCAGGCAAGAGTGAATATACCACGGACCTCTACATGTCAAACCCAAACCGTGGTACAAATTTGGGACGAAAAGAAGAAAGAAGCGGGACAGTGGCAACCTCGGGCAGCCCGTGGTGATCACCACGGTCCGTGGTGTACGGACTGTACGGACCGAGGCGAACTGCCTATGCAGGTCGATTATTTTCGCGAGTAGAAAAGGGAGGAAGCGACGATTTTTCGAGATTCAGTCATATTCTATCAGAGAAAAGAGAGCCCTAATACTTCCATTCTACTCCTCTTCCCTACCATCAAGATTCAAGACTGAATCGATTCAAGAGAAACTAAGATCAAGATTCGCAAAGGAAAGGAGCGACGTTCACGGAGAAGGTTCTACCCCGGGATCGAAAGGCTCGACGGGTTGTATTCTTCGCAATTCTATTCTTTCTTTTTGATTTCCTTCTTAGTTTTGAGATTCGATTATGATGTTTGGAACTTGTTTTGTGTTTTCAATGAATATGAGCGAGTAGATTTCTTGAATTCTAGTGTTTTGCAACCCGAAACAATGTAGTTTGATTGTTTGTTATTAGTTTGTGCATGAATTCTTGATTAGAATCAATAGAAGGTTGTGTTTTCCATGTTTATGAGTATTCTTAAGGCCTTGAATATTTGTAAGTTTGAGATTAACCTGAGAAGTACTGAAAGGTGAATTAGGGTAATCTGACTACCAACCTGTCTACCTAGGCTTATGAAAGTTGAAAAAGGAGTAGTAAACTAGAGAATTATTAGATAACCTGACTTTTAAGACCTTCAATTCTATTTAACCTAAAAGGCAGACGAAAGTTGTTGATTAGGTTGTTTAGAATAATTCTATTTAGCATCGAAAGGGCAATAGAATTAAGAGGTTATCGATTCTTGATTCATTCTTGAATGTATGATTGTGCAAGCTAGGTTTTAGTAATCGAACTTGTTGTTAGGTTAGCATCTCCCTAGAAGTCTTTCTCTCTTGATAGAACCTTTGATTTATTTTTTTCTGCTTTATTAGTTTGATTAGTTGTTAAACCTTTACCAAAACCTAAAACCTGATTAGCTTAGCAATCGAGATAGAGATTAGTTTATTGTGCTACTAATTGAGTCCCTGTGGGATCGACCTTGACGTGCTACTACGTACACCGTGCGCTTGCGGCCCTGTCAAGTTTTTGGCGCCGTTGCCGGGGACTCTGTCCCTAGCAGTCGGTAAACGAACCTCTTAGCTTTACTAAGCTGTTTTCTTTTTCTTTCTTTTTTTCTTTTTATCTTTTTTTTTCAAAAAAAAAAACAAAAAAAATGGCAACTCTTAATTTTCCCCAATTTGAGCAGGAATTATTTTGGCACTATTTTGAGAGATTACTTGCATGTCCTGTTCGATGTGGTATTGGGCCTGGGAAATCAGATGTTCTTGACATTGTTGCTTTGGGGGTGAATAGTGAGACACGTAATCTATTAGAGTATTTTGGTTTCTATGATACTCATACTGTTGATGAAGCTTGGAGTTTGCTTGAGTGGCTTGCACGTGATACTCGTGATTTTGAAAATTATTATGGTGCATCCTCTTTCCCCAATCTTTGTGCATCTCATGCTAGATTATGTACTCAACCCCATTGTTTGCCTCATTGTCGTTTGTGTAATTCTTTTGACCATGATGAATCTGCATGCCCAGTTTTAGCCAAACTTGATTTTTTGATGAGGGCAATGCATGAGCAACAAGATAAGGTTGAAGCTTGTCTAGAAAAAATAGATGAAATAGTTGACCCTTCTAAGTCATCTTTGCCAACTGTTGCTCCTTCTCATCCTAGCTTACCTAGAGACACTACTGATGGTGTCTTTGCTTTTCATAATGCATCCTTACCTTTTATCTCAGTCGACGGGGTTTGCGGTGAGTGATTCCCATAGGTTTGATGCTAAGTATGATGTTGATGTTTGTCATGAGTCAATTGATGCTATTGATGAGGAGTCTTGTGAGGGGTTTGTGGGTGGATTAGATCCTTCAAGCGAGGAATCTGATGATGTACTCTATGTTTCTACACCTTGTTCACCACCTTCCCTAGCCCCTAAGAACCTTGAGGAGCTCATTCCCTGTGAAAAGACCAATGGTGTTCTTGTTGATGTGGAATGTGTGGTTAACTCTTGTGATGTGACTGTGATTAAGGGGACCAACAATGTCTTTTATTTGTCCTTAGGCACTTTAGAAGGGTTTCATCCCTATCTTGACCCATATTGTAAATGCCTAGAGGACTCAGCTAGAAAAATCATGTTGACTACTTATTTTGATTCTTTTGATTTTTCTAGTACTTTTGACTTATTTGAGAGAGTGCAACTAACTTTCTTTGCCATGAGTATTTTGTTGCTCTCTTATATGCAGGCTTGTGAACCGCATGCTGCGGAGTTTGACAAGCTTCTAAGAGCGTTGACTGCATCTAAGGTGAGTTTCGTCTAGCTAAAGACGTTAAACTAGCGCTTCTTGGGAGGAAACCCAAGCATTTAATTGCATTATTAGGATTTATTTCGTTCCTTTAATTTTCTTCATTTTTTTTTTCAGAGTGTGATGCATTATGTTGTTTCCCTCTTGTTGCATCCCACCCTTATTCGAAATGCGTTGTGGATACTGCTTTATCCAAGCATAGGGGGGTTTGGGTTGATTGTCTTAAAATCATGTGCTAGAGTGAGACAAACGTTTATAGTTGCATATTTGTTAGTTTGTTTTTGTGTTTGTTAGGCATTGAATTTGCGTCTAGGTTGCATATAGGAGTAGTTTTCATGCTTTCTTGCTAAAAAAAGAAAAAAAAATTAGGATAGTCTTTCGCCTTTAAGAGGTGTGTGTTTGGATTGTCATTGCAAGTGTATACTCATGGGATTTTTGGCTTGATGTGGATGATGAAAGAGACTTTGTTGTTTGTTTGACTTAGGTTGCTTGTCTTGTTCGTAATTCATCTAGTCTTTGATCAATTCATGTGTATGATAGTAAAGTTCTTATGTTTGGTACATCAAAGGAACTAGTTGCTTGTGATTGTGGTAAGTTAATCCGTGAGACTTCTTGAGCCTAAAAGACTATCATTTTTATAGTCTCATTTTCTTTTGAGTGTGACCTTACCATGTTTGCATCTCTAGAACTTGATTTGACTCTCTTCGAAACTGCATTCGACTTGTGCATTATGTTAATATGATTGAAGCCCATTTTAAAGCCACATAGCCAAAAAGCCACCTAACAATATGACCTCTTTTTGCTAAGCCCTTTACTAACCTTTTTTTTCCTGTCTTGTTGTTACCCTATAAATGTGCACCCTTGGCCTGTTCTTAATTCTTCACCCTTTAGCCAAGTTAGTGGAGCAACAATTCAGTTGGGGGGCAGTTTTGTAGTCTAATTGTTGGTGACTTTGGTTGGTTTACTTGATGAGGGAAGCATTGTTCATAATCATTATTTATCCCTCTTTTCATTCGAGGTTGAAATTGGTTTGATGGTAAATGAGTCGTTTTTTTATGTATCTATGCTATTCACCACAAAAAAAAAGGAATGAAAAGTAAAAAAAAAAGATGAAAAAAAAGAGAAGAAGCTTTTAAGAATAAGGTGAATAGCATGGTCGCTTTCTTGCTTATATTGACTCTTCCCATGCTTTTCTTTGTTTTTGGGAAGGTATTTATGCTTCATTGCGGTGTGATGTAAGAGGCGTTGTGCTATATGTATTGGGAATGTTGCTCTTTAGGTTCTTGGCTTTTAGCTCCACATTTCCTAAATGATTTCCCTCCTTACCCTACACCTAAGCCCCGTTACAACCCTTGAAAAGTCCTCATGATTAACATTTGTGCATATTGTCTATAGCGGTAGAGAATTGAGAGTTTTGTTAAGCTTATGGTAGGTTGTTTACATTGGTTGAAGGTTTTGAGCGAACCATCATATATATTTAAAACACATGAGGGGAGTGATTCACATACCCCAAAGTGAGGTCCTACTGATCCCAACTAGTTCGCTAAGCATGTGAATGAATTTTGATTGCATTTGAGTTGCGATGGATTAGTTGTGTTGCTTCCTGGCTTGTGATTCTATATCGAACAACAATTTTTGTTTCAATTTGAATCTTATTCTCGCTAAGGAGTCCTTGAGTGTATGCTTGCTTTGGTAATCCTACGTCGCTTTTTATTAGAGGATGTGTGAACCTTGATTTTTATTCCAATTTCCCTACTACACTTAGTGTTGTTGTTTTTCATGTGAATTCGTAGGTTTTGAGGCCAAAACACCAACTTTCTCTCAACTTCAGGCAAGAGTGAATATACCACGGACCTCTACATGTCAAACCCAAACCGTGGTACAAATTTGGGACGGAAAGAAGAAAGAAGCGGGACAGTGGCAACCTCGGGCAGCCCATGGTGATCACCACGGTCCGTGGTGTACGGACCGAAGCGAACTGCCTATGCAGGTCGGTTATTTTCGCGAGTAGAAAAGGGAGGAAGCGACGATTTTTCGAGATTCAGTCATATTCTATCAGTTTTCCTTCGTTCTTTGGCCGTCAAGAAGAGAAAAGAGAGCCCTAATACTTCCATTCTACTCCTCTTCCCTACCATCAAGATTCAAGACCGAATCGATTCAAGAGAAACTAAGATCAAGATTCGCAAAGGAAAGGAGCGATGTTCGCGGAGAAGGTTCTACCCCGAGATCGAAAGGCTCGACGGGTTGTATTCTTCGCAATTCTATTCTTTCTTTTTGATTTCCTTCTTAGTTTTGAGATTCGATTATGATGTTTGGAACTTGTTTTGTGTTTTCATTGAATATGAGCGAGTAGATTTCTTGAATTCAAGGGTTTTGCAACCCGAAACAATGTAGTTTGATTGTTTGTTATTAGTTTGTGCATGAATTCTTGATTAGAATCAATAGAAGGTTGTGTTTTCCATGTTTATGAGTATTCTTAAGGCCTTGAATATTTGTAAGTTTGAGATTAACCTGAGAAGTACTCAAAAGTTAATTAGGGTAATCTGACTACCAACCTGTCTACCTAGGCTTATGAAAGTTGAAAAAAGAGTAGTAAACTAGAGAATCATTAGATAACCTGACTTTGAAGAGCTTCAATTCTGTTTAACCTAAAAGGCAGACGAAAGTTGTTGATTAGGTTGTTTAGAATAATTCTATTTAGCATCGAAAGGGCGATAGAATTAAGAGGTTATCGATTCTTCATTCATTCTTGAATGTATGATTCTGCAAGCTAGGTTTTAGTAATCGAACTTGTTGTTAGGTTAGCATCTCCCTAGAAGTCTTTCTCTCTTGATAGAACCTTTGATTTATTTTTTTCTGCTTTATTAGTTTGATTAGTTGTTAAACCTTTACCAAAACCTAAAACCTGATTAGCTTAGCAATCGAGATAGAGATTAGTTTATTGTGCTGCTAATTGAGTCCCTGTGGGATCGACCTTGACGTGCTACTACGTACACCGTGCGCTTGCGGCCCTGTCACAAGACACATGTAAAGAGCTCGAAAATTACATATATAATAACTAATAACAAGGTAAGTTCTTATTTAAATCACAAGACACTATTTTGAAACTTAGATTGAACATAAATAACACAACTCACAACTCACAATTCTCAAGTAGGAACCCATTCAAACTTCAAAACCTTTGCAAAGCCATTCTAAATAAGAACATAACACTTTCAACATAGAAAGAATAACTTACG
The DNA here is from genome assembly GCA_029582165.1 of Portulaca oleracea. NCBI lineage: Eukaryota > Viridiplantae > Streptophyta > Magnoliopsida > Caryophyllales > Portulacaceae > Portulaca > Portulaca oleracea. The sequence goes on from CM055876.1 coordinate 11,424,866, forward strand.
CATTTTAAAACAGGTATTAAAAATTATTCAAATTTCCTTTTTACATCTTTCCATAACCATAATATATAACGGTTTCATATAATCCTTCCTTCTTTTCTTTGTACGAAAATATCAATACCATGGGCGTAGGGTGCTTTCAGCACTCTCCAGTCGGGGTCGGTTTCCCCTTAAGACAGTTAGTTTAACTTCCCGGGAGTTCTAACGTCAATGGACTTTGGTTCCCCTTTATAGGTGGTAACCCCTACTTTCCAATTAGTCCACATTACCTAGTGCAATACACCTAGCCCGAAAACCATTTCAAACTCGTAAATTGCACAATAGTTCCATACCATACACTTCTCATCCAAATAGCTTTCCAAATCGTATATAAATGTATATAAAGTAGAAGTATACCTTTCATTCAAATTAAAATAGCTCAACTGGCCAATTTTCCAACCTTTTTCCATTTAAGAATTCCAAAAGCTCGAATAACTCAAATAAGTTTTCTTTAATTACGCTAAATCTATTTAATAAGTATTAACGACTTGGAAACGCAATTGCTTTTCAACACACCCTAAAATATTCACTTGAAATCCTTTCTTTTGAATCAAAAATCATATAAATACCTTTCAATTAAACAAGCCCATAATAAACGAGATATAAGTATATACATAGAGACTTAAATTCACATATAACTCAACCTTATGCATAAAATCTCATTCTTCAAGCATATAACTCATCCATGACTCATATATGCATAACTTCCGCATAATCATCAAATCAACATCATTTTAAACATAATCCATCCATTCTAACATGGTACACACATATTCACATATATATAAGGTCACCTAGGCCGTAAATCAAATAATATCGACATATATTTCAACGGAAGTAATAAGTAAAACCATTAAACAACCCTCTATACAATTACTTATTCAACCCAAAACATTCTAATTTCACAAATCAACCCAGGCTCCCTCCTCACATACACCGTCCCAAACAAACCTCGACGCTCAATGTTCAACCCAAATACTGACCAACTTCCAACTCGGTTCCATATATCCATCCAACCTTTGCAACACGATTAATAATTCCAGATATAAATTCAATATCCAAAATCTATAAACTAAACCTAAAACTTAATAGTTATTAAGAGAGGACAGAGATTACCCACTTTAATTCCCAATTTGCAACTTACAATTTCTATTTGGGCTAGAGTTGGCTGAGATGCATTAGAAGCACCCAAGGAACAGGACTCGGCCCGAAAAACCGTCCACAAACCTAGCTTGAATCTCCCAACCCATCCTCTGCCTCGCGCCAGGCCACCGTGGCCTCCACCCCTGCCGCCAGACCCTGCTGCCCGGGGTCCGTGGTCATCGCGCGGCTCTCCGGTACCCAACGAACACTGCCACCTCCTCTCACTCTATTTCTCGCTGGACCGCCAAAAAAAGGGGAGGAAGAAGTGACAAAACCGGCGATCGAACGACCACCTTCGTCACCGCCTCTGCTATCCCCCTCGCCACCATTTATCTCTCTGTCTTTCTCTCTCTTTGCGCAACTGCCGACGACAGGAAGCCAAGCGGCGCCGCTACCTCCTCTTTCTCTCTCTCTCTCTCTCTCTCTCTCTCTCTCTCTCTCTCTACATGTGTTTGTGCGTAGGTTTTGTTGAGCAACTAGAAAGGGCTTGGCCCTTGCTTCATTTTGCCGACAAAACACCAAAAATAAGAGGGAAGTTAATCCCCTTTTCCCTTATCAATTTTATCTCACTTCAAATATTTGCTAATTCCCAATCTCCTTTTTCTTCCATAATCCTTTATTTGTGAAAATCCCTCATCAAAAAGGGAATTTCTACCATAGTTGAAAAATATTTTCAACTATGGTGGTTGAAATAGATAATAACTGTTCTATTGAAATGGGAAATCAGATCTTGTGATTTAACTTGATTCCCTCTCACTCATCTAAAATAAAAAATAAAAAATTTGTTGTTGTATTTCCAATTATATACCCTCTCCTCCTTTGAAACATTGAAAAAAAATTCTTTCTTCCTTTTCACTGGGATACGCATCCAGGTACATCTCCATTGCAAACCTCCTCTCTCCTCCCCGAACAGGTGTAAGAAGGTTTTTTGTTTGTCTTTTTTTTAAAAAAAATTTTCTGCACTCGCTAGATCTGTTAACATTGATATGTTGAAATCATAGACTTTGATTCACCCCATTGCATCATGTTGTCAATCCATTGATCCTTCATTGATTCTCTGTTTCCGAAAGTTTTCTTTCCATGAGTATCCACTAACATCTCCATTTTCAAACCTCATCTTCCTGAAAAGCTTTCCTCCTCATCATCATCCCATCAACAGGAAGGAGAAAAAATTGATGGGATGATGATAAAGATGACGATGAAGAAGGCTTTTTAGGAAGATGACGTTTTTGGGAAGCTGTGAAGGAGTTGTTGACAAGGAAGGAGAAGAGAGTATATAAATTAGAGATGAATACCTTCTGAAAGTAAATCTCCCCCCCCCCCTCTTCTTCCTGTTTTCATTAATTATGATTAAGAAAAAAAACAGAGGATTAACAGGGGTAGAAGAAGAGAGAAGCTGAAATTGGTAATTCAGCAGAACGAGGAGTTGATTTTTTTGTATTCCAATTGAAAGTGTGGGGTTAAATTGGTAATTTAACTTCACATAAGATATGTCCAACGACCTAAACCGTCTAAAAAGTGGAGAGGTAGAGGAGAGAGAATGAGTTGTAACAAAGGTAAAAATTGACCTGCTATGTAGGTTGTAGGTTATCAATTCAAGGGCTGAGATTTATCCCAAATTAATCAAGGGTATACAATTGTCAACTACCATAGTTGAAATTTTTTTCAACTATGGTAGAATTTTCACATCAAAAATGACAAAAATCTCCTACTTTCTCTTATTTCCTCCCTTTCCAAATCTATAACCCAATTACCAAATAATATATCAAATCCACCAATTAATAAGTCGGCTCCCCCAATAAAATTCTAATTCGAATAAATAAATATATATAAATATGATCACATAAAACAGAAAATTAATTATTAATCCTGTAAATAAGTAACTAACCCTGATTAGACCCTTAATCGGGGTAATTACCCTTAATAAAACTCCTGGATCTTACACCTTAGGTCTCTTTAGAGGGTATAATGCCCTCATTGATCCCTATTATACCTATCAAGAGCACTCATCTAGGAAAATCAATTAAGTTTGTGCATTTATGTCATGGCTTTGCTGATTATTCCAATGCATTTGATAAACTTTTGAGGGCACTCACATTTGTTGACGCATGTTTGAGTTTGTGCTCTTATGACCACCCTTAGGAGAAGCAATCAAGACTACATGATTTACTTCTATAGGCACTGAATGGTTCTGAGTTGTTGCCCCGTATCTTAAGCTATGACGGAGTGGCTTAAGCTCCATGGGTGGTTTTTTTTGTTCCAACCAAGATTTCATAGCTTGGGTATATTCAGTACTTGACCTAGTATGATCGTTTGACTCTTTTTTTGTTATTTTTTTGTGTTTATTTCTTATATAGTAGTGAATATCTAGGTTGTTTTTCTTTTTGGCGGTGCACCCAAATTGTTTTGGAGTGGATATTTGTTGTTAGAGCCGTACAGATCGTGTCGCCCTGCCCGATATAATTTTGTTTGTTTAATTAGTACTTGTGTGTGTTATTGCAGACATGTCACATGTGCATGTATCAAATTTGCCATTTTTTTTGACAACTTTTGCTATCTTTCATTTATTTTTTAACTATACAAACTCTACGGAGTAAAGCACATTCTGGCAGGCAGTGTAGGAGCATCCCTCCTACACTTGTACCTTTATCTCAGAGCCAGTTTTCTAGTTCATAGATCATAGAGTTCTCATACCGGTTTCGTCAATTTTCATAAATTGACTGACAACTTCATTGCTTTTTTCATTTCATGCATGTTAAGTTCTTTAGATGTTACATAGATTTGTCTCAAATTTTTCTTTTAAAAAAAAATTTAACAGTGAAATACCAACCGCAATAGGCTCAGGTATGTTCACCATCTAAGAGTCCATGAGGATTCGTATCCAGTGTGCTCTCACAGAACCTCGTAGAGCCGATGGCAATGGGCTACCCGAGGTTGGACAGTGATTTAATCAAGCGATAGGCTCAGGTATGTTCACCATCTAAGAGTCCATGAGGATTCGTATCCAGTGTGCTCTCACAGAACCTCGTAGAGCCGATGGCAATGGGCTACCCGAGGTTGGACAGTGATTTAATCAAGCGACACTGCCATGGGATCCTCATGGATCCAATATTAGTGTGCTTGAGTTAAACCTTGTCTAGACCACCTGTAGCCCAAAACCATCCTGGAGTCGAGGCCCAAGTTTGCCATGTCTAGGGTCCCCATGGATTTCTGAAGGAGAGTTGGGTCAGCTCTGAGCACATTGAAAAATCACCAAAGGAAAAAGTGTTCGGGTTAAGAATCTAGATAAGTTGAAAGTTTCTTAGCAACATGAAGTAATTAATAGAAAAATATTATTTGTGCAAAAAATAATTAAAATGAACCCTGAAAAGCATAAGAAACCCTACGTCGACTCGATACTTCATGGGGGACCTTACCCTCCGGGCTGCGGGCCCTACACTTAGACTTTCCATCATCTTGGTGAAGATCATCTTAGAGTCTCAAGTGGTGTTAGTGGGTCTCGATTCCTTTATACATCATTTGTGAGTCATAGTTTAATCTTCGTGAGTGTTCTTTATATATTGATCATATCTCCTCGCATTTTGCTGCTTGTGACAGGGTCGCAAGCGCACGGGTACTATTGTAGCAATGTCAAGGTCGATCCCACAGGGACTTGGTCTAGTAACTCAGTGAACTATCCCTCTACTTGATTGCTAAGCTAATCGGGTTGATGAATTTTTTTATGACTTCTAATGAACTAACTAGAACTAAAGTGGACTAGAAAGGATTAACTCGAGGTAATTCGATGGATGAAGACTTCTAGGGTTTTACTCACCTAACAACAGGGTCTGAAAGCCAGATTAAAGTATGCACAAGAAAGTAACTCAAACGAATCAAGAATCGATAACCTCTAAATTCTATCGCCCTTTCGATGCTAAATAGAATTATCCTGACTAACCTAATCAACAACTTTCGTCTGCTTTTCAGGTTAAACAGAATTGAAGGTCTAAGTAAGGTCGGGTTATCTAATGATTCCCTAGTCTACTACTCCTTTTTCAACTTTCGTAGGCCTAGGTAGAAGGGTTGGTGGTCAAATTCCCCTAATTCACCTTTCGGTACTTCTTAGGTTAATTTCTAAATTACAAACATCCAAGGCCTTAAGAACATTCGTAAGCAAGAAAAACGCAACCTTCTATTGATTCAATTGAGAATTCAAGTACAAACTAAAACATTTCTAATCAAACTCGTTGTTTTCTGCTCGTTTCTTGCTGAAATTTTTACCACGGTCTTATCAACAGTAGTTGATGCCCGTGGTACCCTTGGCCTTACCAAATTTGCTCCAAAAATCACCTTTTTGGCCCTAAACCTGAAAATCAATGCCAAAAATGCAAAGACCAAGTGTAAATAGAGAAATGGGAAAGATTAAACATCTTTTTAGCCAAAAATCACCATGATTATGCTTCTAGAATACCTAAAAATATGTGCAAATAATGCACTTATCAACCCCTCCATGCTAAAACCTTGCTTGTCCCCAAGCAAGTATTAGACTCAAAATTAGGAGAAAAACGAACTCAAAAGAAGAAAAAGAAAAGAAAGACTCAAACATCCTATGTACAAGCCCCCTCAGGTAAGCATTAGCAGAACTCTCAAGCAACTTTGTCCAACCAAAACACAACCCTAAAGCGATTAAAACATTTTAGCACAAGATAGAGGGAGATTTTTTAAAAGGGTTTAGGGGAATCACACCATCAAGATCAAATTAGTCACCCTTCTGTCACCGAATTAGCGAGAGAACACATGTATGAGTATGAAACTAAAACGGTTGAGAGCAATCCTCACTTTTGGGGATGTGGAAACACTCCCCTCATGTGTTTTCAAAATGAATTCGATGTTTGGTTCTCTCAATACTCTATCCTAGGAAACAATCTACCATATGCTTGATGATCATCTCAATTCTCTACTGCTATATGCAAAATGCAAATGACAATCAAGAGGTCTTTGAAAGGGTTGTAACGGGGCTAATGTAAGGGGTAAGGGACGGAAAATATTTGGATAAGTGGAGCTCGAAGCCAAGCTTGGAGTTATACTTTTCCAACCTCACTCAATGTCATTGAACTTTACTTGCCCATAAACAATCATAACATTCCCGAAACATTTATTAGAAACCGCCTCATTACTAGACTCCTCACTTGCCATCACACTTGTGCTCTTTTTTTTCTTTTTTTTTTATTTTCTAATTGCTATTGAATTGTTCTCTCTCTTTTTTTTTCGAAGCAAGTGATTGGCAAGTGAAAATCATATACAAAATTAATTACAAAACTTGGCGGGTTTTGCTAACATAGCCACTACATTGATGCTACATAAGTGAGAAAAATCCCAACACTTCCTATTCATTACTTTCCCAACACAGTGTTTTGCGAATGTATTCATAATTAACCCCATCAACCACACTTAATATACTCCAAGCAATGGCTTAAGGTAGGAAGATATGTAACTGGCCAAGGCTTATAATTTCAGGTTATTCCAAGAAAACGGAGTAATCAAAGGCTAGAAGAAGGGTTAAAGGCGGAGAATTACATGAATAGGGTGGCTATTTGGTATTGTAGCTACAATAAGTGCGAATGAATGCCTCAATCATGTTGTCTATGCATGATGCAAAGTGCAGTTTCAAAGAGATGAAAAGCAAGTTCTAGAGATCACAACCAAGGTTGAGTCACACATGGAAATATGAGACTAATGAAAATGATTAGTCATTTTGGCTTAGTGGTCTCACGGGTTTGTGCTCAACAACCAATCAAAGAACATAAACATACAAATGCTAAGCTCACATCAAAGGGTTAAGAAGGGCAATAAATCTTCACTATCAAGATTTAAACCCAAATCAAGATGTTTTCGAAATTTCTTTTCAAATCTTTGAATCACATACGGGCTACGCAAAGGCTAAACAAGGCTACAAGAAATACTAGCTGGCTTACAATCATCACCGGAGGCTTACCTAACCTAATCCTAAGGCTATTATAATATTTTTTTCTTTTTGCTTGATTTTTCTAATTTTTTTTGGCTTTTCTTTATTTTTTTTTTCTATTTTTAACGAGATGAACTAAATACAATTAAACTAAATGCAAACTACATGCTTAAGTGGTTACCTATGAAGACGGACAAGAAAAATAAAAGAAAGAAAGGACACACCTAGACTAATGAAACACAACTATATGCTAAATGCTGTGCAAACTATATGCATGATGCAAAAATATGTACAAATGCATATACACAAGTCATTCTCCCAAAAATTATCACCAATCATCGAAACATAGCAACCAAATTAACAAGACAACCAAGTCACATAAAACTAACCAACCCCTCCATGCTAGGACACAGCATTGTCCTCAATGCTAGAAAGAAGCAAAGAATCATAGGGGGGAAGGAAAAGTTAATGAGCAAACATCACGCATCAGGAGGGGGCGGAGGGTAAGGGTAAGGGATCTGAGCTCCATGGCTCTCAAACCAACCACGCATCGCGGATAAACACTCGCTCATGCTAGTCAAATGTTGGTTTTGCGACGCAATCATGCCCCGAAGCTCAATATGCTCCGATCGGACATACTCCCTAAGGGAGGTTTGCTCGTCGCGGATCTCGCGAAGTGCAGTCGAAACGTCATCCATGTTGAAAGCGTGGGAGGAGGAAGGACCAGGTGAGTGAGGGGATTGGGGTTCGTCATGGTCGGACTCAGGATCATACGCGATAAGATCTAGGGGAACCGGGTCTCCATCCCCTCCCGGTAGGAAGGAGAAGTTGGCCTGGTTTTGGATAGTCGTTCGGGCCACATTGGGCAACTGCATGAGCTGCCGATTTGGGTACCTCCAGTAAATGTTACCACCCCTAGAAACAATGAAGAGCATGGTGGTCAAAGCGCTATGGTCAAGCCTCTCAGACCCGGGAATCCTAAACTCCTCATTTGGCATGACTCCGAGAGATTTTGCAATCCTCGTGACAATCCCCCCGCAAGAGATCTTACCCTTTTTCCTATTAGCTATCTCTTGAAGATGTGTAATTAAGAAAGAGCGGGGTCCATCTGCCTACCCTCATACATTTTCTTCATGAAAAACAACTCCGCTACCCGAGGCATATTCATGCTATCATCCCTCGTGAAGAAGCTCGTCGCGAAGATGCGTTGAGCTAACCTAATCACGGGGTTTCTGATTTCGGTCGCCTTAGACCGACTAGAGTCGAAATGTTGCTCCCTGGTGATCATTTCCCAGAAAGAATCTGGGTCATACCTAGGAGGCACACGACGCTCACTAACATCAAGGGGACGCGGGAGGTGGAAAATGCTATTAAAGGTACTCAAATTCAATTGATAGTCTTGGCCACGCAAACGGAACCTAATGACCCCCTCTTGGCAATTACGCCCATTTTGAACCTCGGTGTATAGGGTACTCAAAAACTCCAAAGTCAAGTCCGAATAGGAAGGTTCTTTGATGTTTAGGTAATAGCCCATCCCCCCTCTAGCAAACAACCATTTAATGTCATCCAAAACATCCATGGATTGCAACAAGGCATCATCAACATAACGAGTAGCAACAAAACCACGGGATCTCAAACGCAAGTAATTAGCAGTTTGTATTGGGCTAGTGAACTGAAAAGGGATAGGGTCATTACCTTGCTCCATAGCAGCGCGGTTTGCGGCTCGTTGAGCACGAAGCTCCCTCGAATTTGGTTCGTTGGAGGACCCAGCAGCATCAGTTCTTCTCTTTTTGGGTGCCATGGCAACTTGAAGCTCTAACAATGGTGATTTTGGAAAAATGAGAGTGAAGGGTGAAGGTAAAATGGTGGTTATGGGTTAAATTGGTGGATGGGGTGGCTAATGTGAAAGGTGAAGGTGGAGTTGGTGGTGCGTGGGGTTCGAAGGTGGGTCGGATGTGGTGGCGCGAGGTAGGTGGTGCGTGGTGGTGAAGAGGAAAAAGGTTGAAGGAGTTAGGGTTTAGGGTTTGAAGGAAGAAGAAGGAGAGGAGGAATGAAGGAGAGAGATGGAGAAGGATGTGAGGGAGTTAGGGTTTAGGGTTTGGGTTGCGCCAGGTGAGAAAGAAGAAGAAGAAGAATGAAAGAAACAAGAGAAAAAGGGGGAAAAACAAACGAGCGAAATACTGCTTAGACCACCTGCCACGGTCCGTGGCTGCCACCACGGGCAGCCCGTGGTTGGCGCTGGTTAGCTTGTTTCACGCAGAAAAAATGTTTTTTTTTAGCAGATTTCCAACCACCACGGTCCGAGGTCAGAACCTCGGGCAGACCGAGGTTAGCCCCGGAAAGCCAACTTTCCTCAACGAATGAAGTCCAGGCTACCACGGTCTAAGGTCAGAACCTCGGGCAGACTGAGGTTGGCCCTGGAACTTCAGTATGAAATGGTTTTGAAATGCCTTCCACACCCTCTTTTTTTTCTATCTTTTCACTTAGTTTTTCTCAATTCTTTTCTTGCAAAACTCCCTCAAACTCCCATGTTTCTTCATTCTTTCTAACTCAAACATTTTTCACTCATTAAACCATCAAAACACCCTAGAAACCAACTCTTCCATGCTAATTTCCTTGCTCAAACTCCACTCTTACACTCCCTCAAACTCACTCTCTTTTTTTTACTCACAAATACTCACTAAAATTCACACTTACAAAAGAGAAACACGGTTAAAACAAGAGAAAATCAAAGAAAAGAAGCAAAACGAGAATGATAAGAACTAAGGAAAATAAGAAAACTAGGAAAGGGAAAGAAAATGAAAAGTAAGAAAGATAAACTCCTATAAAAGACAAAAATAATGAAAAGGGATAAAAAAAAAGTAATTTAAAAGCTCGGGTTGCCTCCCAAGAAGCGCTAATTTAACGTCTTAAGCTAGACGATACATACCTCAAGTCATACGGGATTGGCGAGGACATAACATGCGGCCTTCTCCTCAATTTGGCATGTGATGTAAGGCTTAAGTCGCTGCCCGTTGACCTTGAATGTGCCGGTAGACTCACTCCAAACTTCCACAGCTCCATGAGGATATGCTTTCATAACTTGGAATGGCCCGGACCACCGGGATTTCAGCTTTCCGGGAAACAATCTCAATCTCGAGTTGAACAAAAGGACCATGTCGCCTTCTTTAAACCTCTTTAGCAAGATGAACTTGTCATGCCACTTCTTGGTCCTTTCCTTATATATCCTCGAACTCTCATAAGCTTACAACCTCAATTCCTCCAATTCTTGCAATTGAAGCATTCGCTTCTCACCGGTTGCCTTTGCATCAAAATTCAGAGTTCAGACAGCCCAAAATGCTCGATGTTCCAACTCCACGGGCAAATGACATGGCTTCCCATACACCAATCGGAATGGAGTGGTGCCAAGGGGAGTTTTGAACGCCGTGCGGTATGCCCACAAGGCATCGTCAAGCTTCAATGACCAATCCTTTCGAGATCGGTCAACCGTCTTCTCGAGAATGCTCTTCAACTCCCTATTCGAAAGCTCTACTTGCCCGCTTGTTTGAGGATGGTAAGGTGTTGCCACCCTATGGAATACCCCGTACTTCTTCAGGAGAGTTTCTAGCGGCCGGTTACGAAAATGGGTGCCGTTATCGCTCAATAAGGCTCTAGGAGTGCCAAATCGAGCAAAAATGTTCTTCTTGAGGAATTTGATGACGACCCTTGAGTCGTTCGTCGGAGATGCAATCGCCTCCACCCATTTGGATACGTAATCCACAGCAACAAGGATGTAGAGGTTCTTGTGAGATGGAGAGAAAGGACCCATAAAGTCTATCCCCCACACGTCGAAGAGCTCAACCTCAAGAATTCCGCTTTGGGGCATCTCGTGCCTCTTGGAAATGTTACCCATCCATTGACAACGACTACATGCTAGCACATACTCCCTTGCATCCTTGGTGAGGGTCGGCCAATAGAAGCCGGCTTGCAAGACCTTGGAAGCGGTTTCATCGGGGCCGAAATGTCCACCATAGGTCGTGGAATGGCAATGATGTAGCACCCCTTGAACTTCTTCCTCTGGAATGCATCCCCGGTAAACCCCATCGGCACATAGCTTGAAAAGAAGTGGTTCTTCCCAAACAAAGCTCTTCACCTCGAATAGGAACCTCTTCTTTTGTTGATATGATAAGTCCGGTGGCAACACTCCACACACAAGATAATTGACGTAGTCGGTATACCATGGAATGAATGGGGTACACACGGCCATGAGCTTCTCTTTCGGAAAAGAATCATCAACAGGGAGCTTCTCCTTCGGAACATCCTCCAATCGAGAGAGATGATCGGCCACCACGTTTTGCAATTTGGGCTTGTCCCGAATTTCCAAATCAAACTCTTGGAGTAATAACACCCAGCGAATGAGCCGAGGTTTAGAGTCCAACTTCTTCATCAGGTGTCGAATGGTGGCATGATCGGTGAACACAATCACCTTGGAGTTGATCAAGTATGGTCGAAACTTCTCCAAGGCGAAAATGACCGCCAAGAACTCCTTCTCCGTGGTGGCGTAGTTGACTTGAGCCTCATCCAGAGTTCAGCTCGCATAATAGATGGCGAAAGGCTTGCCATCTCTTCTTTGCCCCAAAACAGCCCCCAATGCGTAATCACTCGCATCACACATCACTTCAAACGGTAAACTCCAATTCGGGGCTTGCATAATAGGCGCAGTGATCAAAGCTTCTTTCAACCTATTGAAAGCACTCAAGCAAACATCATCAAATTCAAAAGGCACATCTTTGACAAGCAATCGGGTGAGAGGTCTAGCAATTTTTGAAAAATCTTTAATGAACCGTCGGTTGAAACCAACGTGTCCAAGAAAGCTCCTAACACCCTTAACAGAAGTTGGAGGTGGTAATCTTTCAACCACCTCAACCTTTGCTTTGTCAACCTCAATGCCTTTGCTTGACACAATATGACCAAGGACTACACCCTCTTGTACCATGAAATGGCACTTCTCCCAATTTAAAACCAAATTCACTTCTTCACATCGAGACAACACTTTAGCAAGATTTCTCAAACAATGATCAAAAGAATTGCCATAGACTGAAAAATCATCCATAAACACCTCCATAATGTCCTCAATAAAATCAGAGAAAATAGCCATCATGCATCGTTGAAAGGTAGCGGGTGCATTACACAACCCAAATGGCATTCTCCTATAGGCAAATGTACCGTAAGGACATGTAAAGGTGGTCTTTTCCTGATCACTAGGGTGGATAGGGATTTGGAAAAACCCGGAATACCCATCTAGATAACAAAAGAATGAATTATTCGCCAGTCTTTCAAGCATTTGGTCAATGAAGGGGAGAGGGAAATGGTCTTCATGGGTGGCATCATTCAACTCATGTAATCAATACACATCCTCCACCTCAGAATACCTGGTAGGAATCAACTCATTGTTCTCATTTTTCACCACAGTCATCCCCCCTTTCTTAGGCACAACATGCACCGGACTCACCCACTCACTATCAGAAATAGGGTAGATAATCCCAGCATCAAGTAATTTCAAGACCTCTTTTTTCACTACCTCTTTCATGTTAGGGTTTAACCTTCTTTGACTTTGAATGGTGGGTTTATAATCATCTTCCATCAAAATCCTATGCATGCAAAATGAGGGACTAATTCCTTTAAGGTCATCTATGGTATAACCAATGGCCTTACGATGCGACCTAAGGACTCTCAACAATGAATCAATCTCAGCATCATTCAAGTTTGCATTCACTATCACAGGATAAGAGGAATCGGGGCCAAGAAATTCATACCTTAGGGAAGAAGGGAGAGGTTTTAGTTCTACCTTTGGTGCTTCCTTCTCGCTCGAAGCTTCTTGTTTTTGCTTTCAACCTCTAGTGCCTCCACCGTTTCCAACGTTGGTGGAACTTCTGTGGATGCCTGCAAGAGCTTCACACAATGGGCAACCTCGGGATCGTGATCCTGGGTTTTACAGTTAGACAACAAACAAAGCTCAAGAGGATCGTGAGAACGAAAGTTAGTGCTATCTTCCCTAAGAATGGAATCAATGATATCCACTCTAAAGCAATCATCAGAAAATGCAGGGAATTTAGCTGCTTCAAACAAATTAAATTCAGCTTTCTCACCTCCTATACTAAAGGACATCCTACCATTTTTCACATCAATGCAACCCCCAGCCGTAGCCATGAAAGGTCTACCAAGAATAATGGGGGTACGGGTGTCTTCCTCCATCTCTAGGATAACAAAGTCAAAAGGAACAAAGAAGCTACCCAACTTAATGGGGACATCCTCTAAAATTCCTATGGGAAACTTTACCGATCGGTCGGCCAACTGGAGGGAAATGGTAGTGGGCTTTAGTTCACCCATACCAAGCTTTTGGGACAGAGAGAGGGGCATAAGACTCACATTAGAACCAAGATCACATAATGCACGGTCTATGGAAATCTTTCAAACTTCACAAGGAATGGTGAAGCTACCGGGATCCTTAAGCTTCGGGGGAAGCTTATTTTGGAGCACGGCACTACATGTGTTAAATGCCACTGCCTCATGCTCTTCCTCTTGTTTGTCAAAATTTCCTTCAAAAATTTAGCGTAGGAAGGCATTTGAGACAGGGCATCGGTGAATGGAATGTTAATATGAAGTTTCTTGAGGACCTCTAAGAACTTCCCTAATTGCTTATCACTTTTAGCCTTAGCCAATCTTTGAGGGAAAGGCAAGGGTGGAGTATAAACTCTTTGGGGAATTTTTGTTGCATCCTTAGAAATTTCTTTCTCAACTTGTACATCAACCTCAAACACAGGTTTTTTAGGAGGCACATTTACCTCTTCATGCACATCATTACTCACATCAGCATTCACATCATTCACAACATTCTCAACATCAACTACATTCTCAGCAACATCATCATCATGCACATCAACAACAACATGCTCATCACACACACCCCTAGGCCCCGCCAATTGCGTCCCGCTTCTTAAGGTTATGGCATTGCATTGGTCCTTTGGGTTCGCAACAGGTTGGCTAGGAAGCTTTCCTGGAGGAGTGGTGGAAGTACTAGCCTGACTAGCAATATGAGATTCAAGCATTTTGTTGTGAGTGGCCAACTGGTCAACTCTATCAACTAAAAGCTTGATATTCTCTTCTTGCTGATTTTGAGACACAACCATACGTTCCACCAATGCCTTCCAGTCAGGCTCTTGGGTTTGTCGAGGCTGGGGTTGGGGTTGGGCTTGTTGTCTTTGGAAACAAGGTGGTCTTTGGGTCTGTTGTTGTTGGTGTGGACCCGTGGGATTGTTATTCCGATAGGAAAAATTAGGATGATATCTAAATCCCGGGTTGTAAACATTAGAGTATGGGTTAAAGTTCTGTCTTGGGTTTCCAATATAATTGGTCTGGTCCGAGGTCTCGGGACTAGCTAACCCAACAGGACAAAACAAGGTCTCATGCTCAAGTGAATTACAAGAAGCACACGGTAGGGGAGGATTGGGATTTACATGCAAACGGTCTATCTTTTGAGTCACAACATCTATTTTACCAGTCAAAACAGAAATGGCATCGACATCATACTTACCTCCCGTTCTCGAGGAACGGGGCTTGGACCATTGATGGCTGTTGGACGCCATTTGCTCGATCAAAGAATAGAGATCATCGACCGCTTTGTTCATGATGTTCCCCCCAGCTGCTGCGAGAATCATCGCCCTCAACTGATCATCCACTCCATTGTAGAAGGCATGGATGGGCACCCATGGCTCAAGACCATGATGTGGACACCGGCGAAGTAGATCCTTGAACCATTCCCAAGCCTCGTACAGGTTCTCATCCGGCTCTTGGACGAAGGTGGATATTTGGTTGCGGAGGCTTGTCAACTTACTTGGCGGGAAATATTTGTTAAGAAATGCGATCGCCATCTGATCAAAAGTGGTGATGGAGTTCGGCGGAAGAGAGTCTAGCCACTCCCATGCTCGATCCTCCAAGGAAAACGGAAACAACCGCAGCTTGATTGCATCCGGTGAAGCCCCGTTCGCCTTGAACGTATCGCACACCTGGCGAAAGATACGGAGGTGTCGGTTGGGGTCCTCACTAGGGTGACCACGAAATGGCGAAGCTTTAACCAGATTAATCAAGGAATTCTTCAGCTCAAAATCATTGTTGGCGATGTTGGGAGGGTTGATGGCTGTGGGAGAATCTGTGACATTTGGGGCCATGTATTGTTCCAATGTCTTCGGTTGTGCTTCTCCACCGGCCATTTTCGATTGTGATGCAGACTCCTCTTCTTGCTTCTTGCTAGCTTTCTCTGTTCGCAGCCTCTTTCTCCGAGAACGGAAAGTGCGTTCAATCTCGGGATCGAACTCAAATTCCGGAGATTTTTGCATACACCAAGAGTACCTAGCAAAACAAGAAATGAAACACAATCAATCACAAGTAAAGGAATGAAAAAGAAAGAAAATAAAATAAAATAAAAAAAACAGCTTAGTCAATCTAAGAGTCTTCGCTTAATGGCTACTAGGGACAAAGTCCCGCAGCGCCAAAAAACTTAGCGGGGCATGGCGCGGGTACTATTGTAGCAATGTCAAGGTCGATCCCACAGGGACTTGGTCTAGTAATTCAGTGAACTATCCCTCTACTTGATTGCTAAGCTAATCGGGTTGATGAATTTTTTTATGACTTCTAAAGAACTAACTAGAACTAAAGTGGACTAGAAAGGATTAACTCGAGGTAATTCGATGGATGAAGACTTCTAGGGTTTTACTCACCTAACAACAGGGTCTGAAAGCCAGATTAAAGTATGCACAAGAAAGTAACTCAAAGGAATCAAGAATCGATAACCTCTAAATTCTATCGCCCTTTCGATGCTAAATAGAATTATCCTGACTAACCTAATCAACAACTTTCGTCTGCTTTTCAGGTTAAGCAGAATTGAAGGTCTAAGCAAGGTCAGGTTATCTAATTCACCTAATTCACCTTTCGGTACTTCTTAGGTTAATTTCTGAATTACAAACATCCAAGGCATTAAGAACATTCGTAAGCAAGAAAAACACAACCTTCTATTGATTCAATTGAGAATTCAAGTACAAACTAAAACATTTCTAATCAAACTCCATATTGATGGTTCATAAAACCCTAGAAAGAACGAAATCTACTCACAAGTATTCATTGAAAACAAGAAATACATTCTAAACATGGTAATCAATTCTAGAATTAAGGAAGAGAAAGTGAGAAGAGTAAAGCAAACACTAGGGAGAAATTCGTAGGATTCTCTCAAGAACTTCACAAGAGTGTTGCGCGCTTCTTCTCGAATTCCAAATCTTCAATGCCTTCGAATTGATTCTTGATGAATGGAGGTGTTTTTGGTGAAGAATTCCTCTCTAAAAATCTCTCTTTTCTGCCCATAATCAGTGATAACCGCGTTCCCCTCCTTTTCCCCGGTTATCTCCGCAAAAATAACTGCCGCAGCGAGAAAACAGCTCCAACCACGGTCCGTGGCTGTTACCACGGGCAACCCGAGGTTGGCGCTGTCTCGCAGTTTTCTGCTCGTTTCTTGCTGAAAATTTTACCACGGTCTTATCAACAGTAGTTGATGCCCGTGGTACCCTTGGCCTTACCAAATTTGCTCTAAAAATCACCTTTTTGGCCCTAAAACTTGAAAATCAATGCCAAAAATGCAAAGACCAAGTGTAAATAGAGAAATAGGGAAGATTAAACACCTTTTTAGCCAAAAATCACCATGATTATGCTTCTAGCATACCTAGAAATAAGTGCAAATAATGCACTTATCAGCTTGTTGAGATTTTTGAGTTTAAACAACCAATTTCTAGGGTTAGAGTCCTTGTAAGTTCTACTTCATGTTTGTGTGTTTGTGGTTGAGATTTTGGTCCTTAGGCTTCCAATATACTTTATTTAGTTCTCATAATCATTCATAGATCACCTACTTAGCCATTAACTAACATAACTCCCTGAGTTTTCCTACCCAGGTACACTCACTAAGATTCATTCTTAGTTATAAGAAACATTCACTATGAAAAAATTACAAAGAAGGATTTAAGAAGATCGTTTTCAAGAGGTTTTCAAATCAACTCCTTATCACCAAACCAATGCTTCTCTTCTTCAATATTTATCTTCCTTTTATGACCAGTGTTTCATTCGACCATTAGTGCATAGGAAGGGAAGCTTCCAATATATTTGGCAATTTTTACGAATTTGTTGTGTTTCCAAAACAATGCTCGAGTCTTTTTCCAATTGATCTGTAGATGCTTCCTTCTGAAAATAGCTTCTCGCAAATCCTTTAAGAATTATACACTTATAAATTCAAGTATTGTATTTATAAGTAACTCTTTGTTACCTTGGAAAGTCCTTGATGGGATCCAATTTTTTGGAGAGTGGATAGTTGCACCATATCTTTTGATGACAATTTGTTTTATCTATCTATATAGCGAATGAATTTCGGTTTTTCAATTCAAAACTTAATAAGTCTTTAGTCAAGTACAATCTATCAAGGGGATTCGTAGGCTCAACATATCAAGAGCCATATTCCATTCTCGAGCTATGTATATATAGTGTACATTACTGGTGTTACAGTTTCGGAAATACAAGATTGTCATAATATTGTGATTTGCAATGTCAACATAAGGACAACATTACGATTATGCTATCAAAGCACACACACACACACACACACACACACACACACACATATATATATATATATAGGGAAATTGGATTCTAATAATCCCTACTTTTGCAAATTGGATGGAAATAATCCCTACATTAAATTTGTATTTTGGTGGTCCAAAAAAAAAATGTATTTGAGTTGGACGCCGGCGAGTTGAGTGGCGGTGACTCGGTGGTTTGCTGACTTGGCATTATGGGCTTGTGTTTGACCGCATTGACCTCTTATGTGGATGCCACCTCAGCTTAAAAACACACACATTCATTTTTTCCCCTTTTTTCCAATCCAGGGTGGAACCTTGATTATCCCCCTTTATTCCTCTCTCTTCTTTCCCCTAATTAAAATCTTTCCCCTAATTAAAAAACCCCATCTCCTGTCAACCGCCATTCCACCCCCGTCTCCTCAATTCCTTCACCATCTCCCCCTCCCTCCATTGCAACCTCTTTTCTCCCTAATTGTGCTTACAATCTCTTTTCTCTCTAATTAATAGCGGGTTGAGATAAACTTTATGGACATTATTACATGGACATGGATGCTCTGTTGGAGCAGTTTCTCTCTCTAGTTTCTGTCTTTCTCTCTCTAATTTGTGAGGTTGTGGGTTGCTTTGCTGAGAAGCTCAATAGATATGGAGGGGGGAGTGTGATTTTTAATCTTGGTTTTTGAAATTAAATTCGTTAACAAATGGAGAAACAAACAGGGGATCTGTAAGTCCGACCATCCCCATTAAAACCCATACAAACTGTCCTAAACCTAATCGCCCGGAGATCAGAGAGCTTGAGCACTAAATGGAGCACATTCCCATTTGCAACTCCATAATCACGAACAAGAGAGTTGCTACGGGATTATTCCCCCCCCTCTCCGCAAATCAATTTCTGGTTTTTCACCACAAATCCATTGCAACTTTGAATCATGAGCTTCACGGACTTGATCGAGTCCGATTCAAAGACTCGAAATGGGAGCATGTTCCCAGAAACACTTAGGAAAACAAGTATGGCTTCGTCCAGATTTAAATCAAATGTGTTGTGAAAATAATGAGGGGAAACCACAGGCTCTTCCTCCTCCGACCAACTCGAACCCGCACCTGATTCCACCGGGTCTGACTAGTTTGAGTCATGGCTGGCCTAGATCCGGCTCAACTACTGGTCAGGGATGGGGAAGAAGGCGGAGGCTAGGAAGGCCATGAAGGGGTGGAAGTCCGACGGTTCATCCTTGTTCTCGATCTTCGATTGGGAGCAACCTATTGCATCGAACTGAAATATGGGCAGATAGATATGATTTTGGTGGGATTGGATTGGATGTGAGCAGGAGGTGGGAAAAGTAGGATAGAGAAATTGAATGAGGAAGAATGTAGGACTATAGGAGGGAGATGGTTAAGGGTTTAGGTAGGAAATCCAGGTGAAGTGTAGAGGAGATTAAGTGAAGAGAGAATAAGAAAAAGAGGGAGATTGAGTGGAATTTGGGGATTAACAGGAAAGAGATAATGATGATGGATGAATACGAGTTGGTAGAAAAAATTGAAGGTTTTAGAAATAAAAAAAAGATTTAAGAAAGGTTTTTTTTTTTACCACATATAAATTAACGGAAAGAAGAGAGATTTCCAGCTGGGAAACTGAAAAAAAGAAAACATTAGGTGGCAAGTATTTTTAAGCTGAGGTGGCAACCAAAAATTAAGTTGACGCGGTCAAACACATGCCCATAGTGCCAAGTCAGCAAACCACCGAGTCACCGCCACTCAACTCGCCGGCATCCCACTCAAATACAATTTTTTTTTGGACCACCAGAATATAAATTGAAAATAGGGATTATTGTCATCCGATTTGCAAAAGTAGGGATTGTTAGAATCCAATTTTCCTATATTTTTTTTTTTTTGCACAAAGTACAGGCTATATTACCAACCAAATGAAAGAGATTACAACAGGATCCACCAGGCAGGGTGGGATTACATATTCAGCACAAGGTCCACAATCTTCATGGATTTTTTCCTATTTCTAGCTAGGGCTAGGCACCTGGTTTGAACTTCAGTTTTAATTCTTTGAACAATGGCATTTGCAGTGGAGGCTTTGTGCTTGTGAACCCTTATATTTCGCTCCATCCAGATATTGTAGATATAGGTACAGAAGATAGTTGCTTGGAGCTGCCTCTTACAGCTAGGGATTGTTGTGTCCGTAGAGCTTGAGCCCAGTGGGGGATGGACGGATGAGAACATTGCCCCCAAGCTTGGAGGTGACGTCGCACTTCTGTTCCCAGTGGGCAGCCCACAAAGAGGTGTGTGATCGTCTCTTCACAGTCAGTGCAGATTGGGCAGGCTGTCTCTTGTTCGGTCCATCTACAAGTCCTGGATTTGACCGGGAGGTGCTCGTCCTGGCAAACCCAATTTATAAAGGCATGGCGTGGGGCTATAAGCTTTCCCCAAGGAAGTTGTTGCCAGTTAGGACATTGTTGGCTATTCAGTAACCACTGGTACCCGCGCTTGACGGAGTATGATCCATCCTCCGTTGTGGGCCATTTCCATTTGATTCCCAGTTCCGACCCCCATTGGAGATTTGGGAAGATTTAAAAAAAATAATATTGAAAATAATATTTGTATTAAAATTGGTAAAAGTATGAGTTAAATTTCTATTTTTGTTATATACTTATATAGGTAATCCATTTTTTTTTATACCAGGTAATTGTCCAACACGTCGAGCCCTCTATCTCAAGCATACACTAATCCATCAGCCTCATAATGGATGGAGTAAGGGATGTCAAAGCCCGATATAGGACACATACCTTCCATTCACTCCGGCCCAGAAGGCGGTCCGAGCCCAGAAAGAAGAAGCATTGGCCGCATGGCCTACGATCGATGTTTCACTCTGGCCCGCTGCTGGTGTCCACGTCATCGATCCGCTTGATTCGACATCATAGGCCGCCTGGCCTACACTTTGCAATTAAAATTTTGGCGCCATAATCCTCCCGCCAATCCCTTGATCACATCCCCTCTTATTTGACTCGGGTTGACCTTGATCTCTTCATAGGCCACATGGCCTATGATCATGCATATAGAGGCATGATCCGTGGAGCATGTGCCTCGTCCTTCCCTCTTAATCACTCACCTCCCACCTATAAATACCCCCTACTTCTCCATTCATTTGACCAACATTCAACATCAACTGTCATCATCAACTCTTCTCGTCAACTTTCTCCCTCAACTATTGTCCACTCTCCATTTTGCTCCTCTAATCATCCTCATTATCATCATCCTATCATCCATACACCATACTTCTAGCTACCCTTACACTCATCCTTGCATCCAAGTTTTTAAACCGGCACTAAATCCAAGCATTCGGAAATGAATCTTTCATCCATCCCACTAAAACTTAAAGTGAGGTTTGTGCATCTTTTGTATTCCAATCATGTAATTTTATTCTTTAAGTTATCTTTCTTGTACATTATTTTGTAAAAACTAATTATTTTAATCTTTGCATGCTCGGAATATAATTTTGTAAAATTAATTAAACTTCTCCCCGCTCATTTCATTTCAAGTTTGATTCTAGTAGAGTCAGTTTTCAAACAGGCGAAATCGAGAATCCTTTAATTTTCAAATTCGTAACATTTCCCTCGGATTCAGAATTCGGATTCGTAGACTAGAGTCATTTTTATTTCTTTTTGGTTTGTCAATTTCCTTAAATCGGCTGGCAACTCTTCTTTATAACCGTTTTTATTATTATCCGCGCATGTTTGTTACACCAAAAAATTTATAAAAAGATCTTATATTTATTTTGTCCTAATCTATGGCCGGCCCATGATCGAGGATGTGTCATAGGTCATGCGACCTATGACCCTCTCTGGTGGCCCCTCCCCTCTCTTTTGGGCCAATGTTCGGATATAATTAATATAAGGTCATTAATAAAATAGTTTGGTGTAATTTCATGTGCGCTAATAATAAAATCGGTCCTTAAATGAATAAAAGTCTCTCATCTCGAAAATGATTTTTAGAAAGTAAAAACATCCTTATTTGAGGATTAAGCAACCTTAGTCGGCTCGTGATCATTAAGTAGCACACTCAAGGAAAAAGCGGTGGCTTTTCCCGGGAGTGATTTTACAGGTCCTCATCGATTTTATCTGGTCTAAACCGCTCATAGTAACTGACAACAACCGTCTATGGAAACTGTAAGTTAGTAACCTTCAATTACTACTAAAGTGTCCTTATGGATTTTGGGAGTGTTATGGGTTTAACTACTACTCGTTCAAGCTAAAAACTGCTCAACTACAACTAAAAACCACCCAAACCAAACAAGGGTCCTCATGGATTTTGGGAGTGTCATGGGCTCAACTGCATGCTTAGTCAAATATGAAAACTGCTCAACTGCAACTCAAAACTACCATAGACCAGTAATAGGGTGGTCCTCGTGGCTTTCGGCAATTTCATGGGTTGAAGTGCTCAACCGCTTTCAATATCGCTATAAAAAGGATTCTATGATCCATTCTTGGAGATAGATTTTTCCTAGTATAAG
Source organism: Portulaca oleracea (assembly GCA_029582165.1). Taxonomy (NCBI): domain Eukaryota; kingdom Viridiplantae; phylum Streptophyta; class Magnoliopsida; order Caryophyllales; family Portulacaceae; genus Portulaca; species Portulaca oleracea. The sequence goes on from CM055876.1 coordinate 11,447,151, forward strand.
TTCACCCTCTAAGCACTCACAAAAGTACTTCAAAATTATACTTTATTCGCTTAGGTACTCGAGGATTTTTCAAGTGAAAGTCATCATGGATTTCTCAAATGAAGGTCCTCGCGGATTAGTCTGAAGTTCAATAGCTCAATCTCATTGATTTGTTCGTCCTTGATGATTTACTGTTTACCATTCTTCGTGGATTTGGGTTCGACTAAAGGGGCAGTTCCTCATATATTTCTGCTTTCTAAGATCAACTGCGCTACGTTTCGGGCTCAACCAAAATTATGGTAGTTAACCTTTTCGTGTTTTTCTTGTAATTTGTTACTATATAGATCGTATCATCTTGCCCGCTGTAATTTTGTATTTTAGTACTCGTGTGTGTTATTGCGGTCATTTGCATTTATCAAATCTAGTGACAACTTTTGTTTTATTTCATTTTCTTTAACTATAAAAACAACGATGGAGTAAAGCCCATTCTGGCAAGCAGTGTAGGAGCATCCCTCCTACACTTGTACATATATTGCATGCACTTGGAGCATGTGCTCCAGATATTTACAAGGGAACAATCATTATAATAAGAATAAATAATTTAATATCTGTAGTGAACAATCTAATATATGTGGGTGAACAATCATACTATCTGAAGCACGTGCTCCGGGTGCACCTAATAAATTGCACTTTACCCCCGAGTAAGTTTTCTAGCTCGTAGATCATGGAATTTTCATAGCGGTTTTGTCAATTTTCAAAAATTGACTGGTGACTTCAATTTTTTTTTCATTTCATGCATGTTAAGTTCTTTTGATGTTACTTAGGTTTGTCTCAACCTTTTTTTTTTTTACGATGAAATACCAACCGCAGTATGCTCGAGCGAGTTTACTATCTAGGAATCCATGAGGATTCCTATCCAGTGGGCTCACACAGAACCTTGCAGATCTGATGGCAATGGGCTACCCGAGGTTGGACAGTGATTTAATCAATCAACACTGCCATGGGATTCTTGTGGATCCAATATTAGTGAGCATGAGTTAAACCTTGTCTAGACCACCCGTAGCCCAACACTATCCCTGAATCGAGGCCCAAGTTTTCCATGTCTAGGATCCTCGTGAATTTTGTCTAAGATAGTATGATTTTTCACCCACATATATTAGATTGTTCACTACAGATATTAAATTTAGATAAAGTGTTCGGGTTAAAGTGTTCGGGTTGACATTTCATGGGGTTAAAGACAGACATTTTGTCTAAGATAGTATGATCCTCGTGAACAATCATACTATCTGAAGCACGGTCGTACCATCGAAAAATCACCGAAGGAAAAAGTGTTCGGGTTAAAAATTTAGATAAAGTTAAATGTTTCTTAACAACATGAAGTAATTAATACAAAAATAATATTTGTGCATAAAATAATTAAAATGCACTCTTGGAAACATAAGGAACCTCACGTCGACTTGACATTTCATGGGGGACCGTACCCTCCGGGCCGTGGGTCCTACACGTAGCCTTTCCATCATCTTGGTGAAGATCATCTTAGAGTCTCAATTGGAGTTGGTGGGTTTCTTTTATACACCATTTGTGAGTCATAGTTCAATCTCCGTAGGTGTTCTTTATAGATTGATCATATCTCCCTGCATTTTGCTTGCTATTGAGATTTTTGAGTTTAAACAACCAATTTCTAGGGTTGGAGTTTTTGTAAGTTCTACTTCATTTTTGTGTGTTTGTGGCTGAGATTTTGGTCCTTGGGCTTCCAATATATGTACTTTGCTGCTAACTAACACAACTCCCTAAGTTTTCGTACACAGGTATACTCACTAAGATTCATTTTTAGTTATAAGAAACAATTCACTATCAAATAATTACAAAGAAGGATTTAAGAAGATAATTTTCAAGAGGCTTTCAATTCAACTCTTTATCACCAAAATCGATGCTCTTCTTCTTCAATATTTATCTTCCTTTTACAACCAGTGTTTCATTTGACAATTAGTGCGTAGGAAGGGAGGCTTCCAATATATTTGGCAATTTGTACGATTTGTTGTGTTTTCCAAAAGAATGCTCGAGACTTTTTCCAATTGATCCGTAGATGCTTCCTTCCGAAAATAGCTTCTTGCAAATCCTTTAACAATCACACACTCATCAATTCAAGTATTGTATCTATCAGTAACTCTTTGTTACATTGGAAAGTGTTGGATGGGATCCGTAATTTTGGAGAGTGGATTGTTGCACCGTACCATATCTTTTGATGACAATTTCTTTAACCTGTAAAGGCCGGCCGCCATTTTGGCTTTTCAATTCAGAACTTAATAAGTCTTTAGTCAAGTATCTATCAAGGGGATTCATATGTTCTTCATATCAAGAACTACTATCCAGTATAGAACTATGTATATATAGAGTTCATTACATGTGTTATAGTTCAGGAAATACAAGATTATTATAATATTGTGATTAGTAATGTCAACATAATGATAACATTACGATTATGCTATCAAAATACACACATATACTTACATATTTGAAGGCATATACGTACATATACCTACACACACGCACGCACACCTACATATTTGAAGGTATTTTCTGTTGGGAATGTCCCGACAATGTTCGATATACACGGAGATTAAACCAAAGTAATATAGTAATTATATGTCTTGCTAGAGACCTCTATAATTAGTAATTGAATATGTTTAAATTACAACTGTATTATTTGGTCCTATTGGGTCACACAAGTCAGTGCCCTGGAACAATGTATGTAACCTAAGTGATATTGTATCACGTTTAGAAAAGTTAGAAATTTATTTCTGTGAGAAATTAGCCCAACACGGACCGAATTGGGTTCAACACGGACCGTGTTGACCCAACACGGTCCGTGTTGAGACACCACGGTCCGTGGTATCCATGGGCCGAGTTATTTAACCTTCTGGAGTCCAACACGGACTGTGTTGGGCCTGAGAATCGCGTCGTTGCCTTAATTCGGCCCTTTAGGGTTTTGATTCCCTAGGTTTTCTAAACACTATATAAAGGGGTTTCTGTGAGAGATTATTCAACACCAACTGCCTGAGACTCTTAGAGAGATACCAAGGTAATTTCCTGAGTTCCTCTCTCTTTTAGTTATACAGTTCCAGTTTCAGGAAATATTATTTGTTTCCGAAACAATCTCACATACATCTTAGATTGAGATTGGTCTCGATCGGGTCGATCTAGCAATCAGGTTCCCGGAGTAATGCGTGGACTTTCAGTAGAGGATTTCAGCATTGGAATCTTGAAGGTATACCTCTTCATCAGCCGGATTAGTGATCAAGTATAATTACTAAAGCCTCTGCAATTGTTCTGATTAATTGTTTTATAATTGTTATGAATATACCGCCAATTAATCTATATCTGTTTAGGAAATAGATAACCTAAAACCTAACATTTTCCATATAAAATTATCATATATATATTGTTCAAAATTTTAAAAAATGTGTCCACAATCATAATTTAAGAAAAAGTAGAGACAATTTAATGCCCTTCCTCTATATTAGTATACTTTAATACTCCCTCCATTTCTCAATGATTTTCACTTTGGAGTTTTGTGAAGATTTAAAAAAATAATAATATTGATAATTAAAATTGATAAAAGTAAGAGTTAAATTTCAATTTTTGTTATATATTTATATAGGGAATCCATTTTTTTTAGTACCAGGTAATATTAGTTCAACACGCCAAGCCCCCTATCTTAGAGGTACACTAACCGAACGTCTCATAATGGATAGAGTAGGGGAAGCTAAAGCCCGATACAGAGCCAACACTTTCCATTTAACACACTCCTGCATCCTAGTAAACAACAATGCTCCCCCTAGGAACCAAACTTGGATGGAGGGGATGGAAGGGTGGGGAGCTTGTCACTAAAGCAAGTCTCAATCGACTATTGGGAATCCAAAATTAAAGTAAGATGTAAATTTGAAAAATCGTTATTAATTTTGCTTTGGAATGGTAAAGTGATAAATATTATGAAAAATAAAAAGTTGATTAAAGTGACAGATATTGAAGAATAGAGGGAGTATAAACTTTTTATGATAATACCTAGGACTCTAGGAGACAATTTAATTAAACTATTTTTCCGAATTTAACGAACAACAATTATTGTTACTTATAATCTTTATACGATCTTTGAAAAAATTAATCTTCATGCAGCGATGTGAATGGAATCCGATCAACGTACGTAATTTTAAAAGTAAGACTTGAAAGAGTCTAGTTTTAAGAAAATTGTTGATCAATCTAACGTAAACCGTGTGGTGTCACACATGTCAGTGACTGGCTGACGCCTGACAGCGGAGTAACATGTACTGCAGTAACAAATTAATAAAAGCAGACCAATATGAATCCAAGTCTTAAAAAAACAAAGCAGCAAATGAATGAAGAGTTGCATGCCTTTTAGTAGTGCTATTTATGGGCAGATCATTTAATCTGATATCCAAGCTAATTAAACATTAACCTCTCTCTATCTTAGGTTCCAGCTGGAGCAAACCATTTTTCCCTAGCTATAATATTCCATCCTAACCCTGATTCCCTGTGATACTAACTACACCCCAACACCACGAAATCAAACCACAAAGACGATGGCGAGACTGCTAAGTCATAGGCTTCTCGAAAGAGGCGGTGGATCCAGCGGAGATGACAACGCCGTCATATGGTCCTGTTGCTGTATAATGACGATCATAACAACCGCGGTCATTCTGATTGTATCATTGATTGGCAGCATCCCCAACACGCCCAACTGTGCCATGGACCTCTTTGACACTCACGGCATCAACAAAACCGCTAATTCCACCACCACCACCACCCAAACTAGCATCAATTATGACCTAGTCCTCGATGTAGACGGCAACGGACACCCCGACAAGAGCATCTACTACGATGACATTAACCTTGAATTCTTTCACAAGCCCAACCGCAGCTCCATTGGCATCGCCACTGTCACGTATCCCGCGTTCCACCAGAAATACGGTCAGAGCCATCTTGCAGGGTTCATAGATGGGTCTGGGCTGAATTGGGAAAATGTTAGGGCTGCCGTCGCCCAGAATGGATCCGCTGTGTTCCGGGTCGACCTTCACACTTCCTTCAGATGCTCAAATATGTTCTGGTTTAAGACCAAACGCCGTCATTTGGCCGTCGGGGCTGACTTGCATGTTAATGATCAGGGAAAGTTGATCAAAGGGAAGAAAAACCATGGTGTTAAGCTCACTTCAGGAGCTCACAACATAAGCCTGCGGGGTTATCTTCATATCTTGCCCTTTCTTGCTTCATTGGCTTTCCTTCATTTTGGTTTCATAGTCGCCAAAATCAACCATTCGAGGTTCGGAATAGTCTAGGTTATATTTTATGTACTTGAATAAGGAATTTTGGACGTTAATATACTAAACTTTTGGGGTATTGAACAATAATGCACTGAACTTTGACCTTGGACAATAATGCACTGAACTTTGGGGGTGTTGGACAATAATGCACTCGAGACAATTTCGACGGTGGCAAACTTGGTGATAATCTTACGTGACAGACCGAGAAGATAAATATTTTAAGACCAATTCATCTCTTCCACCCGCTACATAGGATTGCCACCAAGTTAGCCATTGCCAAAATCATAATGAGTGCATTATTGTTCAACACTCCCAAGGTACAGTGTATTATTGTCCAAGGTCAAAGTTCAGTGCATTATTGTCCAATACCCCAAAAGTTCAGTATATTAGCATTCAAAAACCCCATGAATAATTGCTACCGAATAATAACCTACCCTTCATTTTTGGAGTCTATGGGGCAGATACAATCTCTACCTCTATTCCAAAGTGATTGTCCATTTGACTGGGTTTTAATTGTTGATTATTCACAAATTAGAACGAGTTACAATATAAAAAATTAACATCGTTGTAATCTTTAATAAATAATTAACGATCAAACATTAGTCAAATAAATAAATATTTTGGAACGGTTACATTTTATGAAATTAGTACTTGATAATGTGTCAAATCAAATGGTTAATAACCATTTTTAATAGTCCTTTCATATTAATTATTACTTAATTAACTATCATAGTCTCAAACGTTACTATTTGGTTGATAATTTCTTATTAGCGAACCTTTATCTATGAGGGGCCGAATATAATGATTTTAATACATATATGTGGTACTTTCTTGTCTATAATTGTAACCATACCCAAACTAAAAAGTATATATAATATTATTCAAATATGAGCCTTACATTCTTGCTTTGAGTAATATACATAATATATAATATATAAAATATGTTCAAAATGAGTTCACGCACAAAGTCAATATTAATTTTCATATCGTGATCATGTCAACAAATTTCTATTGACAAACAAAAAATGCAATTATAACAGTGGCTTAGGTTGCTTCTTGTCACAAAATCCATATATGAAAGCCAAATTAAATACAAACAGTTGCTAAATCAATAATATATTTTGGAGTTGTGTCGACCTCATATTATGGTAGGGACAAGTTTAAATAAATACCTAATTTGTATTGTTGAACTGATTTGAATATTTATTGTAACTTTTATTAGAAAATTTTATAAATATTAATTGAATTAAATTTGAATTAAAATTAATTTTTAATGTTACATTTGAGATTTCTATTTGACATTTAAATATTAAAATTGATATTTATTATTCTCGGGTCACTACGTGCACAACATGTGTTAGCCACACTAGTATATGTGTGTGAGAGACAGGGGTGGATCTATAACATAAGGAGTGGTGTCAATTGACACCACCACTATTTCAAAAATAAAAAAAAATTAAAACTATTTAAGAAAAAATTAAACATTTATTATATTGTTACCATTTGAAATTGTTGAAGAGCATAAGCATTCAGTTGGACTAGTAGCAGCCTCTTGTGTGTTAAGTACGTGTGAACTCTGAGTGTCATGGGTTTGATTTTCCATAGAGTGACATTGTTTAATAATTTATTATTACTATTATTTGTTGTCGACTTGAATGGTGACATTTGCTCTTAATCTTTTTATCCTAATTCTTCTATGATTAGATTATAATTTGTGTAAGTCACTCCATTATTATTTTTCATTTTTATTATTTGTGGTCGACTTAAACAGTTGCATGCCTTCGCTTTCAATCTCTTTAACCTTAACCCCTAGCCTCCATCGTTAGATTATAATTTGGGTAAGTCACCCCCTTATTCTGCTTCTAAGTTATTCTTTTCTTTTTATTGAATTTATGTCAAAATTTGATTCCAATTCATGAATTAGATTCGTGGGAATAAGCCAATGAGATTAAACTAGGGTTTGTTGCTCGTTTTGTGAATGAGCATAAGTCATGGATTAGATTTATGGAATAATTAATGTGATTAAATTAGAGTTTGTTGTTAAATTGCTTGTTGCGTAAATGAGTAAATATGGTTAAATTATTGTTTGTAAACATATAAATTGAATTATGTCGTATGCAATCGTTATTCCATATATTTTTATGGTTAATGTTGATTTTTTAAACAAAATGATAATAGAGATATCCCCAAAATTCGAACCCGGAACACTTGGGGTAGGAGGTGGATCTCTCGCCCCTTAGAAAAGATGTGATTGCCGGAGAGGACTTATGATTGATGGAGGACTTTTTTTTTTTAAACAAGGTAAGTACAAATGCAATTTCAGGCTAGCGACATCTTCTTACAAGATATCGGCCCAATCTGTCTATTTCAACAATATTCTGCAATTCTGAATTATTTAAAAAAATATCGATCCCAGCTGACCTAATTAAATGACCTTGTTTAGCTAACCAGTCAGCTGCGGTGTTTGCTTCTCTGAGGATATGTGATATGGTAACCTCTTGGAACGAATGTAATAGACTTCGAACATCTTGTATCAGCCCTTTAATCTTTCGCGGAATCAACCAGTTACCCTTTAAAGCTTGAATGGCCACCATGTTATCTCCTTCTATGCAAGTATGCTTGAAACCTGTTTTGATGGCCTCTAAAAGTCAATCCCGCAATGCCCTCGCTTCCGCCACCAAAATTGAAGCATCTCCATAATTCCCCGTACCTCCTCCTAGCACTGCTCCCTGCCAATCTCGAACAACAAAACCTCCCGCCGCTGAATTGTGGATGAGAGAGCCGTCGAAGTTTAGTTTGACCGCTCCCACCGGCGGGGTTTGCCACTTTACAAGGAAATTAGTAGTGGCATACTCCCCATCCAAGCCGCTACCCTGAATCTCTACCATCGAATTATTCCTAATTTGCCATTCCGCTGCATTTCTTTTTGCTTGAATGAGACAATGCAACGGCCTAAAAAACTTTTGTCGGAAGATCGCTTCATTCCTATTTTTCCAAATCGTCCATAGAAGGAATGTCCCCCTAATTAGTTCTTTTCTATTTTCCATGCTTTTCCTATCTTCCAAGAATTGATTAGTAGAACCATTTATGGGATTAGACACCGTCGCCGAGATCCAACCATGTTGTCTCGCGGTATTCCACACTCTTTGCGTTATTGAACATTCCCAAAAAAGATGCGTATCACTTTCAACTTCATCTAGGCATAATGGACATACTGGGTCAAGGTTGATTCCTCTCCTCAGAAGATTGCCTCTAGTTGGTAAGACATTGTGTAGATAGAGCCATAGGAAAATTCCCAATTTTGGAGGAATATCAATTTTCCAAATCCATCTATATTCCCACTTTTCGGACTGAATCAGACAGTTTTGAATAATTCTAATAGCTGACTTTGTAGAAAAAAGTTCATCCCCAGTAAGCCCCCAACAAAGCTCGTCTTTACCCTCCAACACATTTAAAGGAATCCCTAAGATTTTTTGAACAATTCTTGGATCTTGAATATATGACTGTAGTTTTCCTAAATCCCAATTTTTGTCTTGGGTAATAAAGTTATCAACAGTAAGATCATTGTTGGTATTATCCTGGTGATCACACACTACGCTTAGAGGTTGTCCATCAACCCAATTATCCTTCCAAAATTTAATTGATTTTTCCAAACTGGCGAATCCTAATTTTTGCATCACCAACTCTCCAACAAATTCCATTCCGCATAATATCCGCACCTTTAGAATATTTTTCCAAACTGGCGAATCCTAATTTTTGCATGTATAATTAAAGAAATCTTCGGTACGTAAATACTTCTGTCTCATAATTTTTGCCCAAAGAGTCTCTCCCGAAATCACCTTCCATGCAAGTTTGCATTGAAAGGCCAGATTTATAGCTTCCGTCCTTCTTAAACCTAAGCCACCATACTCTTTTGGAAGACATATCGTATCCCAAGCTATACCATTGGCATTCTCTGATTCTCATTATTTTTCTTCCAGAAAAGTTTCCTATTAATTTTATCAAGACTTAGACATGCCGCTTCAGGAAGTCTGAAGCATTGCATCGTGTGTGCAGGAAGAAATTCTAAATTCGATTGAATCAGAACGATACGTCCTGCTTTAGACAGAGAATTAGCTTTCCATGCCGCCATTCACTACTAGAATTTTCTTTATTTACGACCACACTGTACGACGGGTGAGAAATACCCGTCGTAAATAGGTAGTTATTTTTGACGGGACATTTCATCCGTCGTTACTAACCAATATTAAAGACAGTGTACTTACCCCGTCCCTAATGTACTAACGGCCCGTCGTTGTAAACTTTATTTACGACGGGACTCTTTGGTCCAACGTTAATGTCAGAAGGTAGGTTTTCAAAAAACCATTCATTTACGACGGTTTGTTGTTTCCGTCGTAAATAAAGTTGCCCCCTGGTATAGCTAAAGATAGAATTGACTGCTTTACTAATTTAGTAATTAAAAAAATGCTAGTTGTACACATTTATATCGCATCCAGTTACGACGGGATTGGTTGGTCCGACGTTAATGTCAGAAGGCAGAAGGTTGGTTTTCAAAAAAACCATTCATTTACGACGGTTTGTTGTTTCTGTCGTAAATAAAGTTGCCCTGGGTATAGCTAAAAATGCTAGCTGGCCGACCAATTACGACGGTGTGTTGTTTCTGTCGTAAATAATTAAAAAATGCATCCAATTGAGACGGGATTCAACTCCCGTCGTAAATAGTGTCCACTTGCCATTATAAACAAATTAATAAAAGTTTACCTGCTACTGGCCGACCTTGGTCTGCGCGCTAGCTAGCTGACTTATTTATATCGCATCCAATTACGACGGGATTGGGCCTCCGTCGTAATAGGAACACTAGCCCTAATTTTTATCATCTTCTACAGTGGTTGTCGGAGACCATGCTTTGAACACAGAGAAGTTAAAGCTGCTGCGTGCGAATCCTCCAGACGACTGCTCGTCCCATCTTATCCGCGCACAGGTAGCTAGGGGTAGTAGCTGGTGAAGATGAAGATGATAAATGCGGTGGTTGGGAAGGTGGCTGTGACCATAGCTTGTGCGCCTAAATCTCCTCCCGCTCGATTTCGGAGAATCAAATTGAGGACGAAGAAGGTGAAAGTCGTGAGCTGCAGAATCATACAAACAAGGTAATGCATGTACCGATCGATCTTCAATCATGTTTTATATTTGTTAAAATTGTTCTGCTCGATCGATCTTCCATCGTTAATTTGTGAAGTGAAAAAATTAAGGCTCTGCAATCGTTTTGTATGTGCAGATCCAAGTCAAAGCTTCGACTTTACAGTTCATTAAGGTTTGTCTCCTGCCTTTGTTATCAAATGATTGTATGGTCACATTTTGAAGTTAATATTGTCGGTATCTGAGAATTTTTGTATATGGGAGAGAATGATGGAAGAAGATAATATTGTATTATATATGTGTGAGTACCTGATAATGAGCAACCCAACAACTATATATACACGAGCTACACAGAGAGCTATGATTCAAGCTAGAACTGATAACTAATTCTTGAATCTGACCTAAACAGAAAATAACTAACAAATACAACCTTGATTGCATATCCAGTGAGTGACCTAGAAGACATTTGACAACTTCCCCAATTCAATCTACATCATAACAAGCAGATAGTCTATTAGTTTGTGTAGGATAAAAAATGTCCTTATTTATACTCCCCTTAATGTTGCTGCCTTGATCTTCAATGTGATGATCACCCTATTATGTTAACTTATTTTATTGCATTTTGTGGAGTGTTGTACGTTTAGCTTTCAAAGTCCATTTCATGTGAGTGGTTGCAAAATTCGAAAACCATTTATTTGGCAGAGATATGGCCCCATCAAAAAGCGGAAAGGGGAAGATGAAATCAGGAACGGGGGGGAAAAATGGACCAGTGCAGAGGACCGTATTATGTTGCAGACCATAAAGAGTGACAAATTGATGGGGTGTACTCAACATTGTTGGGGTAAGATTCAACATGTTTTTGGCTTGAACAACTATCACAAGGAAGAGAACTCAATCATCAGTAGGTATAAGTATCTTAAGCACAAATACAAGGCCTGGGATTGGTTAAAAAACTACACAGGTAATGGATGGGATGCAGAAAAAAATACAGTGAAACCAACGCCAGCTTGTGGGAGGAATTTATTGTGGTATGTCCACTCTTTAACATTATTTTATACTTTGATTTATTAATTTCGTTTGACATATATTGATCATTGAATACATATTGTTTAAATTTCAGAAATTCAAACGCAAACACTTGCAATTCCTTAACAGCCCACCACCTAACTTAGATCTGCTTGAGGTTGTCTATCGGGGGACGTTCGCCACGGGTAGGAATGCCCGTTCATCTGCTAACATTATGGATGACGATGGGGAAGATGACGACGTCTCTCTCGAAGATGTTGAAGGCTCAGGTGATAGTGAAGACCCATCCTTTGAAGATAACCCAATGTCTTGTAGTTTAGGGAATCTGAGTACATCCCCTACAAAAATGACTAATTCAACGGGTGAAAAACGACGACGACAAAACTTTTTCGGTGGGGGGGTAGTTCAAAAAGGGCTAAGGGTCAGGAGAAGTACTCCCAGGAGCAGATTGATTCATTCTGTACTGCTCTATATGAAAAGTCCTCCAAACACCAAAGACAGGTTTGGTTGCAATTGTGGGACATTGTTTCCAAAGATCCGATCGTACAGAGTGTTGGGTCAAAGTAAGTGTATAAGATTATGAACTACATTCGGAGAAATGAGTTGGCGGATTATGTCTTGAGCATCCCTGCAGATCTCCTTCCTGGTTATTTTCAGGAGGTCATCGACGAATTGAACAGCGATTGACATCTGTTGGACGGTGATCTGTTTCAGGCCGTTTTCAATTAAATTTGTTTTATGTACATCACATTTCTTAGTTTGTTATGTGTGTCTCTGGTTGGTTTAATTTGATGGACAACTTTTAATCCCTTCCTTTTACTTGATGTTACTTGTTATGTTGTATGTGTGTGTGTGGGACATCATTTAATTTGCAATAACTTTTAATGCCTTGCTTTGACTTGATGTTACTTGTTATGTTGTATGTGTTGCATTATATTCCTGTTTGCTATTGTCTTTATCATTTGTTCTTTGATTATGTCTGTTGTAGCATGGGTGAAATTGATGACCAAATGTACAACGCAATTTTAGAAGAAATTGCAGAGGACATCTGGGCGGATATGCACCATGCTCGAAGGCAGCACGCCCCTAAACGCACTCCTTGGTGGATGCCAAAAGGGGATGTCTTCGTTCATCACCTTGTGTATTTTGACGCCGAGAGATGTCGGTGGTTTTGTAGATTAACTCCTGATGCATTCTTATCCCTCGTCAATTTGTTGATGGAGAGAAACCTTATAAGGGAAGGTGTAAATGTAAAATGCAACGAGATTGTTATGTTTTCGTTGCATATGTTGGCAACTGGTTCAAGTTGCAGGGATGTATCATGTATTTCAAAACGGTCACCCCAAACTGTTTCGGGGTACCATATAATGGTAATTAACGCCCTCTGTACGTTGTCATGTGATGTAATACGACCCTATCATAATTCCTTGCATGAAGTTCAAGATTTCTTCTACGATCCAGAAAACTTCTACCTTGTCAACTATAAGGTAAACTCTAATCACAAAATCTCTGAGTTTGACAGCTACTGTTTAACTGATATGAAGTTGCAAGTGTAATAGTGTAATCTGTTTTGCAGGTTATTTTGACAAATTATGCAGGTTACTTGTAATTTGTTTTTTAGTACAAGTTTCTTGTTTATTTTATTTTTTTTAAAGGCAAATGAATACCTATTAATGAGTTCCAATGCGATTCTTTCTTCAGGTTATTTGTATGCATCCTATTTATAAACAATTGATTGTGATGTCAAATTTTGCAGGACGCGGTTGGCGCCCTAGATGGAACCCACATCGAATGTGTTGTCAATGACAGAGAAGGGGAAGCTTATCGAAACAGATATGGGAACAAGACATGGAATGTCATGGCAATTATCTCGTTCGACTTGTTATTCACTTTCGTATGTTGTGGGTGGGAAGGCAGTGCCCACGACTATGCTGTGTTTAGTGATTGTGTGCAACGACTAGAATTCAAATACCCTCACCCTCCTCCAGGTATTTATAACTATTTTTGTAAATGAGTTTGTGTTGTCCTATGTTTCTATACTATTGTAAAATGATGGTTGTGTTGGTGAGCAAATGAGCTTGTGTTGTCCTATGTTTATATACTATTTGAAATTATGGTTGTGTCAGTGAGCAAATTATATGAGCTTGTCTTGTCCTATGTTTCTACACTATTTCCGGAAAATGATGGTTGTGTTGGTGAGCAAATGTGTTTGTGTTCTATAGCTAGATGAAACTATGGAATTTGTCGTACTATGCTAGTTGATGCTAATATGTTGTTTGTACATTAGAAGTGAAAGTTAAAACATGTTTTGTTGCAGGTAAGTATTATTTGGTAGACTCAGCGTACCCGAATACCGCTGGGTACTTAGCACCGTACGGGGATGGGGATTTATACCACCTCCCTAACTTCACGTCCCTCCAAACAGCGGACTCGAAGAGGGCGAGGGTATGCCAGGAGTTCAACTACCGCCACTCAGTGATTCGGGGTCAAGTGGAGCATGCCTTTGGAGTTTTAAAAGGAATGTGGAAGGTACTGAGCCGGATGTCCTCGCATGAAAATAATTTTCAAATGAGGATAATCATCGGATGTTGTACACTACATAATTTCCGGATTTTATATAGCAAAGGTACACCTGTAACCCGTGCCCCTCAACTTCCGGCTGTGGCTCCACCACAATTGCTTGATAATAATGCTAAACAACAAATGAACTTATTCCGTGATCGGATCGCTGCGATGGTTGCTAGAACACCTGCTCAACGACACGGGGAAAATTGATACTGATGGCGTCTTTGACATTGTGGGGTGCTGACTCTTTGGCTTTTCATTCAGAGATTCTTTTGTGTTACTACTCTTGTTGCTGATCTTGTCTTCATTAAGAAACAATGTATATTTATTTATGTTACAAGTATTTATATATGTGATGGTTGCCCAGGATAATACATGGATGCTACCAAGAAATATCATGCCAGATACATGGAGTTATATATATGAATGCAGGGGTTGCAAGTGATGGATGCCTGTTATAAATTGATACATTCATCATTAGTGCATTTGTGGAAAAGCTTCAAATGGTTGCTACTATATATGATAGAGAATTTCCCACCAACGGGAGATCAAATTTCAGTTGAATTAATACAGGGACGGGGACGCTACGTACCAAGAATTATGTTGATTGACATTACTACAAGCTAGTTATTATATATATGTTGGTTGACAAAATATACAAGAAGCTAGCTAATATATATGTTGGTTGACATAACAACAAGCCAGCTATTATATATGTTGGTTGACATAAAGTGATGTTTGTTTATATAGAATCTATTTAGTCATGCATTAAATGTGTAGCATACAATTACTTAACTAATTATTTCAACTTTATTGTTGATAAGGCACATAAACACATATAACTGATTCCAAATGCTCCAATAGCAACAAAGATACATAAATGATTCCATTGTATCAATAGCATTAACAACACAAAGTGCATCACCTTAGTACTGGAAGGCATTAATTAACAACACAAAGTCAATCATATTAGTACTGGAAGGCACATAATAAAAAACATATAAATGAAATTACTAAGGAGATCAGAGTCAAACTACTGGAAGGCATTAACAACACAAAGTACATCATCTTAGTAGTTCTTCATGGCGACAATGACAAGGACCAACACAAGATACATAACAACCGCAACTTTTACTACTGACTTCACATACTTGGTCTGTCTTGCAACCATCTTCTTCAAGATGCCAATGTCCCCATCGATGGGGCCTTGAACACTTGAAGCCTCACCATACCATTCACATCTCCCATTGTCTTTTCCATTAGAAATTATGTGTTCCTACCAGCCCATTTGAAGAAGTAACAATCTCCACATCGAAAATATACTCCATTCGGGTTTGCCTCTGATTCGGATATCTTCAATTCAGCCTTCTTTCCACATTTCTTGCAATGTTGCGGTCTCAACCATAACTTTGCACCCCTGCCGGAATTCGAATATCTAGAAGGCATTGCACCTGCAAGTTCATAGCATAATCAATAAACAGAATGTCAAATTTAAAATAGACGAGACAGAATGACAAATCCAATTAAACTTGCAAAAGACATTATAAGAATGTTGCATTTTTATGCTTCCATATTGCAGCTGCTGCACCAGAATGTCCAACAAATCACAGTTAACATAAATACCATGAATGGATGACAAAGACCACTGGCAGATGCACTAAATCACAGTTTACAGAACTAGAATTTGTTTTCAGCATAATCATGAACAGATCAGCAACACCACCCAAATTTGCAGTAGTATGCACCACCAGAAAGCTCCTCAATGCAAAACTTCAGAACTCAAGAACATCCCCAACATCCAAACAAAACCGCTGCGGATTGCAGTTACAGCAACAGACCTATAAAATCAGATGAACTGAACCCCTGAACCAAATGGATGTTGCGCCCAACTATTGTTTATTTGACATCAAAATTTGAAATAGCAGCGACCAAACATCATATCCCAAGAAGAAAACTAGCAGCATACATAACAATCACCAACAGTCAACTATATAACCCCATCTGAATGCAATCACTAACGACAGACAATTGAAACTTCTTGCAACCCTCAAAATTGCCAACACTACCTCATTGAAACTAAGACATTTAGCTTTCAAGCAAGCTAGCAACGTAACCCAACAA
Organism: Portulaca oleracea; assembly: GCA_029582165.1. Lineage (NCBI taxonomy): Eukaryota > Viridiplantae > Streptophyta > Magnoliopsida > Caryophyllales > Portulacaceae > Portulaca > Portulaca oleracea. Next base: position 11,463,317 of record CM055876.1, read on the forward strand.
GAAGTTATTCAAGCAACTCACTAATCATTCAAGTAATTCAACAGCAAGCAATAGCAACTATAATTAAATTGTCAACCATAATGATTTGGCTTTCGAAGATTGGAAAAATAATTCTTGAATGTTCTCTACTCAGCAACAAGCAACTATAATGAAGTTACAAATAGTTCAGTAGAATGATAGAATCTTTTCTAATCAATTAATTCCAACTCAATCTGAAATATCCAATTCAACTTTACGATTACATTCTAAACCCTAAAATTGAAATAAGCCCTAAACTATAATGAAACTTAGAGAATTAGTATTAAACTAAGCAAAATTGAAACTCACAGCTATGTTCTCCGGTTGCCGGAAGTGGTGATTTTGAACGGGAAGATCGAGTCGCCGGCCCCTCGCGGAAGAGCTGTAGGCGCGCTACGATCTTCTGTTCTTCAATAACCTTTGGTGCCGCTCTTCTTTGGCTGCGTCGAGGCCGTCGCGACCGACGAGGCCATAATGAATTGATGGTGTGTGCGTGGTGGTGGGCAGGGCAGAGAGTTTGTCTCTCTGATTCAAAACTTACCGAAGAACAGGGAGACAACTACACTACTGTGAGAACTAGTCTGGAAAGAATTGGGCTCCTTAATTCATTAATTTGGACACCCATACTTTTCTTAGGCTTAATTTGGTGTCTATTTAATTACCTTTAATCATATATTTTTATCCCTAGTTAATATATAATATGTCCAAATTTCTATTTTATTATTGTTTTTAATTCATTATTTTCTAAAATTTTCCACCATAATTCCATAAACAATAATTTAAAATATTAAAAAATATAGTTTATAACAAAATGACATACATTAATTAATTAATCAATCATTTAATTACAAATTTTGAATGTAAAATTTGTAGAAACATCTCAACTTTTCTATATCAGTTCGGTTTGGTCCGGTCCTTTATCCTAATGGATTGGTCTGTGGTGGGACTAGTTCTTTTCCAGTCTTATATTTGGTCCATCGTTGTGGCTATTTCGATCGGGTTCTGATCAAGTCCGTTTTGGTCTGAATTGGTCCGGGTTTGGCCCATTGAACACTCCTACAAAAAATTAGTTGCGAAATTGAACCTTCCTATATACTCCCCTGCCATATTATCTGTCACTTTAACTAACTTTCTTTTTTCTCATAATATCTGTCAATTTATAATTCCAATAACACATTAATTACTAATTTATCAAATTCACCCTAGTAATTAAATCTTTAATTTTCTTCCATTTTCCCTTTATAATTTCAATAACACATTAATCCCTACTTTCACCAATTGGACAATTGTGGACCGTACTTTCACTTTGTATATTCTGGTGGTCCAAAAGAAAATAAAATTGGATTGTAGTGAGATATTTTCAAGTGAATTATAGATTTTGCGTTGCATTTGATTCAAAACTTAGTATAACACTTTACAATGATTTTTAATGAATTTACAGCGTTTTAGAAACTACAATTCATTAACTTTCTAGAGGCAGGAACGAAAAAAACAAAAACAATATAGTGCAGGAATGAAAAAAAATATGAAAAACCATTTGTAAAAAATATGAAAAACCATTTGGAAACTACAATTCATTAAATACGTTGTTTACGTCATTTGAAGAATATTATAAGATTATTTTTGACAATTTGAAAACTTTTTACCCCATTCTCCATGTTTATTGGTTTTGACGAGTTAGTTTTTTTGACATACAATTAGGGACGAAGGTAGTAATTTTTAGGGACATTTTAACTTTTCATATTTGTAAATCTACCACCAGCATTGTTTAGAGTTAATAAGCTAAAAACAATGAAATTCTAATTTCATTCCATTGTTTAAAGTTGGATGGAAGTAGGCGCCCAAATTAGAACATATATTATAATTTTCTAGGTTAAAGTTATTTACAAATAAGAAAACTTTTTTTTCAAAAAGTCAAAACCTACACCTATACCCATCATTGCATCTACACTGCCATCGATCAGTGAAATTCTATAGCTAGCTAGAGTAACTGATCAATCTCTCCATGCATCCATACCGCGGTCGGCTCGATCGGTGACTTGTCAAGGACGCCACCGATCACCCCAATCGCATCATTGCCATGAGGTCGATCGTCGGCTACCGCCGTCACCGACGTCCTCCTTCCTTTCATTCTTCCTTCCTTCACCCCTCCATTTTCATCGATCGATCTGAATCTAGGGTTTGGTCCTTAAAACCTCCACATTTCTTCAATTTCACATATTCTAGTCATTTGCTAACAGTTTCTGGTTGAATTATTTCATAGTGAAATTCGGTCCCCTCCTCGCCGGCGATTTAAGCACTGTCAATCCGGCCGAATTCGCCGCTCGCTGCTGCATTCTTCCTGTTTCTCTCTCAAGGTAATTCTTACTAAAAGTGCATTTCAATAACTACACTGTAATTTCATTCTATGTCTGTTTCTTAATAAGATGATTTGGGAACGTGCATGAGATGCAATTTTGGAATGTTCTATTGTTAAATGTGAAAGAATAATGACAGCTTTTCTGAGTTACACTTTAATTAGGGTTTGTTTTCTGATAGGGAATCGTCAGTGATGCTATCAATTCATGTGTACTGATCTAGTGATGGCTATATATTATGTTCACTCTTTTAAAAATTGACATACCCCAAGTGGGGACCAACAATGGACCATTTAAAAAATTGGACACAAAAAGTGCGATTCATGAATTGGGGGAAAAAAACTCAGACTTAGACTATGTGGTCTATTTGATGTTTAATGAAATCATTTGTCTGTTTTTATGTTCGGTTTTTGGCTGTCTGTGATGTTAAAGAAGTTCTTATTGTTGTAACAGTTTGTAAATATGTCTTCGCTCATTGCTAATTGTTAATTGGTACTTTTTGGTTGTTTATGATATGGATGTCCTTAAGAAGCTAATGATCCGATTTTTGAAATTGCAGATGTCTATAGATTATATCATCACATTGCACCTCCATTATGGGGGTAAATTTGAGGAAAGGAAAAATAAAGTTCATTATGTGGGAGTTAGGTTCGAAAACACTTGACTACGATTATGACAAGTTGTCTTTGACTGAGTTGAAATCTATTTTCAAGGAAGATTGCAATTACAAGGGTAATGTGAGTGAAATTTGGTGGAGGTGTTCCAATAAGGGTAGTGAGTTGAGGAGGATATTTGGTTCGAAATGCATTATAGATATGGCACCTAAGCTTAAACAATGCAGAGTAGTTCATATATATGCAGTAGATGAGCCAGTTGAAGGCCTTGCTTTGCTTTTAATTACTCGAAACATTGTTGATGAAAGTGAAGTCATAACCATTGACCATCATAGTTCTAAAGTTCCACTTGCCGCAACCCTAGAATATGGGACACATATAAATTCACTACCACCAAGGAAACAAGTTACCCAACGCTCATTGACTTCAACCCAAAACGGAAGTCTATCATCAAGTGCTGCAGGTGTGGATGGTAAGCAAAATCCAAATGTATGCTGATATGTACTTGTGCACTTAAATTGTTTAATATGTGGGATCTTTTCCTTTAGTTTTGTGTTGATATGGTTTTCTTTGGTCATGTGTTTTCTCTGATAGTAGACTAACATTGATGGATTCTTCCTCACATGCAGATAGTCTAAATTTTTTGTGTCATTGTTATATCCTAATATGCATTGTTTGAACGTACTATCTCCATACAATATACACTAAAACTCAGTTTATTCCAATTTCATTGTTGACAAATAGGTGTTTATAATCAATTTCTTTGCACATTCATGGCACCAAATAAGAGTTGGATGACTTTGTCCTCTATTGATCGTCTTAGGGATGAATATAGCCAAGGAGTGAAGGAGTTCCTTTCGTTTGCTTTCAATCGATTAGGTGAGGGGATAGATATAGTCAAGTGTCCTTGTGTTAGGTGTTGTAATTCAAATGTGCACAGAAGAGAGGTTGTTGAGATGCATCTTATAGCATAAGGGATACTTGAGGGATACACATATTGGTATCATCACGGGGAAGGGCCCAATGATCTTGATTGTGACGATCATGATATGGAAGAAGAATTTCATGGTGAAGAAGAATCGGAGAATGAGTCGAATTCACAAAGTGATGACGAAATGGATGAAATGGTGAGAGACTTGTTCCCAATTTACTATGGATTAACTGAAAAGGGCGTCGAGGTGGGAGCTTCTAGCACTGACCATAGTCCTGAGGTACCTAATGATGACGCAAAGAAGTTTTTTATGTTACTGAAGGACTTGGACCAACCTGCTTATGCGGGATCTAAGTGTTCTAAGTTATTCGCAATGGTCAAACTATTGCATATTAAATCTTTGGGTCGGTGGAGTAATGAATCCTTACAATGTTGTTGGAGTTTTTGAAGGAGTTGTTGCCCTCTGGGTCCACATTAGCAAGTTCGTATTATGAGGCCAAGAAAACTATTAAGAATCTAGGTCTCTCGTACAACAAGATTGATGCATGTAGGAATGATTGCATGCTATTTTGGAAAGAAGATGCAAATCTTGATGCTTGTAAATTGTGTCATGCGTCAAGGTGGCAAGATGAAAAGCACAGCGGAGACGAAAAAATAGGGAAAAATGGTAAAAAAAATACCAGTGAAAGTATTACGCCATTTTCCGTTGAAGCCACGTATGCAACGTCTCTTCATGTGCTCTAAAACTGCATTTGAAATGAGGTGGCATCATGAAGAACGTGTTAAAGATGGGGTAATGAGACACCCTGCTGATTCAAAAGCTTGGAAACATTTTGATGAGCTTCACAAGGATTTTGCTTCAGAACCACGTAATGTGAGACTTAGGTTGATGAGTGATGGGTTTCAACCATTTTCCAATACATAGACTCCTTACGATGTTTGGCCTGTGATGCTTATTCCATACAATGTAGCTCCGTGGAACTGTATGAAACAGAAAAATTTTATCTTGTCCCTAATCATTCCTGGCCCTGAGGGTCTTGGCGACGCGATAGATGTATACTTACAACCGTTGATAGAAGAATTGAAGGAGTTATGGGAGGTAGGTGTTGAGACATATGATGCATCTTTGAGGCAAAATTTCAAGTTGTTTGTGCCATTAATGTGGACGATAAATGATTTTCCAGCTTATGGAATTTTATCTGGCTGGAGTACGAAAGGAAAACTCGCATGTCCTGTTTGTCACAAATACACTCACTCTCTTAGATTACAGCATAATGCTAAGGAAGTTTATATGCGACATAAACGTTTCTTGCCTGAAAATCACAGTTGGCGCAAAAAGAAAGATTGGTTTGGGGATGTAGAGCTTGAAGGGCCTCCTAAACCACTAGCAGGGAAGGATGTGGAGAAACAGGTACGCGATCTTAAGGGCATTCCCCTTAGCAAAGATCCCCGTTTAAAGGTAAAAATTGACCAATTTGCTCAGGCATAATTTGGATGTCATGCACATTGAGAGGAACGTGTCTGATATCCTACTTGGAACTTTGATGAACATGAAGGGGAAGACAAAAGATAATGACAAATCTAGATTAGATTTGCAAGCATTTAATATTAGGGCAGACTTACATCCTCGTCAAAAGGGTACCAAGCTTGAGTTACCTCCAGCTCCTTATGTATTATCCTTGAAGCAAAAACAAGAGTTGTGCAAATTTCTAAAGGAAGTAAAGGTCCCAGATGGATTTTGCTCAAATATATCAAGGTATGTAAATGTGAAAGAATGTAAGATGTCAGGATTGAAGAGTCATGATCATCACATTCTTCTACAGAGACTACTTCCCTTAGTCATTCGCACAGGCATGCCCATTAAAGAAGTTAGTGAGGCAATCATTGAAATGTCTATGTTTTTCAATGTCCTATGTGCTAAGACATTAAAGATTGAAGACTTGGAGATGATCAAGGCCCAAATGCCACTAACTTTGTGCAAGTTAGAAAGGTGGTTTCCTGTGGCATGTTTTAATGTCATGCTACATTTGCCTATACATTTGGCAGATGAGGCTATTATAGGTGGGCCGGTAACATTTCGTTGGATGTATTCTGGGGAGCAAAGCCTCTATGAACAAAAGTCACGTGTTCGTAATAGAGCACGTCCCAAGGGTTCAATGGCTGAAGGCAATGTTGCAAATGAGTGTATGACTGTTTGTGCAAGATATTTACATGGCAATGAGAAGCCATTCGGGGCGATATAATGACGGTGGTGCACAATATAATAAAGTTCCAATTATTTTTTCACATCCTAGTAGGCTACTTGGAGCTCCGAAACTGTTGGACATGGATGAGCGTGAAAAATATAAAGCCCATATGTATGCTTTGATGAATTGCCCCGAAGTTCTACCTTTTATAGAGTAAGTTACATCTTTTATATGTATTTCATATATATTATAAGGGATTATTGGATAAAAATAATACCAACTTTGAGGGTATTGGCCGATAATAATATCAATAATTTTGTTGGACACTAACTGTACCAACTATAAACCTTTTTTCCGCTAATAGTACGCCACCGAGTTGCTAAGTATTTGACTCGACGGAAAGATGAGGTGCCGCCTAATTGTATGATCTGGAGACTGGAGCAAGTGGAAAAAATGTTAATTGTCACTCGTGTATGTCAATTAACCATCATTGACCAATTTAGCTAAAAACAATTAAAGTTTTATTTTTACAATATTGTTTTGCTAAGTTGGTTACTGTTGCTTATTGGCAAAAAAAGTGGTAGTTAACGTTTTTTTTCAACTTGTCAGAGCCTTTGGATCAGAGAATTAGGTGACATATCATCTTTCTCCTAAGTCAAAAACCTACTAACTCAGTGTTGTACTATTACTGGAAAATAGGTTAATAGTTGGTATTACTAGTGTCCAACAAAATTATTCGTATTATTATCGGCCAATACCCCCAAAGTTTATATTATTGTTATCCAATAACCCTACTATAAGTATCAAAATGAAATACTAATGTTTTTTTATTCCTTAGAGAACATGATTTTATGTTGGAGAATGATTCGAAGGAAATGACCCAAGATGAAAAGAATGATTACTTTGTCAAGTGGTTTAAGGTCAAAGTGAGTTTCTAATTACTGGATATATAGTGTTTTCATTCCCTTTTGTGTGAACTATTGGATGTCTTATATATATTTTTCCTTTGTAATCATAGGTAGAGGAGTTGGACCAAAAAGGAGCATGTCCCTATGGAAATGAATTATTATCATTGGCTCAAGGGCCTACTCCATATGTGAAGAGTTATAGCGGTTGTGTTACTAATGGCTATAAATTTCACACACTGAGTAGAGATACTGGTGCAAAAACACAAAACAGTGGAGTTTTAGTGGTTGGTAATGATGGGGATGGAGGAGCTAATATAGACTACTATGGGGTACTCACAGAGGTGTTTACTTTGGAGTACACGGGGGGCAATGAGGCTGTATTCTTTCAGTGTAATTGGTGGGATATAGATCCAAAAAGGGGAGTTAAGGTCGATAAGTTTGGCTTTGTGAGTGTAAATTCTCAACGCCTTCTCAATATTGATGATCCTTTTGTGCTGGCAGCTCAATCATCACAAGTTTTTTATGTGAATGATATTAGTCAAAAGGGTTGGCGTGTTGTGGTGAAGGTACAACCTCGAGATTCCTATAAGCCAGCTATCGATAGAGATGAGGGTCAAGCAAATGAAGATGATAATGAAGCTTATCAAGAGAATGCTTCATTTACTACCCAACTTGGCACACATGCCTCCAATGATGACCTCGAATATACAAATGTTTGCCCTCCTGTTGATGCTCAAGCAGAAGTTGTTGATGTATCTTCATCGGCTAGAAAATCCAAAAGATCTAGGCGAAAATGAGTTCCAAAAACCTTATGGTTATGTAACAAGACTTACTTATGATGTTATGGTTTTGGCTTGTGCACTCTGTCTTAATTGTAATTTTATTTTATATTTTGGGGTGAATGTCATTATGTAGGAAGTTATTTATGTTTTTCATTTCCTTATATATATGTTGCTGTTGGTTTTTATGTCCTGATTTATATGGTAATATGTTTTGGTTTATGTTTTGCGTTTTTTCCTCGAAATATGGACTAGGCCACCCCAAGGGAAAGGTTCAACAAAGTTGAGATTTCTAGCTCCTGGTGCACTCTCTCGAGGGCGAGTCTCGGGCTTAAAACCAACAATGCATGAGACAGATGTGGCAAGTCTATGTCGGCTTTGGAGTCTAACTTTCTGCAGCTCTATTGCATCTTTACATTTTTTCTTGTTTTTGTCCTGAACTTCCCCAAGTTAACCCTTGTCTCTAAAGCTCATTTGTTTAAACCTTGGTGAGTTTGCCTGAAAATTTCTATATGTTTTCCCCTTGTTATACTTACTGGAATGAACTTGATTAGGAAACAGATTATGTGGCATCAATTTTGTAGTAAAAGTTGATTACAACTACGAAAGGTACACACATGCTTTGTGTTTAATTTTTTGGGTTAAGAGGGATAAAAAGTGGAATAAAAAAAGAGAGAGAAGAGGTGTTAAATATACAACCAACCCTGGTGTAATTTCAGTAATTGCTCCCAGGATGTATTAGGAAACAACATTATACGTCATCAATTTTTGTAGTTAAGTTTGTCGCGATTCAATTGCTCAAGCATATTGATTGATATGCAACTATTCTTTCTGGAGTCTTTGAAATGGCGCATATTCCCGTTGGAAGTTGTGTGGCTTAATTTGTATTTTTTGTTGGAGTGTATCATTATATCTAAGTTATATTTATACGTGATGTTATAGGACCTCTTATGGAAAATAATGGGGAAAAGTCTATAGAGGTGAATGGTGGACATGCCATCCACAAGGAGAATGGGGTGAGTGTCTCCCTCGAACATTAATTATTCCGGTTGAGTCGTATGCCTTGATAATGATATTCCATGTGTTTGCTTATTTATTTTCTATTGGCATTAGAATGAGTCAACGGAACACTGTTTGAATGGAGATGACAAAGATGTAGCTAATGGGGATGCTGATCAATCTTGCCAAATGACTGAAGGTTTGATAACCATTTGTGTCTTTAGCATTTGTTACTCTTTTTGATACGGTAGCTGGTTAAAAACACAGTATTTGATACTGACCAAATCTATCATTTCATTGCTAAATGCAAAACTCTAGCTGTCCATAATAATATGAACCAGAAAAAAGATAGATTTTACATATATCAATGCACTCCAAACCTTGAAAACAATTCTGGTCTCCCACAAAATTAGGACAAAGACAATCTGTGACAAATTAATGGGCACTTACAGTGCCTTATGCTGACGATTTCACAAATTAATATGGATCCAGTTGTTTCTTTATATCATTTGAGCAGAAAATGCTTAACACCCTCTTCAAATTGAGTGCAGATATGATTATAGATGGTGGTAGTGGTACTGGTGAAACAAGAAAAAGAAAACGAAATTCCAAAGGACGGGGTAGGAACAAGGTTCGGCAAGTAGCAACCCTTAAGCATGGCCAAAAACTTGAATTAGCTTTCTACAATAATGGTCCAGTAGGTGACAACCAATGCCCACTTTCAAGGCATATCGGCAAACTCGTTCGTGATCGAAACATGCTACCGATCAAAGTGCGTAATTGGAGTGCAATATCTTTTGGGGATAAAGAAAAATTATTGAGAGCTATTGCAGTAAGAGATCCATATTCTTATTAATATCTCCTTATAATATGATAAATAAATGTTTTAGTGATATCTATTGCAGTAAGAGATTCATATTATATATGTGCAACAGGATAAGTTTCATGTAGAAGGTGGTCTTGAAAAACATCGTACAAGCATCATGAGTAAGGCTCGGACTACATGGAACAAATGGCGCGGGGAAATGAGTCAACTACACCTGAAAAATGTGTCCTCCCTTGACGAAGCCATTGCACCAGACAACATTCCTAAAGGTTTACTTAAAGAAGATTGGGAATGGTTGGTGATGGATCATTACACAGATCCAGAATTTATTGTACGTACTCGATAATTTGACAACTTATTAAATGTGAATTTTTATGGTTTCTCTCCCTTTTTTATGTCTTAGGGAAGTGGTCAGTGTCTATTATACCATCTTGTTTAACTCATCGAATTGTGCATGTGGAATGTAGATAAAGAGTGTAAGAAACTCTGAGAATGGAGCTAACTTGACCAACCTTCCTCGCACCGGTAGCAAGCCGATTCGATAAATTATATACGACGAGCTGGTATATGTACAACGCTTTAATAAGATGATTTGGTGTTTTTTTTTTTACTCAAGCTAATGTGAAGCATTCTTTTAATGTCTTTTATATCTTTACGTTAGGGGGGAAAAGAGGGAAAGCAACCAATCGTTGCCAATATCTTCAAAAGAACACGAAGAAGGAAGGATGGTACATTGACCGAAGAGGCAGAAGCTAAACATGTATTATTTAATTTTTTCATTTTCCAACGATTTTGTATTATCGAAGCATTGATTTTTCATTTACTTTATCTAAGCTTGTATACAATTGAACTTTGAATATAGGATGACATTCAGATAGAATTGGAAAAGAACCCGACAGCTCCTGCTATTGATATACTGGAGAAGTGTTTTGGCCTTCAAACAAAGGGTCGCATCATTTTCTTCGGAGAAGGGGTGACTCCTCGGGACTTTAGGGGTCCTCTACCAAGTAAGGCTGAATTAAGAGCCAAACTTCAACAGAAAGACCAAGTTATTGCTGAGATGAAAGATCGACTGGCAAACGTTGAGGGTCGTGAAGAAGAACATAAAAAAAAGATTGCTGATATTGAAGCATCTCATGAAAAAAAATATGAATTGCTTTTCGGTGAAATCCAGAAGCTAAAGGACAAACTCAGTCACATCCAATGAACCGGGTCACCATCTTCTAACCCGGTAAGTGCAACTTCTCTCTTTTTTTAGGGCTGTGAATTTTACATTGAGTTGGAGTTATAATGACCTTGGATATATGAAACTTGAAGGATCATATTTACTTGGATGTGATTGACTGTTTGGGTTGAATATGGTATATATTTGGTTGAATTGGGGTGTCCTAATTGAGTGAGTAGGTTAGTGATTGTAATCTGATCCATTATTTATGGGTTTTCTTATTTATAGTTGACAAATGAGAGATTAGCTAATTATATATTAAGAACACTAGAGAGAGAAAAGCAAACCCATCGATCTCCCTTTACAATATGGCTTTGGGTTATCTTCCAATGTAGTTTGAAAAACCTAGATCTATTCTTCTGCCATGGATACGTACGTATCATACCTCCAAAGCATCCAGATCGTCATGCTAGCTTTGTCCAATTCTTTCGTCAGTCCCATCACCCTTCTTCCCACATATATAGGGATGTCTTGCTCGACCATAGCCAAGTCAATTCAACCATGGCACATAAGTCTTTCTCATTTTTTGACATAACCCATGCAGACCCCGTTCTTCAGTACTCGTCTTTCTTGCTCGAAAAAAAAAAAGAAACCTTCTTTACTACCGAAATCAGCCCAGATCGGCTATGCTGTGAAAATTGGACACAACAACTCAAGTTCATCTTTGAAGAGTCGTTTTCGGCAACAAGTTGTCAAAAAGACAACTCCTTGGAGTCAATTTGAACGAGCTAATTAATATCTCATTCGTAAACTATATATGAAGCAAAAATGGAACTTTTCTCAATATATATAAACTCTTTTTGCTTTCATATATATATGTAGGTACGATAAGAGTATACGTGGACGTTTTGGTTGCAGAGTACAATCTACAGAACTTTTGGGTCGCTTTGACTTGGTGACAGATCAGATGCATTTTGGGGTATATTGTACGCAATGGCTTTATGCGCCATGGATATTATCAAGTAACAAGATGTACCTTTTGTGGGGTAATGGATGTATTGGTTTGTTGCATGTTTTTTAACTATGTCACAATATGCAAACTTGGAGTTGTAAACGTTACATTTACAGTCTATGAGAATGACTTGTGATTTAGACTTTCATATGTGCTATATATATAATGTTTTCTATGTGTGGTTGACAGGAAATAGATGATAATATTGAATGTTATTTAAACCTTTTAGGTTAATTTAGCAGGATAATTTAAAAATACTATTTTTTAGGGGGCGAGCAATACTTTTACGTTTGGGACAAAATCCGGTCGTAAATATGTAAACAACGAACAATCAAAACAATTCTATATGGTCAGTAATGAATGGAAATCCCGTCGGTAATGTTGTCGAATATTTAAGACGGAAAAAAAACCAGTCGTAGAAAGGCCAAAAAAATCCCGTCACAGAAATTGCACATAATCTGAACGGGAGGCAAACTCGTCGTAGATGGTCGTAAATATTTAGGACCGACCACGAAGCCCGTCATAAATAACCTCAGGTCTTTTACGACGGGTTGGTCGTAAATACCTTTTTACGGTGAGGCTTTTTGTGACGGCTTCTGACGGGAGCTAATTCCGTTGCAAATAAGCATTTACGGCGGCTTTCCTTTCAATTGCGACGGTATTTCCCTTCGTAAAAGAAAAAAATTCTAGTAGTGATTTTGTCCGTTGCTCTACCTATTAATTCATTGAAATCCCCCGTCTGCCATGTTTAATCATACAACCCAAATACTTTCCTAGTGATTCCGTGATGGGAATATTAAAAGATCCTCTAATCATATCTTTTAAATGGTTCGTAGTGTTCCTCGAAAAAATTAACTTGGATTTATGAAAATTAATCAGTTGGCCCGACATATCACAAAATTTTAAAATGATTTCTTTCAATTTAGTCACCGTTGTCACCTTAGCTTTGCAAAAAAGCAAGCAATCATCTGCAAAAAAAAAAAGCCTCGGGATTTTCAATGTTTGAGGGGAAATTTTAATTCCCAGACCTGTCTTAGCATCCTCAGACGCCTTCTCGAGCATATGGCTAAAAACATTCATACAAATTAAAAATAGGTAGGGAGATAAGGGATCCCCTTGTCTTAAACCTCTCGAAGGTTTAAAAAAGCCATATGTAGAGCCATTGAATAATAATGAATAGGAGACAGTATTCACACACTGCTCTACCAAGCTTATCCATTTTTCATTAAACCCCATTTTACCTAAACAGTCTCTTAGATATTCTATACGATCATATGCCTTTTCCATGCCGGTTTATCCACAAGCCATCCTGTTTTGGCCTTTGAGAGTTTAAACTTATGCATTATTTCCACTACAACAAAAAGGCTCTTCTACGACGGGTAAACCCATCTTAAATGGTCCTCTTCCCTTCGTAAATGAACAGTTACGACGAGATGCTGACCCGTCGTGAGCCGTCGTAAAAAGCCTCGCCGCAATTGATCAACTGCGACCAACCCGTCCTAGATGTACTTTTCATCAATTAAGACGGGACGTTTTACCCGTCGTAATTGTGCATCATCAATTAAGACGGGGTTTTCAACCCGTCGTAGTTGTATATCATCAATTAAGACAAGCTTTTTTTGCCCGTCGTAGTTGTATGTCATCAACTAAGACGGGGTTTCAACCCCGTCGTAATTGAGTATGTACCATTTATGGTGCGTATTTTCCCTTTTGTGAATGTCTTCCCAGTCAATTAAGACGGGTTTTACTCCCGTCGTACATGAGCATAACGAATTTGTGGCTATATTTCTGGTCAATTAAGACGGGTTTTATCCCCGTCGTAGATGGATGATCTGCAGTAATCAAAATATGTTTTTGCCTGTTATAAATGCTCTTATTGTGAGTGTTTACCATGTCAAAATTACTCTACATATTGGATTCAACAATTATATTACATTGCCTTTAATTTCCTCTAATACACGTGTCTTCAACCTGTCAATTTATAATACATTTTTACATAATTACTACAAGGAATAAAATGACAAATAATCATAACCTGTCAATTGATAATATCACTTAAATAATGATAATGTCTACAAATATATATGCCCAAACATAAGTGATTTAAGATATCATATAACAAAAAATCACCTAGGATATGAACTAAGATTAACCAAAAGTAATATACCAAAGAATGGCTTGAAGCAAGATTTTTAAAGGCCAATACCAAAAGGGCCAAACTTCACCTAGGCTATGAAGATTTATATGTACCAAAAGATTGACTGCAGCTCCTATACCATAAGTTGTAGCAAAATGAAGTGTCGACAACATTCTTAGGCCAAGACCAAAAGGGACAACTGCACCAAAAAAAAATAAAAATATTAATACACATAATATCGTTGATTATTTAGCACACATATGTATCAAATTAAAGAAGGGCACCAACACTTTGTTTGGGGATCCATTTGGGATTTATTTATCTACATAGATAGTTCACAATACCTTATTACACTCTACCATATATTCAAATCTTTGCTTTGTTAGAAAGATGAGTGACAAATAGAAACGTAGGCACATGTGACTTAGCAGCAAAAATCGCAGTGTCTACTGGCAAAACTCAATTATATTTCCATCCTCCTAAAGCAAGCCCTGATATGATATATAAACAAGCACAATCGTTTTTTCAAGCAGTATACCTGATATCCAAAAGCACCACCTTCCAATCCTCACTTTCAGCATTTTAATCTTTCAAGTTTTCATCAACCATTCATCCATGTCATCCATCCACCAATTACTTCTATTACTATGGTTTGTCACACTAAAATCTTGCATAAGTGCTCCTAGTAAATGGTATCATCCCTTAGACCCTCTAACCCCTAAAGAAATAGACAGAGTTAGGGTTACCATCCAAAACTCCCATCTAGGAAGAACCCTCCCAAATCTAACCTATCACTTTGTAGATCTCGACGAACCCAACAAAGAATCCGTCCTAAAATGGCTATCACCATCCTCAAACACGCCCACGACGAGGACCACCAAACCACGATTCCACCGTCGAGCCAAGGTGGTCCTGCGAGGTGGCGGCGAGACCCACGACAATTTTCACAGCAACAGAAAAGAAATTAAGCCAGAATGAGATCACAAAAGAATTTTCGTCCCAAGTAGCTACGTTTAACAACAATACAAGAAATACTCTTGTTACGGGAAAGACAAATCAGAGATAAACACATAAAAAAGAATATCAACAGTAATTCCAACATCTAACTTATAAATCATGCGTAAATCCTGGAGGACAACCCAAATGAATGAAAATTGAAGCCAAGAAAACGGTGACAAGAAGAGGATTCCAAGTTCATTGGGAGATTGCCACTATTATTGCAAACGGTGAGAAAGAAGAATAAATATCAAAAAAGGACTAACCTAATATGTCTTTGATTGAGCATTGCTGGAGTGCTCAAACAGTCGGAGAAGATGGCGTTGGATTGTCGGGTTCTTGTGGACAAATGCGCTCACTAAGTTTCTGGACAAAGTCGTATAGCTTGTCAATATCTTTTCTTTGACTAGCAATAACACTTTGATTATCAGCTTCAATTTTCTCAACATTACTAACTCTTGCAGTTAATTCGCTAATTAGTTTAGCTTTCTCTTGCATTTGAGCTCTAAGCTCTGCCTTACTCGGTGTAGGTCCTCTAAGAGTTCGAGGTGTAACACCATATCCAAAGCATGGTACACGTCCCTTATCTTGAGGCCCAAATGACTTCTCCACCAACTCTAACGTAGATAAGGATGGATCTTTTGTTGCGTTGTCCACTATCTCATCCTGTTCAAAATGTAAAATTATAAGAACTAACATAAATAATCACAGAGGTATAAAAATGTCAATAGCTTGTAAAAGCAATAGTTGGATATGTCATACATATACTTCTTGGTCTAGCTCATTCAAAGCACGAGCCTTTCCCAATCTGGATGCCATAAAAATTTCATCAAGGCTCGGTTCCTTGCCATCTTTGCCTCCCTATGAATAGATAAGAATTAAACTAAAAGGATTAGATTAAGACAACACTGTACTTAGTAAGCTATAGATACATAGAATTTAAGCCAAAGGCGCAATGGTTTAGAAGTAAAAACAGTTATACATACCAAGTCTTCATAGATGATTTGTTGAATTGGTTTGCTTCCAGTACGGGACTGCATGGTTAAATTAGCCCTATTCTCATAATTTTTCACACTCTGAATCTACAATTTACCAACATTTATTAGGTCATTAAAGAGCACCCCCAAAAAGATAGTATTGATAGGCATAGTAAGAGAAGGGAAAGATTAGGAACAATTCAAAATAACTAATAAGATTGGAGAGAAAATTATAAAATTACTTATATTGATAAATAATTGTGTTGGATGTAGACTTGGATGTAAATTTTCTATAAAAATACTTAGTACCTGAACTTCTGGGTCAGTGTAATGCTCTAATACTAGCCAATCCCAATCTTCTTTGATCAAACCCTTCGACATATTATTCGGTTTTAGTGCATCGTCTATGTTCGCGACATCTTTCAGGTGTAGTTGTTTCATTTCACCTCGCCATTTCTGCCATAGTCCCTTCACATAGCGCAGGACCTCAGTGCGAGCATTCTCAATACCTGTAAACTTATCCTACCACAGAAAAATATTTAAGAGATCAAAAAGTAAATAATGTGCATGATATTACTTATCCTAACAGTTCATATCAATTTTCATAACTTAACAATAGTTGACAATATCATGCCCTACCACGATAGCATCCCATAATTTGTCCAAACAATTACCACCAATTTCATTCCAGCTATGCACTTTTACCGGCACCATATTCCGATCACGAACAAGTTTACCAACATGTGATGCGAATGCTCTTTTTATTCCAATTGTACGATCTTAGGAAGTTAGATCTAACCGAGACTGGGCATTGTCTTTAGTCTTCCCCTTTGTATTCATAAGGGTCACAAGAATAATTTCAGACACATTCCTTTCAATATGCATGACATCTAAATTATGTCGTAATAAATTGGTGGCCCAATAAGGAAGCTGAAAGAAAATGCTCTTTTTATTCCAGTTATCTCCCCTTTTCTCATGATCTATTTTCACCTTCACATGAGGAGCTTTACTTAAGGGCATCCCCTCTAAGTCATCCACCTCTTCAAGAACACCAGTTCCATTTAGTGGTTGAGGAGCATCATCTAACTCGACATTGCCAAACCAATCCTTCTTTTTATGTCAACTATGATTCTTAGGCAGAAAGCGTCTATGGCGCATGTAAACTTGTTTTGCGCAATGCTTTAGCTTAAGAGAATGGGTGTGTTTGTGGCATACAGGACAAGCAAGTTTCCCTTTGGTGCTCCATCCAGATAAAATTCCATAGGCCGGAAAATCATTGATTGTCCATAATAAGCCTGCCCTCATCTTGAAGTTTTGACTCCTGCATGCATCATATGTATCAACTCCATACCATAACTCCAAAAGATCATCAATCAGTGGTTGCAAGTAAACATCAATAGCCTCACCAGGGCCCTCTGGGCCAGGAATAATTAAGGAAAAAATGAAATTAGATTGTTTCATGCAATTCCAAGGAGGTACATTATATGGGATAAGTATCACAGGCCAAATGCTATAAGGGATGGCGGAGTTAGAAAAAGGTTGAAATCCATCACTCATTAATCCCAATCTAACATTGTGTGGATCTGAGGAAAATGTCTTGTTAACTTCATCAAAACATTTCCAAGCTTTAGAATCAGGGGGTGCCTCATAATTCCATCTTTGATGCGTTCTTCTTCATGCCATCGCATCTCAGAAGCTGTCTTTGAACACATGAAGTGACGCTGAAGTCTTGCTTTAAGTGGGAAATGGCGCAATACCTTCACAGGTATTTTGTTCCCATTTGCCTTTCTTTTTTCCTCCCCACTATGCTCGTCTTCTCTCCACCTAGATGCCCCACAGACTTTACAAGCATCAAGCGGTCCATCATCCTTCCAAAATAGCATGCAATCATTTCTACATGCATCAATTTTGTTGTATGAGAGTCCAAGATCTTTAATGATCTTTTTAGCCTCATAATACGATTTGGCTAATGTCGAACCCGATGGCAAGAGCTCATCGTTCAGAAACTCCAACAACATGGTAAATGATTTATTACTCCATCTTCCAAGAGATTTGATGTGAAGTAACTTCATCATTGCAGACAACTTAGAGCATTTAGAGCTTGGATATGCGGGTTCCTGAAGGCTTTGTAACAACCTAAAAAATTTCATAGCATCAGCATCTGGTTGCTCCACAAAATCACCCATGCCCGAAGAGCCAAAGTCTACTGCTTGTTCATTAAGACCATGATAAATTGGAAATAGATCTCTAATCATTTGATCAGTCTCATCATCATCATCACCATCACCATCATCACCACCTTGACAACGTCCCTCTAATTCTTCACTGCTATGAAGATTCTCCTCCATCTCATCATCACTACTATCATCAGATTGTGGTTCATTGGCCATTTCTCCGTGATGGTACCAAAAAGTGTAACCTTCGAGGATCCCATACACTATGAGATGCATTTCAACTTCATCTCTTGTAAGCTCACTAGAGTTACAACACTTGACACATGGGCACTTTATCACTATGGTTTCTTTTCCTAACCATGTGAATGAATATGATAGGAAGTCCTTTACTCCTTGGTTGTATTCTTGACTAAGACGACCATTAGAAGAGAGAGTCATCCATTTTTTATTAGGTGCCATGACACTGCAAATTACCTATACATACACAATTAAATTAATTTCAAAGTAGATATTCGACAAAGGCTAGGAGGCGACACACTAAAATAATAGACACTCATTTAAACAAGGACAAAAACCACTAATGCCACATAATCAAGTATGAAACATTATCAAGTAACAATCTCAATAAAATATCACAAAATTAAATAGCCCAGGTACCAATACATATATAAATGTCTTTATTTAAACTTGTCTTACCATCTATACCATCAGCGGGAGTTGATTTGTACCCACTTTGTCCTGGAGCAAATAGGGATCTTCGAATCGGTTGTTTCTTCTCGGAAGATGATCCTATAGGTTTCCTAGAAACAGAACCCATGTTGGCTTTTCCACTACACTCTAGGTTACTAGAAGGTGGTTGTTCTGAAAGGTTATTTTGGGATATGACATCATTTTTATTAAAAAAGTTGTTTACAACAAATGGCAAATTAAGGTCGTCGCTAGGTTTATCAATCACATAGACATGCATTATTTTGCATTTCACAAGTTTGGGAGCCATATCAACAACCTCCTTATCCCCAAAAATCCGCCTTAACTCACTACCTATCCTAAAAGTCTTCCACCAAATCTCTTCTATGTTGCCCTCATACTTGCAATTATCCCTCAACAGTTTACGTAGGGTAGCTATCTTTTCATATGCATAGCTAAGGGTAGTACACCCAATTTCTCCAATATAATGGATTTTCATATCCCTTTTCTCAAACTTCCCCCCATAATGAAAGGACAATGTTATCTCAAAATTTAAAGACATCTGCAATAAAAATAAAAAAAATAACAAATATACCACATCGTTATTTCTTCTACCATGATATCACTAACAAGTTATTGGGATTTAACCGGCAATAACAAAAACCACTCGATCAAAATATATGCAATTCACAAGTAATTAAGCCAATGCACACATGAACAAGTCACATATTACTATCACATAAAAATCTTGAAAACCCCAATCTCACTATTGATTAAATTTGAGACAGCATGGCTGATTTGTAATTACCCTCAACATCAAAGTACATATACGAAGTCACATAGTTACATATTCGCCTGCTCTATTATTTAACTTGGCCATAAGAACCAATCTCACTATTGATTTGGGTACAAGCGCAATTTATACAATCATGAGAATGACATCATGGCAGCAATCATAGCATAAACCATCCAACTGAAACCATCCAAATCCAATCACACGTTAAACATAAACCTTAAAAAAACACAACAACAATCCAATTCCAATAATCCACAATGAGTTGAGTTACACCCAATCACTGCTTCTCCAACAAAGGAGGACTGAGTTCCAATGACAAGAAAAACATGATGAAAACAACCCAGAAAAACATGAAAAAAAGAAAACAGCCCAACAGATGCTAGGTAGAATTCCTTGAGAGAAGAATATGTTTCAACTATTTAAGGAAATATCTCTCAATTTTACACGCCATAAGTTAGGTAAAGAATGTGGGACTATACAAGACTTTCATTGTTGTCCAACACCTATACTTTCACCTCTGTCCTATGAACATTGACAGAATACGAACCCATTTTGGAAAGGTACCCAATTGGGATCATGGATATATACTTAATTCCACTCTAAGTTCACCTTGAAAAAAAGATTACCTTTCCAATGTAGCATTTTCCTAGGTAAAATTTCCCTTAATGTGGGAGGCTAAGGGGAAATTTTTTCCGAGAAAATCTTTCCCCTGAAAAAATTTTCATGCAATTCCTACCAAAGGCTCTCTAAGCGTAAAATCTGTTTTTAAAAGCATCTAGCTACAATATGATATACCAAAACTATAAACCTGAGCCACTTAATTATGATTGAGAATTTGGTAAGCCAACTTACACTTTTTAAGATTTTTTTTTAAACTTAATTAAAACAGGACCAATCACAAATTTTAACCATAGAGGACCATTCTATCAAAATATCTCCCTAGATTATCTGTACAAAGTATAAATTAAAGTAAAAATCCAAAGAGGGGCTACAAATCCAAGTGCCAAACGAGTTTAAAGAATGCCAAAGTTGGCCATCCAATATGTCGCTAGCTGTGTTCGCTTCACGGTAAATGTGGCCAATAGTAAAATCTTCCCATTGTATGATGAGCTTTTTAAAATAAGCATATCAATGAAGAACTTTTTCTCAATATATCTTCTAAGATTGTCTACTGTAATGATATTTTGAAATTCTACAAAAGGAAGCGCATAAAAAATTTCATGTGGTTGAAGGATAGGTTCTACTGTTCTGAGGACCATTCAAATTTTGCATGACATAGCTGAGGTAATACACTTCACTACCATCATGCTTGGAGTTTTCTTATATCGATAAATTAATTGACAGTAGCCAAACGATACAAGCTGGTAAGACGGTCCTAACAACAATCCACCAACCTTCAAGTAGGCTTTTTCACAAGTTTGATAAGCTGATCCTACTTGGGAAAGGAAGCTTGCTATACTTTTGAAAAGCATCAGAAGCAATGAATTATTTCTCATCCATAGGGTGTTTTCCCCCCTCAGAGCATTTCAGTAAAAGGTTGGCCAGTACTACTAGTTTGCAGATCGGTTTTGGCAGCCTGCGTTTGAAATGTGGAGGAAACAATGGAACACTCAGAGTTAAGAGAATTCAGGAGGAAAGGTGCATGCAAGGTGACCTGTAAATATTTATTTGTATTGGTTTGGTAGCTGTTTTTTTAAACCCCGCCAGAACGGAAAGTGAGATAGCAGCAATGTCTCCAGTTGTTGTTGTTGCGGCCTAAGATGTGCGCCGCAGCAAAGAAAATTTGTTGTGTAGATGGCAGTTGTTAATAGAATCTGCCCCCCCAGTATAGAGGCGTTATTATCATGTAGTAATCTGAATGTTCCCTTTGTATTATTGTGTTGTAAGCTTGGCAGGTTGGGGGAATTTTTCCCCTCTTGAATGACATAAGAAGCAACTTTGTGTCCCTTCAGACCCAGTGTGATATCTACACATACCTATGCACTGTTTAATTTTAATGTTTTCTGATTTTGGAACTAGTATTCATTTTGTCTAATGGCTTCCTTCGATCCTCATAGCTTGTGTTATATTCTTATACTTTAGTTTTCACACTTTTAAGTTCACCAAACATAAACATACACTTGAAAAACATCAACAAACAGTTGACGCATTATTTGAATTTCCAGGTCAACACAAATTGCAAATTCTCAGCCACCATGCTGACAGCTTATAAAGATGAGAGAACTTACAACTGCTTTGGCAATGCCCTCCAACTAGGGGCTCTTTGGTGACAGAAACGAGACAGATGGGAAGAACAAGAGAAACGAACAGACGCTTGGCTGAAACGAGATCAACAATGGTTGTTAATCCAGAAAAATTCAAACATTAAACCATCATATCCAATTTTAGAGTTAGAAAATAAATTACCTGGGAATTTGTTATCTCAATGCTAAACCCTAGCTAAACTCTACTGCTTTCTGAATAATTCTCCCACTCAAACAACAATATGCACTTCCAAAATACACCAATGCAAGGCTAATTTCAGGGCTTCATTCACCCCACACCCATCTCCCACTTTCGAAAATTAGAAAAAGGATGATAGCAATGACCACTGACGGAGAACAAAAAAAGGAGCGTCAAAGGAGAACCCTAAACGAACAGAACAGATTCATCTGAATTAAGAAACATCACTAGACAATTGTAGAACGAACCGAATGCGAAAATACTCTATAAACGAGAGTGAGAGACGAACCAAATGCCACATAAACGAGAGTGAGAGTGAGAGACGAACCAAAGAACAACGCAGATGAGAGTGAGAGACGAAGCAAATTGGCGACTGTAAATCTGCGATTGTAAATCGGCGAGAGATGAGAAGTCTTGCACAGAGAAGTCAATCGGCAATTGTAAATCTGCACTTCCAAATTGAGAGTGTAGACCTAACTAGCGCAGATGAGAGAGAATGAGGAGCAAATTATTTTTTAAAAATTTTAATTTAATTTTAGGAGTCAATTTTTTAACTTTTGAGTGAAATATTGCCCGCCTTGCCAAATTCTAAACCCCGCTTCATTTTTCAGTGGACAATTGCGACGGGTATTTGACAACAACTATGACAGGTATTAACGCCCGTCGTAAATGTGAAAATATTCTAGACGGGTTAATACCCCATCGTAATTGGGGATTCATCTACGACGGGTTTTATACCCCGTCCTAAGCAGTGGTAGTAAATAAAGACGTTTCTAGTAGTGTTCGTGAGTGATAAAAATGTTGTTATGGATAGATCTTCCTGGCAGAAAAGCACTTTGATAGGGTGAGATCAAATTCCCCAACATTGGTCTTAGTCGAGTCACCAGGATTTTTGCAATAATTTTATAAAAAGTATTACAAAGACTAATAGAAAAGCACTTTGATAGGATGAGATCAAATCCCCCAACATTGGTCTTAGTCGAGCCACCAGGATTTTTGCAATAATTTTTTATAAAAAGTATTACAAAGACTAATAGAAAAGCACTTTGATAGGGTGAGATCAAATTCCCCAACATTGGTCTTAGTCGAGCCACCAGGATTTTTGCAATAATTTTATAAAAAGTATTACAAAGACTAATAGGCCTGAATTGATTCGTTTAACTTGGATTGTCGACTTTTGGAATAAGAGTTACAAACGTATGATTTAACTCCTTGAGGAGACGTCCACTAGAAAAGAAATCTACGATATTATTTTCAATGATGTGCCATATATGTAGTCGGAATTGCTGTTAAAAACTCATTATCTTGATCTGAAATCACTTTAGGAATGTCTATGTTTTGTCGGGCATTAGTGTCGCATCCTTGTGATGTGAAGCGCTTTTTAAAATCTTGTACAAATTTATGTCCGATTTCCTCTTCTATTTCTAGCCAAACCGCATCCTCTGTTTTTATTTAGGATATCTCTTGTCGTTTTTGTTTTACTTTTGTATATGTATGTATACAGTATGTATGTATGTATAGAGTATATATATTTATGCATGTGTACACACATACACTATTGTGGCCCACACATATTGCGTAAGCAGTGACAATATTAGATCAAATTGTTAATTTTATCTTACATATATATGTCATATATAATTGATAGTTATCATAAAAGAAAAAAAATAGAATTAATGAATCCATGAATGATCATTTCATGCGGAACATTCATCAAGCAGTTAATTTATGTGATTCTTTTAATCTGAAAGAGGGGATGGAGGTAAGAAGCAAATTAAAGCAAAAATCAAGCAATAAAAAAAAAAAGACAAAAGGGATATCATAAAGGTGATGACAGCATGGGAGCAAAGTGTTATTTTTATTTATAGGATACAGCCCCAAACCGAGTTAACTAAAACCACCCCAAGACATGACAAAGAAAAGGAGGATGAACCAGAAAGAAATGTAATGGAACACACGATGATGTGCCTAGGTAGCTTTATTGTTGACAACAACATGCATGGCATGGAATATACCATCCTTAGATTGATGAGCATGCATGTATGATCACGATGATAACCATGCATGCATGAAATGAAACTAAGTGGTTTAGATGGTGTAGGACATGTGGCATGGGTGGTCCATGGTGCCACACATCATGGGGAGCTCCATGGCCATGTCCATGAGACGGCGGCTCATCCCGGTGGTCTGAGTGGACATCATCTGGTCAATCATCATTTCCATGGCTTGGCACTGGCAGGTGGAGCTGCCCATCTTACCCAGCTGAAGACAGCACTGGTTGAAGTGCATCCCTTGGTTCCTTCCGTACCTGCGTCCATGGCTGTACCTCATCTTCTCCATAAGGTACTCCTCGCACATGTCAGGCCACTGACCCCTCAGCTGCCTCCTGCACTGCCCACTCATCTGGTTCGAGTCCTCCAAGCTGGCCTGGCTCAGTACCACCATGGCTGCCATTGCTGCCACCAATATCATCATCTTCTTTGCTTCCATTTTTGGGGTGCTGCTTCGAAAGTCTGATGCTTTTTAGTGTTTTAGGATGTGTTTGTTTGGTGTTGATGGTGAGGATGAACATTGAGGGGTGATTTACTTATAGGGAAACTTGGTACGTTGCATGGTTTCAACGTGTCTTGCTGATGTGCATGTATCAATCTTGGCCTATTGTTGCCTTCTTTTGGCTTCTTTCATGAGTACCGTGTTGGTGACTTGACACCTAAAGTGGGCCCCCCGTGGCGATGTATTTGATGGCTTTGGTATGTGTTCAAGACAATGATCTCATACTTCAATTTCTCACCTAATCTTAAAACGGTTTTGCTAAACGTCTCCCCCAGAGCGATGGTTAAAATAAAATCTTATTCACTTTTTTATTATATAAATCCTATTTATATATATTATATGATTTACTTTTCAATATAATATACTGATTACCTAATTAAATCTAAAGAAATCTTATCACTATCTAATACATTTGATATTCCTAGTCCCGGTTAAATTTAAACATTTTTAACTTCTCTCTCACTGCACAAATCCTCCACAATTAATTATGTCTTCTTTTGTCTGCTACCATCAGGTCCATCATTTCACTACCCTTCGGCCTTCTCTCTCCTTCTCTCTCATGCTCAACTCCAAGCTCAACTTTCCCAAAACCCCACTTCAAGTTTTCAGAGAGATGGAGCTGGCAAACCATGTCTTCTCTCCTGATGTAACGATCAGGACACAAGCAGGGGACGATCGATGGAGATGAGCTCGAACGCCGAGTCCCGTGGCTTCGCTGTGATGAGCACCGACACGGTCGTCGCCGTTCTTATATCGATGAAATCGAAGAAATCGGAATCTGATGTTTATTTCGGGTTGGTTTCTTTCTAAGATTTTTTATTGCATGGAACAATAACCTCTCCGGAAGCTCCATACCCAGTAATTTACAGAAAGCTCAACACATCGCAATCACATCAGACTCCGATATCTCCGATTCATTGAATCCTTGTATCATTCATCATCTTTGGGTATGTATTCATCTTCTCAATCTTCTAATTTCGCCAATTTTGTTGTTTGGCCCATTACTCGGTTTGATTAATGGTGTTATGTATGATTGTGATGATGGAATTTTACGAGTCTATGATTAGTAGAATTTTATGATTTTGATGGTGGAATTTTATATAGCTAGTGGAGATTTGGTCCAATGAGAGCAACAACACATAGAGTAGCAGTGGGATGGTTAGTTGTAAATTGTAGTCAAAGAAGGGTATCAAAGCTGGGAGGGATGGACTTCCAGATTTATTCAATGGGTTTAGGGTATTATTAATCTGAGATGGACTTCCAAATTAATAGTCAATGAAGAGTATTATTAGTTGCCAAGGCTTTTACAAGGCTATATATTGAGGGTACCTATCAACTACTATTTTCTCTATCTTCCCAAATTTAAAAATGGCTATTAAGGAATGAAGAGAGTAATTTTGGTCACCACTTACCAATCACATGTGTCATATTACTGTTGTGACTTATTCTACCTAGCTACCCCTTCATGTTGCCCTCTTCTTGTGTTCTTGCATGTCCATCTCCTCCTTCACTTTCTCCCTGGCTACCATGTAATTATTCCTGAATCCACCACTTATTTTCTGCACTGTCTAGTAATTTAATCTACTTTCTACTTGAGCAGTGGCTAATGATCATTAAAAAGTAATTGTTGGTTTTCTAGGAATGGGGATTCTGGGGTTTGGTTGGATTGGAAATTAAATATAACTGATGAAGAAGAGGAACGGAGGTCTGCTCCGAAGCTCTCTAACGTGAAGGCAGCTGAAATACATAGATGTGGACATCTAGGTTTTGTATGTTGCAACCCAACCACTCTGAATTGTAACGCAGCATATATGTAAGTGTGCAAAGAGGATGGTGGACTTCATGTAGGGATTGAAAAGAGTCTAGTGTTTGCACAGCCCATTGCATATATGGGCAAGTTGTATCTGGGTTTATGGCCCATTTTGTTGGGATTGAAATAAATTGGGCTGGTGGGTGCCCGCTTACCGATCGAAAAAAAATAGAAGGTTTTTAGAGGTGTAAAAGCTTAAATAGGCTCAGTATGGTAGACTCTACCTAATTCACAAACACAAAATATACTCTAAATGAGAAAATGGATTGAAGATAGGTAGTACTCTATTGGAACTCAAAACAATCGGTATTTCTTCAATCACAAAGACATGATTGAGTCTTGTAAAAACCAAAAAACTAAATGACAATCTCAAAGTATATTTTAGAAAGAAATATAAAGTAGTCCTGTGCTACCTAATCCTTCAAACAAAAGATAGGATTTAAACCTATGTCACTTGCTGAAACCTTCTGCTTCTTCTGAAAAATGTGTGCATTCTCTTTGTCGGGACATGTTGGCTTAGTCTGACCAAGTTGTTTGCATATTGAGCACTTTTTGGTTTGCTTGTTAGCCAATTCTTTTCCACCTTTGAAACGTACTTTCCTTGGACGCCCTTTTGTTTTTGATTTAGGTGGGCACAAAATATTATTTCCATCTCTCACATCTTCCACATTAATCTGAGTAGGCTCTTCTTGTCGAACTTCCTCCCCTACAAATTCTTGTGCTTCACCACTGCTTTCAGACACATTTGAATGCCAGCGCCAAGGTAGATAAGATGCTGGAATCTGAAAACAATCCTTTTGAATGAACACCCGTAATATATGACGACAAATTATGCCCCAAAATTCAAAATTCTTGCAGCTACATATAATGCATTGTTTCCATCCCAGAAGACCTTACGCATTCTACTATCTGAATTGTAGTGCCTTAAGACAAATTCATTTCTTTCAGCATAGACAAATGAATATTGGCTTGCTCTTTCAAGTTCTACTTTAAACTTTTTGAAAGCAAATGGTGTGAACACTTGAGAAACTTGTTCTTCAAGTGGGGACCTTGTTTTCAAAGAAGTAGGCCTAATTGTAGAAGTCATGTGGTTGTGTGCACGCTTATTCTCAATCTCTTTAATTGCAACACCCATCTGAAAATATTAAAGAAGAATATATATATTAGTGTTTCAAACTTGATCTATTAGGAAAAATTAGAGAAGAATACATATAATATGAAAGAAAGAAAGAAATGGTACAAACCTGTTTAAATAAATCTGTCAGACTTGTGTGAGAAGAAATAAACCTTTTGTTGAATGCGTTTGTACTTTCTGACCTGCCTATAGTTGTCATCCCTCCAAAAAAATGATCACGAAGATAAGCTGGTGCCCAGAAGTGTCTGATTTCATATAAACCTGTAACATGCTTATTGTTTTGCAAGCTATACTTTTGGATGGTTAAATGCCAATTATACTCAAATTCCTCGGGGCAATCCATCCTGTATAACGTATAAAAATCAGCACACCATTTTTGGTAATCACTGCGAAGAAGACCTGTGAACCAAGCACTAAACTTCGATGTGATATGCCAAATACAAAAGCTATGTTTTGTAGTTGATAATTCGGCTGCAATTACTTCAGACATCCATGGGTCTTGATATGTTATAATAGTCTTAGGAGGTTTTCTCATTACTTCAATGAAAGTCTGCATTTGGGTGATAGCACAGTGTTAAATAAAAATCATGGTTCACAAACCTCTTAAATAATCTAATTAGTAATCTAAATCAATGCAAAAATCCAGAAGTTGATGTAATTTAAATTCTTTAATAATCTAAATAAAAATCCTTTAATTAAAACCACACCTTGACAACTTCAAGTTATCATCTAAATCACTGCAAATATATTTCACATCATAGCCTGTAAATAGATACTAAATTAAAGTTGATCTAAGGTGAAACAATCACTTAATTCTGGTTCAAGCATGCTTAGCAAAATAACAAAACAATCATTAGTTTTGGTTAAAGCCATCAAGTCTGGCCGAAACATCTCTAGTAAATTGTGGTGCCAATAATATCACAAGAACACTTTGGTAATATCAAATAGCTAGGAAATGAATACCTTCATAAGCCAGTTAAATGTAGACATGGTTTCATTGCGTAAAAGTGCACACCCAAATAAAACTGTGCTTCCATGGTTGTCCATGCCAGCGAATATTGCACAAGGCATATCATATGCATTAACTTTGTAAGTAGTGTCAAAGACGACTGCATCACCATATTTGCTATACCACTCAAAACACTCAGCAGGACACCAAAACAAGTGCTCAAGTCTACTTTCTTCATCCATGGTGTAGGCATACTGAAAGTTTTTATTTTCTGCCTTTGCTAATTTCATCCATTCAATCAAGTCCATTGCATCATCTGAGCCAATCATTTTCTTCACTTTAGTAAAAAGATTACGGATATCCTTTTCAATGAATGGAAGTCCCCCATGTTCAACATTTGATTCAAGCTCCATAAGTCGGATGATTTGTCTGACTGA
The DNA here is from genome assembly GCA_029582165.1 of Portulaca oleracea. Classification (NCBI taxonomy): domain Eukaryota; kingdom Viridiplantae; phylum Streptophyta; class Magnoliopsida; order Caryophyllales; family Portulacaceae; genus Portulaca; species Portulaca oleracea. The sequence goes on from CM055876.1 coordinate 11,492,205, forward strand.
AAGTCCAGCTTCCTTGTATAACAAAATTTTCTTTTCTTCTTCAGGTGTGATTCTTCTAATAGATGGTAGTAAGCGGGATTCTTCGGGCGTAAAAAGATCATGGTTGTGCTCTTTGACGAATCTTGTTACATGCCATTCTTCAGGAAATATTTCAAAAGATCTCCTGAAAGTGATACGCATATGAGCGTTGCACTCACATCTGGAAGATTCTCTATTTCGCGAAACTTTGGATGGATCAAGTATCTTGATTGGCTTCTTCCTAGGGGTGAGCAAAAATTCCGGGAATCCCGGTCCCGTCCCGGTCCCGGTCAAATCACGGTCCCAAAATCCCGTTCCCGGTGGGACCGGGACCGGGAGTGGGACTAAAAATGAAGTCCTAGTCATCAACGGGACCGGGAGTGGGACTTAACCTCATTTCCCAGTCCCGGTCCCGATCCCGGTTTATATATATATATATATATATATATATATATATATATATATATATATATATATATATATATATAACAAATTAAGTGACTTCATATGATTAATAAACTTGTTTAGTTTAATTTGTATTCGCTCTTTAAATTTATTTTATTTTTTATTATTTCAACTTAGCATTTTTTTCCGGAAAAAAAACGTTACGTATTAGATATTAAAAAGTGACTATATAAACAAATTGGCGTCGACGTTTGTGAAATTAGAGAAAACTTGTGTAATTTATGTTGGTTTTTAATGGAAATAAATTAAATAATTGGTGAAAAAAATTAGGAAACCGAGACTAAAAGTTTCCCGGTTGATTTCCCGGTCCCGGTGGGAGTGGGAGCGGGAGCAAATCTTTGATCCCGGTCACAACCGGGACCGGGATCGGGACCTCCGAAAATTACCGGGATCCCGGTCCCGCTCACCCCTACTTCTTCCTTCCTCGATGGCAAGCAAAATCAATCCTCACTATCTTGTTGTCTTTTTTCTCAAATCGATCTTTGCAGATGGAAAAACCATACTTTTAGGCATAAATTTTGTAGAACATTTGAGCTTCTTCTTCAGTATTGAATGTTTGACCTATAAAAGGTTCATTTATTTCCCTTGGTGGGATTTTGTTTAAGTCAATATCCATGTGTAATCTTCATAATATATGAAACTGATTTATGAGAAAGAGAATGATAATAACAGTACGTGGTTGGCCGAGTGTATGGTGTTTTATAAGTCTTCAAAATGGGTACTGTAGAAGATAGGTCTAATGTAGGGTTCTGATTTGGCGGCATATGGGTTTGATTTAGGACTTTGAGTTGGCGGCAAATCTTCTCCAAGGCGCTAGAAAGTGTACTTGAGACTCCATCCATACACACTTAGTTCAATATTTAATTTTTGGAATTCAATTATACACTCATTCCATAAGATATACAAGATAATCAGTTTTATATGTTATTTCCAAATTTACAATTATCAATCTTATATAAAATATTTATTAGATAGTGATAATATTTCTTTAGATTTAATTAGGTAATCAGTATATTATATTGAAAAGTAAATCTTATAATATATATAAATAGGATTTATATAATAAAAAAATTGATAAGATTCTATTTTAACCATCGCCCCCGGGGCGACGTTTAGCAAAACCGTATATTATAAGATATTATATCGCTATCTTAACTGAGTTCTGTGTGTTCTAAATCAAACCCATATGCCGCAAAATCAGAACCCTACATTAGACCTATCTTCTACAGTACCCATTTTGAAGACTTATAAAACACCATACACTCGGCCAACCACGTACTGTTATTATCATTCTCTTTCTCATAAATCAGTTTCATATATTATGAAGATTACACATGAAAATTGACTTAAACAAAATCCCACAAAGGGAAATAAATGAACCTTTTATAGGTCAAACATTCAATACTGAAGAAGAAGCTCAAATGTTCTACAAAATTTATGCCCAAAAGTATGGTTTTTCCATCCGCAAAGATCGATTTGAGAAAAAAGACAACAAGATAGTGAGGATTGATTTTGCTTGCCATCGAGGAAGGAAGAAGCCAATCAAGATACTTGATCCATCCAAAGTTTCGCGAAATAGAGAATCTTCCAGATGTGAGTGCAACGCTCATATGCGTATCACTTTCAGGAGATCTTTTGAAATATTTCCTGAAGAATGGCATGTAACAAGATTCGTCAAAGAGCACAACCATGATCTTTTTACGCCCGAAGAATCCCGCTTACTACCATCTAATAGAAGAATCACACCTGAAGAAGAAAAGAAAATTTTGTTATACAAGGAAGCTGGACTTTCAGTCAGACAAATCATCCGACTTATGGAGCTTGAATCAAATGTTGAACATGGGGGACTTCCATTCATTGAAAAGGATATCCGTAATCTTTTTACTAAAGTGAAGAAAATGATTGGCTCAGATGATGCAATGGACTTGATTGAATGGATGAAATTAGCAAAGGCAGAAAATAAAAACTTTCAGGATGCCTACACCATGGATGAAGAAAGTAGACTTGAGCACTTGTTTTGGTGTCCTGCTGAGTGTTTTGAGTGGTATAGCAAATATGGTGATGCAGTCGTCTTTGACACTACTTACAAAGTTAATGCATATGATATGCCTTGTGCAATATTCGCTGGCATGGACAATCATGGAAGCACAGTTTTATTTGGGTGTGCACTTTTACGCAATGAAGCCATGTCTACATTTAACTGGCTTATGAAGGTATTCATTTCCTAGCTATTTGATATTACCAGAGTGTTCTTGTGATATTATTGGCACCACAATTTACTGGAGATGTTTCGGCCAGACTTGATGGCTTTAACCAAAACTAATGATTGTTTTGTTATTTTGCTAAGCATGCTTGAACCAGAATTAAGTGATTGTTTCACCTTAGATCAACTTTAATTTAGTATCTATTTACAGGCTGTGATGTGAAATATATTTGCAGTGATTTAGATGATAACTTGAAGTTGTCAAGGTGTGGTTTTAATTAAAGGATTTTTATTTAGATTATTAAAGAATTTAAATTACATCAACTTCTGGATTTTTGCATTGATTTAGATTACTAATTTGATGATTTAAGAGGTTTGTGAACCATGATTTTTATTTAACACTGTGCTATCACCCAAATGCAGACTTTCATTGAAGTAATGAGAAAACCTCCTAAGACTATTATAACATATCAAGACCCATGGATGTCTGAAGCAATTGCAGCCGAATTATCAACTACAAAACATAGCTTTTGTATTTGGCATATCACATCGAAGTTTAGTGCTTGGTTCACAGGTCTTCTTCGCAGTGATTACCAAAAATGGTGTGCTGATTTTTATACGTTATACAGGATGGATTGCCCCGAGGAATTTGAGTATAATTGGCATTTAACCATCCAAAAGTATAGCTTGCAAAACAATAAGCATGTTACAGGTTTATATGAAATCAGACACTTCTGGGCACCAACTTATCTTCGTGATCATTTTTTTGGAGGGATGACAACTACAGGCAGGTCAGAAAGTACAAACGCATTCATCAAAAGGTTTATTTCTTCTCACACAAGTCTGACAGATTTTGTTAAACAGGTTTGTACCATTTCTTTCTTTCTTTCATATTATATGTATTCTTCTCTAATTTTTCCTAGCAGATCAAGTTTGAAACACTAATATATATATTCTTCTTTAATATTTTCAGATGGGTGTTGCAATTAAAGAGATTGAGAATAAGCGTGCACACAACCACATGACTTCTACAATTAGGCCTACTTCTTTGAAAACAAGGTCCCCACTTGAAGAACAAGTTTCTCAAGTGTTCACACCATTTGCTTTCAAAAAGTTTAAAGTAGAACTTGAAAGAGCAAGCCAATATTCATTTGTCTATGCTGAAAGAAATGAATTTGTCTTAAGGCACTACAATTCAGATAGTAGAATGCGTAAGGTCTTCTGGGATGGAAACAATGCATTATATGTAGCTGCAAGAATTTTGAATTTTGGGGCATAATTTGTCGTCATATATTACGGGTGTTCATTCAAAAGGATTGTTTCCAGATTCCAGCATCTTATCTACCTTGGCGCTGGCATTCAAATGTGTCTGAAAGCAGTGGTGAAGCACAAGAATTTGTAGGGGAGGAAGTTTGACAAGAAGAGCCTACTCAGATTAATGTGGAAGATGTGAGAGATGGAAATAATATTTTGTGCCCACCTAAATCAAAAACAAAAGGGCGTCCAAGGAAAGTACGTTTCAAAGGTGGAAAAGAATTGGCTAACAAGCAAACCAAAAAGTGCTCAATATGCAAACAACTTGGTCATACTAAGCCAACATGTCCCGACAAAGAGAATGCACACATTTTTCAGAAGAAGCAGAAGGTTTCAGCAAGTGACATAGGTTTAAATCCTATCTTTTGTTAGAAGGATTAGGTAGCACAGGACTACTTTATATTTCTTTCTAAAATATACTTTGAGATTGTCATTTAGTTTTTTGGTTTTTACAAGACAAAATCATGTCTTTGTGATTGAAGAAATACCGATTGTTTTGAGTTCCAATAGAGTACTACCTATCTTCAATCCATTTTCTCATTTAGAGTATATTTTATGTTTGTGAATTAGGTAGAGTCTACCATACTGAGCCTATTTAAGCTTCTACACCTCTAAAAACCTTCTATTTTTTTTCGATCGGTAAGCGGGCACCCACCAGCCCAATTTATTTCAATCCCAACAAAATGGGCCATAAACCCAGATACAACTTGCCCATATATGCAATGGGCTGTGCAAACACTAGACTCTTTTCAATCCCTACATGAAGTCCACCATCCTCTCTGCACACTTGCATATATGCTGCGTTACAATTCAGAGTGGTTGGGTTGCAACATACAAAACCTAGATGTCCACATCTATGTATTTCAGCTGCCTTCACGTTAGAGAGCTTCGGAGCAGACCTCCGTTCCTCTTCTTCATCAATTATATTTAATTTCCAATCCAACCAAACCCCAGAATCCCCATTCCTAGAAAACCAACAATTACTTTTTAATGATCATTAGCCACTGCTCAAGTAGAAAGTAGATTAAATTACTAGACAGTGCAGAAAATAAGTGGTGGATTCAGGAATAATTACATGGTAGCCAGGGAGAAAGTGAAGGAGGAGATGGACATGCAAGAACACAAGAAGAGGGCAACATGAAGGGGTAGCCAGGCAGAATAAGTCACAACAGTAATATGACACATGTGATTGGTAAGTGGTGACCAAAATTACTCCCTTCATTCCTTAATAGCCATTTTTAAATTTTTGGAAGATAGAGAAAATAGTAGTTGATAGGTACCCTCAATATATAGCCTTGTAAAAGCCTTGGCAACTAATAATACTCTTCATTGACTATTAATTTGGAAGTCCATCTCAGATTAATAATACCCTAAACCCATTGAATAAATCTGGAAGTCCATCCCTCCCAGCTTTGATACCCTTCTTTGACTACAATTTACAACTAACCATCCCACCGCTACTCTATGTGTTGTTGCTCTCATTGGACCAAATCTCCACTAGCTATATAAAATTCCACCATCAAAATCATAAAATTCTACTAATCATAGACTCGCAAAATTCCATCATCACAATCATACATAACACCATTAATCAAACCGAGTAATAGGCCAAACAACAAAATTGGCGAAATTAGAAGATTGAGAAGATGAATACATACCCAAAGATGATGAATGATACAAGGATTCGATGAATTGGAGATATCGGAGTCTGATGTGATTGCGATGTGTTGAGCTTTCTGTAAATTACTGGGTATGGAGCTTCCGGAGAGGTTATTGTTCCAAGCAATAAAAAATCTTAGAAAGAAACCAACCCGAAATAAACATCAGATTCCGATTTCATCGATATAAGAACGGCGACGACCGCGTCGGTGCTCATCGCAGCGAAGCCACGGGACTCGGCGTTCGAGCTCATCTCCATCGATCGACCCCTGCTTGTGTCCTGATCGTTACATCAGGAGAGAAGACATGGTTTGCCAGCTCCATCTCTCTGAAAACTTGAAGTGGGGTTTTGGGAAAGCTGAGCTTGGAGTTGAGCATGAGAGAGAAGGAGAGAGAAGGCCGAAGGGTAGTGAAATGATGGAACTGATGGTAGCAGACAAAAGAAGACATAAGTAATTGTGGAGGATTTGTGCAGTGAGAGAGAAGTTAAAAATGTTTAAATTTAACCGGGACTAGGAATATCAAATGTATTAGATAGTGATAAGATTTCTTTAGATTTAATTAGGTAATCAGTATATTATATTGAAAAGTAAATCTTATAATATATATAAATAGGATTTATATAATAAAAAAGTGGATAAGATTCTGTTTTAACCATCGCCCCCAGGGCGACGTTTAGCAAAACTGTATAATATATATATATATATATATGGGGTGTTTGGCTACCCTGTTTTTTGGGTAGCTTTTAGCTTTTTGGATAATTTTTAGCTTTTTGACCAATGTTAAAAACCTACTTGAGATGTTTGGTAAGTAGCTTTTTACTTTAGCTTTTTGGAACCAATAAGCTAGTTTCCAAAAAGCTATTTGATGGAGATTTTTGAGTTAGCTTTTCACAAAAAACTACTTTACCAAACACTTTTCTTATAATCAGCTAACCCAAATAGCTAAATCAAACAGCTAATCCGAACAGCTATCAGCTAACAGCTACCAGCTATTAGCTAGTTGCAAAACAGGGTTATATATATATATATATATATATATATATATATATATATATATATATATATATATATTTCTGGGTATATAGGGTGAGGATCGAAATATGTGGATTCCAATGAGGACATTTTGGAAATTCTATAATTGATTCTATTTAATTTTTTTATAAAAATCATGTAATATTAATGTGTATACATTAATGTGTGCATGATGACATTGATGACTTTTTTCTTTTCCTTTTTTTTCATATGTACTATTCTTTTTATTTTTCATTGTTGTTTTTTTCTTTATTATTTTAAATATAAGATCAGTAATATTTTCAATAACACGTGTGATTCGGTAATATTTTTAATAATACATGTAGTTTATTCGCGTCTCGTGCAACACACGGATCTGAGTACTAGTGATAATTAATACTAAGAAAAAGCTAGAGTCAAAAGTCAAAAGAATTTTTTTTATTTTTTTACATAGGTAAGTAGTTCAACCCATTGGGCCCCAGCTCAGGGGTACAACCCGACAAGCTTGTAGCGGACAGGGTATGGGGGATGTCAATGGCCAAATGATGGGCCCCACTCCAACCCACGACACTCTCCGAAATGATAAGGGAAGAGATGTCGTCTCCAGGATTCGAACCCTGGACATTTGGGGTAGGAGGTGGACCTCTTGCTACTCAGGTGAAAGGTGATTGGCAAAAGAAATATTAATTTGATGAATGGTAAGACATTTAAAAAGTGTTTTGCGACAAGACTCATATCATCACTCCACCATTTCTCCTATTATTAATTATATTATTATATATTGAGTTAAAATAAAATAATGTGATTGAACTCTATAACTACAATATTCCATGTAAATTGCATAAATTTAAGTTATTTTTTATCTATTTTTTATTATATATTTAGAAAAATACATAAAATATGTCTAACGGATAAGATGGATTCAATTAGTGATCATTTGTAGTCATTGACATAGCCAATACATTCAAAGCTTCTTATAATTGATAACTAATACTTATTATTCAAAAACAAGTGTCAAAAATAATAAGAAACTAGCCTACACCCTTGCATTGCACGGGACAGTTAAATTACATATTTTATGAAAATATTTTTAATTTATTATTCATCATTTATGGATAAAGATATTTATGAGTGACACTGTATCTGTAGGAAAAAACTTGACTGACTCACTGAGTCAAAAACTCACCCATGTGATAGAGTGACTTGGCAATTACTAGTATACTATTTCATTTTAAATTTAATTTAACTGTAGTTAAATTTATCTGTTCGTCCATCAAAGAATTTATGTTTCCAATATTCATTAAAAATTCTTGTACCTGTTCAAAAGTCTAAACCACACTTTTCATTTCAGATCCATAAAACCTTTCAGCTTTCCATTGCCTAAAAAACAAGACCTCAACTTTCATTCTCTTGCCCACCAATTCCCTGCTTAACCACCACTGCCAGCCACCACTTGACCACCAGCACCACTCGAACCGCCACCATCTACCCAAAAATATTGCTGTCGGGCCGGGCTCGCTCAGTGGTCGAGCTCGAAATGGGGTTGAACTGGAACAGGCAAACATTAGAAAAACAATAATACGAACGTCCGCTGCCGGCCTCCGAAACCCGCCGCAAACACCACCGCCGGAGACGACGGCCTTCCGAAGGCCTCCGACGTCCTCCGAGCGACGAGCAGCAGCCCCTGGACATAACGGGGGGGTTTGATGACTAATGAACCTGACGGCGACAACGAAGGTGTGAGGCGGAGATGCTACGGTGTCTGTGAGAGCTTCCGGAATATGCGACCCTCGGATGAGTGTTAGGGTTTGAAACTTGAAACTTGAAACTGTGTATTTGTCTACTTGAATCGATGTAGACAGTGGAGAATTAATTTTTTTGGGTTTTGGGTTGTTTCTGAATCCTTCCTACTTGAAAATTTTGACAATTAAAATATAATTTCATTTTGGTGGGACTTGAAATTTTTGGGTTTTGACTAATTTTGGCTCCTAATTGAAAATTTTCAAAGTTAAAAAAATAATTTCATTTTGGTGGGACTTTTAAATTTTAGAAAACTCAACCAAAAAATAGTTAAAATAAGTTAAAATAACAGACAGAGAGTGAGATGGAATGGTGGAAGGATGGATGACGTTTGATGGTGACCTTCCAGGCAAAGAGATGAAGATGAACAAGTGGGAGGGAGAGAGAGAGGGAGGAGGGGGATAGATGTGGGGAAGTGTAAAAATTGTCATCTCAAATTAATATTGTCATTTTTGGTAACTATGAAATCAAATTTCAAAAATTTGAATTATAGATTTCTCAGTATATATAATGACTTGCTATATAAAATTATCATCATTATATTCGTAATGAAAAGTATTGTCATAAAAGTATAATATTATAATTGTTAATAATATACTCACTTCGTTTTTTTATTTGTCTTTCACGCTTTTTAAAGTTCGTCTTTAATCAACAATTTCACACATAATACTTTTATAAATATCTATGATATTATACTTTCCTAATAGTATTTTTTATAATGAATCTAACAACATCAATTTTGTATGATGAATCATTGTATAAATTAAGATATTAGCGATCAAAGTTTTTAGCACAATTACCAAAGTGACAATTAAAACAACGGAGGGAGTATTATGTAAAAAATTATCAATCAAAGACAGAAATTAAATACCGCAAAAGTTAAACTATAATAATTAATTAATATGGAATAGAGGAAGTAACAATTTAATATTATTTTAATGAAAATTAAAATTTTCTATGGCAAAATTAAAGTAAACTTAATAACTACGGTTAAATTTATTTTGAACAATCTCTTATACTACCTCCGTCCTTGATTAATTGTCCATAAAACTACTTTCACAATACCACGAAATATAGGGAATGTAGCAAAAAGATTGTACATTGTCAAAAATATCCTTAAAAATACCCTTGGAAAGGTGTAAAAAGGGCATTTATAACGGATATAAAGGGAATTATAGTTATTGGAAATGTAAAAGTTAGGTAATTGGACAAATAAAAAGGGACAGAGAAATTTGGTAATTGGACAAATAAAAAGAGACAGAGAAATTAGGTAATTGGACAAATAAAAAGGGATAGAGGTAGTAATTATTATAATTAATATTAATTTATTTTAAATAATCTCTTGTAGTAGTTATGATTAATATTTACTTAAATCAAATTGAAATCTATTTCTTTCCATTCATTTTTTGTAATTACTTGCACTAGTTTCTTGTATTGCTTACAGTTATCTCTCGTAATAATCATTCACTCCATTCTTTTGTAATTGTCAAAATACATATTTTTTATCCGCTTATATTCATCAATTTTGAAATTTTGATTGTCAAATTACCTATTATTTTTCAGTAGGGTACCCTATTCATCAGTACCCGACATGAGATTGTTTATTATCCATAGAAACATGGTGACATTAAGCATTACTCCCTCCATTCCATATTAATTGTTATAATTTTGACTTTCATGATTTCCATTGTCAATTTTAAATTGATAATTTCTTATATAATACTCCCTCTGTCTCATATTAATTGACACTTAAACTAATTTTTTTTTGTCCCAAAATAATTCTCACTTTTCATTTCGCAATACCTAATTTAATTATTTTAATTTTAATAATCATGTTAACTTTTTACCTTTTCAATTAATAAAAACTATTTATACTCACATTCTCTCACTAACTACACCTTGGTATCCGAAAAAAATACCTTGGAAAATAGTGTTATTTAATTATATAGGTAGTTTTTTTAGTTAAACATTAATATGTGAAAATTTTCAAAATATAACAATTAACATTGGTAGTTAACAATTGCAATATTATACTTTTATGATAGTATTTTTCATTAGAAATCTAATGGTGGTAGTTATATGTAACAACCCATTAAATATATTATTTGTCACTTAATTAACTGTTAAGATCTCTAATATCACTCTCTAATTGATAATTTCTTATATACTATTTTATTAGCAATTACAACATTATATTGGTTATGTTCTTTTCTGGAGTTGGTTAAGTAGCTATGCGTATAAGCTATACCACATTGTACTTTGAGGGTGTTAGACAATAATGTACTAAATTTTTTTTCTTGGACAATAATATATAGAACTAGGGTGTTAGACAATAATGCACCTAAATTGATTATGACGGTGGTTGATATCGCGATATGCGTGTAGTATCACAAGTGATTCTGCTTTCTACGCACCAAAGTAATCTCTTATGTAATCGATAAATCATTCGAGTTTTGGTTGAAGACTTTAAAACTATTTCTAGTCACTAACGAAATTAAAACAAGCAACTACTCACACAATTTACGTGATTCATCAATGAGAAAAAAACGTTCAGGGGATAAATCCCAAGTCACTTTATGAATTAAATAAGTGGATTGAACATGTAAGTCACTAATTTGATACATTTTAGGGTCGATAATCACATAATGTCTTTCGTAGTGAACTTTTGGCAATGAAACAAATTGCTTAGTAAAATCAATCACCTACTTTCGTGGTTATTTCAATTTTATCTAAGTTAAATATCGAATTATCACAAGATCCCTAATTACAAAATCTCCTTTATCTAGTTCATTTTATACCCTTAGTTTAATACAAAGGTTCCGATTATCGAATTTATATGTTCGGTATTTTATTCAACAATTTAATTCCCTATTCTTGATGGCTAATTAAAAATAATGACAAACATAATCATATGATAAAATAAAATGCATTCAAACTATATAAACGACCTTGTTCAATCCAACAAAACTTAATCCACGAAAGAAACTAAAGTTAAATAAAAAATAATAATTTTGATATATTAAGATATTTGACAAAAGCTATAAAAAATTATCAAAAGTTATTAAATTTAACTTTAACCAGTTATTTTTTACCCATTTGACAAAACCATAAGGCCATGATAGAGATGTGTAGAATTGAGAAAGCAAGGTGTAGAAGAGGATACTTTTTATTTTTTTTTTTTTTTTTGCACAAAAAGCAGAGGAAATGTAGTTTTGAGTACTCTATTTCCCTCTAAATTTTCACTAAAATCATACCACTAAAAAAATCGAAAAGTCTCTCCATCATTCCTTTAATTTCCCATATAAAAAAAATCTCACCAAAATAAAATTTAAAAATAGTCATATTCCCTCCAACTTAAATTTCTCAAAATTTTAAACAACACTCACTAATAGTTATTTCATTTCCCTCTCTACCAATTTTTCTTAAACTTGAACTAATCAAAATTAAAAATCTAGAAGGCATTGCTAGTTAGAATTTTAGAGAAGAGGAAAACTAGTGGGTACCAAAAATTTAATTAGACATTTTGTTTCACTCCTAAAACTAAAATTTAAAAATTGTCATATTCCCTCCAACTTAAATTTCTCAAAATTTTAAACAATACTCACCGATAGTTATTTTATTTTCCTCTCTACCAATTTTTCTTAAACTTGAGCTAATTAAAATTTAAAAACTGGAGGGAATTGCTCGTTAGAATTTTAGAGAGGAGGGAAATTGATGGGTACTAAAAATTTAATTAGACATTTGATTTCCCTCCTAAAATTAAAATTTAAAAATTGTCATATTCCCTCCGACTTAAGTTTCTCAAAATTTTAAACAACACTCACCAATAGTTATTTTATTTCCCTCTCTACCAATTTTTCTTAAATTTGAACTAATTAAAATTAAAAATCTGGAGGGAATTACTTTCATTCCCTATTTGAATCAAACAAAAATATATAATTATCAAATTTCATTCCATTTCTTAAAGTTATTGGATTTCATTCCATTTCATTCCTTCTTATGAACCAAACATGTCTTAAATAATTTATTTTACAACCCTAACTCAAAATTAAAAGTAAAAAAAAAATCAAAGAGGGTACAAACGTACAATAACAGCTTGAATTGAAAAATTAGTCTTGCTAAGATAAAAAGTGATAAAACGAAAGAAAAATCCGGTTTATCAAAAAGAAAGAAAAAGAAAGAGGGTACACGGACACCCTTGGCCAAAGAAAAATTTGTAATTTTATAATATTATTGCCGCATTAAGGCTATATCTTATGGTGTTCTTGAAAATGAAGAACACATAGTACAAATATAGTACCAATAATAATATTTTAATGGGTGATTGGGTATGGGTATTGCTTATGGTGAAATATGATATGAGGAATGAGGTAAGGAATATGTGGGGTAGGGGATAATATTTTAATTATATTGTTGGACCCACTTATATATTTACAAATTATTTATATGAATTAATAATATTGAATAATTAACAATAGATAAAATTAAAATATAATAAAAAAGTTTTTCAAAATATATTTATATAAATTTACAAAATAAAATTAATTTTTATTTTTTTCAAAAATTATCAAATATAGTCATTACATAGTTATTATCAAATTAATTAAAAATTTCTCAAAATAAATATCAAATTTGAAATTTAAGAAAAAAAACCCATTTAATTGTCATATTTATTAATTTTAATGAAAATTATTTATACATTTCAAAATAGAAAAAAAAAAGTTTTCAAAAGTTAAATAAACATAACAACATTTGAAAAATGTAGAACAAAATCAAAAGAAACAACATTTGAGCAAAATCAAAAGAAATAAATACTTACCGTTAAACAATGAAAAAAGAAACAAAAAAATAGAAAAATAAAAAGTTAAAGGCTATTGCCTGTTGGTTTACTGCAACTGTGGGTCCCGAGGTGAAGGGGCTTGAACACTCTTTCCTATGCTTGATGCAGACGCGCAGTTTATTTTCTCAATGGGTGTATGGCACGTACCTTTAGTTGTTTATTTTTCATTTTTTCACTCGCATCTTCTCTCTCTTACGTTCTCCCATTTGGAATTGCTTTTCCTTTTTTTTCCCAGGAGCCATATCATCTACCACCTAGCTGCCAGTTGGGGTGAGTCACTGACTCAGTGAGTCAGTGTATCATTATCCATATCTGTATGGGTCCTCTAGTATCCTAAAAGTGAAAAACTATGGTATATAGTTGGTTTTTATATGTAACATATTATAAATAAATTCAAACTATTCATCTTAACATTATCTTCATTCTTAATAGTCATGTTACATTGTGTGGACAAATATATGTGCAAAATATATATTGCTAAACTCAAACTAAATTAGAAGGAAAAAACTAACAATGTGAAAAAAATGAATAAAAAGTGAAATATGTAATAAAGAATCTAAAATTATCAAACAATAGTTGATCTTCTTCTTCATGATATAATGTAGTTAATTTCAATTTGAATTAACCTAAAATACATTCATTATGATCTCAATTTTTTTAAAAAAGAATACATTCATCCTTAAAAAAGATGTTTCCCTCCTAAATTAAATAAAACTATTTTGATATAAATACATAAACAAACTCTCTATATCTATCTATACTGTTTTATTTATTTATAAAAGAGTTAAATATATAAAACAATTTATATAGAAAATTAAATAATATTTTTTATTTATTTATAAAATGTTCAATTTTTAAAATGTGTTATTCAATTTAAATAAATTTTATTTATAAAAGAGTTGAATATATACAAGTGCAGTAAAGTATACAATTGTATTTTTACTTATTTATTTATTTATTTATTTATTTATTTATATTACATGTTATTCAAATCAAATATATCACAATTTTTTTTGTTTATATTTATCATATTTTGTAATTGATTATTTTTTTTATTTATTATTGGTGGTAACTCATACTACCTTTCTCTGAGAAAATAAGTAACTCATGCTACCAGTAAAACCCTAAAAATTCTAAATGCATTTACTTTTACTTCGTTAACTTTTTATTTTTGACTCCGGTAAATTCCGTGGATTTTATTTGTTAGCATTTGAGTTCATACAAATATTGAGGGACTAACAAGAGTTTATTAGTAATTTTCGGTGACTAACTGATATTGCTCTTATTATTTTATATGGGTAATTATTTTTCATTTGTGCTAATTATTTTGTGTTATTTTAAATATTTCGAAACCTAATATTGTTATAATTAATAATATATTTTCCACCTAAATTAAAGATTAAGTTTTGGCTTTTATTAATGATTTATTAGAGGATATGAATACCCCATCATGTTACCAAACCGTAGGTATTTGGACCCAAACCCAAAACCCCTTTTTTAAATTCCACGGCCTAACTCTTTCTCTCTCTTCCTATTTCCTTCTGTGCGAATTTCTTTTGTCACGCAACCAAGCTCGACCCTCCCCTCTCACTCACCTCTCATTGCCACACCACCCTACTCCATTCCAAGGACCTCCACTGCTTTGAGGACCTCCACTGTTCTGAGGACCTCCACAGCTGCTGACGTGATTTTCATTGAAAAACAAACCTTGAAGATATAAAATCAGGGAAGTTTCCATAATGTAAATATTCCATATCTTCTCTAGTATTTATATATCTTACATGAGCGCTAACTGATTTTATATTATTGCAAAGATCCAAGTCAAAGGAAAGAGGTAGCTGCCTAATAAATGAAGATTGAGGATCAAACAAAGAAGGAAACAATCTGAAGAATCTCAACGCTACTGTGAGGACCTCACCATATCCAGCAGTGAGGACCTCCAGTTCCAGTGCGAAGATTTTATTTGAAAGAGCAAATTTAGGGAAGTATCCTGAATATCTCTAAACTATTTCCAGCATATGTCCAGAATAATATCTACTAATTGTGATATATATCTTTGCAAAAGATCATTATAAAATGGCAAGCTTAAAGATCCTAAAGAATCAAGATTAGAAGATCAACATAAAGATGGAAAGGATCAAGCATATTTAATGATCAAGCATATCTGGACAGCAAACATAAAGATCCTAAAGAATCAAGATTAGAAGATCAACACAAACAACCCCCTCTTCTCAACCTCGGACCAAAATTCCTACAAATCAACCTCCCAAAGGACTTCTCCTTCCCACACCCAATACACCACCTCTCAAAAACTATTGGTCCAAAAGTCCTCCTTTCCATACCAACAAAGGACCTCTCCTTCCTATCCCAAACATTCCGCCTTTCAGAGAAAATCATCATAGAGGACCTCCAACAGAAAATAAAATAAGGACCTCATCAAATCCCTGTCTAAAGGAACTAGACCTTCGTGCATTACTAAAATTTGGGTCCCAAAGACCTCATTGCAACGATCTCATCCTTGGTCAGAGACCAAAAAAGGTATAGTGTCTTCTATTACAGGTATGCCTCAAACACAGAGATCCAACCAAGCTCTTCAAACTGAAAATCAACAAGAATGCAAGAGTGACCTTTGGAGATAAAATCCAAGACAAGATCCTAGACATTGGGAAGGTCGTGAAACAACACCACCCGCATCATTCGAGGGGGAGTCGTCTACTATGAGGACCTCAACCTATGCACAAGCTGTCAAATTGAGAGGGAGTCCTATCATCCATCCTCCCTACATGTGATCTCTCTCCTCCTCCCAGGTTCGTCAACTCACTACATGCTTGGACCTCTGATGTCCTCATCAGCATGTCCTCTCGGGTACCTCAAAATTTAATCAGGGCCTGGTCAAGGTGTCCTCATCATTTCTTTTCCTCCTATCCCTCCTTTTCCCTCTCTCTTCCTCCCTTTATTTTGGCCACCAATTTAATGCTTGTATTCCCCTGTTTCCTTCTTGTCCGAAAGACAAAAAGGAGGAGAATTTTGCCATGGCCTATGATAATGTGTCAATGTTGATAAGCTACAGTTGATGAACTATTATCACTATATTATACGTGCTATACTTGCAAGTTTTGTCTTTCAAACAAAAAGGGGGACATTGAAGAAACCCCTACTCCATTCCAAGGACCTCCACTGCTTTGAGGACCTCCACTGTTCTGAGGACCTCCACAGCTGCTGACGTAATTTTCATTGAAAAACAAACCTTGAAGATATAAAATCAGGGAAGTTTCCATAATGTGAATATTCCATATCTTCTCTAGTATTTATATATCTTACATGAGCGCTAACTGATTTTATATTATTGCAAAGATCCAAATCAAAGGAAAGAGGTAGCTGCCTAATAAATGAAGATTGAGGATCAAACAAAGAAGGAAACAATCTGAAGAATCTCAACGCTACTGTGAGGACCTCACCATATCAAAGATGAGGACCTCCGGTTCGATCTTGAAAGATTTTATTTGAAAGAGCAAATTTAGGGAAGTATCCTGAATATCTCTAAAATATTTCCAGCATATGTCCAGAATAATATCTACTAATTGTGATATATATCTTTGCAGAAGATCATTATAAAATGGCAAGCTTAAAGATCCTAAAGAATCAAGATTAGAAGATCAACATAAAGATGGAAAGGATCAAGCATATATAATGATCAAACATTTCTGGACAACAAACATAAAGATCCTAAAGAATCAAGATTAGAAGATCAACACAAAGATGGAAATGATCAAGAGTTAAGGAAACTTCAAAGTAGCCGTTATATTGGAACCTCAAGCATCTATATAAAGCTTGGCTGTCCTCCTCTCTCAAGATAACGATTCCAAACAAGATAAATCGTGTGTAGGAATTTTATGATAGAAAATTCCGAGTGTAGCTACTCGGTTGTGAGTAGTGAGTTGTGTAACCAGAAGGTGTGTTCTGGTTAGGACCTCAGAGTCGTGTAACTAAAGTGAAGTGACCTCATTTTAGTGAGTTCAAGTCATTCTTCCTGCCTCAATTGTGAGGCCACTACTGCAGAAGTTCATCCTGAATCTTCTGCCCTTGTAAGCATCTATTGAGGACCTCACAGTCCTTGACAGTGCCGAGTTTGTAACCTCCCCTATTTTCTAGCACTTTATGTTTATCAATAAAGAAGTATTATTCAAATATATAAGTGCTATTAACGTTCTTGTATTGATTAAATGCAGAATTTTTATATAACCCTATTCACCTCCCCTCTAGGGTTATTTCATAAGTATTTATTTTAAAATATAATATCCAATAAATAAAAATATACTTAGATTAATACAATTTATATATAATATCATAATTATAAATTTAATCATATTAGTATTTTATTTCAATTCAATATATAATAATATAAATTTAATATTCCCTCCGTTACATATCAATTGTCATAATTTTGACTTTCACGGTCTTCAATGTTACTGTTTGATTGATAATTTCTTACATAATTTATTATTAACTATTACAATATATATTATAGATTTACGATAATATTTTTCATTACAATCTAATGTTAAAAATTTTATATAACAACTCATTGTGTATAATGAGAAACTTATAGTCAAAATTTTTAAAATTTGAATGTGCAATTTATAAAAATGACAATTAATATGAAACAGAAACAATAATAAGTATAAACACTTGAACACAATACGTTAAACCCATTAAATAAATCGCCAGAGCGGACCCACTTTAGGTATCAAGTCATCAACACGGGCCTCATCAAAGAAGCCAAAAAAACGCAACAATAAGCTCAGATTGATGCATGCACATCAGCAGGACACGTTGAAACCATGCAACGTATTAATTGGGAATTGTTGTTTATCGACCCTTTTTTTCTAATGTTGTCGCCTCTTATTTTCGTAATAGTTCCGACGTTCCCTCTAACCCTTTACGTGATTTCTCTCAACTTCTATCACTCTTTTTTTCTTTAAATTTTTTTTCTCTCTCTAACCTCTCGCAACCTCAATCACTAGTCACTTTAAAATGAGTAGTGGAAGATCATTTAACGAAAAGAGGTAAATTTTATTGTTAATTCATTCATTAAATTAAATTGAAAAAAAAACACACACACGAGTGGTTAAACACCCCCAAGAAGCGCGCGTCAGACCCATGGCCCAGACGCCCCCGGAATGCATCTGAACCAAGGGTCGTACGCTTTCTTGAAGCGTCTTGACCAAGGCTCAAACGATATCCGGGGGCGTTTGGACTATGGTCCTTACACCCCCTTTGGGGCACCTGATCCTTGGCCCGGACGTTTCTTTGGGGTGTCTTGCCATTGGGTGGAGCGCTTTTTTTGATGCGTTTCACGGTTTCTAAAACTTATGTATTATTTTTCATAATTTTTTTAATATTATTAATAATATTATTATTAAAATTCATTTTAATTATTATCATTGTAAATACTATTACTTTTAAGTTTAAAGATAATATTAGTATTATTATAATTAACATATATTTGATTATTCATATTATTAATAATATGAAATCAATTATTAATATTGTTACGTAATGTGTTTATTATGATTAATATTACGTTATGTCGAGAAATAATTTTTTTTTAAAAAAATTTGATTGTAGGTTTCGCTTGAAGATTTTGGGCGAGACGGTGTTGATTATTCATATTACTTTACTACGGATTAGTGGTTCGATTCGATCGACGATCTCCATGAATGGGCTAACGGGATCACAAGGGAATTGGTTTAGACTTGTGAGAGCATCTTACAAGAAGAAGAAAGATGACGGGCTGGTGCAGTTATATCTACGATGCTGGCCTTATGGGAGATATCGAGGGAAAGTGGGTACATTAAACTACGACAGTCGGTTAAATACGAAGACAAAATCGTGCCAGTTTCCGTTCGTCATAGTTGCGTTCCCTCGATCGGGACAAAGGTAGGTCATCCGATCATTCAAGGGAGACAAGGGGGTCCACAATCATCGGTTCGTTCTTTACTAGGAGGGACACTAAAGGGGACACCCTTTAACATTCGATATGAAAGCCCACATATGGGAAATGACTGACACCGGGTGCACTCTTACAATGATATACACATCGTTGAAGTAGAATTTCCCGGACTGTAATGTCAACGTTGGGCATATTTTTAATGAGTCATTCAAAGTGTGTTCGGAGGAGATATAGGGTAGGACAGACGAGCAACAATTCTTATACTTGGCAAATGAGCACGTTTATGTTCAGTCGTAGAATTTGGGGTAAAAAGAGTAGGGGTAGTCGTATCCATAGGGATGGTGTGTTAGGTTTTCAGGTAATTGGTTTGGTAAGGGTTTCAAATTGCAGGAAGCAGTAAATAATTAAACTAAACTAATTATGAATTGAAAACAAGAACAAGAAATCAAAACCTAACTAAAGAAACTGAACTAAAAAACAAGAAAACAAGAGCATAATCAAGAAAGCCATTAAAAACATTCAAGAACGAAGAATGTAAAAACTGAATTAATTACTGAAATTAAGGAAAAGAAATTATACCTAGGATGCATTGTTCTAATCTTGAATCTTGAAATCTTTAATCTTTAATCACGAATCTTCTCCCAACAAACAAGAAAAAGCGTGATTCGGATTACTAAGACTGCTCGAATCCTCACCTAAAGGGAGAATTCGAGGAACCTTAGTCCTCCTCTTCACTAAAAATTGGACTTTTGTGGAACTAATACTAATGAAATTGAAAGACAAGAATCGAAAGAAAACAAGAACTTGAAGAAACGAATTGCATTGATCTTGGAAGAATTGAATTACAATCGAAAACTAAAGAAAACATTAAGAAAACTTCATCTAAAATTAAACCTAGGAGACTAATTCTAAAACCTAAGTAAACTAAGCAAAACTAAGAAAAAAAATAAGATACCCTCTAATGAAATATAATATGGTTTATATAGAAAAGAATTGGGGGAAAGAAAATAAAAAAAACCCCTCAAAAACCCTAGCGGCCGTCACGCGTGATTTCCAGAACTGGACCTTCCGTCGCGGGTGCTACATCTGTGATGTTGGGCTGTTTTGGGCTGTTTTGGATCAGTTTTCCTTTTAACTCTTTATTATCCTACAAAAATACAAAATCATCATATCTAATATATAAACTAAGGGGTTAGAACAAGCAAAATACCCTACAAATGATAACAAATTCGGCTCGAAACGAGATCGAACAACACTCCCACACAAGGGTTTGCTCGCCCCGAGCAAACTAAAACAAAGAAAAAAAGAAACTAACTACCCTAACTCACTTTCGTAGGATTCGCGGTCGCATTTAGCGTATGCAACAAGCCCTTTAAACCCCTTGGCAGCCCAAGTGGACGAGGAAGGTCTCGTGAGGGTTTATAGCAACTATACCCACAAAAGCCAAAGAAAAAAGAAAAGAAAAGGTAGACTCAGATTAAAAAGGAAAAGACTCAAGAAAGTAAAAAGGAAAAAGAAGAAATAAAAGAAATAAAAAGGGTTAGCGTTAGGGTTACAAATACAATTAAACACCCCCTCAGGCTAATCAATCAAACACATCAATCCATCAAGCAAATACCAAGATCAATCTTGAAGAGAATAAAATTAGTGTAAAATAGATAGAATGAAGTTTTCGAAATTAAGTAGAGAGAACAAGTACTTTAGATGCGAAAAACCGCCAACAGACTTAAGATGAATGCAAATATGCGCGGTTGGTTATGGACGTAGGCCAGTCAAAAGAGCAAACCTCACTTTTGCTCAAACACTCAAATTTGAATGTGTATGTGGGCTTTTCTCATACTCAGACCAAAAGAAATAACCTACTATAGGCTTGGTAAGAATCTCGCTCTCCACTGCTAGTATGCAAATACACAAGTGACAATCAAGAGGACTTTTTAGGGTTGTAATGAGGCTTAGGTTAGGGGAAAGGAGTTGTAATATTTGGGTATGAGGAGTTTAAAGAGCCATGCTTGGATTGATATTCAAAAAAATATATAACTCTCAACTGACCTTCTTGCTAAATTTGAGCAAGGAATTCAATTCTCCCTCATTAATATCGAACACCTTATCAAATTTCTTCAGATGGGTCAAAGACTTTCAGAACTTCAATTGAATCTCCTTAATCACCCTTTTCTCTTTCTTTTTTTTTCTTTTTTTTTGTGGGTGATCAAGGGAGAAAAAAAAAACATAAAATATAGTTTTGACCTCAATATATGTCAAAAGAACATCATAACCAATTGGCTAACTCATAATAATTGGGATATGTAATGTGTCCCAATTCAATTAAAATCAAAACTACACCCCCAGTATCTCAATTCCATTCACAGCAACACCGAACCAATTTTCGCTCCCGAAATAATGAATTCTCACACATCCAAGCAAAGCAAACGGTAGGAATTAATAAAGGACATGGCTTGTATTGTCAGGGTTTCATCACTAAAAGAAAGGTAATCAAAGGCTAGGCGGGGCTAAAGAACAGTAATAATATTGTGTAGGGAGGTTGTTTGGCTATGTAGTTTAATTAATAGAGAAAACAATGCCTCAATCATATTGTCACAATATGCAAAGATACAGTCTCAAGCAAGATGCAAAACAAGTTCTAGAGGTGCATCAATTCAGTGGGATCTTTCACACTCAAGAAATAAAAGAATTGATAAAAGTGATCAATTCATACTTTTAGGCTTTGTGGACTCACGGGATAGGGCTCATTCAACTAAACCTAGCCGAAAGATTTGCGGCACGCATATTTACACTTACTAAGATAGTCAAAGCAGTTAAACACACTATTCAGTACTTGACTCAAAATCAGAAGATTTGTAAATTCAGTTTCAAAAACTTTTAAGTTCTCAACCAAACTTTTCAAGGTGAAGCGAGACAAACTGAAAGTCTACAACTCATCACCGAAGGTGTTCTGGACAGACTAATCCTAATTGATAAAAATAGAACAAAAAATTCGCCTAATTTCAATGATAACTGAAGTTGTTTCTCTCCAAAAACTAGTAAGGCACTTGTGCCACCCCACTCCCACACAAAAACTCTACAATGTCCTCATTGTGAATAAGGCGACACCATACAAAAGAAAAAGCACACAAATGAAAAGGAAAAAAAAAACACTCAAGTCGGCATGCATGTCTCCCCTACTCCCACACAAAAGGCCAACAATGTTCTCATTGGAAACAGAAATAGAGGTAAGCAAGCTGATAGGCCGCAACTGCACGGGTGAAATTGTAGCATAAATCAAGGTCGTTCCCACAGGGACTTTTCCTTTCAACGCACTGAACTAGCCTCCTAGTTGATCGCTAAGTCGATCCGGTTTTTGTTTTGAATCAACTAAATCTAACTCTAATCACAATCAAGGTCTAAACAAACGAATATTCACTAAATTATTCTGATTTAATCAAGGTAAAAAGGCGTTCAGGGGATGAAACCTAAGTCAAATAACGAATCAACGATGTGGATTGAATTTTCATTTCATTAATTTGCACAATCAAGGTTCGATAATCGCATAGAATACTTCACAATGAGATTTTGTCACTAGAGCGAATTGCCAAGACTAACCAAGCACCTACTTTCGTGGTTATTTCGATTTAGTCAAGGTTAAAGATCAAATTATCTCAAGAACCCTAGTTAAAACTTCTATGTCTTGATAATTTTAACTAGTTCAATCTAGGTTTTCGGGTAATCAAACTTCTCCTTTCGGTACTTCATTCAACAACCTATTAACATGCAATTGGTGATTAAGCAAAAGCAATAACAATTCAATTCAAAGACCAAGTAGATTGAAACAAACTAAATTCATGATAATTCAATCCAACAAAGTCAATTCATCAAGCAACTTCAAAGGTTCATCCCCTAAACTAAAAAGAACTACTCACAATTCATGTTTAAAACTACAAAGCAATTGAAATCTATTCTAGAAAGCATATGAAAATCTATGAGAGATTGAGAAATAAACCCAAGTGAAGAACAAACTTGCTAGGAATCAACAATGGAGGACTTTTGCTCCTCCACTTCAAAGTATGTTCGAGTTGCTCTTCAATCTTCAATCTTCTCTCAATCTTCAATGATGGAATGGAATATGGATGATGAATGATATGATTAGGGCATGAAATGGATGATGGTGGATGATTATCCTCCCTAAACTCCGCCGGAAATAAGCATAATATAGGCAAATATCAACTCAAAACTGCCAAAAATGAAAAGACAGGAGAGGCACGGACCGTGCCAGGGGTGACACGGACCGTGCTCATAGTGACACGGACCGTGCCCCCCTAGGCACTACCCGTGTCGCTTCACTTCACACAATTCTTCACGTTCTGGTCATAGGCACTACCCGTGTCACTGCAGACACCACCCGTGCCACTGTCTTTTTTAGGCCTAGGAGTACTTTGGGCCATTGTTTGGGCCTTGGGTGATCCAACATCTCACTTCTTGGTCCTTTAAGCTCATAACTTGGATCTACACTTGCTTTTTGGGCTCGGTTTACATCGATTCTTCACAAATTCCCTACAATACTCACCAAACTCCAAACCAAGTGTAATATGGGAAACTCGGGTATAAAATAACATAATCAAATCAAATATTCCCCAAATTCTCATCAAAACAACCAAGTTCTCATATATACAAGAAGCACTTATCAAAATCCCCCATGCTTAGTCTTTGCTTGTCCCTAAGCAAGTCCAAACTCAAAAGAAAAGGAAAGAAAGAAAATGAAAGAAAATAAAAGAAAACGGGACAAAATGACTCAAAGAACTCAAAGCAAAAGTAAAAAGACTCAAAAGTAAAAATTAAGGAAAACGAAAATTTTTTATATAATTACAACTCCTAAGGATGGCAATGATAGAACATTCAATCAACCCAATCTAATCTAAAGTATAGCCCAAGAGTGAAAAAGAAGCCAATTTACACAAGTAAATGAAGACAAATTATTCAAGAATGGTACTCATCAAGTTCAACCAATCACCCTTAATCATAGAATGAGATAAGAAGGCACATGTTAAATATGAAACTAGGTAAGAATGAAGAGCAAACTCACTTTCTGGGAATGTGGAAGCACTCCTCTCATGTGTTTAAATTTGAAAGTTCGCTCAACTACTCAAACCAAAGCCACAACCAACCACGTACTTGTTAAGAATCTCAACTCTCCACCGCAATTTGCAAAGCAACAATGACAATCAAGAGGACTTTCAAAGGTTGTAACGGGGCTAGGGTTAAGGGTAAGGAGTGGAAAATATTTGGGAATTGTGGAGCTAAAAGCCAAAGCTTGAAATTATGTCGCACCAATTCAACATACATACACTCTCACCACTGAAAATCAATCCAAATCAACCCCACAAACAATTGGAAATTAGCCTCAAAACAAAAGAAACACAATGTCAAACACTTTATTCTTTTTCTTCTTTTTTTTCCGGAATTCTCCGATTTTTTTTCTTTTTTTTTTGAAACTTTTTCTATATTTTTCCTTTTTTTCTTTTCTTTTTCTCTTTTTTTCTTTGAATAAAACACACACAAACAAACAAACTCACACTTATATACAACTCACTAGGGAAGTTCCAACTCTATCCAACAACTTCAATGTACATAATTTGGGGAATCAAATCAATATTTACAACTCAAACCAATTCCCCATCACAAACCAAACCACCAAAGTAACCTCAATCAACCTAACTTCATACTCAACACATTTCAAGCAATGGCTTAAGGGTAGGAAATATATAATCGGCCAAGGCTCATAATATGGGTTCAACAAAAGAAAAAGTCAAGGCTAGAAAGGGCTAACTAAGGATATTATGATGTAAACGGGTGGTCAAGGCTTGCGGGTTCAATTCCTAATGCCTCTATCATCTTGTCAATGTACAACGCATAGCAATTTCAAGGAAATGCAAAGCAAATGAAGGAGGATGCAACAATGGTGAGTCACTCATGAAAATTAGACTAATAAAAATGATTAGTCTTTTCTTTAAGGCTTATGTGGACTCACGGGTAGCGCTCAACAATCATTACCTAGTTTAAGAAGATATGCATATGCACAACTCACTCTTACAATAGAAACAAAGGCAATTGGTCTTACTATCCTAGCACAATTCTCACAACAATTAGCTTCACAACTCATGTCAATTCACAGTCTTTCACAAACGGCCTATACAAGATCAAATCAAGTCAAAAGAAAACTATCACGCCAAATCTTATATCAAACAGTTTTTTTTTTACTTTTTTCTTTTTTTTTTAAATTTTTTCTTTTCAAATGCTTTTTACAAGACTCAAAATGAAAATAAGAAAATAAGAAAACGAAAACAACCTACGAAAAAAAGAAATTAAAAAACTACAAGTAAATCTAGAAAACAAAAGAAATAAAATCAAAACAAAAGAAAAAGACTCAAAACAAGTTAAAAATAAAAAATAAAAACGACTCAAAACACACATATCCACAAAAAGTTTACGCAAATCCCCCCATGCTTGAACCGAGCATTGTCTGCAATGCGAAACATCACCCGAGAAGCAAAGGAAGAAAACACAAATCTAGAAGAATCAAAAATAAAAAGAAGAAAAATAAGGAAAAATTTTAGAAAATAAAAAAAAAAAAAATCGAAAAAGCTTGGGTTGCCTCCCAAGTAGCGCTTGTTTAATGTCCTAAGCTGGACAAGGTACCTCTCAACTCGGTGAATAGTCCATAACTCCATAGCCAAGGGCTTTTGGAGCTTCACATTGCATAGTACCTCCAAACATCTTCAAATTGACCCCACAGCTTGGGTCAAACTCATCACCTCCTTCAAAAATGGAGGGATCTCCATCATCAAACCTGAAAATCTCATCCAATGTACCCTTGTTAATAGCATAAGGCACGTTCTTGATGATGTTAGGTGAGAGCAAAATTTCTTTTATTCCCACCCTTGCATCGCCAAGTTCATGGCCTTTGTCAATAAATAAACCACAAGAATTTGCAACAAAATGGTCACGAGATTTCTCAAGCTTTTCACTCTCCACTACATGCACACCATCATCTTTCTTTTCACAAATCAAACCATCAACATTCTTGTCCTTCTCACCAAACACATCAACACCAAAGCAAGGGGAAACGTCGCGTGGCAAAACATCACGGAATAAATCAAACTCAAGTTCATGTTCCCCTATCCTAAACTTCATCTTTCCACATTGTACATCTATGACACACCCTACGGTAGCAAAAAAAGGTCTCCCCAAAATGATTTGGGTACGGGAATCTTCGGGCATATCAAGGATGACAAAATCAATCGGCACATAACAATCACCCACCTTAAGGGGAAAGTCCTCCAAAATACCCTTAGCGTACTTGATAGAACGATCCGCCATTTGCAATGACATGGTAGTTGGTCGCAACTCTCCTAGGTTCAACCGTTCATACAAAGAATAGGGCATTAAGCTTACACTGGAACCCACATCACACAAAACTCGATCAACGGTTAAGCTACCTAGGCCACATGGAATACTAAAGCTTCCCGGGTCCTTAAGCTTAGGAGTAAGCTTGTTAAGAACCACGGAACTACATTCTTCAGTCAAAGCGACTTCCTCAATTTCATCAATTTTCCTCTTTTTAGAGAGGATTTCTTTCAAAAACTTTGCATACAAAGGCATTTGAGATAAAACATCCAAAAACGGCACATTCACATTCAATTGCTTTAACATATTAAAGAACTTGCCGAATTTTGCATCAAATTTAGCCTTAGCATATCTTTGAGGAAAGGTAACGGTGGTTTGTAAACTCTAGGTGGAGATGAAGGTCGGGTTTCGATGTTCTCTTTTGAATGCTCACTCTCAAGGTCTTTCTCTCTTTGAAAACCAACAACATTCTCACTAGGCCTCTCAACCTCTTTCTCAACCACAACTCCCCCATGCTTGGCATTTGGCACGCTAGGTCCCTCATATTGTGTCCCACTCCTCAAAATAATGGCATTACATTGTTCCTTAGGGTTAGGTTCGGGCTTTTAGAAGCATTCGGAGGGTAGTGGAGGTACCAGCTTGAATGGCAATTTGATTCTCAAGCATTTGAGTGTGGGTGCTCATAAGGTCAACTTTAGTAGCTAAGGCCTTAATCACCTCATCTTGTCTTTGTTGATGCTCAAGTTGCCGTTGTTGATGATGTTGTTGAGACAACATCAAAGCTTGTATCATAGCCTCTAGGTTAGGCTTTTGGGGAGCTTGTGGTGGAGGTGCTTGGGGTTGTCTTTGTCCTTGGGGTTGACCCATTTGGTTATTATTCCGGTAAGAAAAGTTCGGGTGGAACCTAAAACCGGGATTGTAAGTATTGGAAAAAGGGTCAAAGTTTTTCCTATTAGAAGGGTTACCAACATAGTTAACCACTTCGGTCGATTCATTGCTAACCAACCCACTAGGACAATTCAAGGTCTCATGCTCATATGATTGACACGACGCACATGGTTGGGGAGGGGGAGCATTCACATTCAACAAATCCATCTTCTTAGTCATGGCATCCAACTTAGCATTCAACATAGAAATAGCATCAACTTCATACTTACCTCCGTCCTCTTGGAGCGGGGCTTTGACCATCGTAGCTATTGATCGCCATCTCCTCAATCAAATTTTGGAGTTCCGCCTTGTCTTGGACATGATGTTGCCTCCGCCGCCAAGATGTTGGCCCTCAAGTTGTCATCCACCCCGTTGTAGAAGGCTTGTATCGGGACCCATGGTTCTAAACCATGGTGGGGCGATGTGCAAGAGGTCCTTGAACCTCTCCCATGCTTCATAGAGGACTCATCCGCTCTTGGACAAATGTTGAGATTTGATTCGGAGGCTCGTCAACTTGCTAGGAGGAAAGTACTTCGCCAAGAATAAGCTAGCAAGTTGGTCAAAAGTGGTGATGGCGAGCTTGATGGAAGAGCATCCAACCACTCCCAAGCCTTCCTTCAAGTGAGAAGGGAAACAATCGCAACTTGATTGCATCGGGCGTTGCACCATTTGCCTTAAAGGTCTCACATGCTTGGTTGAATAGGCGAAGGTGCCGGTTGGGATCTTCATTGGGGAGGCCATGGAATGGGTTGGCCTTCACCAAATTGATGAGTGAACTCCTCAGCTCGAAATCGTCAGAGGCCACTCTTGGAGGATTAATGGCGGAGGGTTGATTTGTGACATTCGGCATCACATAGGAGCCAAGCGTGATTCTAGGCTCTCCACCGCCGCCTCCACCGGACATGATGTTCTTTCGCTTGGAGTTCTCTTCTTGTCTTCTCCGGGCGTGCTCTAACTTTTGCTTCTTTCGCCGGGAGCGAAAGGTTCTTTCGATTTCAGGATCAAGCTCAAAGAGTGGAGCCTTTTGCATGCACGTAGAGTAAACCTGGCAAGACAAAAATCAAAACACCAAGGAAAATCAAAACAGAAAATAAATGACTTAGGCAACCTTAGGGTATTCGTTCAGTGGCTGGCTAGGGACAAAGTCCCCGGCAACGGCGCCAAAAACTTGATAGGCCGCAAGTGCACGGGTGAAATTGTAGCATAAATCAAGGTCGTTCCCACAGGGACTTTTCTATTCAACGCACTGAACTAGCCTCCTAGTTGATCGCTAAGTCGATCCGGTTTTTGTTTTGAATCAACTAAATCTAACTCTAATCACAATCAAGGTCTAAACAAACGAATATTCACTAAATTATTCTGATTTAATCAAGGTAAAAAGGCGTTCAGGGGATGAAACCTAAGTTAAATAACGAAACAACGATGTGGATTGAACTTTCATTTCATTAATTTGCACAATCAAGGTTCGATAATCGCATAGAATACTTCGCAATGAGATTTTGTCACTAGAGCGAATTGCCAAGACTAACCACGCACCTACTTTCGTGGTTATTTCGATTTAGTCAAGGTTAAAGATCAAATTATCTCAAGAACCCTAGTTAAAACTTCTATGTCTAGATAATTTTAACTAGTTCAATCTAGGTTTTCGGGTAATCAAACTTCTCCTTTCGGTACTTCATTCAACAACCTATTAACATACAATTGGTGATCAAGCAAAAGCAATAACAATTCAATTCAAAGACAAAATAGATTGAAACAAACTAAATTCATGATAATTCAATCCAACAAAGTCAATTCATCAAGCAACTTCAAAGGTTCATCCCCTAAACTAAAAAGAACTACTCACAATTCATGTTTAAAACTACAAAGCAATTGAAATCTATTCTAGAAAGCATATGAAAATCTATGAGAGATTGAGAAATAAACCCAAGTGAAGAACAAACTTGCTAGGAATCAACAATGGAGGACTTTTGCTCCTCCACTTCAAAGTATGTTCGAGTTGCTCTTCAATCTTCAATCTCCTCTCAATCTTCAATGATGGAATGGAATATGGATGATGAATGATATGATTAGGGCATGAAATGGATGATGGTGGATGATTATCCTCCCTAAACTCCGCCGGAAATAAGCATAATATAGGCAAATATCAACTCAAAACCGCCGAAAATGAAAAGACAGGAGAGGCACGGACCGTGCCAGGGGTGACACGGACCGTGCTCATAGTGACACGGATCGTGCCCCCCTAGGCACTACCCGTGTCGCTTCACTGCACACAATTCTTCACGTTCTGGTCATAGGCACTACCCGTGTCACTGCAGACACCACCCGTGCCACCGTCCTTTTCAGGCCTAGGAGTACTTTGGGCCATTGTTTGGGCCTTGGGTGATCCAACATATCACTTCTTGGTCCTTTAAGCTCATAACTTAGATCTACACTTGCTTTATGGGCTCGGTTTACATCGATTCTTCACAAATTCCCTACAAAACTCACTAAACTCCAAACCAAGTGTAATATGGGAAATTCGGGTATAAAATAATATAATCAAATCAAATATTCCCCAAATTCTCATCAAAACAACCAAGTTCTCATATATACAAGAAGCACTTATCACAAGCATACAAAAAGAAATCAAGAAACACACCAAGAAAAAATTAAGAAAAATAAAATAAACTACTCACTATATTAAAAAGAAAAGGAAGGATATTACCTGGTTGGGTACTGAGTGTACCCAAACAATGAAATCTCAGAATAATTAAACCCTCTATGGAGCATCAGCCACTCCATCTTACCTCAAGATATCGGGTATCATCTCAGAACCATTCAACGCTCGTAGTAACAAGTCATGCATTCTTGAATGCATCTCAGAGTGGTGAACATAAGAGCACAATCTCAAAGGTACATCAACAAACGTTAGTGCTCTCAATAGTTTATCAAAAGCCTTAGAAAAGTCATAGAATTGACGGACTATAGGAATGTAGACAACTTTCCTAGATACCTTAAAAGGAGACATGACAAATGATTCCTCCAATTGACTTGTAAATGGAGATTGGGTATGCAATTCAACGTGAGGGGGCAATACAATATACTCCGTAACCTTCTCATCCAAAGACTTGGACGCAAACAACGACTGATAAAGCATATCACCATCAAAAATATCATTGTCACAAACCTGCAAGTTCAAACAATTAGGATCAATCCCCATAGACTCAAGTTCATCATCACAAGAATTGACATTATTTTCAATGGACTTGCAGGAAAGGGTAGATAATGTCTCAATAATACAATGATCCTTAATGAAAGTGAATAATTCAGTATCAAGCACACATTCAATCACAAAGGATTCAATTTCACTCTCAACAAGATCAGGTTCAGTTACATAACAAGTATCGTGGCATTCATTAGACTCAACCTTTTCTTCACATAAAAGCATGGATAACGGTGTGGACAATGGTTCATCATCAAGCATGTTTTCATCAAGTACTACATCAGCAAGTACTACATTATCACACACAGAATCAACAACTTTCTCATGCTCTCTAGGTGTGGCTAGAGCTAAGGGTCTCCTAAGCTCGATACATGCAAAACTATGTCTGTTATAGTAGTCATCATCCTTATCATAATCATACAAAGAAGAATTATTGTGCATTCCAGGACTCAAAGATGATGAAGGATCTACTTTAACTATCGAATCAACCACTTGTGAAGAAGGAATTTCTACCCTAGGCCTAGTCTCATGTAAAAATTCACGCGTGTACTTAGTCATTTTCGTACACATATCATTCATTTTCGCACACATGTTAGCTCGAAAATCATCTATTTCAGCTTGCAAGCCAGAATCAAAATCATGGCTCGGTGAATCACAATATGAGCACAAAGGATGAGACTCAACAACATCACATTGGGGAAGATCAAAAGAATTTTCTACAAAATCCCTACCATAAGATTGATCATCAAAATACAAGGGATAATCACATGATTGTTCAGTTAAGGTCTCCGAAAAAGTTCCCATATATCCCCCAACATTAGATTGATCATTCAGATTTTGGGGGTACTCATGATACGGTATGGCTAAAGTCTCAGAGGGTGGTGCAAAATTTGAAATATGGGGGTTAAAGGGATATTTTTGTTGTTCAGATTTATAAGTATCCCTACACAACCATTCAAGAAATTCCAATGCTTCATCTTCTCCTAAATTACAAAACCCATAATATTCTAAGAGATTACGAGTTTCATAATTTACACCCTCATACACAATACCCAAGATATCTAGTGTATGATGTGAAATACCATATGATTCACATTGAGCAAGATAATCCTATAATCTAGCAAAATATTTCCAAAATATTTCTTGCTCAAATTGTGGAACCCTAACATCAGTCATAACTCTTCTCTTCTCTTTTATTTTATTTTTTTTACTTTTTTTTTCAAATTTTATGTTCAAATTTTTTTTTAAGAAAGCAGTTAAACTATTCACAAACACACCAATAACCTAATCTACCAAATAACGCCATCCCCGGTAACAGCGCCATTGTTCGGTCGTAGAATTTGGGGTAAAAAGAGTAGGGGTAGTCGTATCCACACGGATGGTGTGTTAGGTTTTCAGGAAATTGGTTTGGTGGTTTCAAATTGCAGGAAGCAATAAATAATTAAACTAAACTAATTATGAATTGAAACAAGAACAAGAAATCAAAACCTAACTAAAGAAACTGAACTAGAAAAGAAGAAAACAAGAGCATAATCAAGAAAGCCATTAAAAACACTCAACAACGAAGAATGTAAAAACTGAATTAATTACTGAAATTAAGGAAAAGAAATTATACCTAGAATGCATTGTTCTAATCTTGAATCTTGAAATCTTGAATCTTTAATAACGAATCTTCTCCCGAACAAACAAGAAAAAGCGTGATTCGGATTACTAAGACTGCTCGAATCCTCACCTGAAGGGAGAATTCGAGGAACCTTAATCCTCCTCTTCACTAAAAATTGGACTTTTGTGGAACTAATACTAATGAAATTGAAAGACAAGAACCGAAAGAAAACAAGAACTTGAAGAAAAGAATTGCATTGATCTTGGAAGAATTGAATTACAATCGAAAACTAAAGAAAACAATAAGAAAACTTCATCTAAAATTAAACCTAGGAGACTAATTCTAAAACCTAAGTAAACTAAGCAAAACTAAGAAAAAATAACATACCCTCTAATGAAATATAATATGGTTTATATAGAAAAGAATTGGGGGAAAGAAAATAATAAAAACCCCTCAAAAACCCTAGCTGCCGTCACGTGTGATTTCCGGAACTGGACCTTCCGTCGCGGGTGCTACATCTGTGATGTTGGGCTGTTTTGGGTTGTTTTGGATCAGTTTTCCTTTTAACTCTTTATTATCCTACAAAAACACAAAATCATCATATCTAATATATAACTAAGGGGTTAGAACAAGCAAAATACCCTACAAATGATAACAAATTCGGCTCGAAACGAGACCGAATAGTTTACTTGTCCTGAACCGACTTTGATGATGAAGGCGAGCTGCATCGACAGATCTTTAGGTGCCACCCCTACTCATTGACGCTGCATCACACATATCCAGAACTTATCCTCATCGATAGTACATACAAGACCAACAAGCATAAGTGACCATTTTGTGAGATAGTTGGTGTGACTTGTACAAATCGTAACTTCCTTGTTGCGTACTTAATAATGATAGACGAGAGGATCATATGAATGGGTGTTCCAAAGACTACACGATTTCATGGGCGTTGGTATGATATTGAACATGTTCATCACTGATCGAGAGGAAGCCTTGCCATGGGCTATAGGGCACGTATTTTATGGTGTTCCTCACCTATTATGCGTCTGGCATATAGGGAAGGATGTTGAGAACAAAGTGAATGAGTTGACTAGCGGAAAGAAGAATGGAGAGTGCGTGTTTTTTAGGAAGACATGATGGCATCGCATTGTTTATTTGAGTACAGTGATTGAGTTGGACATAAACTGGACACATTTGGTGTCATATTGGGTTGGGAGAAACGAGAGGGCTGTTGATTACTTGAGTAGTACTTGGATGAAGTATAAGGAGAAGTTTGTTCGAGCACACACCGACGAAGTCGCCCACATTGGAAACACCGCGACTTCTAGACTGGAGAGCAAACATTCGACTTTCAAGTACTATCTTGGTAGCGATAGAGGTTCATTTATGATCGTTTGTGGAAGAGGGGGGGCATCATTAGATAGAAAACCAACATAACGAGATTAGGAAGGCACTTGAGCAGTCTAGAAGTGGACACCTAGTCATAAGGAAAGTCGGACTGTTCAAGCATTTCCATGGTTGTGTATCTCACCATGCGATGAACCTAATAAGCGAGAAGTACAGTAAGATACGTCCATGAAAAGAGATGTAGGGGACTAGTGTAATCATATGATGTGGAAAACACATCGCCTTCCATGTGCCTGTACGTTGAAAAACCCCGTAGTTCACGATTTTGATTTGTACGTGACAAGTATTCACAGGTTCTAAAGGCAACTTGAAGTCATTGGTGATACTGATCAACCAGATATAGTTCCCGATCCATTATCCCAGGACATGTTTTATTTCGATTCCCTTGTGAAGAAGGTCAAGAAAAGTGACCCGCCGTCATACGCTGTACGGTTGGAGTCAGGGACGATGAGTTGCATCCCGAGAACACCTATATACCGAATCTAGAGAGCAGCCCATGTCACAAAGGGAGACCTAGTATAGGGAAGTCAACTCAACGTATCCCTGGTGTGTTTGAGTATGGTATTGGAAAGAGCCATGGCAGCAAGTCCAATATACGAAGCACCAAGAAAAATCGAGCTCTTCTTTAGTTGGAATGGGCAGCGGCTTCAGCACAGATGGTTATATTTATATTTGTTTTCAACATTTAGCATACTACAAATTTAATTTTCACCAACGCTTTGCATTTACGCACAGGGAACCAACGGATGAGTACGTGTACATTTGACCCGATGACGTTCCTGATTTCATTCTTCCACACATTGTTGGCTGAATGGATGTTGTCTTTGATGGCAACTATGAGTTCTGACTTCCGATGTATTGGTGAGGCTGGTTTTCAGGGCCACGACCAGTGGGTAGTGGTCAGAAAA
Source organism: Portulaca oleracea (assembly GCA_029582165.1). Classification (NCBI taxonomy): domain Eukaryota; kingdom Viridiplantae; phylum Streptophyta; class Magnoliopsida; order Caryophyllales; family Portulacaceae; genus Portulaca; species Portulaca oleracea. The sequence goes on from CM055876.1 coordinate 11,526,918, forward strand.
TCCATCGACAATGAAATTCGTGCTAATCTGGCATGGAACGCATGGTACGACGCCGCATATGGGTACGATAACGCCGTAGAAAGAGCGAAGTTCAGGATTGGGGGTCATTTGCGCAGATTATGCAACCGAACCCATTTGTTGGAAACACTTTTAGATATGTGTCACGCGACTACCTTATTGAACTACATGTTTCTTAGCCTCGCAACTGTTCCTGGTCGCACTCATCACACAACTTAGTCATGCATGATTGTGTCGCAACTTACTGTAGTGACTGGTGTCATTTTTCCTAAACGCGTGGTTGCCCTTGCACATATCCACAACGAACACTACGTTCTTGTTCACTTGTAGGACGGATGTGCTCTACAACCATTTGATATTAGATGGAGACGTGCTAGGGACGACTCTGTTGTAGAATTTGATGTTCCTTTAGTTCCTCGTATTGATTTGTGGGCTAGACTTAGGCAAATTCATAGAGGTAACTTGTCATGTGAACATTTTCAAATCTTCATTCTTATTTTTTTTTTATCTTCAAATTATGCAACATTTTAATTTATGAAGTGGTAAACGAAGTGAACACTATAACAAAATAACAATAACATAAGCATAAGTGCATAGTTGGTCGCAGTGCCTAAACACCATAACACATATCCAATACATGAACTACAAATTCAAAACAAATATAGTGTCCAACAAACTGAATAAAAAGCCCTAATTCCAATTAGAACCCTAAACCCTAAAACTAAAAACACTAGAGTGAACGGGACTCACTCCTCGACATCCAGTGGTAGGCGACGTCGGGCCAGGATATGCATGTGCTTGCACCATTGATCCAAAAAGTCAAGCATACCTTTGTGCACCTCCCGTGGTAGACGACCACCCTCGTGCACCTCATATAGAGGCCATGATGCCTTGGCCACTCATGGGCCCGCTACAACATGAAACAATAGTTAGTAAAACAGATGACATAAATAATTTATTTTCTCGTTTTAATTAGCACACCCTTAAGTTATTATATGATATAAGGGTATATATGTAGATAGTAACTGAATTGGATAACTTAACTAAATGCAAGTGGTTAGATGGAAATTTATCGTTCTTCTTATAGACAAAGTGTAAAAGTTCTACGTATAGGTCATCATGTGCTTGTGATAATATATTGTAGGTGTAGACACAATCTTCATACCAACCTCTTAGACGATGACCAACAAGGAATGTAATAACCCAAAGAAAACCACCCCTTAATACGTATTAATTAGTTTAAATAATCAAGGTTAAGAATAAATCACGAACAATTAAAGCGCGTGTTCCATTTTTCCTAACCAAGTGTGTGTTTTGCAGGACTTGAACAGTGCAACGATCGTCATTAAATCCGTCTTAAATTTCTTTTGTTAATGAATCTTTTCCGATAATTTTATAGTGTTCATGATCGTTTACGAATTTTTTTACCGAAACCGATATATCGGTTCCTCCTTTTTATTCGAGTTAATTTAGGACATAATTATGGAAAATTTCAAGGAGGTATATGAGTATATTTATTTGGGTTACCAATAATATTTTTACGGTTAATAAACTTAAGTAATTGGGAATTAGGGAGATATAAGTATAAGAGAGATGATTAAATTGATCAAATTTTTTTCCATTGGGCCCATGATAGTCGGCCAACTCAAGGAAGAGAGAGGGGGAGGACTTTCTTTTGGACTTGGGGTTTGATATGTGGTTATATATAGATGATATTAGAAGCTCATTTGGACATTTTGGAAAACTTAAGCCATAAACTCCCAAGCTTCCTCTTACTCTTTCTCCCTCTCTTCATCCCGACCATCCATCTCCCCGCCACCCCTCTGCTGTTTTTCCGGCCGCCGCCGCCGCCGTCCGTTGTCGCCGGCCGAATTCCGGCCACCACCGGCTCACCATCACCATCATCGTCATCTTTCTTCCTTCTCAAGTGGTATTTCTCTCCATTTTTCTCCCCTATTTCAAGAGTAAATCAAGATTATATTATGAGATTTCCCCTTGGGTTTTTTGCTTTTTGGACTCTGAATTTTGGGGGTATTTATTATTTGGTACCACACATTTGAACGTTTATTTTTTGGACCCTGTACTTTGTCTCTGGTAACAATATGGACACTATAATTTGTCTTCGGCCAAAAGAAGTCCCATATGAGGTTTGACTGGAACGTTTCTTCCAACTTCGCCCTTCAATTTTTCCTTTACTTCCAAGTTTTCCCTTCATTTATTCTTACAATAATTTACTTATTTTTTAATACCACAATTCTCATATTTCACATAACATTCATCCCTCTCCCTTCCTCACTGATCGACTCTCTTTGTCTTCAACACCTCAATTACTATCTCCATCACCATCTCCATTAAAATCTTCATCCCCTCCAACCCCCTTCCCTCACTTCCTACCCTTACCAAAAGAAACTGAACAGTGCCTTCCATCGCACTCCATGAATCAGTGTCGTAGAACACAATCAACTACATCACTTTAATCAGCTAATCATTTATTTATTTTCACATCAAATGAATCAATTTATTCAATTAAGCAAGGGAGGAGGGGAGTGATCCCAAAGTCCAAACAACCAGATCTTCCAATCAATGATCACAATTTCGATAATGCAATTAACTGATTCAGAAAAGAAACTGAAAGTTGAGATTTAAGAATTCATAGTTTGATACATACCATCAACTGCTGAATTGAAGGCTTGAAATTGGGAGAAAGTGATGGCTGGTGGAGAACAAAGTTGAGATTTAAGACTCTATTTGATGAGGATGCACCTGGGAGGTGCTGCTTCTTTCTTGGATGGACCCTCCAATTCATCTTCCTCATAGCCCCCCAATTTGCCCGACAACAACGCCAATTCCAACGCCAATGCTTCCGTTCTGATTACGGGATATGGTGGTCCGCCTATGATGCCGATGCCAGTGCCCATGATGATGGGTATGCCTTACGAACCATAAACTGGATTTGTATTAGTTTAGATAAGTTGAGGGTTTTGGTGAATCTGTACACTCAATTTTTTCGGTAATTTGAAAATGATTTGGGGAATCTGAACAAGCTAATAAATTGGATTTATATTAGTTTATATAAAACCAGATCGAAAACCCTAATTTGTTTTCTATCAATAATCGAAAATTTTGACAAGCTAATGAATTAAAATTTCTAATTATATATTTTGTGGTTGGTATTTGTTCATAAATCCTAAATTGGTAGTGTGACAGTTTTGGGGTTTTGGTGAATGAGTGATGAATAGTGTAAAATTTCATATTTTTTAAGATGGTATTGTTGTTTTTATACCATATTTGTCATGGAAAACTTGAAATGTATGTCATTTGTTGTTTTGAGTGATGAACAACAGAGAACAGAGGGGAAATAGATAAAAGGGAAAATCAGGAACTTTTGTGTCTTTTGGGCCTTTGCCGGAGTAAAACTCAAGTTTGGCCCAGATTTTTTGGGTAACCAAAGTACAGGGTCCAAAAAATAAACTTTCAAATGTGTGGTACCAAATAATAAATACCCCCAAAGTTGAGGGTCCAAAAAGCAAAAAACCCATTTCCCCTTGTTATCTTTATGTTTTTCCAGATTTAAGCCAGAGATATTAAGGTTTTCAAGTGAAGATTATGGTGGTTCAAAGCACTAAGGAGGAATTTTGGTAAGTACATGGAAGAGATGGTGCTTAAAGGCTTCAATGATCTTAGTCTTGTTATATTACTATCATGCATGGAGTTTAGGAGATTAAATCCACCATGAATAGATGAAGTTTCGGCTAAAGTGTAGTTGCATGTGAGTAGATTAGGTTCAAACTAGCAAATTAATGGTGGTTGTGATATGTATGTTGGATTATATGAGAGGAGTTAGAATGTTGGAAGTTTTGCTTTGCATGCACCTAATTTAGACTCCAAAGAGGGTTTTATTAATGATTTTAATTTTGGAAATTTGCTCTTGTGATTGAAGAATATGTTTTAGGAAATGATTATGGTAAATTATGAGGATTAATCAAGCATGCTAGTGTTTTCATGAGTGATGTTGCAATCTGATGGGTTTTTTATATTTCCAGAGAGCATGGTTAGAAATTTGGCCCATTTTATGACATGATTAGGTAGTTTAAAGTGTTAGTTAACACCCGATTTTTGTAACTCGTCATTTCGATATGTATATTGGGAGTTATGGCCAAAACCGTAAAATGACGCAAAACTGTGAATTATTTTATAGTCAGTCCAAAGATGTGTATTTTTCGTGGATTTAGAGTTCTCATTGGTTCAAGTCCTAAACATAAAAGTTGTAGGGGACACTTTGAGCTTTCCATAAAGGTATAATGCAAGGTCATAGAATATCGGGAGTGAGATTTATGAGTCACCGAGTGAAGGTTAATAATCTGAGTTTACCCAGAACATGATTGTGACTGTCTATATTCTTGGTCAAAATCCGACCTGTTCCTATGCTCAAATCAGCTTGTACATAAAATGAAAGTTGAATTATGTATCACAAGCTTTCCATAGACAGCTTGCACGCCCCAAACCGATAAGTATAGCTTGAGTTACGATTTTCCGAATAATAAAAGTTTAAATGATTATTGTTCCGGGCAGCTTATTAAGATGATAATTTTTACCCTCTTTAATCATTTTTTTACCTTCATGGCCAACTAAGAAGTTGGAGTTTATGACCTGAGCGTTCCGGAATGTCCTTTTATGTCATGATACGATGCTTGTGGAAGAAGTTATGGCCTTTCGGATGCACCTTAGGAATCAAGTTCCTTGTCGAGCAACCCTAGAAAATTCTTTAGATTACTCTTTAAGACTTTCACCTAAATTAAGTTCTAATTCATGATTTATTTTCTTTTAAGTCCCTCCAAGAGATCGTTGCGCTACTGTTCAAGTCTCTGCTCGTCCAGTGTGTGGTTTAAGTCTTCAGTTACGTATATTGCCTGTTATTTTATGTATATTTTTTATGAATTAATCTATTTATACCAAGTTCTGAAAGTATATTTTATCATTCATGCTTATATGTAAATTCTCACGTTTTATATTCAAAAGTATATACAAGTTCTCATGGAATTTTTAAGTACCAAGGTTGATTTATCAGGTTAAGTTTACAGTTTACTCTAAGTACTTATGCTATGCACCCTTTAGGTTAGAAACTTTTACGATAATTTCTTATTTGGGATGTTTAAGTTATTTCATGAGTAAAGTACAACCCTTAGGCTCTGTTCGGCAAAAAGAGCGGATTGAGTAGCGGATAGCTGTTTACGTAGCGGATAGCGGTTCAGGTAGCGGATAGCTGATGTATATTAACGAATAGCGGATAGCTGTTAATTAAAGTAGTTGTTTGTAAAAAAATGTGTTCGGTAAAATAAGAGGTTGAAGTAGCTTATTAGTGTGAAATGACTAAAAAGGACATGTACATGATTATTATTATTATTATTATTATTATTATTATTATTATTATTATCATTATCATTATTATTATTATTATAGTGGGTTACACTAGTCAAGTTTGCATTGGTTCAATTAAAAAAAGTCTCCATTGAGACATACAAATGTGGTCCTCATTCTCAGTGACAAGGAGCACAACTGCACAAGGGTAGATGTGGAAGAGCTATTATCAAAGTATGCCTTCATTCTTGACGTTACAATTAGTAACCTAACCAAATCTACTTTTTCCGCTAGTCTAAACGCTATCCGCTAATTCTAAATGCTCTCATACCGAACACCTAAAATTTGATAAAATGCTATTTTGATCTATCAAAGCACTATAAGCTATTGAAAACGATGTTGCCGAACAGGGCCTTAATCAAGAGGATTACAAGGATATCTTCAAGTTGATTAAAAAGTTGTTTAAGGATCCAGTTTTATTAAAAATCCAAGGTCAAGGTTTTCAAGTTTCTAAATTTTAATAAAGGCTCCGTCCATGTTTAATCGTGCCTTAGAGCACCTCATGGTTAATCGTGCCTCAGTGCACACCAGGGAACCCGTGCCGTAGTGCACACCAGGATAACCGTGCCTTGTGCACACCAGGGAAAAACTATATATGTACAGTGCCTAAAGTGCATACCACGAAAATCTGCCCAGTATAGGATATTTATCCACCATCCGGATCTCCCGATCGATCCGGGCATGCGCATATGGAGGCTTAGCCGATGGTCGCAAGTAGGGGACCTTCTTATAAGTACTAAAGTCAACCACGTGTTGGATTAAAGTTAAATTCTACAGTCTTAAGTTATAAGAAAAGTCTTAAAGGTTTTTCTCACCAAGTCTCACAAGTGTGATTCTTTGAATCGTTCCTTTTTCCACACACATTCTAAGTTAAGTGTTCTTGGTTTAGTTTCCCTCCTTTATATCATGTTATGTTCAAGTATGATTAAAGTAAGAAACTCACGATTTGGTTTCCAATGAGGTTCAGTTTACTTGAAAGGGTTAAGTGTGGCTATGTTATGTAAGTATACTCTACTTAATGTTTATTTATCCATTTCTTTTATGTAAGTATGATTAAAGTAAGTAAGTAACTTTCTAAACGTTTTTTTTTTTTTTTTTTTGTAAAAGAGGTATACGTACTGAGTTAATCTCATTCCTTTAAGTTTGTTTGTTTTTAGAAAACTCGACAAAAAGGAAAGAGAAAGCCCCGGACGGACGTAACCCTAGAGCAATCCAGGAAGTCGAAGGTAGTTAAAGGCACTCTCAGGAGAAAATGAGAGAATGTGTTTGATCTTTTGGCTTGTATAAATTCATTGGGTTGTGTTGTGCTTGCTTGGAGAGTTGTTTAAGTTAAGTTATGTTTGGTGATGTATGTTTGAAGTTAATCTCATGCGATGATCCCTGAGTTGAGATGTAGTTTAGCCTTGTCCATTTCAGATGGACGGCGGTAATGCCCTCAGGTGAGTATTTTCGTTACGCTAATCATTAGGTTAAGTGAGTTCTTAACTTTATCTAGTGATTAACAGCTTGGGGGTGTTACATGGAACCACCGGATTGATTTCGTCGGTGTTCATTGAATAAGTGGTTGGTATGAAGAATGTATCAACACCTGCATTATAATTTCGCAAGCACATGATGACCTATACATAGTACTTTTGCACTTTGTTCATAACACTAACGACGAATTTCCTTCTAGCTATTTGCTTCTAATTAAGTTATTCAATTTAGTTATACCAACCACTTACCTTCATATCATACACTAACTTAAATTTAGACTAACTCAAAAAAAAATAATAATAAATTACGTTTTTTTTCAAGTTCACAGTCAACATAATGTGGAAAAAAATACTCATTGTTACAAGATTTTCCATTCCAAAGACTGTAAACTTGACTTTAAACAACATAATCACTACTAACCCTGAACCCTAAACCCTAAACGATATAACCCTAAACCCTAAGCCCTAAACCCATGATTTGCCTCATATGATCCTAAAGCTTACAAATTTCGACATAAACAAATACTTCCATACAATTCTAACCCTAAACCAACTTCAACTACGCATGATTTGCAATTTATTTTCTCTTTTGAATTAGCACACCCTTCAGTTATTATATGATATAATGATATGTAGATAGTAACTAAATTAAATAACTTAACTAAACGCAAGTGGAGGGCTAGAAGGAAATTCGTCTTTCTTCTTATGGACAAAGTGCAAAAGTTCTACAAATTAGCTAAAACCCGCCTAGGTTTTAGCAGATTCCAGGTTGGGCCACTAATCTCCTCGGTCCAAAGAGAAACTGGGTTGAAAATGATAAAACCTGCCTAGGTTTTATCATTTTCTGGCCCATTTCTTTCGGGACCCTCCTTGGATAAATATTGGACATGAATTAAATTATTTTATTAAATTAATTTTGTATAAGAAATCGAATATTTTAAATAGTAAAACGAATTTATAAAATGTAAAAAGAGTCGCCAACCGATTTAAGGAAAATCGACAAACCATAAAATAAGAAAAGAAAGACTCCGGTCTACGAACCCGATTTCTAGATTCGGGGGTAAGGTTACGAATTCGAGAGTTATAAGAACTCTCGAATCCGCCTGTTATAAAACAGACTCTACTAAAATCAACATTGAAAAGAAAGAGAGCGGGGAGAAGTTTGATTAATTTCACGGAATTATTATTCGAATCATGCAATATAAAACAAATGCGATTTTATTTTACAAAATATGTACAAGCACGGAATTAAATAAAGGATTACATGATTAAATACAATAATTTAAATCAAAGAACCGAACCTTGCTTAAGGTCTAGCGACGACGAATTTGATCCCTTGAGTTGCCCCTTGATTTGAAACACGGATGAGAAATGTGGATGGTTTAGGAAAATTGGTGTATGGATGGTTATATGGTTGTGAAGAATATGATTATGGTGGTAATAGAAACATGGAATTATGAAGAGAATTTGAGAGTGGAAGTGACAATGAGAGTAGAGTAAGTGATAGTAGATGATGATTGTTGATGAAATGGGAGGAAAGTAAGTGTATTAGATGGTAGTTGTTGATGAGGTGAGGGTGAAATGGAAGGGGTATTTATAGGTGAAGGGTGTGAGTTTTGGAGGGAATCCGTGGGGGGCATACCCCACAAATCATGCCGTCAGAGTCTAAAATCCATGCGGGTTTTGGGGTGGTCAAGGGGCCAAGTCAATGCACGTGGGGCTATGATCATGGGATTGCATGGGAGGAAGAAATTTTGGCGCTAGAACAAATTAAAACCCAGGCGGGTTTTGATAATATTATCACGCGGATCAGTGACGTGGCTTGAAACGACGTCGCCTGCTACTCCGCTCAAACCCCAGGCGGGTTTTGCTCTTTTCTGGGACGACGCGCGTGGCTGGGCCTATTTCTGCATGGGCCTGTTCAATAAAAGTTAAAACCCCAGTGGGTTTTAACAATTTATTTGCAACTTTTTTTATTTTCCTTGGGCTCAGTTTATTGATCCTTTGGGCCCAATGACCCGTTTCACTTTGCCCATCTGTCTTGTATATTTTCAAGGGGTCGGGATTATACCGGTACAAATTCCGGTGTCTACAGAGAGCCCCCACTTTGATCGAGTCCGAATAGGACAAAGGTCAAAGTAGTATGAGGATATGACTTTGGTTTGCAAAGCCTAATTTGACGCTTGGAAGCTGAGTCCTGCATCGCAGTTGCGGGCGGCATGCGCTTCTTTGGGGATGACCTTGAGCAAGAATGATGCTCTACTTGACTATTGATGAGTCGATGTTGATCTCGGGAGAGAATGATGCCTTACTTGTTATCGGTCACGATGCCGATAGTTGATGGAATTTTCTAGTCTTTCCCAGTGTCGGTCCCAGTCTTTCCCGGTGTCGGTTCCAGTCTTTCCCGGTGTCACTTCCAGTCTTTCCCGGTGTCGATTCATATAGGTTCCAGTCTTTCCCGGTGTCGGTTCCAGTCTTTCCCGGTGTCAGTTCCAGTCTTTCCCGGTGTCGATTCATATTGGTTCCAGTCTTTCCCGGTGTCGGTTCCAGTCTTTCCCGGTGTCGATTCCAGTGTTTCCCGGTGTCGATTCATATTGGTTCTAGTCTTTCCCGGTGTCGGTTCTAGTCTTTCACGGTTTCGATTCCAGTCTTTCCCGGTGTCGATTCATATTGGTTCCAGTCTTTCCCGGTGTCGATTCCAGTCTTTCCCTGTGTCAATTCCAGTCTTTCCCGGTGTCGATGTTGATGATGGTGGGCATTTTTTATGCCGAAGGACTTCATCAGACGCGTTGCTGATGGCCTAGGGGGTCGAGACTTCATCGGGCACGATGCCGATGGCTCGGAGATTAAGACTTCACCGGACATGATGCCAGTGGCTCGGGACTGCATCGAAACTCTGCCGATGGTCCGGAATAATGATGGCAGCGACCTCTTGTTCGGTAGCTGAGTGATGGTGGTCCCTTGTCGGTAACCTGAAAATCATGAGAAAAAATCGAGCATCAGCTTTATTGAAATAAAATGAAGGAGATTCGATTTTCACCTGTGGGCCGCAAAGCCTGAGTGTGTGCTCCGACTGTGGACCAGAAATTTAGGATGTAGGCGCTCCAAAACCCAGGCGGGTTTTGGCGTCCTCCATTGGGCCGTGTCTGCGCCTGGACCGCGTCCTCTGGGCCACTTCTTCTGGGCCAAACAAAACCCAGGCGGGTTTTGTGTATTTTTTTCTTCTTTTTTTTTCTTCTTCGCCTCGTGAAGGAATCAAAGTGGGGTCCGTCCCACTTGCGGTCATAAATCCTCCACGTCGCCATGCCTCTCTTTTGGGTGACAAAAGGATAACCTTTCGGATTTTCGACCAATGAAATGCGTTTGGCATCTCGAGGCGGTTACCAAAAACGAACGGCTCACATTCACTCGACCTTTCTATAAATTCAATGCATCTCCTTCACTTCCTTCACATCTTCATCTCCTTCATCTCTCTAACTTACTACCTATCTCTCTAGAAAAAGAAGTTTTGTCCTTTTGAAGCAATCCTCGGGTTTGAAAAGATGCAACCTCGAAGTCACAGAAATCCACCTCTTCCTCATGCGGCGGCTTGGCCTCATGAGCGGTCTTCGCGACGCAACTTCGTTCTCGGCATGGAAGTGGCTCCCTCTGATCTTGTTGTTGAATCTTGGAACCATGCTTGGTTTTACCATTCTCGTGGCAAGGTAATCCTTTAAACCTTCCTATTGTACTTAGTTTAGCGTAAAAATGAGCAAGCATGAATTTATTTTTCATACTTTGTCGATTTTTAGCTATTTTAAGTATGCATATTAGGATGTAAGGTGACCCATTTTCTGCATTTTGACCGAAAAATATCTGTGAATAGCTTGCAAAAATGGATCAAAAATATTTCGTACATGTTCTGGGCCAATTATCCGAGTAGCGGCCCACTAGGCGGAATAAAACCCCAGGCGGGTTTTATGTCCGGCCTATTGGGTCGTTTGCGTTTTGGGCCGGTCAACTGGGCTCGGCGAAGTCAAACCCCAGGCGGGTTTTGACTCGCCTTCCCTTTTTTAGGCCGCTTCGTGGGCCGAGACTGTGGGCCTGTTTGAGTCAAACCCTAGGCGCGTTTTGGACTCAATTTTCCCCAAATTTGTTGTTGAACCGGCTTAGGCCGTGCCACTTGAGCTTTGTTTGTTTGCTTCATGGGCCGTGGCTGTGAGCCCAGTGTTCGTGCTGGGTCCAACTTGGGTCCATGAAATTATGCTTAGAGCCTCCATTTTAAAATGACGCCTTGAAATTCTACCCTTAGGAGGATAACTTGAAAACTTCTTGTGCCTTAAAAGAGCCACTGAAGGCGGCGAAATCAATTCCGGGGAATTTTGTCCAAGAGACTTTAACCGCGGCGGGCTTCATGCCATTCTGGAAATGCTTGGAGGCTTGGAAGAAAAGGACGTTATGGATTATTGGTCGAGCGATGGCGGAGAGGTTGTGGGATTCCACTAACTCATTCCACTTCCCTGTGGGTGAGATGACAGTCACGCCTAAAGATTTTGTCATGATCACCGGTCTTCCTTGGGGCGGGCATGACGTGATCTTCGACGCATATGTTCCTCCCGTAGTTCTGGATTTGCTGGCTCCAGTGTTTCCGCGTTTGGGACGCCGTCAAGGTCTCCCTAACCTTGCCTATAAGCATTTTGAGATGACCGTTCGCGATGTGAATTTCCTGGTTTGACCTGCTGTGCATGCAGTCGTGGGCATATGAGTATATTTTGGCCCTGGGAATTCGCTCGAAGAAGGACAAGACGGTGCCAGCTGCCGAACGCTGGACCATCGAGGGCGTACATGATAAGAAGTACAAGTCGGGGTGTCTCGACCTTATTCGTAGCATCTTGGATAACTTGCGGCCAGTATCTCCTTATTCCTGACACCTTTTCTATTTTTCTGTGCATGCCATACTTAAATGTATTCTTTTCCTTGCAGAATCAACTAAATTGGCATCCTTGGGCCGACTTTGACATCAGAGGGATACCACAACCTCTGGATCAGGTGGAACACGACACCCGTCTTCGCCTCTTAGTTGAAGGGCCTTATGGCTATGTGTGGTATTTAGGGGAGAGGGCCTCGAGGCAGATTTTGGAAGGTTACCCTGGTCTCATTCCCCTAGACCCTCCAGTGCAGAGGTTTGAGCCATGGTGGATTGATCCAGCTGTTTTGAAGGATCTAGTTCGAGGTCAAGCATTTGATGACTTTGTGCACAACGTTCCCCAGGATCAATTTGATGAAGAGTTCCAGCTTTATCTTAGCCGTTTGGCTCCTCGAGTGGTATGTATCTTCCTTCTTCGTCCTTGTCATGTTTTAGCCATTTTCTAACCGGAAAATCTACAGCTGGGACCTTACGCTAAAGCTGCCGAAGTGAGGGCTCCTTAAGAGAGACGAAAGATCGGTGGCTTCCTGGAAGTGGAGCACAGTAGTGAGTGCTCCGCGCTTTAACAATTCGACCATAAACCTGTAAGACTTGGTTTTATGTTGCCTATTTTTTTATCTTGTATACCACTTGTGAATGATCCTTTGTCTTGTTATTTTCCAGCCGAGGTGGGCTTTTCTCCGACAACTGACTAAGGAGTAAGCACCATGAGGAAGTTCATTGATCGGGGCTTCACCGGTTCGGGGAGATATCAAGGTGGTGCTGCCAGAAGGGCCGATATGGAGGCCGATGCAGAGTCTGTTCCCAAAGAACCACCTCGACGTTCCACTGTAGGCGCTCCTCGCACAGAGCCCCCACGCCGCTCTTCAGTTGGGGAATATTCCACTCGAGGTCGATCTCGAGAGGAAGTTGGGGGTCTTTTCGTCCTCCTCTAGCAGCTGTACCAGGGGATCGGGGCAAAGGCATTCTGATCGAGGGTCAACACTCCACTGGATCCCATCGTAGCAGGTCTGGTAGCAGAAGTCGCCACCCTCCGAGCATGGCTCAGATGTCGTTGGAGGAGTCATTGGGTCATGGAGGCTATCACAGTACTAGATATGGTGGTGATACTCAGCCCCATTCTTACTGGGTGGAGGACGCTTCTGAATCGAGCGCCACCCACCGGCCTCCTCCTTCTCGTCATACCCCGGCTTCAGTGCGCTCTGCTCGTCGTGGTCGTGAATTGGTAGTGAGGGACCGTGACTCAGGTGCATCCGTAGGGTATCCTGGTGGTCAGGCCCTAGCAGATGACGCTACTTCACATCCTGCACCGTATGATGCTTCATCTTTTGGTTCTGGTTCACCGGGATGGCCTACCCCTGCTCCTGAGATGGGTCCATCATGGCCCATAGGTTCCCAAGAGTGGTCTGTACCTCAACACTCTTGGCTGGGTGGATCTGCTTCTTCTAGTTGGCCCGTCTCTGGTTATGGAACTGGTCTGGTATGGCCTACTCCCTCTACTGAATGGCAGGTTCCTCATCATTCCTGGCTGGCTGCTTCGCAGGAACACTCTGTGTCTTCGACGTCGAGTGTGCATCCTTCGGAAATTCCCTTGACTGGGCCATCGCCTCCTGTGCAGACTGCTCCTGGACCTGACTATTACTCCTAGGATACCTACTTTGGCACAGCCGATACTTCCAACGCAGGAACTTCACATGCAGGGGGCAACTTGGCGGAGGACAGCGGTGATTCCGGTTCCCTGTGGTGATCACCTTTATGCAATGCAAGACTCTTCTTCTTTTTTTATTTTTATTTTATTTTAGACTCTTTTGTTTTTATTTTATGCAAGACTCGAACTTAGTGTATGCACAACTTGACGTTTTTATTTAATGCAATTTCGAATTATTTTGTACATGATGGGATTAATTCCAATTAATCCCGCTTCCCCAAAAAGAAAAGAAAACAAAAACAAAATAAAAACTTAAGTGTCGGGGTTACTCGAGCAAAATTTCAGAACTAACATCATTGGGTCGATAACGGAACCCGGAACATCAAAGAATACATAAATGGGCCAATCGAAACAAAACCCTAGACAATACTACACAAATGGGCTGCGGAAACAGGAAAACGGGCCTAGAACACTTAAAACCTAGGCGGGTTTTAAGCGGTTGAGGGAGCTGGGCCGGAGTTGGCTGGCGCGCGTGGGGTGACTTGGCGAGGTTAAAACTCGCCTGGGTTTTGACCTTTTTTTCTTTTTTTTTTTTTGTTTTTAGCCGTTGAAGAAAGGCTTGAATCATGGGATATGATTGCAACGGCTATGTGACTGTTTGCTGGCCGATTTGTTCCATTTTGATCATGGATAAAGGTGTATAAATACCTCATCCTTTACCATGGATATCACTCATCATCTTCAATTGCATCTTCCATCTAAAAGAGCCTCCTAAAATCACAAAACCCTCCTATCATGGCCTTCGAGAAGAAGCTCGCTACTTAGATGAGCACTTTGTCTAGAGACGAGAAGAAAGAGCTAGGGAGATATAGCCTGACGAGATTGCTAAGTCTCCGACAAGCGAGAGTTAACCATGACTTTACTCGAGCGGCAGGAGCTTTTTGGGATCCGAAGATGCATGTTTTCCGCTTTTCCTTGAAAGAGCTATGCCCATTACCCGAAGAGTGGCCGTCTATTCTCGGGACCAATCATTTCGCACGGCCGACATCACCTCCAACTGTTGTCGACAACACCAAACAGTACAAAGAGTTGCTATGTCTTCCGAACCGAGTCATAGGAAGCACACTATTCGGTGATAAGGTACATTTTCAAACCATTGTCGAATATTTTCAATCGCCTGACACTTTGGAATATGGTCCCGTGATACGAGTGCGAGCACTCGTATTATGCCTTCTTGGAGAATTTTGCTTTTATCATGGCGGGCAAAGAACTGGGCCGGCGGGCCTAATTCAAATTGTTGAAGACATGGCTCGAGGTTTTAATCCAGTGCCGTTGATGCTGGCGGAAACTATGATGGGTTTGGACAATCCGGATCCGGAATATGAGCTTCGTGGGAGCCCCCTACTTCTTCAGGTACATTTCCTCCTTCCTCTCTCATTTTTTCTTCAAATCTGCCTACTGCCTTCAAAACCCAGGCGAGTTTTAAGGTTTTTTTTTTGATATATTTGTTTATTATTTTTTTTCGTTAGTTGGGAGAATAATTGGTATGCAATCATAACCCTTGCTAACTTTATGGGCAGATATGGCTCATGGAGCATTTGGGCCTTATCGAAGATCCTCGTAACCCCTCGGCGCTTCCAAATTATTTTCAAAGGAGGCACAAATATACCGAGCTCCGATCGGTAACAGAATGGATCGCCTTTCTGAAGGAACCTCGTGACATCGCATGGTAGATCGAGTGGTGGCATGTTCCTGAATATGTGACCAGTGATTATCGCAATGCCTATGTGTGTATCGCCGGCTTGACACACATGACTTTCTACTTTCCGGAGCGGGTATTGCGATAGATGGGCCGCAAACAGACCATCCCCAAGCGACTATGTGAAGCCCCTGAGCAATTGAAGCTTCGCGGCTCGGTGATAGAGTCTTGGCTGAAGTATTGGGCAAGAAGGCCGACCCTTAAGGCTCCGTCAAAGGCACATGTATCAGAGATCGCGGACTCTGAATATCACGGGTGGCTGATTTCGGCTGTCGAGTCTCGCCGTGCTGGAGAGGTGATAAGAAGTCGAACATCCATGAGGGAGAGGCTGGATCCTCGTTCCACGATAAAGGTTCGTCTCGGTGCGAAGGTGACGGCAAAGGATCGGCTTGGTCCGAGGGTGGAGACACGGAAATCACATAAGCGAGCTTATAAGCCTAAAAACAAAGAGACGGACCCAAATGAAACCAAAGACATGGAGATTGATCATGAGACCACTGGCGACTGATAGGTTGCAAGTGCACGGGTGAAATTGTAGCATAAATCAAGGTTGTTCCCACAGGGACTTTTCCTTTCAACGCACTGAACTAGCCTCCTAATAGATCGCTAAGTCGATCCGTTTTTGGTTTGAAATAACTAATTCTAAATCTAATCACAATCAAGGTCTAAACAAACGAATATTCACTAAACTATTATGATTTAATCAAGGTAAAAAGGCGTTCATGGGATGAAACCTAAGTCAAACAACGAATCAACGATGTGGATTGAACTTTCATTTCATTAATTTGCACAATCAAGGTTCGATAATCGCATAGAATACTTGGCAATGAGATTTTGTCACTAGAGCGAATTGCCAAGACTAACCAAGCACCTACTTTCGTGGATATTTCGATTTAGTCAAGGTTAAAGATCAAATTATCTCAAGAACCCTAGTTAAAACTTCTATGTCTAGATAATTTTAACTAGTTCAATCTAGGTTTTCGGGTAATCAAACTTCTCCTTTCGGTACTTCATTCAACAACCTATTGACTTGCAATTGGTGATCAAGCAAAAGCAATAACGATTCAATTCAAAGACAAAATAGATTGAAACAAACTAAATTCATGATAATTCAATCCAACAAAGTCAATTCATCAAGTAACTTCAAAGGTTCATCCCCTAAACTAAAAGAACTACTCACAATTCATGTTTAAAACTACAAAGCAATTGAAATCTATTCTAGAAAGCATATGAAAATCTATGAGAGATTGAGAAATAAACCCAAGTGAAGAACAAACTTGCTAGGAATCAACAATGGAGGACTTTTGCTCCTCCACTTCAAAGTATGTTCAAGATGTTCTTCGATCTTCAATCTTCTCTCAATCTTCAATGGTGGATGGAATATGGATGAAGGATATGATTAGGGCATGGAATGGAAGATGGTGGAATGATTATTCCCCCTAAACTCCGCCGGAAATAAGCATAATATAGGCAAATATCAACTCAAAACCGCCGAAAATGAAAAGACAGGAGAGGCACGGACCGTGCCAGGGGTGACACGGACCGTGCTCATAGTGACACGGACCGTGCCCCCCTAGGCACTACCCGTGTCGCTTCACTGCACACAATTCTTCACGTTCTGGTCATAGGGACTACCCGTGCCACTGCAGACACCACCCGTGCTTTGTCTTTTCGTGCCTAGGAGTACTTTGGGCCATTGTTTGGGCCTTGGGTGATCCAACATCTCACTTCTTGGTCCTTTAAGCTCATAACTTGGATCTACACTTGCTTTTTGTGCTCGGTTTACATCGATTCTTCACAAATTCCCTACAAAACTCACCAAACTCCAAAACAAGTGTAATATGGGAAATTCGGGTATAAAATAACATAATCAAATCAAATATTCCCCAAAT
Organism: Portulaca oleracea; assembly: GCA_029582165.1. NCBI lineage: Eukaryota > Viridiplantae > Streptophyta > Magnoliopsida > Caryophyllales > Portulacaceae > Portulaca > Portulaca oleracea. Next base: position 11,544,034 of record CM055876.1, read on the forward strand.
TCTCATCAAAACAACCAAGTTCTCATATATACAAGAAGCACTTATCAGCGACATAGAGAAGGTGAAACAAGAGTAGAAGATGGACGGAAGCGAAGGAACTGAACTGCTTTGCTAGAATAAACTTTTATTTAATTACGCCTTTTGAATTTTCTTACTTACAAGCAGTGTACTTGCATTTTAATTATTAATAAAAGAAGAATTATTGTTTACAATCATTGTGTCCTTGCAAACTTTATCTTTCCTTCTTTTTATGAGAATAGATTGAATATTAACCAAGTGTCTGAAAATTGGTTTTCCAGTTGCTTGGCTATATTAAGCATAATATCTGTTGAGCTGATCCAAATTTGTGAGTTGAATAACATCTTCTCCATCCATAGTGGCAAGTCGAGTTGCTCCTCCCGGCAAAATTTCCTTGACCATATAAGGACCTTTCCAATTAGGTGCAAACTTTCCCCTTGGGTCTTGTATTGGTGCCCTCATTTCCTTAAGCACCAAATCTCCCTCTTGAAGTGAACGACTTTTCACCTTTTTATTAAAGGCGCGAGTGATCCTATTCTAGTATACTTGAACACTATGCAATGCCCTTAATCGCCTTTCATCCATCAACATTAATTCCTCGAACCTTGCCCTAGCCTTTTCTGCTTCTGGCAATTGGCTTTCTGCCATTATTCGTAATGACGGGATCGCTAACTCGATCGGCAGGACTGCTTCCATCCCATACACTAATGAATAGGGTGTTGCTCCTGTGGCAGTTCGAATTGAGGTTCGGTATCCCCATAAGGAAAATGCTAACTTGTCAGACCAATCCTTGTAAGTAACGACCATCTTCTTAATGATTCCCGCCACCGTTTTATTGGCCGCTTCTACAGCTCCGTTGGTTTGTGGTCGGTAAGGTGAAGATCGCTGGTGCTGAATTTTGTAATTGGTGAGCAAAACCTCCACCTCCTTTCCAAAGTGACTCCCGTTATCATTGATGATCTCATGAGGTACTCCATATCGGCATATAATGTTCTGAATGATGAATTTGGCCACTTGCTTGGATGTGAGTTTGGCAAAAGAGGCTGCCTCTACCCACTTAGTGAAGTAATCAATAGCGACCAGGATGTATTCATGTCCTCCTGTTCCAGTTGGGTGTATTTTACCAATGATGTCAATACCCCATACCGAGAATTGCCATGGAGATGTCAGTGTTGTCAGATATGAAGGAGGTTGATGCTGCAGATTGGCATACTCTTGACATTTGTGACATTTTCGAACAAAATTCAAGCAGTCTGCTTCCATAGTGGTCCAGTAATAACCAGCTCTTTGAATCTTCTTCGTCAGCATGCGCCCATTCATGTGAGGCCCACACTCACCTCCGTGTACAGTTGCCATAATTTCTTTCGCACTTTTGGCATCGATACACAACAGATTGATACTTGTAGGTGACTTCTTGTACAACCGATCTTGGATCAAGCAGTATTGTGCTGCTAAAGCCCTGATCGCTCGTTGTCTCGAGCATCTAACTCAGCTGGATATTCTCCTTTCCGAAGGAAATTGTATATGTCAAGAAACCATTCATCAGTCTCTTCTTCTTGTGTTTCCATAGCACAGACATATGCGGGTTCAGACTGTCGCCCTACAATTACTGGTAGCTGGAGCGTGCCTGATGGGATTTATATCATTGAGGATAACTTGGCCAAGGCATCGGCCAGTTCATTGTGATCCCTAGAAAGATATTGGAAGTTAATCTTCTTAAATTGGTCAGCCAGTCCCAAAAGCTTCTGCTGATAAGCTAAAAGGCACTCACTTCGAACTTTCCATGCATTCATGGCCTGGTTAATGATGAGGCTAGAGTCTCCAAAGACCTTTATGTGGCATATTCCTAAAGCCAAGGCTGCTTGTAGGCCTTTGATGCATGCTTCATACTCCGCCGCATTGTTAGTAGCATCAAAATCCAATTTTACAGATACAGGGATATGAGCACCTTCTGGAGATATTAACAGGACTCCTATTCCACAACCCATTTGGTTAGAAGCTCCATCAAAATACATTTCCCAAGTAACTTCATCAGTTAAGAACACGTCTTCGTCTGGGAATTCCAAGTGAGTGCTTGGAGGTTCCTGTGATGGTGAAGTAGCCAGAAAATCTGAAACAACCTGTCCTTTAATAGATTTCTGGGGTAAATATTGAAGATTGAACTCAGAAAGCATGACTACCCATCGAGCGATGCGGTTGTTGATGGTTGGTTGCTCCATGATGAATTTGATGGGATTGCTCGCAGCTATTACATACACTGTGTGTGAGAGCATGTAGTGCCTTAATTTCTTGGTGGCCCAAACTAATGCGAGAGCCATTTTCTCTATGTCTGCATATCGACTTTCGTAGTCGAGAAACTTCTTGCTCAAGTAGTAGATGGCGCTCTCTTGACCTTTCACCTTTTGAGCTAACATAGCCCCCATGGCTGAGCTAGTCACTGTAAGGAAAAGGAGTAGAGGCTCATCTGGTACTGGCGACATGAGAACTGGAGGATGTTGCAAATATTCCTTGATTTTATCAAATGCAGCTTGGCATTGATCGTCCCATTCTACTTTGCTTCCTTTCTTTAGCTTCTTGAACAAAGGTTCACAAGTCATGGTGAGCTTTGAAATGAACCTGCTGATGTACTGGATTCGGCCCAAGAAACCTCTTATCTTCTTTTCCGTCTTAGGTGGTTGTAACTGTTGGATAGCCTTGATCTTTGAAGGATCAACTTCAATGCCCCATTGGCTGACCACATAGCCTAGTAGCTTCCCAGAGGTAACACCGAAGGTGCACTTTGCTGGATTGAGTCGCATCTTGTATTTGCGAAGTCGTAGAAAGAAATTTCGGAGGTTAGGAATATGACCCTCCCTTGTCTTGGACTTAACAATCATGTCATCGACATAAACTTCTACTTCGACGTGCATCATGTCATGACGTAGGGTATTGGCAGTTCTCTGGTACGTTGCTCCGGCATTTTTAAGACCGAAAGGCATGGCGACATAACAGCATGTTCCCCATGGTGTGGTAAAGGAAGTCTTCTCCATATCTTCTTCTGCCATTTTTATTTGGTTGTAACTGGCATACCCGTCCATAAAAGATAAAAGCTCATGTCCGCAAGTGTTATCCACTAATACATCGATGTGGGGTAGAGGGAAACTATCCTTGGGACTAGCTTTGTTAAGGTCTCGGAAGTCACGCACATGCGCACTTTCCCATCTTTCTTGGGTACTGGGACAATGTTAGCAATCCATTCAGGGTATTGGACTGCTTTGATAAACTTAGCGTTAAACTGCTTGATCACCTCTTCTTCAATTTTCTTAGCCCATTCAGGTTTGATCCTCCTAGCCTTTTGTCGAACCGGCTTTGCATCAGGGAGCAAAGGTATGGTGTGCTCCATAATTTCCCTGTCAATCCCCGACATGTCTTCAGAAGACCTCGCGAATACATCCACAAACTCCTTGAGAAGCTCTGTAAATGCTACCCGTTCTTCTGCTGTGAGTGAACTACCTAACTTCAACTCCCGAGGTTGTTCTCCCGTGCCTACATTTATGGTGATGGTGTCTTCCAACACCGCCATCTTATGCTCATGTTCATTAGAAAATTCTTTTAAGGGTTCATTAAATTCCAAATTATTATTAGCGCAGCAGTTCAGGGAAGTGGGGAAAGAAGAATCAGAGTAAGCAGAAAGGTTCATTTTATTGAATGTAGAAATGAGTACATTGCCAGCAGACTCAAGACCAGACTCACTTGACTCTAGACTCTTAGGACCAGACTCTATGTCCATAGAAACAGACTCTCCTACAGATAAAACAAAGCTATTCTTCTCAGCATCGACCCATGAGACCGCCTTGACTTCTTCTTCTTCAGTGATCATGAGACTTGGGTCAAAGCTTGGGTTGGATAATGCAGCAATAACAGCGTCAGCTTCAGACTCTCCCTTAGCAGCTTCTTGTCCGAACAACATACCAAATATGTTGCTCCCGGCAAGATGAGTCCATTCCAACGGTGGCTGTTTGTCCCGAGCGGGGATAAAAACAGTAGCCATATTAATGATACAGTCATTGAAAACCTCTAATCCAGCAACTTGAACTCCCTTGTTCTTTAGGTAATATGGTTCAGGGAATCCATAGTAAGGGAAGTCATCGCCTTCCTTAACAAACTGTCCATTCAGGGTGAGTGGATAGGGCTTTATTTGGAATATGGTAGGTGGATTGTCCATCCTCTTTTGCTCAGCTATGGCTAACTTGGCGAGCCTAATTTCCTTCTCAGTTGGCTTGTATCCTAAGCCAAATCTTCCCTTCTACTTAAACGTCTTGAACACAGGAGGAATCTTATTTTTCGGGTTCTTTCTTAGCGGCATTCCAGGAAAGTGTCCCTATTTCCTGAGTATAGCATGCACTTTGGGATTTGAGTAGGGATCGAAGTCAAAGGAAGCTTCATCCTGGCTCAAAGTCGCCACAAGTTCAAAGTTGTGAAGTTCTTCGTCCATAGAACTGTGTTCCGTCTCAAGGGTTGCTTGCTTGGGAGTGAAGATAGCATTGATGAATTCTCCCGAGATGGTGATAACTTGTCCTTGGACCAACATCTTTACCTTCCGATGTAAGGTAGATGCTATAGCATTGCATTCATGAAGCCATGGCCTCCCTACTAGCAGGTTGAAGGAGGCGGGAATGTCTAGCACTACGAACTCCACATTCCGAGTGATATTGCCTGTAGTGATGGGCAATATTATGGACCCAACCGACTTTCGAGGAGAATTGTCGTAAGCCCTTAGTTGTACTCCATTTTGAGCCAAGTGTTGTTGTTGGACTCCCAATTTCTGTTCCGTCCTCCAAGGGCACACATTCACAGCTGAGCCATTATCGACTAAAACTAGTTGGATAGTCTTGTTGGAACATTGCACTGTAAGGTAGAGTACTTTATTGTGGGATGCTCCTCCCTGAGGCAGATCTTCAATCCCAAAGGTGATAGCCTCCTGCTGGGTAGTCACATGAGCAACCAAAGATTCTGGAGTTGTCGCGGGTGATACCGTTAATGCAGTAAGGGCATCCATCATCTTTTGTCTATGTGCCTGTGAGGTGCAAATCAGCTGCCAGATGGTAACTTCAGCTCTGGTCTTCTTGAGTTGTGTAAGGAGAGGATCTTCAGGCTAGACATGATTGTCGTTGGTAGCCATTGGTGTAGGATTAGAAACAGCCACTTGGGTGGTGGCGTTTCTGTTGTTATGGCAGCCTGATCGAGTGAGGAATGCTACATCATCTGATGTTGGCTCATCCGGCTCCATCCATTCCATCTTGGAGTATTCATGTTGCTCATTGTCATCACTGTCCCAGATACCATGAATGGACAGGTCTTCATGAAAGCCGAGCACCTCGGGGATAGGTTGACCCGTTTCAACAATCAAAGTAGGAGGATCAAAGCTACAAACTCCATAAAAGATAGGATTTGTATGCTCGGGCATCGGGTTGCTTTGATTGTTAGGCTTTTGGGCAGCTTTTGGCATGGGTAGCGTCCCATCCCTTATCATATCTTTTATTTTGTTCTTGAGAGACCAAAGATTTCTCAAGATCATGTCCTCGAACGATGGTAGCAGAATCGATCCAAATTCTTTCCTCTTGTCACGATTCTTCCCTTGGCAAAGGTAGGACCAAAAAACCCTTCTTGACCAATCGATCAAGAGCTTGTGAGTAAGAGACGTCCAATGGTGTGTAAGTCTCATACTTTGGTATGAAAGGCCCCTTGCGCTGGATAGAGTTAGTTTCCATGATCTTAGGAGAGTGGCTAGACGCACTAGTGGCCCTCCTGTTGGAACTAGACCCCTTCCATCCAGGCGAAGTGGTCTTCTCATTATGCATCGCCTCTAATTGGACACAGATGTCCTTCAAGTAGTCAAAGTCTTTGATGACGTGGTATCCCAAGTGTTTGGATAAACTGCCTTTTAGCCCTTGCTTGAAAGTAGACAGCTGTAGGTGAAGAGGGATTGTCTCATTGATGTGAGACAGCTTGGTATGCCATCGCTCAAAGTAATCCAGGAAGGATTCGTCATCTCGTTGCTTCATAGTGGTCAAGTCATCCACCGTAGCTTGCTTCCTTTGAATGCGACTGCAGTGATTGATGAAGGCTTTAAACAGTTCATTCCAATCGGCCTTAGTTTGGGGTGATAAAGCGTGATACCATACCTTGGCTTCGCCATCTAGAGTGGATGGGAAAACAGTAGAGTATAAACCGACATCAATCCGGTTTAAAGGTGCTAGCCTCATGAACTCTTCGATGTGATGAACTGGGTTCTCAGAGGGTTTGAACCTGATGTTTGGTACTTCTACTTTATCAGCTACCTTCAGAATTGGCTGAACAGGTAATGGCACTTCCAGATATTTGTCAGCAAAAGCCGACACAGTGCTCATTGCTTTGGTAAGGCTTTCTAATTTCTGTTCAAGGGCCTTAACAGCAGGGTCATTCATGAATTTAGACACCTCAAGGGTATCGACCTTTGTCTTGGATATCCCACTTCCTCCAGAATTTGGGGATATCTTGATGATTTCAGGTTCGGACTCATATCCCTATATCTCTTCATCGTCTTCTTCAGCATTCAACCCTAGTTTGGTATTGATCTTAGTAATGGCTTGCAATATTCCCTCCATCACTTGTTGTTGTTCATTCAGTCTTTTGCCCACCTTCTGCTCTTGTTCTAAGGTATTGGCAAATATCAGACCTTGCATTTTGGTGTAGAGGTCATCCAAATGCTTTGTGATGTTGGATTCGGTGCTCTGAACCGGGATCTCTTGGAATTGTTCTCCAGACATGATAATGTCACTTGTTGCAGATGGATCGTAGCAAGGGTTCGGAATCAAACGGCCTGTTCGTGGATCTCGAATGCGGGCTCGGAGTCGATCACCAATGATGCCTGCATGGAAATTCAAAGTTAAGACACTCGATGACATACTCCGACACGTTCTACCCGATGCATGCATGACCTAGATGACCTATATGATCCTAATCAATCTTGACACATATATGCTAACACAGAGGACCCACCCACTTTTTGGGAGTGCATGGCCTAACTCTATATGGACCTTAAAAAAGAACATTATAAAGGGCCGAATAAAGTCAACATAGCGAGCGGGTCATAAGTTGGCAGGCTATAATCAGTGTTTCTCAATTCGGATGGGCCCAATCCACTGGCCGACCGTTTCAAGGAGAATCCGTAACTTGGCTCAATAACTCAGACAACTCAAACCATATTGGCTATTACGCGGACTAGAATAATGTTCAACAAGACCGACAACCCACTTTTCTTTTTTTTATTCCTTTTTTTTAACTCGGGAAAATGGGTATTGTAAAGGACTGGATAAAGTCAACAATAAGCGAGTCATAATCAATTTAAGGGCTTAATTGACAAATCCTATATGGTTGGGCCTAACAACGGGTCGACCATAAGTGTGATGGATTTATTAATTAAATCGATAAATTAATTTACTCAAGCCTAGTGACTATTATGCAGTCTAAGACGCTATCCATTAACTTTGTTAGCTTTTAAATTAATTTTTTGGACCTTTGTTAAGAGAGTTTCATAAAGGGTCATATAATATCATCAAAGGTGAGTCAATTTTTATTTATTAATCAAGATAATCAACTTTCGAGTATAAATGGGCCCTTCCACTTGGGCTAACCAAAATGCCTTTGAATTAATTATATTCATTAATAAATAATCCTTTTCTCAACCTAATGAATTTTATATGGACTAGAACAAAACCTCAAAACTAGAGTCGACTCTTTACAAAAAAGACAAGAAAAGGGGAGGGATACACATAGCACATAGCATACACATGAAAAGGGTACCCTAAACCAAGGCTCTAAATTCATGGACTTTTATGGTTGGGTATATAGCCTACCGCATGCCTTCGCCCCGGTTCTTCATACCATAAGGTAAGCAGTTAGGGTATTTCTCAAAGAACTTCAAGGTAGCTCTCAGAGTGTGACATCGGGAGAGGAGCGACCAAATGCTTAGAGATGTAGAGTTCATCTCCATAGTAGGGGCCTCCCGCTCTCAAGGGAAATCCTAGGTAACTTAAACCATCGCCTTTGTGCTAACGTGTCAAAAGACCCGATTAGTGGCCCGGTATGCAAGGGATGCCTAAAAGAATAATAAAATCGCGAAATAAATTAACTTCTCCCTTTTACACTTTCAAATCAATTTGATTTTTTCAAGTTTTACCCTCTTTTTAAAGTTTAAGTCCCCAGTGGAGTCGCCAATCTGTAGGACCCGAGAAAAAGGTGACCCTTTTCCGCGATGCGCTACTTAAACGATCGGGAGCCGACTAAGGTTTCTTAATCCTTAAATAAGGATATTTTTTTTATTTTCGAAATTCATTTTCGGGGTGATGAAACTTTATTTATTTACCAACCCATTTTTTATTATTTAAATTATCCGTAATTACACAAATTAATTTAATAATAATTTAATCCCGACCCAATTAATAAATCCAGGCCCAAGAGAGAACTAGTGGGCCACTGGAATTAGCTAAAACCCGCCTAGGTTTTAGCATATTCCAGGTTGGGCCACTGATCTCCTCGGCCCAAAGAGAAACAGGGTTGAAAATGATAAAACCCGCCTAGGTTTTATCATTTTCTGGCCCATTTCTCTCGGGACCCTCCTTGGATAAATATTGGACATGAATTAAATTATTTTCTTAAATTAATTTTGTATAAGAAATCGAATATTTTAAATAGTAAAACAAATTTATAAAATGTGAAAAGAGTCGCCAGCCGATTTAAGAAAAATCGACAAACCATAAAATAAGAAAAGAAAGACTCCGGTCTATGAACCCGATTGCTAGATTCGGGGGTAAGGTTACAAATTCGAGAGTTATAAGAACTCTCGAATCCGCCTGTTATAAAATAGACTCTACTAAAATCAACATTGAAAAGAAAGAGAACGGGGAGAAGTTTGATTAATTTCACGGAATTATTAGTCGAATCATGCAATATAAAACAAATGCGATTTTATTTTACTAAATATGTACAAGCACGGAATTAAACAAAGGATTACATGATTAAATACAATAATTTAAATCAAAGAACCGAACCTTACTTAAGGTGTAGCGACGACGAATTTGATCCCTTGAGTTGCCCCTTGATTTGAAACCCGGATGAGAAATGTGGATGGTTTAGGAAAATTGGTGTATGGATATGGTTGTGAAGAATATGATTATGGTGGTAATAGAAACATGGAATTATGAAGAGAATTTGAGAGTGGAAGTGAAAATGAGAGTAGAGTAAGTGATAGTAGATGATGATTGTTGATGAAATGGGAGGAGAGTAAGTGTATTAGATGGTAGTTGTTGATGAGGTGAGGGTGAAATGGAAGGGGTATTTATAGGTGAAGGGGTGTGAGTTTTGGAGGGAATCCGTGGGGGGCAACCCCAGAAATCATGCCATCAGAGTCAAAAACCCAGGCGGGTTTTGGGGTGGTCAAGGGGCCAAGTCAATGCACGTGGGGCTATGATCATGGGATTGCATGGGAGGAAGAAATTTTGGCGCTAGAACAAATTAAAACCCAGGCGGGTTTTGATAATATTATCACGCGGATCAGTGACGTGGCTTGAAACGACGTCGCCTGCTACTCCGCTCAAACCCCAGGCGGGTTTTGATCTTTTCTAGGACGAGGCGCGCGACTGGGCCTATTTCTGCATGGGCCTGTTCAATAAAAGTTAAAACCCTAGTGGGTTTTAACAATTTATTTGCAACTTTTTTATTTTCCTTGGGCTCGGTTTATTGATCCTTTGGGCCCAATGACCCGTTTCACTTGACCCATCTGTCTTGTATATTTTCAAGGGGTCGGGATTATACCGGTACAAATTCCAGTGTCTACACTTCTAAAGACGGAACTGAGCACTTGTTGGTGAAAAACAGCTTCGAACCACTTCGGAGATTATTCTTGTTAGGGTTATGTTGACCTTTAGGTCCCTAGGGAACCCTTTCTTTATTTTAGGCTCCGACATGCTTGATGAGTGTGATAATGTCCTGGGTCTAAGTCTTGATCGAATGAGCATCTCGGGTGCTCGAGAACTTATCCCAATCGAGCACGAGAGTTCGGGTTAGGTCTAGGTCACTTTATAATCAATAGATAAAAACATTACAAAAGTTGAACATATTAATCATCTGAATTTCTTGTCCAAAACAACAAGAAAAGAAAATAAATTAAGAAATTAGTAAGTAACATACAACTTATACACAAACATTTTGTCCAAAAAGATTAGAAAAAAGAAAACTGAGCCATGAATTCTAAATATATATAATGGAAGGATAAATGGAGTTCTATTGAGGATGAAATTTGATGTAACTTTGGTAATTTTTTAAGAGAAATTCCATTTGGTAGGCTTGAACTTTTGTATATTACAAATCTTCAATCACTTTTTAAATTATTTTAAGTGGTAGACTTATTTTGAAATGTATTCTATCTCGTGAGCTTTTTCTTGTACCATTGTTAAAATATTGTTCTTAAAATTGATCTTTTCTCCCAATTCCATTTAGCTTTCCTTATCAATCTCACAATCGACTCATTTAGAATAATATTTAAAGTGTTTGACAACTAGAAATGGTTTTTAAAGTGTTTGAAAACTTGAAATAATTTTTAAAGTCTTTCAAAATAAGCCTACCATTTGGAATAATTTTCAAAATAAGCATACCACTTGGAATAATTTCAAAAATGGTTGACAGTTTGGAATAGGAAAATTTTGAAACCTACCAAATGAAAATTTCCTTTTTTTAATTAATGTAGTCATTTATGGTGTACAAATTAAAAGCCAAATGAAAAAGCTACTTAAACTAGCTTTTTATATAAAAAGAAGTAACTTTTTATAAATGGTATCTGAATGATAATATACGAGTTCTTGGCTTCATGTACCACTAAGTTGTTTAAAATATTCCCAATTTACCACCAAGTTTTTTTTACTCCCTTCATACCACCACCTTTTGTATTTAATACATAGTCTACTATTCTAACCTACAACCATTCAAGTAGCCGGTAAAACAAGCCTAAAAATAACAAAATAAAAAAATAAATTTGTTTCACTTCGTTATTTGCAGCAAATCTTTCACAGGAAGACTTCCCAGTTCCCACCTTCCGCCCTCCCATGTCTCTGTTTTCCACTTTTCTCCTATTCTCCAGCCATAGCCAAACCTTCAAGATTATTGTTAGTTACTTATATCCATAATTCAGACGAGTTTGAAACTCTCTCTCTGTAACACTTGGGTAGAAATTCAGCATTATGTCTTCAGGTACAAATTGTTGTATTTTCTGCTCTTAGGGTTTTGAAATTGTGAATGTGTTGAGTTTAATCTACTCTATTTTCAGTACTCTAAATTGATTTAAAGTTGATTTTTTCGTCAAATTTAGGTCGTCCATATTTCTCTGTAGATTGGTGCTTAACTATTGAAGTTTACACTTGGGTAGAAGTATCATAACAATAATAACGTTGAAGAAGAATGATCAATGGGTTTGTGAGGATATGCGTGGAAGATTAATAAAGCAGTATAGATAGTAAAGCAAAATTTCAATGAGTTTATCTTTCTCAATTTTCTTTTAATTTTGCATATTGGTCTGTACTTCTTTTGAACTGCAGATAGTGACAATGCAGAAGACGAGTATGATTGGTTGGTTGATGTCGATATTCTATCTGAGTCTGATGATGATGTTGCCGTGGTCCAAAAAAATGCATTGAATGATAGGACAAGAAGGGAAAAAATAACTCAGTTGTTGTGACTACAAGAATATGATCATCCAAGGAATGATGTAAGTCCTACTGGACCTGGTTCACTTGAATGTGATGAATTGGGTGACGTTTGTGAGGATTCTGAGGATGCAAATAGTCCTAGCGAGTCAGATGATGAGGAAAGGGGTAACAACAAAAATCCAAAGATATCCTACCCAAGGTTCAACCCCAATATGAAGTCTCAAGATATTGATTTTATATGTGGCCTTGAGTTTACCGATAAGAAGCAATTAAAATCGGCCTTTGAGAACTATCGAATTGTCAATGGGTTGGACTTAAAAGTCATCACGAGTGATACAAAAAGATTCCAAGCCCACTGTAGGGGTGGTGGGTGTGAGTGGAGGATATGAGCATCCAATTTCACCAGGAAAAAAACTTGGCAAATCAAAGGTGTAGATAAAAGACATACTTGTATTCCTTTTAGCTTTGAGAAGGGAAAAAGAACAATTAGTAGTGATTGGATTGCCGATAACTATCGTGAGTTGTTGATGATACTACCTAATATTGGAAATAAGGAGTTCAAAAAGATTGTTAGCCGGGATCAAAACTACAAAATTACCGACAAGGTGTGCCGGAATGGAGAGAAAAAGGCACTTGAACTCATTATGGGGCAGTACAAAGATCAGTTTGAATGGTTGGCTGACTATGTAAATGAGATTAGGTCTAAAAACCCAAGAAGTACAGCCGTACTAGCAACCAAAATGAATGACCGAGACGAACGTGAGTTTTTAGGGGTATACATTTGTCTAGGACAGTTGAAACAAGGCTTGTTAGAGGGTTGCAGACTAGTTTTATCCATTGATGGTTGCTTTATCAAGGGGCCTTGGAAAAGCCAGATTCTTGTTGCTATTGGTTTGGGATGGAAATAATCAATTTTATCCGGTTGTTTGGGGAGTTGTTGAAAGGGAAAGTGCTAGGAGTTGGAATTGGTTCATATCCTTGCTTGCAAATGATCTTCAATTGGAAAATGGCGATGGGTGGACTATCATATCCGACCAACAAAAGGGTTTGGTTAATAGCATTGGTGAGATACTTCCTAGTGCTGAACATCGGCTATGTGCGTGTCATGTGTATGCAAATTTTCGAAAGAAATTCAAAGGCTTAAAATATAGAGAATTGTTTTGGAAAATATGTAAGTTTTCCAATGAGGCTGATTTCCAAAAGAACATGCAAGCTTTGAAAGACTTTGATGTGAATGCTTGGTATTTCTTAGTCACTAAGAAGAACCCCGAGCAATGGTGTAGACTTTTCTTCAGTTATATACCCAAATGCGACTCAGTGGACAACAACATGGCGGAGTTATTTAACGCGTCAATTTTAGAGGTAATTGTCAAACCAAATTGGGTATTTTTTTTTCGATCAAAGGGTATATTTTTGTTTTATGATGGAAAACTGTACGAATTAACTCTATACTTTGTGTGTGCATGTGCTTTTTTATAGGCAAGATACAGACCTATATTGACCATGTTGGATGACATTTACATGTCTGTTATGTCAAGGATTGCAACTAAACATGAACTCTACTTATCATATGAGTGGAAGATATGCCCTAGAATTTTGAAAAAGCTAGAGAAAGGAAAGGAAAACTCTAGATATTGGTATGCACAACATGATGGAGGAGGAATATTTAGTGTTAAGCATGGAATGGATTGGTTTACAGTCAACCTCTTGGAGAAGACTTGTAGTTGCAACGCATGGACTTTGAGCGAGGTTCCTTGTGCACATGCAATGGCGGCCATGAGAGAACATAGGGCTAAAGTTGAAGATTATGTAGATGATTACTACTCCATTGAGAAGTATAAAAAGGCATATGCTTGTACAATCAACCTTGTAGATGGTAGAAATTTATGGAAGCAATTAGGTGTTCAAATCCTTCCTCCAAAGTTCAAGGATACAAAGAAAAATCTAGTTTTCAAGAGAAGATAGGAGGAAGGAGAGAGTGGTTACACAAGGAGTGGAACTGGTCAAGTATCTAGAAAGGGTCAGGAGCATAGATGTTCGAAGTGTGGTGAAGTTGGACACACCAAAAAAAAATGCAAGGTTTGTCGTCTAATTATTCTCCCTTTTCATTGATCAGGTTTTCTATTGACCCTAACAAAAAATGTTGTTCATAAACGATTGTGGAGTGAATCTTTTTATTAGAGCTTGTTTTTTCATTTGTTTGAGTTTCTTAGTATCTAGCCTGTTAAAAACTAATACCAACATCGGACCGGCCTTAGATGTTTAAAATCATTAGGTATGATATGTTAGTGAATGATCATTTTTGTGCTCTTTTGGCCTATATTTGTAGAAAACTAGTGAATCAGCAGTAGTTGATGAGGGAGAGGTAACCATTGATCAAACCACAATGATTCACTCCACAATAGTGGAGTTTGGACAACCAGATGCGGCTTCCAAAGAAGCAGAGCCTTCACCATCTCAGGTTATTTCTTCAAATTATGATTATTTCGATTTTTTTTGGAAAATGAATGATTTAAAGGGCTTCTTATTTTTTTTGTTTTATGTTTGTTATAGATGCTTGTAGATGCTTCGCAAAGCAGCTCGACTGTATTGCCTTCACAACTTGCTCCACAAAAACTACTGGTTGTTAAAAACAATTTTTTTTCAACATATCATTCTCTTGTGCTAAAATGTTAATCTTTTCCTGAAAAAATTGTTAAATTTGAAACTCAGGTCAGAAGAGGAGGAGATCCTTCTATAACATCAATAGCATCCTCAGAATGGTAGCCCCGAATTCATTTTGGTGAGTGCGAGACTTGTGTATCTATGCCTTCCTATATGGAGCTATGCATGGTTTATGCATGACATTTAGATTCCGCCAAGCATAATAATTTGCTTCAATTTTGATTGTTATTTGTTGTAGGTATCCTTAATAGTTTTGTACCTGATTCACTCCAATATGGACTCATTATTGTTGCTTTTTTTTTTTTTGGTATGGTATGTACTGACTTCTGACGTTGATCTTCATAACATGATATCAGGTTTGAAGCGTACATATGTTGATATTTACAGCCACTTCAAGATTGACTGCTTTTGCCGCTTTGTTTTAGAAGTCTCCGAGGAATCATGTACAATGATGACTCTTTTTTGCCTAATTGATTGATAGGATCTACCGTTTTGGTTATAAGGGCATATGTATTTTGTGATGATTGATATGCATACATTCAGACCATTTGTTGTTGATCGAACAACTTTTATGAATGTAAATTATATGGTTGTTACCTTTTTCGGCCATTTTGAAATTTTAAATTAATTCTTATAGTCTCCTGAATATATTTTAAGAATTTACTGCTTGTGTCAATTATAATTTAATTTTTAAAATTTCTAAAAACAAAATTTAAAATTAATTAAAAGGATTGTGTTATTACCAGGAAACTTAAAAAAAGGAATAGGAACAAGAAAAGGGAAAGGAAATAACATGGAAGAAAGTTAAAAAAAATACTTGTATGAGATAAAATGGAAGAGATGATTGAATAGAAAGTGAAGGAATTAAAAAAAAAATCAAAACAGAGAAAAAAAAGGAGTACATAATAATAAGGAAAAAGGCAATAAAAAATAATTAAATGACATAAAAAGGGGAAGGAAATGGAAAAGGCGGAGGATTGACAGAATAGGGAGTGAAAGAAATGAAGAAAAATAAAAAGAAAATATTGAAGGAGTAGTCTGACCTGCTATAGCAGGTTAGAATAGTAGACTGTGCATTAAATAGAAAAGATGGTGGTATGAAGAGAGTAAAAAAAAAAACTTGGTGGTAAATTGGGCACATTTTAAATAACTTAATGGTACATGAAGCCAAGAACTCTGATAATATACTGAACTTTTGGAGTATTGGATAATAATGCATTAAACTTTGATCTTGGACAATAATACACTGTACTTTGAGGGGTGTTGAACAATAATGCACTCAATATGATTTCGGTAGTGACTGACTTGGTGACAATCCTATGTAGCAGATGGAGGAGATAAATTGGTCCAAAAATATTTAAATCTATGGCATGTCAGCTAATATACACATAAGCAAAGAGAATCAACTTTGAATAGAGTAAAAAGAACATAAAATCACATTTGTTTAAATGTGTTTCTGCTGGCAGATTGTTATTGTAATTGTATAAAATCACCTTAGCTTGTGTAGATTAACCAACATGTCATAAATTTTAGATATTATTTAGCCTATTCATCTTTTCGGTTTGCCATATAAGATCTTCACCAAGTCCATTACCGTCGAAATTGTTTTGGGTGCATTATTGTTCAACACCCTTCAAAGTTCAGTGCATTATTGTCTAAGGTAAAAGTATAGTACATTATTGTCCGATACCCAAAAAATTCAGTATAATAATGTTTAAAAATCCTTTTATAAAATACTCTAGCTTTCTAGAGATTAAAAAGAAAAAAAAAAGCCCATCGATAAAACACTCCGAATCTAACAATCCTTGGTATTCGATTATTGTTGTTGGGTCAATTACTCAATTAGCTATGCAAGGCGTTGGACTAGGCCAGCCCAACCAACAGCACTTCATAGTTTATGGACAAACCGACCTGACCCAAATATACTCATTTGCCTTTTTTTTTTCCCACTCCTCTATAAGAACAACCTCCAATTCTCTGTCCTTAGATTGCTCAGACTTTATCCGATTTAGGGTTCGTTCTTCTGTGCCCTTTTTGTTCGGATCAGGTAAATTCTCCCTTCCACTCTTTAATTTACCTCATTTTTTACGTTCTTGCTGCTTTTGTTTATTTTTAGTATTGTTATTCTTTCATCAGTTCTATTCATTTGCCGGCTTCTTCTTCTCAAGATTCCGTGTTTCATCTTACGCGAATTCAGGTTCTTGGATTGGGGATTTTGATCAAAGGTTGTTTTCTTTCAAAATCCTTGATTGATCGCAATTGATTTTTGTTTTCTCATTTCAATGTCAATTCTTTTTTTGTGTTTCCGGGAACGCTTTTGTTTGATTTGTTCTGAAAAAAAATTCAATTATATTGGAAGATTCGGTGTTCTGATTGTTCTTTCTATCTTGATTGAATTTGGAATGAGGTTTTCATGTTCTTTTGGTTTGTGGGTTGCCATCTAGGTGAAAGATCTTGCTTTTATGAAAAGGATTAGATGGTGCCCTATGATCATCCTTCTGCAAAGAATTATCTAGTCACCAAAACAGTTACCCTCCACTTACGCAATGTTTCTAATCTTATTGATGCTTATCACTGTTGTTGGTCGCAAATTCTGTTTTCTGATCAATTTAATTGGTAGATTGATAGGCTTATTAGCTATTATGCTTTATGGGTTCTTTTCTTGTTGAGAACTGGAAGTTACCTATTTATCTTTGTGAGTGAATCAGTTGGGGGATGTTTGTAGTTTTGTTATGCTTGTTGTTTGAGGGTGGATCTGTAAATTTGCCCAAGGCCGAGCGCTTCCCTCCTTAGTTAGGGGTGGCGTGGTATTCCACGAGAGAGGTTTTATAATTGTGGCACACATAGTGTGATGGGCAGACAGTAATCATGGGATCAATGGCCGCTTAGCTGCCATAGTGCCGCCGCCGAAGCGAGGGGGTTATCCTATATATCTTCTTGGTCATATTTTCTAGGCTTACTTTAACATAGATTTTGGATGTTTAGGTTGCTATTGTGGGCCAGGAATACATTACATCAGTCGATAATTTTCCTGAGTGCTGTTTGCTCAGACACTTTTTTTTCATGGTTCATGCAAATAAGCTTTTTCGTTTGATCATTGAATTCTTAAGGTAGAGAATGATACTGAAATAGCTAACGTGATTGTCCGTGGAGGGTGTCTGATCTGTGAGAAGCAAATTTTGTGTATCCAGTGAGAGTGTGTACCACACAATTTGTTCTCGAGGCGTATTGTGGTGCTTGATTGCATGTTGGCGAGGGGAATGAAAAATGTGTAGGAGCAGTAGTTTGTAGAATGAGGTGTGATTGTTATTTCTGCTTAAATGATATATCTTTTGCTAAATTTGGCAAGTTCTGGTTCTCTATGTTGCAGGTCTGAGCATTTTTTATTAGCTGAAGACATCCCCGGTCCGTAGTTCCTTTTCTTTCCGCAAGCCTAGTTTTCATGTCTGATCTTGACATCCAGGTTCCTGCTGCTTATGGTAAGCTTGTTGGTTCTGTCTTTAATTTATTTTTATTTTTTTGGGGTTTGTGTGTGCGTGTTTGGGTGGGGGGGTTCTTCTGAAGCTTCTAGTTAAAATTGTTCCTCTTAGTAATCCCAGTTCTGGAAGAATGTACAGTGCTAATGGGTCCCAAGGATGATGCTGTATTATGCTGGAATTCTCATAATTTTGTGATTGATTGATTGTGTTTTGGTCAGTGATATGAGGCCTAGATGACATGTGATACAGTATAATCACATCTGCAAAAATGCATAAACAATTTCATTAATGTGGCTTGTGTATGAATAACCATATATGAACGTTATAGGTAAGAAGTGGGGTTACATATGAGTATTGTATAGTGTAAGTGTATTACTTGTCAATCTGATGTTTGTCGTTGACCAATCTTGCTGTCTGGATTAATGGGGCGAGAGTTCGTTTCTCACATGTTTTTGCGTGGGCATTGAATCAGATCCTTTTGCTGATGCAAATGCTGAGAACTCCGGTGCTGGGGCAAAAGATTATGTGCACATCCGTGTACAACAGCGGAACGGTAGAAAGAGCCTGACAACCGTCCAAGGATTGAACAAACAATTCAGCTACAACAAGATTCTTAAGGACCTGAAGAAGGAATTTTGCTGTAATGGTACTGTTGTGCAGGACCCAGAACTAGGCCAGGTCAGCTGCCTTCGTTGCCAAAATGGTCCTATTTATTTTTATTAGTTTATTAGTTTGTTGATTTGTTCTGCATGGGCGATGTACCCAATGTTTTTCCAATTTGTTTGCAGGTTATTCAACTGCAAGGAGATCAGCGGAAGAATGTTTCTACCTTCCTGGTTCAGGTACACTACTTGATCTTTCTGATGTGCAGTTACCTGTACTCTAAATACTGGAATCTAGTCCCAAGTTAATCCAGCCGAAAGTGAATCGTTTAAGTCGTCTATGTCCTGAGTTCTGACCAAACCAGGCTAGCCTAACATAACATTTGCCCAACCAGCATCAGTGGGTTTGTATTTTCTTGGAAATCATATTGGATGACAGCAACGATGAAACTTATTGATTGACCCCTGCGTGATGCGACCTGAATATAAACCCACGTGGTAGCTGGCTGGCTGACTAATATTCCTCCATGAAGTCCTTTTTCAAATCAAATATTAAGGGAATCATAATACTAAATGCTCTTTGTATGCTTTTAGCCCTGACATCCACAAGTTGAAGTTGGGATTTGGGGATGGGGTTTGTGACATACTGGATTTTAGAGTGGTAACTCAGTGTACCTGTCTGTGTACTTTTGACCAACAGGCTGGCATTGTGAAGAAGGAACACATTAAGATACATGGTTTCTGAGTAACAAGTGTTGAAGTCCTGCTTCAGTGGCAGTGGCAGTGTGAACCAGCTACATATGGTAGTCAAGTTGTGTACTAGTACTAGTAACTACTCTGGTAGTTGTGTAATTGGGTATCTGTGAGACTGGGTGTGAGTGACGTCTAGTGTTGCATTTGCTTTGTGATGCTGTTAGCACATGGAATATGACACATACGATGTTACTTTCGTTGTCAATAATCAATCTTATGACTTGGTGATAGAAAAATTGCATAACTCAATTATATTGCTACTGTCTGTTCTTTAATGCCTTTGAAAGTTGTGACCGTATGACTTACGGGCACCACATCTATAGTTGGTCAGAAAGATGGGGATTGTATTTGGGTGTGAGCTAGCGTCATGTCTGGTTCCCGTGGAGCTCAGTTGGGAGGTGAATTGTTTAATTTAATATGTAAAAGTTGAACTAGAGATTGGGGTAAATGCAGTCACCCCCAGGCAATGGGTTGGATTTGGGGAAGATAAAGTCGTACCTTTACCCTTACCTTCTGACGGCTATTAAATTTGAGTCCCTTCACCCTTATCCATTGGGTTTTGTGTGCATGATGGGTATGATTTAGGTATGATTGAATCAATTTTACAATCTATTTTATGCCCATATGTGCACATTAATAGGTTATTTGGGTATAATAAGATTAGCCATCAAAAGAAAATCTCATATGAAGATTAACGTTACAAATTGGGCAACAAATCATGAAAAAAGTAAAAGTTATAAATGCTTGGTTGCAAAACTCGAAAACCTGTAATTTTTACTTCATTTTAACAAATAAGAATCACAACAGTATCAGTTGTGTTTATTTGGTTTAAGTACATGCTTTAATATGTAAAACTCAACAAATTAGACATAAACCCAAATATTAACACATGTTCGGAGCTTCATAATGAGGAATGAACGTTTTTTTTTTGGGGTGGGGGGGGGGGGGGTGGGGGTGTTTCCAGTCGGGTACTCGTCGGGGATAGGCAATTACCCATATCCACTATTGGGAAGTCTGTGGGAATCCTAATGTAGCTTTTTTTTCGATAATTTGTAAGCCAACAAAGGTTAAGAAGGCATCAAAGATGCTACAAGGATTGCAACAATAGCAAAACCAGCAAGAAAAACAGCAAAAATAAGAAACAACACCACTTGATACAACGTCAAAACAAAAAGGCAAAAAAAAAAAAAACAAACAGCTATCTAACAAGATTCTTCTTTTGATCCAGCAAGTCCTCCCTGAAGGCCTTAGTCACAGTCTCATGATCATCACGAGACATTTTCAATAAACGCACAACCTTCGCCACTCTTTTAGCCTCCTCATTTAATCTTTCTAGGGAAAGATCCACACCGACCACAGATCTAATAGTAGGGTTATCAATCGCATCTTCACTAAGGAAATTACAGCTTCGAGAAGATTTCTTAACACCTTTAACACGACTAGGATCGCTTGAATGGGCCCTACCCGAAGCTCTACTAACCAAACTCCACTTCGGGTTCCACAACAAATTTTCCTTCTTTTTTGACGACTTTTAACTTTGAAGGCCTTAAGAGAAGAAACCTCAGCATCAAGAGGTAAAGAGCAGACCACCTCATCAATAGTTTTGCCAGGCGGGTCACTAACAGTGCGCTCGCTATCAGAAAGAGCCATCATAGTAGCACCATCTTCCCCACCGTCATTAACGCCCCTCAAAAGGGCATCTTTATAAGGAGACTTAACAGTCTTGGGGACACCCGATGGGAAAGAGGCAGAGATAGTAGCAGAACCATCCGAAGCATTAGAAGACACATACCCACCATTACCAGCCTTCACACCAACCTACTTATCCTTAGGAACCCAAATCCAATTCTCAGAGCCCCTCCTAGAAAGAGGAGAAGACCCTTGCTTCTTGCAGAATTTAGCCCAAGTAACATTTAAAACGAAACCGCTCCACTTCCAACCATTCAGCTCAAGAATAGCACAAGAACCCGCATTTTTATCTTTGAAACGAACAAAACCATACCTCTTACCAGAACGCCCCACCTTACAAGGGATATAAACATGAGCAACAAAACCAAACTTCAAAAACAAGTTTTTCAACCAAACATTGTCAACCCCAAGCAGCAAATTGTCTACGAACAAAGAGAACATCCTACCATCCCAAGAACTAACATCAGGGGGCCTCACAGACTTAACAGCACGAGATGAGGACACCACAATCCTCCGGACAGAAGAAGAAGAAACAACAGAAACATGGGTTTTAGGCGGCCCTTACAGCATAACCAACTCTTTAAACACAGATCAAATCTCACTAACCCTAGAAAGGGCAGCTAAAGAGACCACATCCAAAGCATTATCACTAAAGGAGAGGGAGGAAAAAATGGATGTTACCTCATCCTTCAACTCAAAGCTCCGGGAAACCAAGGAACACTTTGAAACAGCCATGAACAAACTCAGCAGAAGACATGAGACAACCAAGAGAACAAAAGAACCCCGCCTTTGGACCGACATAACCCAACGACCGTCGGAGCACTAAAACGTCGGCGACCACCAGAGAGCACCAAGCCACGAGACTAAAACTACCAGCTGGAACACCAGATAGGCACCGTCGACCACCATACCTGCGCGAACGACAGATCAAAACGCAACCAAAAAAACCGACGACCACCGGAGGAATCAAGAACACCGACTTTGACAACCGATTGCCGCTATCAACCCAGACCAGCACCGCCACAGAAGCGCGGACACCCACTGTCACAATAGCGAGAATACCCGAAAATAGCCCACACCAACCGGTGGCAAGGCCGACACCGGTGGCGCACCCGTAGGGTCGCGCAAGGAGGGTTAGGGTTTTAGACTTTCCGGGGAGAGAAAAAGTCGCGCGTAGCTTGTAAGCAGCTTTTTCCCTATGTGTGGGAATGCATGTAAATGTTGATTTCTACATATTTAAAATAAAAACCTTTTGAGGAAAAAGAAGATGCAAAGCCTCTAAACTAATGGAATAAGAGAGGTAAGGGAAAAGAAACTTATGCCTTTATTCTCTAAGCAATGAGTAGTTAAGTCAGTGTATTATGTATTAGACATATTTTGAAAAACTCAAACACCTAATAATACAAAAAAAAAAAAAAATTAGCGTAGGCACAAATTTGGGTTCAGGTAGATTTAGGTTGGTAAACTTCAATCAATGTCAAATTCGGATAAGAAATTGACGTCCAGACCTGGTTTGTTTCAAGTCGGACAATTCGAACGGAGCTAAATACTGTTCTAAATCGGTTTCGGATAATAGAAGAGAGAAATATTATGTCCAAATATTCGGTCAATGTCATAATCATATTTGGATCGAACCCTTTTTTTTGTTTTTTGGCAGACAAATTCAGGTCGGACAAAATGCTGCCAACGCAAAAAAAAAAAAAAAAAATACTGAAAAGGTAACATAAGACTTCCTACCTGCATCTCACCTTCTCATCCAACGGACTTAATCATAGCCCACCAAACATTCCTGTCATTGCCGTGTGCTTCACTAAACCCATGTGTTTTAAATCAACTCTAATCTAGTCACCATGATTATAGTTTTCCTCTGGCTTTCACCCTCATACCGAAGTGATGAAAGCGTAACCTTTTCACATCCTAGAATTGGATCATCTAGCAGTAAAGGAAAAGAGAAACAAGATAATACCAAATGGAAATTAGGTTACTCCCTTTTACGATATATCCTTCACTTGTTGTCAATGTGGTAGAAGTGGTTGTCTCATGTCGACATGGAAGCTCCACTAGCGTCGTGCCTCTTGTCAATCTCTCTTTCTCTTTCCTCATATGCATGGTTTGTGTGATGTGCATTTGGCGACCCTCTTTGTCGCTGGTACTCTCAAGAACCTTTCCTAGTTCTACCTATGTCTGGAGAAAAAAAAATGCATGTAATAAGAAAGAAAAAGGGGAGTAGCAACAAAAAAAAAATGCGCGCCTTGCGATAATAAATATCAAACAAATCTTTACAAAGTAGTATACAAAATAGGAAAAAAAAATAAATTGAACAAAAAAAAATATTAATTTAAAGGAAATTATATCAGATGTACTTGTATTTCGCGCTTTACAAATGGTACCACTTTAAAATTTTCGTTCTAAATGTTGCATCACAAAATCTAAAAATTCATAACATGAACATATGATCTTGCCTGCCGTCAACTCTAAAATAAAAAGAAAAGGAAAGAATCAGAAAAACTGAAATTCCTCTTTCAAAGCTGAAATCTAAAGGGTAAATCAATGGTTGAGATTACTATAATCAATTTACCTAAAATATAAATGGTTAAGATCACTATAGCCGATAAATAAATGTGATTGTTGGGAATAAATAAATGCGATTGTTCGGTTAAGGTGGAGCCGAAATTCACGTTTGATCGGGTTTGAGTCGTGAATTAACCTAGTATGGCACAAGCAAAAGAATCGAAGAAGGTCGAATCTAATGACAAAGGTAGTCTGAGTCGGGTAACATAACCATGCCAAGTGACACGGGTGGACCATGTCACCAACCATGATCGTGTTATGGCCATAGAATCTTAGATTACATGAAACAGTTGGACTGGTTGACTGGAAACATCCTTGTTGTTTGGTGCTGAGTGTGCGACAAGGTTTTTGCTTAAGGTTTTCCGTGTATTGCTTTATGTTTTATCATTTAAAGTTTTGTTGTTAAGGCTAGTGGTTATGAGCTAAGAGTTTTATTGATTGTACCTAGACCTATTTAAAGGTCGGGCCGAAAGTTTTTGACCCGTCGGCCCGAGCCCGACCCGGCCCGAGCCGACCTTCGGGTCAGGTATCTTCTGTCCGAGCCCTGACCCTACGAGCCGCGGGTCGGGTCAACGGGCCGACAAATATATAAAATGGATTTTTTAAAATTAAAAATACATAAAAATTTATGCATTTTATTTATTTATTTAGTCGGGTAACAAAAAAACTAAAATTTAATCTAAGATTTTTTGAAAAAAATTGTAATTGGTCGGGTTGGCGGGCCGCGCCGGGTCACCAACCCCCGGCCCGACCCGACTTGACCATACATCGGGGCCCCGACATTTTCGCGTCGGGCCGGGCGGGTCCCCTGCCCATTGAACAGGTCTAATTGTACCACATGAGAGATTGAGAGTATCTTTATAAATACGTTGTAATACTCTGATAGTGGATCATTTTGTGTTTCTTTTTCCCGAATTTAGGTTTTTCCACGTTAAATTTTGAGCTCAATCTTTTACTTTCGTTATTGCCTTTAGTTTGTTTAATTGCTAACACCACCTGTAATCCTTACAAGTAGTATTAGAGCCAGGTGACGTATTGATTGATTATTTGTAGTTGTCTGCAGGGTGAGAAGGTAAAGATTTGAGTTTTCGATGGGAAAAACTACACCTTTTGGAGCATGCAGATAGAGGATGTGCTTTACTAGAAGTGTTTGCATCCAACATTAATTTCAAAGATGCAGTGGGTTAAAAACTACACCTTAAAAAATTCAAAGATACAGTGAGTTAATATCTGATTCAGTCCGTTTATATTATTTTTAGTCAAGTCCAACCTTTTCAAGGGCGCCAAGTCAGCTTTGCGACGTCAGAATTCAATTCTGGTTATTCTCAGCCAAAAAGTCTGAATTGTTTTCAGCCATTTTACCTCTAACTTCGGATTATTTTGAGCCAAAAACCCTTTATATCTGTTGACATACTATTAAGTTTTATAGTATTACAGTTGATGAACATAAATAATTACCAAAAAAATTATTATTTAAAGTTACAAAAATTTTAATTATGAACAATTTAATATCAA
Organism: Portulaca oleracea; assembly: GCA_029582165.1. NCBI lineage: Eukaryota > Viridiplantae > Streptophyta > Magnoliopsida > Caryophyllales > Portulacaceae > Portulaca > Portulaca oleracea. The sequence continues at coordinate 11,569,045 of CM055876.1, forward strand.
AAAATTACTCGGAGGTACCCCAATTTTTGGAAAACTATTTTTCAGTACCCCAACTTTTCAAAACTCATTTTGAGGTACCCTTACTTTTTGGGTTAGTAATTATTTGGTGCTTTTCCGGCCATCGATTTTATTAAGTGACCGAAATACCCTTACTTTTCTTCTTTAAGGGTATTTCTTAAAAAATGGAAGAACAAGGGTATTTCGGTCACTTAACCAAATTGATGACCGAAAAAGTACCTAATAATTTCTAACTCAAAAAGTAAGGATACCCCTAAATAAGTTTTGAAAAGTTAGGGTATCTGAAAAACATTTCACCAAAAGTTAGGGTACCTCCGAGTAATTTTTTGATTTAATATGGTTATTAAAATCTTTGTTCAAAACACATAAATATCATTATCAGAATTCACATCTTCCAGTAAAAATTTTGGAAACTCTTGGCTGTGTAGCGTCTATATTGCTACTTTTTACTAGTCTGGCTAATGCGTGTAAAGCACGCATTGACCTGGCAATAAATAAATACCAATTTTGATATTTAAATTTCAAATACAAATTCCATACATAGCACGGAAAATTAATTTTATTTCTAATTTAATTCGATTAGTATATTATTTGTGTATGAAAAAATACAATAAACATTCAAACCATATTAGTTTATCGGTACAAATTAGATATTTGTTTCAACTTGTCTTTATCATAATATTATGTGAGTACAACTCTATAATAAATAGTATTATTTGTTAGTTTTGGAAGTGATATGTTAATGGAAACAAGGTTTTTCCTCATTCCTTTTTATCTCTTCTTCGTCTCACATAGGAAGAGTTGGAGTGTATGTTTTGAGTGGGTTTAAATATTCCACTCTCCCATGGGTTATTGTATTGGCTTAAAGGTGAGTTTTATGGAGGAGGGCTTGGTTTGGGCTTCCACACGCGCGCGTGCGCCGCTGCCGCCATCCGTCCGGGCTGGGCGCGGATCGTGGGTCAGGTGGTTTTGATCCAGTTTGATATTTTTTATGTCATTAAAGTGATAGCCGATAATATCTTTGACCGAATAAATTTCGATCCAGATTTTGTGCCTTGCCCTTTATGATTCCCTGATTCTTGCCTACCATTATGTTTTTTGTCTCTTCAGTTTTCCCTTCCATCATATTTGTTTCTCCCTATAAATTGATGTTCTGATTGTTGTTTGAGTACACAGAAAATACAACCTTCATTCCCTTCTCTTCTCTTCTTTTCTCTGGGCGTACACACTCTTCCATACTCCAAGTTCCTGGTCACGAGTGCACGTGTCCAGGGGCTCGCTGAGTTAACCTTGGAGAGCGACCGACCTTTCTCGATTGGGACCTAGGTCGAGCCAGTGGTCATCCCACGGCTCAGTTTCCTTCTTCCCACAACCTTGATCTTCTAATTTTCTTACAATTTTAAAGTGAATAAGATCAATGGCTGCTCCACATAAATTCCTTGCTGAAATCTATAAAATCGAACCCTTTGATGGAACCAATTATAAGAAAAAAATTTACTCTAAGGTACCCCAATATTTGGGGAAACTAATTGTCGGTACCCCAACTTTTCAAAACTCATTTTGAGGTACCATTAATTTTTGGGTTAGTAATTATTTAGTGTTTTTCCGGCCAATAATTTTATTAAGTGACTGAAATACCCTTATTCTTCTTCTTCAAGGGTATTTCTTCAAGAATGGAAGAACAAGGGTATTTCAGTCACTTAATAAAACTGATGACCAGAAAAGCACCTAATAATTACTAATCCAAAAATTAAGGGTACCCCAAAATGAGTTTTGAAAATTTGGGGTACCATAAAAACATTTTACCAAAAGTTAGGGTACCTCGGAGTAACTTTTTGAATTATAAGCGATGGTCTCCGAAATTGCTTCTCTGTCTGGAGCAACTCGAGATCGATTATGTTCTATCATCTCCACATGTCGAAGATCCAGATGCTCCGCCTCCATAAAATGATCCTGAACAGACTCCTACTGCCCGAAGAACTCCAGTTGTCCTGCTCGATGAGAATGCCAAGAACAAACTGGAGAAAGACAACAAAGTGGCCCGAAGTTATCTTCTCAACAATATGACGAACCCGCTGTTTGATTTGTTCGTCGTGTTCAAGTCAGCCAAGGCTATATGGCAGAAACTGGAAATCAAATATGGTGTTGACGATGCTGGGAAAAAGAAGTACGTGGTTGGGAAGTGGCTGCAGTTCCAGATCCTTGACTATCAGCCCCTTCGCTCATCAGCATGTCATCATCAGATCAATCTTCACCCAACTCTAACATGGCCCAACTGAAGCAATTTCTGCAATCAACAACAACAGTAGCATGCTTCCACACAACAACTCTTCACGGCCCACAACAACTCATCAGCCCACCTCCACATGATCATCATGCTTGATCATCACGGTTGGTCGTCAATCAAGCCAACTACATTCCCCCGGCACATGATCGATCATCACAGCAAAGATCATCACACGCCCAGCTACTGCCCCTGATCAATTCACGATTCAGCAGCAACCCAGCTCAACAATTCCAAGCAGCAGCTCCCTTGATTCCCCTCGCCCAGCGCCCATCGACATTACAAGCCAATAGCTCCAACTCAGAAACGCGGGCAGCGTTGCAAGCCTGCTGGCAGCGCCCAGCCCAGAACCGATGTCCGCGAGACACGCTGGCTGCGTTTTCTTCCCGCTGGCTGCGTTTCCTAGCGCTGGCCGCGTTTGATCCATCTCCATCTCGTCCGTCTCGTACACAAGAAAAGCCGCCGCATTATTATTATAATCCCAAGTTTAGGGTTTTTGACGATAATTTTCTCTCTTGGGGGAGAATAAATACCCCCGCCGCTATTATTCATGTATCGATTATTGAGTATCTTATTTTCCTTCCGCCTTTTAGATTAGGGTTCTCTAAAATTTCCTCCCTTCGGGGAGCCGTTCTAGTAGATTAGGAACGAAAGAGGAAGAGAAGGAGATCGAATCGAGTGACACGAAGAGATCGAATTCGACGACTCGAACGTTCTTGTTTAATTTCTATTTACTTTATGCTTCGTTATTCAGATTTTATTATTGTTTTCCTTGTTTTTATTATTATGAGTGCTTGGATTCCTTGTTTAGGGGATAAACTTGATGTCTATTGATTGAATTTCAAAAAATTACTTAGAGGTACCCTAACTTTTGAAGAAACAATTTTTTGGTACCCTAACTTTTCAAAACTAATTTTGGGGTACCCTTACTTTTAGGATTAGAAATTACTATGTGAATTTCTGGCGAAACTCCGATTGATTCAAATTATTTTCGTCCACAAAAATAAAGGGCATTTTCGTCCACAAAAACACTTAATCAATTTCCCGCCTAAAACTCACCGGTGAATTCAAATCATTGCCCAGAAATTCACCTAATTATTTCTAATTCTAAAAGTTAGGGTACCCCAAAATTAGTTTTTAAAAGTTGGGGTACCAGAAAAACATTTCACCAAAAATTAGGGTACCCCTTAGTAATTTTTTGATTGAATTTGGATACAGTTTCGGTGTTAGGTTATCCTTTTATTCGTTTTATCTACGTGCGATATATGTCATGGTAATTTGGCAACAGAACGACAGTTTGAGTCTTTACCTGGTTTTAGATTCTCAAGAACAGAACGACAGTTTGAGTCTTGAATTGGAATGTGTAGATTGAATAGGTTTAGAAAATAGTTAGACATAATGATTCTTGCCTAGGGTCAATTTATAATCGGTTCTTTATCTTTGATTGGATTAAATAGTTAGAAATAATGTTTAATTTAATCACTGTAACTCACCTAGGATCGAAAGATCGAAGTGATAAGGCCTAGAAAGATTATAGACCCCGAATTATCTTGTTACCTGCACCGAGATTGTAAACGATTTGATTGATTGACTAGAATAGACTCCCCTGAACGCCTTTAATTACTTGGTTAAATCCTTTAATTTCTTGTTTCTTTAGTTAATTATCTGAACCGTTACGACAACCTTTTGATCGACCTAGCATCCTTTGTAGTGAACTAGTTTAGTGCGTAGTTGATCACAAGTCCCTGAGAGAGAACGATATTTTTATTACTACACAGACCCGTACACTTGCGGTACACAGACACCTTATATGTTTTAGGTCTGTCAGCTATTTGCTCTTAATAATTCCATAGTCACTTTTGTGGTGGTCCATGTTGAGATGGACTAGATGGAATTACCTACGTAAGTGTGAAGGTTTGGCCGCCTTCTATGAGAGATTTAGGCTATCTCTCTAGAGCGCTTATGAGTCCCAAAGTGTGCGTATGGCCATAAAGGCGCAAATGTTTCTATCGCGGAGTATGGATTTCTTCAGGGTTGATATGTGTTGTAGGGGTCTCAATCAAGCTCTTTCAATTCAAGGCCTAGTCCACTTGTCAGATTGTTGATTGTTGCCTCACTCCACTAATGTGTCAATTCAAATCAAAAGATATTGACGCTAAGTATCTGACCCGTTTTGTAAAACCTCGAGTTTTAGGAAGAACAGAACCGTTAGGATTGTTACCGAACCGTTAGGTCTGAGTTTAAGTTTCGAGGAAAAAACTTCTTTTAAGGAGGTAATGATGTAAAACCCCGAAAAATCCAAAGATGTTGACCGTGACGTCGTTAGTAAATTAGGTTTGACTTGTTATTTATTATTATTCGTTTGTGTTTATTTTCGCTAACACTTGAGCTCGTAGGATCGTTGAGGGACTAACAAGGGTATATCGGTAATTTCGTGGGTTTAGTATTATTAGTATTACTCTAATTATTATTAGTATTATTATTAATATTATTGTGTTTATTAAAAAAATTGTTATATGAGTAATTGTGTGAATATTATTTGTTATGTGATTATTATTAGTGATATTATTATTAGTATTATTATTATTAGTATTATTATTGTTATTAGTTGTTTTCCAAAAAAATCAGATTTTAATTGTTAGTGTTGGGTTGGATTAGAATTAGGAGTGTTATTAGTTGGGCCTTAATAGTTTAATATAAAAGCTAATCTTTCTCCCAAACCCTAACCCTAGTCCTTTCTCTCTCCCTTCCTCTCCCTGCCTTTCCTCTCAGCCGTCTTAACCGTCACCGGCAACCACCACGTCGCCGCTGCCGGAAAACAATGACAACCTCTCTCTCTCTCTCTCTCTCTCGATCTGCTCTCTATCTCCCTTCACGTCGCACCGTGCCCATGCCTGCCTCCAGACCGCTGCGCCGCCGCCGCCTGCATCACCGGAGACCACCGCACACTTCCCGTCGCCACCGCAGGCTGTCGCACAGCAGCCACGCTAGTTCTACCTTGGGTTTGCTGCTGCTATTGCTGTGGATGTTGGTTCGAACCCGACTGCCGACCAAAACCTGCGGCTGCCGCCCAGACCTCCGACCGCCGCCGGCCAGGCGTCACGTGACCCGACCAGCTAGCGCGGCTTCACTAACGTAAACCCTAATCCAGTTTTAAAAACTCTCTTCTTTTATTTCTTGTTTTTCTGTTTTGGTTATTGCTATTAATTCTTGTTAAATCTTGTAATTTGGGTAATTATGGGTGTAATTTTTATTAAGTTGATTATTTGTAATTTTTGTTCTTGTGTTGTATTATTTATGTGTAAATTGTCTAAATTATTTTATGTAACTTTTATGTTTTAATTTGATGTATTAGGGTTGTAATAGTTGTAGTGAAATTAATAATATTCGATTATATGAGATGCTTTGTTTTCATAAGAATCATGTTAGGGTTTTAGATAACACTATTATTGTATGCACGAATTAAAAGTTTAATTACCTAGATTAGTTCTTGAATCGTTAGTTAAGTATTCGCATGTTCTTTATTTCAATCATGTTTAATCTTATCTTGTTTAATAAGTTAGGCGATTGAATTACTAAAGTTCGATTCTTGTTTACTAATTTATGATTCTTGATTGAATCTTGTATAAAGAAACTAATTGTTGGAATTCTTGATTGGTAGTTTAAATGTTTATATGTTCTTTATATTTTATTCACATGTTCTTTAAGTTCCTTCTTGATTATTGATTAAGAATTCATGTTTTATACCCTCCCATGTTGTTATTATAGGACCTTGAATAAGTTTATTTTAGAATTCATGTTTAGGATAATGTTTTATTATTTCATGCATGCTTTTAGGGTTAGTGGAAATATTAAAGTTGATTTCATGTTTTACATTTTGGTTTTGATGATAGGAGGTTTGATGTTTGAACCTTAGTTGGATTAGGTTAATTACTTTGGATCTTAGTTACTATTCTAAGCCCTAATTAGGACCCCGGGATCGATTGGTGGAAGTTAGAACCGAATTTGCAAATTAAATGCAAACCGGTAACGGAACAGTTTTGATGGGGTCTAAAGATCGGGTCACCACGATTAGTATAGTTGTCCTTTGACCGAACCCTTTGGACTGGAGGTTCTCCTAGATGTTGGCTTTCATAGGAATTTTGCGGAACAGACTTTTGAGTTATATAGCTCGAGTTATAGTCATTTTACCAGAACCTGTTGGAACTGGACAAGTTGGAGAATTTGGTACTTTTAGAGTCTTTCAAGGCTGATATGGGCTTAGTCGTCAACATAAGAGTTTTATTAGACATCCCGAGGTTTCCGAAAAGTCTAAAACCAGTCCCATAGGATGTCGGGAAGTCAAGTTTTGACCCTTTTTATGTGGATACTGTAATCTGTTTTGTTGATGCTTTTTATTAATAAAAATGCTGTATGAAAGTGATGTTTTGATCTGGTTATGTGATTACTTGGAATGTGTTAGATGATTTAAAGTGTAAATTCATGATTGATGGGAACCTATAGTGTTCCTAGGGGAGGGTTAGGTAGAAGGTAGTTAATACTAACTTCGAAGGACGCGTTTTGATTAGAATAATTACTCTTATTTTAGGCCCGAGCTAATTCGCGTCGTTAGTGAGCTCAAGTGTGTTTGTATTAGCTGTGCAGTGAAGTTAACCAGGTAATTCCCACTGGGATGCTCTTTAAATATGTTTTAATGTTTTCTAATCTGTTTTGAGAATTGCATCCCGAAAGGTCACTTTTGTGGAAATGTGACCATCTGTTTTGGATAACTGTTTGTATTTGTTTGTGCTTTGATTTTATTGAGTTGACAAATTAGATGGTCTTTTATTAGTGGTTTTATTTTTGGTTTTGATAACCTGGGTTAGGTTTGACTTGTGAGTTGTGAGTTGAGTTTGAATAATATACTCTTAATTCAAAGTGAAACTTTAAGCGGGTTTATTGTTTGATGCCTTTGGTAGGCGATTGTTTTGCGGGCGATAACTCTGAGACCAGGATTTGGTATCCTGTATGGGTTATGTGTCAGGAGATCAGGGTTTCATCCCGGATATAGGATAGATGATTTTTGATGCCTTTGGTAAGCAATTGTTTGATGCCTTTGGTAGGCGATTATTTTTGCGGGCGATAACCCTGAGACCAAGATTTGGTATCCTGTATTGGTTATGTGTCAGGAGATAAGGGTTTCATCCCTGATATAGGATAGATGATCTTTGATGCCTTTGGTAGGCGAATGTTCTTGATGCCTTTGGTAGGCGATGTTACCTTATGGGATTTTGATATCCCGCCCGCATAATAAAATGAATTGGTTGGGTTAAGGAACACATTTAGAAAGATTAAAGGTTTGTGAAAGGTTTTGACTTGTTCCCTCTCCTCAAATGAATTGAAATGAACTTAACTTGTTTTTAACGTTAGGGGTAGACATTATTGAGATTTCCCCCTCATTTTTGAAATGTTTGTTTTTAGGTGAAGATCTATATGTTGGGGACGGGAATTAGAAGTGAGGACGTCATGTTTAGAAGTCGTTAATTATGTTGCTTTCTTTTATGAGAAACTTGAAGTTAGTATTGAGGTTTATTTTCGAAGTATGAGTTTGTTAGTTTGTTTTACCGTTACCAGACAGTTGTAGTTTCCTTCTCGCCTTGTATTCCTTCGGGGATACGGCAGTGACGCCCAATAAGAGTTTGAGTCTTCCGCTAAATTTTGTCTGTTAACGTTAGTTGACTTTGACTTTTCTATAAATGAATTTCCGGGGCGTTATAGAATGATATCAGAGCTTTGGGTTGCGACCTAGTAGGTCCTAAGTGTCCCTTAGGTTTAGTTAGACCTTAGGATGCTACGTTCGGAGCGATGAGTGTAGGATGGGGGTATGGGATGTTTGTCTGTTTCTTGGATTTCTTATATGTTGCAAGTGCGTGCTTGATTTTTTTTTTTTTTTACATATGTTGAGTTGCATCGGCTTGATTGTTTCTTCATGTTTCGATTAATGTGTTTAATTTTTAATTTTTTGTTTCGATTTATTATTTCTCGTACCAAGAGGTGTTATGCATGAAGTTAATATTATTGATGGAGTATGATATTGAGTATTTGGGAATATTATGTTCGATTGAATCTCTCGAGTATCTCTATTAAACACTTTGGATTTAGTTAAGGTTTCAAATTGTATTTATGGGTTTTTGGTGTATGGACTATGATGATTGGGGATGAATTTTGACTTTTGGAGCTGGGGAATACTTGAAAATTCCTATGCGAAGTTTGCCTTTGATTTTAATTTTGGTTTTGGGGTTAAATTCATGTTTGTGATCTAACACGATTCATTCCTAGACGAGGTCTTGGGTTAGAGGAATCTTTGTAAGAAAAGTGTAGGTTAATGCTTGAGTTGAGGGGTATAGTTGGAGTGAAGGTTTTGTGCTTAATCTCGTGGTTGATTTGATTTTAGGTGGTACGGTAAGTTGGAGACTTTCTGTATGTTTGAATGAACATTGTTTCATTGAAGTATTGAGAGCAGATGAAGGGCTTCAGAATAATATTGGGATTATGATTGGTTTTGATCAGGATATGGAGTTTCAAGGACCACTTTAAAGGAAAAAAGGAACTTGATTTTGAGATAAAGGTTGAGATGAACATTTTGTTGATGATCGTACTTTTAAACTAGACTTTTGGATGTCGATTATGAGGCTTCGAGCTAAGGATTAAATTTAATTTTGGTTCCTAGAGTATTGGAGTAAGTGAATACTTTTAAGGTAATGTTGAGCTAAGCAAGATCTTTCAAGGTTATTGTAATTTTAGGGATCTTAAGTTTTATTACAAAGGTCTATGGATCAAGGAACATTAGGAACTGTGTGGTGAAAAACAAAATCTCCAGTTATGTGATGGTTGAGGGCGCTATTATTGAAGTGGAATGGTGCAATTATTATTATGTTATCTACAGGCTGAGAAGTTGTCTGGATGACTAGATTGTTAAGAATGACAAAGTGTCACTTTGAAAGAGTTTTATTCACTATAGGATGGAGATATACTTGATCCGTAACTATTTGTTTTTAATATTTCTTCCTTGAATGTTCAAAGTGAGTTTCAGTTGTATATACACGATTCATGGTCTCATATATGCTTACTGCCATTCATATATATGCAAACATGTGAGTCTATGTACGTAATGGTCTATTCCCTATTGTGAGCCTTTTATTTATGATTGTGTACATGAAGTGAGTTGATCGTCTGAGAAGTGGGTATAACCCATGATGAAAGCTGCAGGTATTTGATGCCTACAATACTGTCTGAATCCCATCTGATTAAGTTCGGTATGAATATCATTTGATTGGCCTGTCTGAATGTTTTCTGGGATAATCTATTTACATTTGATGAATCTGTGGAAATATTATTTGATTAATTCTGTTGAGTACCATCCAACTGAATCGTTTGGTTATCGCATGTTTATTAGAGCAATTTCTTTCTTTGATTTGTCAATCTCTGTTGATGGTGACGTCTATTATCTAGAACTATTAGGGAAGAAATTAGACATAATGAGTATATAGTGTTCAAGATATTGGAGGAGCTGAGTGAAGTGTTGGATCATGTCTGGTTACTTATATTGGTTAGGGAGATTACCGTTAATGGAAGATAAATGATGAGATGTACGAAGTAGGTTATTGTCTAACACAGGTCCCTATACTTTTTGTGCTCGAAACACGTGGTGGATTTGATAATTACCATTACTAGTGGTTCTAAAATAGAAGTGGTGATTAAGAATGATTTTGATGGTTTAAGTACATGAAAGCTCTTAAGTTGCAGTTGAGTATAACTTGAAATAGCAATATTTGAAGTCAAATAGATACTATAAAAGTTTATTGGGTTAAGCTCGATTCCTGTTCGAGGCATGGGTTGGTGTAGCATTATTTGAGTTTCGAGGACGAAACTCATTTTGAGTGGGATGAGAGGGTAATGATTGGCAAGTGCTAATTCTTATTAGGCATATGTAAGATAAGGGAAAAGTCTCATTTGGCGTGGTTAAGCGTTTTGGAGTTAAATTGTGGTTTAGTAAATTAATTACAGTGTTAATCATGTCTTGGGTTGTCAATCTTAGCTCTTGGCCTTTCTATTAGATGAAAACATAAGGTTCATGTGTCATTTGAGGCGCCATGTTAGTGATCTGACATCTGAGATTATTAACGGGAATTTCTCTTTCTCTTACGGATAATAAGGTTGTCTCGAGGAAGTTATGTCGTATGGTTACATATTATTAAATAGTCTTGTGGTGGTTGACATAATGGGGATCTCATCATTGGAAGGGAAGAGAATTGTACAGTCGCATTAGAGGAAAATTAGAAATTTTGGTCTTACTTGAGTTATCAAGGGAAACTATTGAAAACTATTGTTATTTTATGTTACCCTAGCACAGAAGCAAAAGACTTGTTTTGAGAGGTGATTATTGGGATCTGATAACATTTTGGGTGTTCGTAATTATCAGTTTGGTGTGTTCTAAAGATCTTATTTCATGATTTGAGAAGATCGATAATGGGAAGATTAGGGTAAAGTTGGATTTAGACTTGGTTATAAGTTGTTGAGTCTACTGGGGACGTTCATTGTGAGATCGACTATAAACAATACCTCTGGGGAATGGGGTGTGTGTCTTTTTCCTTGTTTCATTTTGTGTTGAAATTGCTTTCTTATTTGTTATTGACATATGTTGGATGGTATACTGCGGCGTCTGCTAGAGCATGAGGCTCTAGCTTCTCTTAAAGACCTAAATCCCGAGGAGAATGTGAAATACAGCCCTGAGGAGGGCCTGGAGCCAGAAGAAGACCTTCGATGAGAATTCAGAGGCTGAAAGAAGACTTGACATACGAGGAACAGTCGTAAGAGATTCTAGATTTCTGAGAGAAGTCGCTTCACAGAAAGACCGTCCTTCTAATACCATGGTATGCGCCACAACTGAAGCAATTTAGGAAGCCACGGAAGATATGGGATCGAGGCAATCCACACATATTCAACACATAAGATGCGTCAAGTTTCGAGGACGAAACTTCTTTTAAGGAGGTAATGATGTAAAACCTCGAGTTTTAGGAAGAACAGAACCGTTAGGATTGTTACCGAACCGTTAGGTCTGAGTTTAAGTTTCGAGGACGAAACTTCTTTTAAGGAGGTAATGATGTAAAACCCCGAAAAATCCAAAGATGTTGACCGTGACGTCGTTAGTAAATTAGGTTTGACTTGTTATTTATTATTATTCGTTTGTGTTTATTTTCGCTAACACTTGAGCTCGTAGGATCGTTGAGGGACTAACAAGGGTATATCGGTAATTTCGTGGGTTTAGTATTATTAGTATTACTCTAATTATTATTAGTATTATTATTAATATTATTGTGTTTATTAAAAAAAATTGTTATATGAATAATTGTGTGAATATTATTTGTTATGTGATTATTATTAGTGATATTATTGTTAGTATTATTATTATTACTATTATTATTGTTATTAGTTGTTTTCCAAAAAAATCAGATTTTAATTGTTAGTGTTGGGTTGGATTAGAATTAGGAGTGTTATTAGTTGGGCCTTAATAGTTTAATATAAAAGCTAATCTTTCTCCCAAACCCTAACCCTAGTCCTTTCTCTCTCCCTTCCTCTCCTTGCCTTTCCTCTCAGCCGTCGGAACCGTCACCGGCAACCACCACGTCGCCGCCGCTGGAAAACAGTGACAACCTCTCTCTCTCTCTCTCTCTCTCTCTCTCTCTCTCACACACACACAATCTGCTCTCTATCTCCCTTCACGTCGCGCCGTGCCCACGCCTGCCTCCAGACCGCTGCGCCGCCGCCGCCTGCATCACCGGAGACCACCGCACACTTCCCGTCGCCACCGCAGGCTGTCGCACAGCAGCCACGCTAGTTCTAACTTGGGTTTGCTACTGCTATTGCTGTGGGTGTTGGTTCGAACCCGACTGCCGACCAAAACCTGCGGCTGCCGCCCAGACCTCCGACCGCCGCCGACCGACGCGTGACTCTAGCGCCCGGCTTCACTAACGTAAACCCTAATCCAGTTTTAAAAACTCTCTTCTTTTATTTCTTGTTTTTCTGTTTTGGTTATTGCTATTAATTCTTGTTAAATCTTGTAATTTGGGTAATTATGGGTGTAATTTTTATTAAGTTGATTATTTGTAATTTTTGTTCTTGTGTTGTATTATTTATGTGTAAATTGTCTAAATTATTTTATATAACTTTTATGTTTTAATTTGATGTATTAGGGTTGTAATAGTTGTAGTGAAATTAATAATATTCGATTATATGAGATGCTTTGTTTTCATAAGAATCATGTTAGGGTTTTAGATAACACTATTATTGTATGCACGAATTAAAAGTTTAATTACCTAGATTAGTTCTTGAATCGTTAGTTAAGTATTCGCATGTTCTTTATTTCAATCATGTTTAATCTTATCTTGTTTAATAAGTTAGGTGATTGAATTACTAAAGTTCGATTCTTGTTTACTAATTTATGATTCTTGATTGAATCTTGTATAAAGAAACTAATTGTTGGAATTCTTGATTGGTAGTTTAAATGTTTATATGTTCTTTATATTTTATTCACATGTTCTTTAAGTTCCTTCTTGATTATTGATTAAGAATTCATGTTTTATACCCTCCCATGTTGTTATTATAGGACCTTGAATAAGTTTATTTTAGAATTCATATTTAGGATAATGTTTTATTATTTCATGCATGCTTTTAGGGTTAGTGGAAATATTAAAGTTGATTTCATGTTTTACATTTTGGTTTTGATGATAGGAGGTTTGATGTTTGAACCTTAGTTGGATTAGGTTAATTACTTTGGATCTTAGTTACTATTCTAAGCCCTAATTAGGACCCCGGGATCGATTGGTGGAAGTTAGAACCGAATTTGCAAATTAAATGTAAACCGGTAACGGAACAGTTTTGATGGGGTCTAAAGATCGGGTCACCACGATTAGTATAGTTGTTCTTTGACCGAACCCTTTGGACTGGAGGTTCCCCTAGATGTTGGCTTTCATAGGAATTTTGCGGAACAGACTTTTGAGTTATATAGCTCGAGTTATAGTCATTTTACCAGAACCTGTTGGAACTGGACAAGTTAGAGAATTTGGTACTTTTAGAGTTATTCGAGGCTGATATGGGCTTAGTCGTCAACATAAGAGTTTTAGTAGACATCTCGAGGTTTCCGAAAAGCCCAAAACCAGACCCATAGGATGTCGGAAAATCAAGTTTTGACCCTTTTTACGTGGAAGCTGTAATCTGTTTTGTTGATGCTTTTTATTAATAAAAATATTGTTGTATGAAAGTGATGTTTTGATCTGGTTATGTGATTACTTGGAATGTGTTAGATGATTTAAAGTGTAAATTCATGATTGATGGGAACCTATAGTGTTCCTAGGGGAGGGTTAGGTAGAAGGTAGTTAATACTAACTTCGAAGGGCGCGTTTTGATTAGAATAATTACTCTTATTTTAGGCCCGAGCTAATTCGCGTCGTTAGTGAGCTCAAGTGTGTTTGTCTTAGCTGTGCAGTGAAGTTAACCAAGTAATGTCTATGCTCTAATCCCCGCTGGGATGCTCTTTAAATATGTTTTAATGTTTTCTAATCTGTTTTGAGAATTGCATCCCGAAAGGGGACTTTTGTTGAAATGTGACCATCTATTTTGGATAATTGTTTGTATTTGTTTGTGCTTTGATTTTATTGAGTTGAGAAATTGGATGGTCTTTTATTAGTTGTTTTATTTTTGGTTTTGATAACCTGGGTTGGGTTTGACTTGAGAGTTGTGAGTTGAGTTTGAATAATATACTCTTAATTCAAAGTGAAACTTTGAGCGGGTTTATTGTTTGATGCCTTTGGTAGGCGATTGTTTTGCGGGCGATAACCCTGAGACCAGGATTTGGTATCTTGTATGGGTTATGTGTCAGGAGATCAGGGTTTCATCCCTGATATAAGATAGATGATTTTTGATGCCTTTGGTAGGCAATTGTTTGATGCCTTTGGTAGGCGATTATTTTTGCGGGCGATAACCCTGAGTCCAGGATTTGGTATCCTGTATGGGTTATGTGTCAGGAGATTAGGGTTTCATCCCTGATATAGGATAGATGATCTTTGATGCCTTTGGTAGGCGAATGTTCTTGATGCCTTTGGTAGGCGATGTTACCTTATGGGATTTTGATATCCCGCCCGCATAATAAAAGGAATTGGTTGGGTTAAGGAACACATTTAGAAGGATTAAAGGTTTGTGAAAGGTTTTGACTTGTTCCCTCTCCCTCAAATGAATTGAAATGAACTTAACTTGTTTTTAACGTTAGGGGTAGACATTATTGAGATTTCCCCCTCATTTTTGAAATGTTTTGTTTTTAGGTGAAGATCTATATGCTGGGGACGGGAATTAGAAGTGAGGACGTCATGTTTAGAAGTCGTTAATTATGTTGCTTTTTTTTTATGAGAAACTTGAAGTTAGTATTGAGGTTTATTTTCGAAGTATGAGTTTGTTAGTTTGTTTTACCGTTACCAGGCAGTTGTAGTTTCCTTCTCGCCTTGTATTCCTTCGGGGATACAGCAGTGACGCCCAATAAGAGTTTGAGTCTTCCGCTAAATTTTGTTTGTTAACGTTAGTTGACTTTGACTTTTCTATAAATGAATTTCCGGGGCGTTACACGTTTTCTGCCCAGGTTTCTTTCTTTTCCTTTTCCTTTTCCTTTTCCCTTGTATGTCATTAATGGGGGATTGTTAGTTTTGGAAGTGATATGTTAATGGCAACAAGGTTTTCCTCATTCCTTTTTATCTCTTCTTTGTCCCACATAGGAAGAGTTGTATTGTTTTGAGTGAGTTTAAATATTCCACTCTCCTATGGATTGTTGTATTTCGCTTAAAGGTGGATTTTATGGAGGAGGGCTTGGTTTGGGCTTCCACACGCGCGCGCGCGCCACCGCCGCCGTCCGTACTGTCTGGACGCGGGTCGTGGGTCGGGTGGTTTTAATCCGGTTTGATATCTTTTGTGTCATTAAATTGATAGCCGATAATATCTTTGACCGAATTAATTCCGATCCAGATTTTGCGCCTTGCCCTTTATGATTCCTTGATTCTTGCCTACCATTAAGTTTTTTGTCTCTTCAGTTTTCCCTTCCATCAGATCTGTTTCTCCCTATAAATTGCTATTCTAATTGTTGTTTGAGTACACAGAAAATATAACCTTCATTCCCTTCTCTTCTCTTCTTTTCTCTAGGCATACACAGTCTTCCATACTCCAAGTTCTTGGCCACGAGTGCACGTGTCCAGGGGCTCGCTGAGTTAACCTTGGGGAGCGACCGACTTTTCTTGATTGGCACCTAGGTCGGGTCGTATTCGCTTTCAAGGAAGTAGTCATCCCACGACTCAGTTTCCTTCTTCCCACAGCCTTGATCTTCTATTTTTCTTACATTATTGATTTAACAACTATTGTTTATGAAGTACACTGAAAAGGTATAGCAAAATGACTAAATCATAGTTATGTAATTTAATTTTATCTAAGTAAAATGTGTTGAAGTAACAAATTATTATCATCGACCTATATAATACATGTAATTTATAACTAATTATTATTTAATAGAAAATCAAAAAAATATATGAGAATATTTATATGATTCTTGTGTCCATAAATATAAACATATTTCACTAAAAGTCTTTGGTACATAAAATGCATCACATATATTGTGGCTTAATAATATAAAGAGATTTTGTTTTCTTGGATAATTAAACAATTATAAATTTAAGGAATGACCTCTGTTCTTTGTAATGGTAAACTACACATAACAGTTTTCTACATACTTCTATCTAATTGAACTTTCTCTACCTAACCTACCTAAACCTATAAAAGTTTTCTACATTTTAAAATAACTCATTACCTACTCATAACTACTAGTACTTATATATAAAGTACTCAAACTTATACAAAGGTACCTAACTTTACTTATCAACTTTTATGTACCCACTTAAAGAACAAGGGATGACTACTATTCTAGCCAATTTTCATAGTGATATGTCCATAAATTATACAAAATAACTCTCATATATGATCATTATATATCATTCCACATGTTTATCATCAAGACATATTATAGCTCCACATGCTTAATTATATTGCCAGTTTCAAATATATTATTAATTAAACAAAAGATCACATTGTCGTAAAATATTATGATCTCAATGTTAAATTTTCATTAATCATGAAAATCATTAGTAAATACCTTGCTTTCAACTAAAAAGGGTTCATTTGGTCAATAATCCTTGCTCCTTTACAATAATACAAAGCTCCGTCTCTTACACAATTACACAACCAAAATAATTAAGTTTCAAATGATTGATACAAAATATTTAAACTGTTATTTAATAGGTAGTTGAAAATAACAAATAATACAAGCAAGACTCATAAAAATTTAGCTATGACTTGATTATTCAATGAGAAAACTTGTCAGTTTGAAAATATAAAAGAACATAGCTAAACTTAACTTAAGAAACCATGTTAAAATAAATCACTACTAAAAATATGTGTATTACCAACCATTTTTTTCCAACCAATTTAAAATGGTTGGAAAAATCAACCATTTTAGCAGCCATGTGATATTCCAACTATTTTTCAAAAAATTTAGTGGGAAAAATGGTTGGAAATTCCAACCAATTTTGCTAAAATTGGTTGGAAAGTTTTCCTACCATCATTTTTCCTACTATTTGAAATTGGTTGGAAAAATGGTTTGTAATCCAACCATTTTTCCAACCATCTTCAAATAGTAGGAAAAAGGAGGGTAGGGAAATTTTCAAACCATTTTAGCAAAATTAATTGGAATTTCCAACCATTTTTTCCACTAATTTTTTTGAAAAATAGTTGGAATATCAAATGGTTGCTAAAATGGTTGGTTTTTCCAACTATTTTAAATTGGTTGGAAAAAAATGATTGGTAATATACATATTTTTAGTAGTGAATGAGCCTTCAAAGGACTCAAATACAATAATCAAGATATCAAATACAGAAATGACATTGGGGAGAAATCAGCATAAAGGAGCCAAGAAAATACGTTGAAAGCTAGTAGGCTTAAAACATAATTATATTGAACATAATGAACCATGTTAAAATAAATGAGCCTACAAAGTACTCAAATACATGAATGATATTGAGAAACAAATCGATATAACAACTAAGAAAATATGTTGAAATTAGTCTTGATTGTACACTTGATTTGTAAATAATAATAATCTATATATTATAATAGAAATCATTGTGGTTCCCATGAAATATAGCCAAGGGAGTGATAGTAGGGGAATTTTGGCTAAACACAGCGTAGAAAATTATATATTTTTTCTATTCTCTATTTTCTTAATTTTGAATCCTGATTTTATTTTAAAATTAAAAAACCAGAAAGTATCACTAATCCTTGACTGCTTTGTACTCTGAATTAAATTATTTTGGTGAAAATAACAGTAATTATTTTAGTGTTGAGTATAATAATAATAATAATAATAATAATAAATATAATATTAATAGTAAAGTTTTTGGGTCCTGCTAAATGAAGAAAGGAGATTAATTGTAGGGATTTCGACCAATCAAAAAGTAGATAAATGCTGAATTTAATTATTTCGGTGCAACTAATTAGTAATTATAATTAGTTTGAAATAATAATAATAATAATAATCTATATAATATTAATAGTAAAGTTTTGGGTTCCACTTAATGGAGAAAAAATATTAATTGTAGAGATTACGACTAATCAAAAAGTAGATAAATGTTGAATTAAATTATTTTGGTGCAACTATCAATAATTATAATTATTTTGGAATAATCTTTCTAAATTATAATTATAATTTCTATTAAATTTTTAATTTTTTAAAATAACTATTTTAATATATTCCGTGCATCGCACAGGTTGAGGTCTAGTAATAATAATAATAATAATAATAATAATAATAATAATAATAATAATAATAATTATTATTATTATTATTATTATAATAATAATAATAATAATAGTAATAATAATAATAATAATAATAATTTATATATTATAATAGAAATCATAGTGGGTCCCACGAAATAGAGCCACGGGAGTGACTTAGGGGAATTGGCCAATCACAACGTAGAAAATTGAATTTTTTTCTACTTTCAATTTTTTTATTTTCACTCCGGATTTTATTTTAAAATTAAAAAATTAGAAAGTATCACTAATCTTTGATTGCTTTGGACTCTAAATTAAATTATTTTGGTCCAAATAACAGTAATTATTTTGGTGTTATAATCTATATATTACTACCTCCGTCCCTAAATGAGTGTCACTTTGACTAAATTTTGACTGTTAATTACTCATAAATTTTATGAGTTACAATATAAAATTAACACCATCGGATTTTTCAGTGAAATATCTTTCTAACGGTAGTAATTTCATATTGTAACTCATTATAATCTATGAGTAATCAACGGTCAAAGTTTAGTTAAATTGACATTCATTTAGGGACGGAGGTAGTATAATAGAAGTTAATGTAGGTCCCACGAAATAGAGCCACGGGAGTGACTGTAGGGGAATTGGCCAATCACAATGCATAAAATTAAATTTTTTTTTTCTATTTTCAATTTTTTTTTCAATCCGGATTTTATTTTAAAATTAAAAACCAGAAAGTATCACTAATCCTTGACTGTTTTGGACTCTGAATTATATTATTTTGGTGCAAATAACAGTAATTATTTTGGTGTTGTCAATAATAATAATAATAATAATAATAATAATCTATATATTACAATACAAATCATTGTGGGTCCCATGAAATAGAGCCACGGGAGTGACTTAGGGAAACTGGCCAATCACAACGTAGAAAATTAATTTTTTTTTAAATTTAAAATTTTTTTTATTTTCAATCCGGATTTTATTTTAAAATTAAAAAAACCCAGAAAGTATCACTAATCCTTTACTGCTTTGGACTCTGAATTAAATTATTTAGGTGCAAATAACAATAATTATTTTGTTGTTTCCTATAATAATAATAATCTATATATTAATAGAAATTATTGGGGATTCCACGAAATAGAGTCACGGGAGTGACTGTAGGGCAATTAGCCAATCACAACGTAGAAAATTAATTTTTTTTCTATTTTCTATTTTTTTATTTTCAATCTGGATTTTATTTTAAAATTAAAAAACCAAAAGTATCACTAACCCTTAACTCCTTTGGACTCTGAATTAATTTATTTTGGTGCAAATAACAATAATTATTTTGGTGTTGTCTATAATAATAATAATAATAATAATAATAATAATAATAATAATCGTAAAGTTTGTGGGTGCCGCTGAATGGAGAAATGAGATTAATTGTAGGACTACAACCAATCAAAACGTGGATAACTGTTGAATTAAATTATTTTGGTGGAACTATAAGTAATTATAATTATTTTGGAATAATCTTTCTAAATTATATTTACAATTACTATTAAATTTTTTATTTTTCAAAATAACTATTTTAATATATTACGTGCATCGCACGAGTTGAGGCAAATAATAATAATAATAATAATAATAATAATAATAATAATATTAATAATAATAATAATAATAATCTATATAACATTAATAGTGAAGTTTGTGGGTCCCGCTACGGAGATTAATTGTAGAGATTTCGACCAATCAGAAGATAGATACTGAATTAAATTATTTTGGTCCAAATATCAGTAATTATTTTAGAAAAATAATAATAATAATAATAATAATAATAATAATAATAATAATAATAATAATAATAATAGTAGTAGTAGTAAATTTATGTGTCCCACCAAATGGAGAATGGAGAAAGGAGATTAATAATAATAATCTTAATTTTGTATATATTTTATTTGAATAATTATGTTACGATACGTTTTCATTTGATAATTAATATCATTAATGTTTCGCTCTTTCTAATTTATATCCCCATTTGTATATAGTTTATTTTTTTATTTTCTATGAAAATAACTATTTTTCCTACATGGTGCATTGCACGGGGTTAAGACTAGTAATAATAATATAAAAAGTTATTATAACCAAGGATAATGTATTAAACTAAAATTGAAATAAGAGAACAAGAGCAATGCATTTTAATCAGTAAATCCAAAGTATGACATTTAGGGTCCCACAAAATTGTGCAACGAGATTAAAAATAGGAATGTGAGCCAATCAGATTTAAGATAATTCTTATTTTATTTTTGTTTTATTTTTGAAAATTCAATGTTTTTTTTTTGTTTATTAGAGATAATTTCCCAAATTCAGTTTATTACAATTTTTTATTACTACACGATTATGTTTAGAATATGATTTTGAATTTTAAGCTCATCGAGAATTTTAAATTTCATACTGTAAAAATTAAAAAAAATTTGAATTTCATATATCACACAATTCACAAAATGCCAAAATTTCTGAACTTATCATGTAACTGCAAAAACGTATGCATTTAAGATACCCAACATTAATTTCAGATTTAATGGTCCACAACCGAGAACCACACGTTTTCATGTACAAAATCATACTACAATCTTCAAAAATCCTATCACACTCTTGTATATCATATATTTAGTCATTCTTATCTACAAATTTCTCTGCTATGGTATTTAATTACGCAGCAGAGGAAGAATCATAATGTAATACTCTTATTAATTATTTTAGTGCAAATCAAAGTGTAGGAAAATAAAAAAAATATAACAATTATATTATCTGCTATGTTCACGCCCAATTGCTTAACCACCCATAAAACTATCATAATATCCAAATAAAGCATCCCACTGAACATCTAACACTGACTTTTAATAAACCCCATTACTCCACTAATTGGCAATTTCTAATAAAATTCTAAAAACTAAATTATTTTATAAACCTATAACACTCTCACATAATTGCCACATGTGATACTATCACATCTAAAAAATTAGAGTTAAATATTGGAAACTCATGAAGCAAACTATTTTAATTCATCCATGAGCATTATTTTCACTTCTCTATGTTCACTTCAATTCATTCGGTCATACAAAACACCATAATATTGTGCGTGGGGATCTTCCACATTACATCTTTTTTCTAGCCTACTTTTGTTTACTCATATATTCAATATATTTGTTTGTCATAGAATTACTGTGAGCTATATCCAGTTAGAAATAATTAGGATTCGCTGTGTTTACATTATTTTATCCTACTTTTCTTTAATTATCATATTTATCTTTTGAAATATGTGGGATGATATTGTTACTAGAAACTCCACCATAGATACAATATTGTTTATTTGAAGTTTTATATTCTATTTAATATTAATCGATAAAGGTTGTGATTAATTTCATATAATAAATTATAATTTAAACAAAAATAATTGGCAAAAACGAACAATAGTACACAAAAAAAATCAAAATTAAAATTAGTAAACTAGCCCATCAATATATTTTCCAAAAAAACCTCGCCTACCTTGAAATATTATCCAAATATTAGTAACTCTTCTTTTTCATATTGTGAAGCACAATGGCAATAGAGACAAAAAAAAATTATAAAAAAATAAAAATTATAGTTAAAGTGATACTTACTGCAATCTATAAAAAACAACCTATATATAAACAATATAGTTTGTAAACATTAAAATGAAAAGCATATGCAAATTTCATATCACTTATTCAATCGGACAATGAATAAGAAAATGGAATCAAACTTGCAAAGAAAAATACAAAAATGATAAGTAAGTCAAATTAACCGGTGCTTTGGACAGGTACAAAGACTAGTTGTACTATAATAATAATAACAATAACAATAATAATAACAATAATAATAAAAATAAATAATGTTAATTTGATGAAATGATAAGGGTGAAATTGGACTTCAAAAAGTAGGACAAAGAGTCCTTATTTGCTTTTTATATTAAATTATTATATAATTATTATTAGTGATAGATAGGATCTTTTGAATTAGTATGATATGTTTGATGATGCCATTAAAATTTGTCCATGAAAAAAGAAATCAAAATATCTGATATTACAACAATTATAGGATATGATTGTGAAGATTTGAGGGGGAGAAAAAGAGCCATATGGGAGTACCCCAACCCCAGTACCCCACCATGCTATTTGCGCGACTTTAGAAGTAACCCAAAAGAGGCGAAGGTTCTCACATCGCTATCATCCACACAGGTACCTTGTGGCTTCTTCTGCCAATTTGTAGTAGTGATCGAGGTCTCCTTGTGACTCGTATCATCCAAATTACCTCCACCTCTACCTACAAAATATCTTCGGGACTCCCTCATTATTTACAATCAAATCAGGCCCTGTTCTTTTATGCGGAGTGCTGCGGTATAGTATGGTGAAATTGTGGCGGGTATGGTGGAATTGTGGTGGGTTATTAGTAAGTTATGATCAGTTTTTTGTATATATATATAAATATTGTATTGGTAATTGTGAAAAAATAATTGAAAAAAGTGAGTTCAAATATTGTATTATTGTTGGATGATTAAAAAAATGGTTGAAAAAGTATTGTATTAGAAAAAGTGAGTTGATAAAGTATTGATTGGAAATTTATATTAAAGATATAATAATAAATTTGAAAAAGTAATTAGTGGTGAAATTGTATAATGTGGTAGGTTGTGGCAAAGTGTGATGGATTGTGACACCGCATATTATCAGCCTCGTAAAAGAACAAAGCTTCAATGCCTCAAAATATCTTTTTCACCAGAAAATCATGTCTAGCTAATGGCTTAAAATGGGTTGATACCCAGAAAGTCCAATAGGAAGGTCTGTTTATCACAAATCACCATGAAGCTTTGATCCCATGATATTTATCCATTTTCTCTTCTAATATGAAAATGGGAAAATCTAATATTTAATTTTGTAGAAGTTTGTAACTTTAATATATGAGCAGTGGCGGATCCAGGATTCAATTTCAGTGGAGTCAATAATAATTTGCTAAAAAATTAAAATACAATAGTACTGAAAAACTTAAATGCTATCCCCTCCATGTCTTTTTATCTGTCGCCCAAATTTTCATGCAAAAAATTTGGTTGTTAATATGCATAATAATTCATCATACAAAATTGATGTTATTACAATCGCAATAAAAAAATATTATCGAAAAAGTATAATATTGTATTTTTTAAAAAGAAATTTGTGTGAGAAATTTTTTGATTAAAGATGAGCCTAAAAAGTGTGAATGATAGATAAAAAAGAATGGAGGGAGTAGTAAAATAAGAATTTAATTAATATTAGTCAAGAAAAACAAATGGAAAATAGTGTTTCATCAAGGAGAAAGCAGCGAAGAGGAGGCCAAATTCGGTAAAAGTAAAAAGCTAAAGTGCATAATGGCCAAATTTTGTAAAAGTAAAAAACTAAAGTCCAATTATGCATCCACCAACCCTCTAAGGCTCTAACACAATGTGCTAACCGCTAGAACAGTTTTGATTTTATGCACACTGTCATGCATTTTCTATATAATCTAATTCAACATAAATTTTTTTTTCAAGCTGATTTTTTTTTTGAAATTTCAATGGAGTCAACTGACTCCACCACCAATGAATGAAATATGAGAATACTTAGTAATAAGAATTTATAACTATATATATATATATATATATATATATATATATATATATATATAATAAGAATACTTAGTAATAGGAAAAACTTATAGTGGTTGCCAACCATGACAACCACCACAATGAAAACAATATTTATCCATACATGTGTCAACTTTTATCTTCGCTATTCATCATTTTTATTTAGCACAACATTATAAAATATATTTTCTTAATTAAAAAAAATTTTGAAATTTTTTAAAATTTAAATATCTTAAATCTAAATTTTTGCCTAGTAAATAAGCATATTTTGAAAAAATATTTATTTTAAAATTCTTTAAAATACACTAAAATTTTAAAAAATATATTTCACAATTTATATTAAATAAGAAAGCTAATGGTCAAGATAAAACTTGACACATGTACGGATAATGTTTATTTTACATACGGTGGTTGTCATGATTGAAAACCTGTTCACGCTTCAAAACAAAGAAATATGTGGATATTAATTCCAAAAAATAAGCCTTTGAATTAATTCAAATGCATGCCCTATCTTAAGTTAAGCTAGTCCACACACCCTTTTTTTTCTTTATAATCAATTTTCTTTCATGATAATTTTTAAAATTTTTCCATTTTGAACAAAAATAGAAAAAATTTAAAAGATAATCTTTATTAGAGTATCAAATATTCTTATATCTTTAGCAATCAGTTGAAACTTTAAATTAGGTTTATTCTTGTACTTGGTATCAAAATTTTGACAATAAGAGGTCTAAAGCTAATATCTTAACAATCTTATATTTGTTTGTGTAAAGTTAGAAGAGTATAAAATTATATTTTTATCCATAATTATCAAAACTACAATGAAGGCCTCTAAAATATCCCCAATTCATGGGGTTCGTTCAATTAGAGGGTCATTTATAATTATTGGTAAAGTCAACGGATTTTAAGCTTTTCAAAATTGATAATTAATAATACTTATCAAAAAGTATATGTTAAAAATTATCATGCATTGTTAAAACAATATTCTTGAATGACCAGTTATGAATTTAAGCTTTTGATGGACTGTTGTATAGTCTTTGTTAGTTTACTTTTGTAATATCTTTCACGGAATTGATTCCCAGAATTGAATCAACTTGACTAAACTTCGCGTGATTTGTAGATGTTAAGTCAAACGAAATGAAACTTAACTTTTTTCAGCCAGTTTTGAATTGGTGGTCTCTACTCTCTAGTCAACCTTATGAAGTATTTACATCTTCTAGCGACTTCTAATTCCTTTTAATAAAAACTCAATTTATTAGCATCATATGTATAAGTCATCACACAATCAAGGTTGTTAAAATTGGAATTCTAACTCGGATTTATGGGATGGTTAGGATTTAGGACCGAAATTAATCAACATAGAATCGTGGATCGAAATGTAAATAATAGAATCGCATCAAGAATTTTGAATCATAAAATTGCAGTATGGTAGATCGGAATCGAAATTTTAATAATTATGCAGGCAATATAGCATCCACGTACAGATATCCCTTTACCTGAGCTTAGCACAAACATCGATTAAGTATAGGCCATGTTTCGTGCATCCACGTCTCTATAAAGTGAGATGCTTAGATTACATTGAAGAAATTAATTTAAGAAAAGGACTCTGATATTATTTGACAAAAAAGTAGAAATGACATCAATGGTATTGATCACGAGAGGTCCCAGGCACCAAATCAACATAATATCAACAGATACATATGTAACAAAGTGCCAAATTCTCTTTTGTGCATTTTAGCAACCACCTTTCATGAAAGATATCACACTCCTTTACTCACTCCTTACTCTTGTGACTACTTTTAGGTTATTGGTATTAGAGGAGAAGGTGGTACTTCTAGTTTCTTCCTTTGTATTAATCAATCCACCTTGTGTAAAAGTTATCCTAAATTCCTAGCTTTAATCATGATTTAAGCCATACGCATTGGAGAAATCCTTATTATGTTAGTGGATCTAAAGTATACATACATCAATTTTAGAATGAACTGGATCCCATCAATCAATCGATACTATATGAATTAAGTAATTGAAATATTTCGTGAGGTTAGATAGATAAATGAGTATTTAAGACATAGGTTAATTTTAAAAATTTGGAAAAATATAAAGTTGATTTTCTCAACAACAATGACAAAGAAATAAATTTGGGGTGTTAGGATTGTTAGGGCCTTATTAACAAACAAACAATAATCAGGATAAAAATAATAAATAAAAATTCACACACACGAATAATAGTGGAAAAAACCTAATCGAAAAAAAACCTTGAACGATGCACTATGAGAGAATTACAACGGTGTTCCAGAGATTCTTATACCTCAACAATCTCCCACAGTCTCTCTAGAGTTACAACCTGAGAATTCAACCCTCAAAGTTAATAAGCTTCACACAACTCCCTAACTCAAATAAACAAAGATTACAGGTCAATCTCTTGTGGTACATATGAAACACTCTTAATTACATGTAGTACAATAAAGCGTAACACCATGACCCTATTTATAGTACAAAGCTGACACAATTAAACTAGGGTTTAATAGCAATCCTTGGTAGGCAAGGAGTCCAACAAGTCGGTAAAACAACTACGGTAAATAATCAGCAGCTTTCGGCGCAAGAAAACTCCACTTGATGTTGACTGGCAGCCATTACGGTTTGTGACCTTTCCCACAGGCAGACCATGGTAAACACTGCCATAGCATAACTTCGGCTTTCTTTGGCCAACTTTGATTGGATTGCTCCTACAACTAGTCTCTTGCCAGATTCAAACCCTTGACCTGCTAAGAACCTGATCCCAGCACCAACTGTGCTACACACACATCAACCCAACAAGCTCCCACTTGGAGACAGATTGCAGTTGTAATCTTCATTGTTCATCACCACTACTCATCCTTGAATCATTGTAATGTATTCATCTCGATTGTTCAACAAAGATCAATAGAGGCATCAGTTGACCTCTCATCAGCGCCTCTTCTAGCAACCGTCTTCTACTTGAACTGATCACGCCCGTGTAACTTTGACATGTGTCCCTTCTTCAACAACTTGTAGGGGAATTTTGGATTGAAGTTTTACCTTGTGTTGAACTTGTCGAATTCCGATGCAGATTGTGTGCATTTCTCCATTGACCATCTGTTCTCGTAGTCTCAACCGGAGACCAGCTTGCTTATGGTGTCTTCTCATCAGAGAAGCTAACATGCCTTTGATGAGTATAAACAGGCTTGTTAGAATCATTATTGTTAGTATATAGTTTCCCTTGTTTCCTACTATTTACATTTAGCATAGATCTCTTCGTAATCTTCCAATGATCATCCTCGATTCTCATTGTGAACCCCTCCTCATCCGGTTGACCCACAAATACAAAGTTCTTGGTCACACCCAGGATACATCGAACATTCCTCAACCTCCAAGTCTAACCCTTAGAAGTTTTAATGTTCACATCACCTCTTCCTAACACCTTTAGATTGTCACTGTTTGCAAGCTTAACCTTGCCAAACCTTCTTGTCACAAAGTTACTAAAGGACTCTCTGCTAAATGAAAAATTAAATGACGAACACAAATCTATGACCCAACTCCTTTTCGACTTGTCAAAATTAACTATTAGTGCATCACCCAAATTATAAGTAAGATTACACAATCATGGTCATTGTAGTTGCTCTTCTTTATTCCCTTGGGTTTAGGATAATCTCTACGAAAGTGATCTCTACACCATAGTTCTAATAAAATACGTGCATCATGTTTCGACCTCTAGACTTAAATTGACCCCGACTCGAGCTCCCATTATTCCTCCTACCCTTAATAGCCAAAGCATTTTCTCGAAGAATGACACACGTCAGAATCTTTTCTATGAATACTTTCGCTTAGGATAGTGTCTCTCAATTATTTAAACTTCAATTTCTAAACTTTCTTAATTGAAGATGTAACAGAAGTTATAAAATTATTCCAAGATTAGGTAGGTGGCCAACAATATATTAGCCTTCATCTCATCGTGAAAAACTAAATCCCACATAGTCAACATCGATAATAACATACTGAAAGCATTCATATTATCATGAATATTACCAAACTCTTGCATCTTAAACTCAAAGAAACAAAGCAACACATGTACCTTATTCATTGCTGAAAGTTTTTCATGTGTTATTCAAGGCCTCAAGTAGACCTTTTGTCGTTTTCTCGTCTTTCATGTTGAAAGCCATGTTTCGTGCTAACATCAACCTCACCGTACTGAATGCTTGACAGTCAAGTGTGTTCCAATCCTCCAATTTCGTATTTGTCGGGCCATATCGCCCAATGCCAGATGCAATTTCTGCTGGCAGAACACATCCTTGATTCACATCCTCCACCATGTGTAGTCTTTGTCGGATCCCAGAATCTTCACATGTGCACCCTCCATCATTTCTTAGTTTAGATATCAACATCGATCCAATTGAAGCTCTTATACCAATTGTTAGGATTCTCATGACACTATTAGCATAAACAATAGTTAAGGGAAAGTAATAAATAAAGATTCAGACACAAGCATTAACGTGGAAAAACTCAAACCGAGGAAAAGCTACAAACGATGCATTATCAGAGGATTACAAGGTATTTCAGAGATTCCTATACCTCCACCACTCTCACAACCTCCCTAGAGCTACAACCTGAGAACTCAACCCTCACAATTGATAGTCTTACGCAACTCCTTTAGGGACACAGAGATTACAGATCAATCTCTTCTGGTACATATAAAATACTCTTAATTGCATATACTACAATAAAATCTAATACCAGGGCCGTATTTATAGTACAAGGCTAACACAATTAAACTAGGGTTTAATAGTAATCCTTGGCAGCCTAGGACTCCCACAAATCGGCAAAACAATTAAGGTAAATAATCAGTAGCTTCCAGCGTAAGAAACAGGACTTGGCACTGACTGGCAGCCACCACAGTTAGTCACCTTCACCACTGGCAGAGCGTGGTAGGCTCTGCCATAGCATAACTTCGGTTTTCTTTCAGTCGACTTTGATTCTCTTGCTTCCATATTTAGTCCATCATATTTGAACCCTTGCTAAAAACCTAATGCAAACACTGGGTTCCACACACATCAACCCAACAGAGTATGTGATAATTAGATTCAACGGAAGATGTTTGTTTGGATTGAATCAAAATTGCATTGGCCAACGAGTGAAATTAGGTTGGATTTTTCTAATTTTAGATGGTCACTAATTAAGTGATCTTGACCAATACAGTAAAACTCTATACATATTTTTGGGATAATTCATCTTATCCAGAACATGTTATATATTGTTTCTATCATAATAATTATCATTTAACTTGTTACATTTCCCCAACCAAGTTACCACCCTAGCGAAGGATAACGACCGAAAACAAGCAGGTCATCATTGATGAAGGCAGAATTTCTTCTGTCCTCAACCTCGTCCAAGAAACCTCCTCATCGGATTCTCAAATCACCATCGAGAACGCGCTAGCCGGCGTCACCAACCACCGCAAAAGAGTCAAAGCGATCATCGACAGCCTCGAAATTTCGTTCATCGTCCAGGTACTCAACTGTTCTCCGATGAAGGTCCAAATTAGGGTTTTGAATCTGGTTGCGACCATGGCGGAGCACGATTCATTTGCAAGGGAGAACATCGTCAGACCGCTGATGTCTTTGCTTTCCTTCGAGACATTTGAGCCCAAATTAAACCATATGTTTAGGTTCTATTCAATCGTGCAAATCAACAATGACAACCAAAACAAAGGAAGTGAACGAAACCTAAAACCTAAACCAAAAGGCATTTCTGTCAACTCAAGTAAACAATCCACTTCCAGCATAAAAACTTTCGGAACCGATCACACTTGGGCCAGAAAAACAACTTGTAGTCACTAACCAAAAAATTAGTTTTGAAAAGTTGGAATACCATAGTTTCCCCAAAAAAATTTCCTACTTTACTTTATTCTATTTTATATATATATATTTAAAAATTCATATATTCAATAAGTAATGTGACTGATATAACTTATCTTAGTCAAATTATCTTATTTAAAAATTCATATATTTAAACGATATGACTGTTGTGAAATAGATTCCTAAACACTATCCTATCTACTAAGACGTGTACAATTTTACTCACATTTCTCACCTTACCTTTTCTCCAACTATCCTACATATGGAAAAAAAAAACTAGGTCTGAAGTATTAACTTTGTGATATCTATATGCTAAGAGAATATATTTGTCAATAAATTATCACTATATATTTCTGATGTAAAACATTGGACAAGTATACAGTCATTTCAATTTAAATAAAGGTATTTTGTTCATTTAATATAATCGATCATACTTTAGTCGGGAAAACATCTTATAATTATTAAAAAAAAAACTTAGGGAATTTTCAAAAGTTGGAGTGCCACCCAGAAAATAGAGTAGCTCCAAATAATTTTTTAATTAAAATCAGATAAATTTATTTAACACAAAAATGAAGTTTAAGCAAAATGCATATATTATACTGAATAAATGATCTCCATCCGAATCAATTAATAAACAAATAAATACAAGTGAAGCTCCAATACAAATTATGTGAAGGCATCCTCTCTCTGCCACTTGTACTGTTGTACATACCGAAAAAAGATCGAGGCAGATATTTTCCTAAAAAAATTTGGTCTATATAAGCCCCTCACTCCTACTCTACTCATCACTCACACAACACTACTACTAATTCATCAACACTCTTCACCTCTTCTCTCTAATCCAACCTATTCATTCCAATGGCTTCTATGGCTTCCGCGGCAGTTACCTCGACCTTGAAGAAGCCCTCCTTCCTGGACTCGTCCCTGTTCGGCACCCCTCTAACCAACACCAGCAGCAAGGCCCTTTCCTTCTCCTCCAAGCCCAAGCCAGGCGCCATATCGGCCTCTGCTGTGGGCCCATCCAGGCCTGCCTACGACCTCAACAACATCAAGTTCGAGCCCATCCGGGAGTCGATCGTGGCCCGGGAGATGACCCGCCGCTACATGACAGACATGATCACCTTCGCTGACACTGACGTCGTCATAATCGGGGCTGGGTCAGCCGGGTTGAGCTGTGCGTACGAGATCAGCAAGAACCCAGACGTGAACGTGGCGATCATCGAGCAGTCTGTGAGCCCCGGGGGAGGTGCCTGGCTCGGGGGGCAGCTCTTCTCTGCCATGGTTGTGAGGAAGCCCGCTCACAAGTTCCTGGATGAGCTGGGTGTTGACTACGATGAGCAGGACAGCTACGTGGTGATTAAGCATGCAGCACTCTTCACCTCCACCATCATGTCTCGGCTCTTGGCCAGGCCCAATGTCAAGCTCTTCAACGCTGTCGCTGCCGAGGACTTGATTGTCAAGTCTGACCGTGTCGCAGGTATATACCTACGGACCCCTGTGAAATTAATGTTAAAATTGAAGAAACTCTCCTGCATGTACGTTGTAATTAATTGATTGAGTACTTGACAGGGGTGGTGACAAACTGGGCGTTGGTGTCAATGAACCACGACACACAGAGCTGCATGGACCCGAACGTGATGGAGGCGAAGGTGGTGGTGAGTTCATGCGGACACGATGGGCCATTCGGAGCCACCGGAGTGAAGAGGCTCAAGGACATCGGGATGGTGGAGAATGTCCCAGGAATGAAGGCCTTGGACATGAACTCTGCTGAGGATGCCATTGTTAGGCTCACTAGGGAGGTCGTCCCTGGTATGATTGTCACCGGTATGGAGGTTGCCGAGATTGACGGTGCTCCTAGAATGGTATATATTTTTCCTCTCCATACTCTACTCTGTTTCTGTTCTATTTTTCCACAAGCTTTTCATTTTAACTTGGTATTGATGACATGCCCCAACACACTGTTTAAATATGTTCTCCCTTATAAAATCAATACTTATTATCGTTTTTAACCCCAATTTTTTTGACAAATACTATTAATTATCAATTATAAGAAGCTTGGAATGTGTTGGCTACACCAACAATTAAAATTGACACTTTAACGAATGAACCCCATCCGTTGGGCATATTTTAAACGTCTTTTTGTAAATTTTAAAAAATATCGATAAATGTGTGATTTTATTCAATTTATATATATTACTATAATTATAGAAGTCAATCATGTAACTTTTTTCCAATTTAATTTACAAATATATAGATTTTGTACAGTGACAAGATAGATAATATGTGTCTTGCACAAGACTTATATCATTACCCATTCTGCAATGCTCCTACTTCTAAATCGCAGCTTTTAAAATAAAATTCAAAAATCAATTCGAAATCATGCTTTATAATTGGTTCAGTTTTGTCAATCACTTATATGCATGGTCTCTCTAGCGAATTGATCAACAAAATGAGTGTATTTTGGTAATTCTTATTAATTTAAAATTGACAATAGAATATAATTAATAAAAGATAACCTTCTTTCTATATGTAAATACATTTATATTTTTAAATAATCCCTTAATATAGATTGTAAAAAAATTTTAACACCTCATTATAGTATATTCACTAGTTTTTATCCTCTGTTATAATCTATACTAATGTAGAATTAATTTTTTAAATTTATTGCAAAAATGTTTTATCTGAGTATGTTGTAAATTAATTTAAAATATGTTATTCTACACTAAAAGATTAATGTAGCGTGGAAAGATTTAGATTCTTGTTTTTTTGTCCAGTTGGTAAGATGTGGTAAGATGTGGAAATGATGTGGTGTGGTAAAAATTATAAAAAATACGGTGATGTGTGAAATGATATGGTAAAATTTATGTAAAGTGTAGTTGATGTGTTAGGTGAGTAAAAAGAATGTAAAAAGTAAAAATGAAAAGTAAGGAATGAAAAAAAATAAAGAAATAGAAAAATATAAAATAATATGATGGGTTGTTGTAAGCAAAAAGAAAAAAAAATCATGCAAAGATGGTATAGAATGATGAATAACGACATGTGTGCGTAAGTGACCCACAAGTTGATAGATATTCATTGTTATAATGGTCTATGGCAAATAGGCTTATTATAGCAGCATAAGTTATGGATTAAAGTGGATCCAATTGAGAAGTTGACAAGAGAAGTGAAAAATAATTGCAGGGACCGACATTTGGGGCAATGATGTTGTCAGGGCAGAAGGCGGCCCATTTAGCATTGAAGGCATTGGGCCTACCCAACGCAATTGATGGATCAGTAACAGTGACAGAATCCGCACAGCCAGAGTTCACCATCGCTTCAGCTGAGAAATCAACTGAGACTGCCGATGCTTAAATTAATTTCTATGCCCACCATTACTAAAAGGGATAATCATCATCCATGTTGAAGCCACGGGAGAGAAAGATAGGAGGAAGAAACTGAAGGAGCGGGAATGGGGAATAAAGTGTTGAGGAGAGGGATTTATTACTACAACTTGTAAAAGGCTTGAGAGAATTTGCATTTGCATTACTTTGAGAATGGGCGTTACCTTGTAAATGCTCCCTCGTGTACAACTTTCAGTTGTTTCATGAACGTCATTCCTCTTGGCATTTTCAATTTGTTTCATTTTATTATTTTATGTTTTTTTTCATTAATTTTGTTCTCAACACATTAAGCTGGTACTACTAATTCTAAGAATATACCAACTTTAATCAGAAAACAAGGGGAGGAATAGTAAAATAAACTAGCCTCAAAAAAATATGATTCGAGGTTAAATTCGGGTCGATCAAATCAATCAATATTAAAATTTAGACTATATGCATGTTATATGGTTTTTTTGGTAAGATAATTTGGAGAGACCTATGTTTGGGTCAAAATCGTGTTTGGACATAGGAAAAAGTGAAATATTTTATCTGAATTTTCTGTTAACGATGAAATTCAAACGATAAATCTCTGACAAAATCTGATTTTTTCAGGTCGGACAAATTCGACATTCGAGTTAGACACAATTTTACCTGCTCTAACGTAAACAAGATAACACCATACATATTTTGACTATATATGATGATTAATGTATTTCCAAGAGAGTAATTTACATTTACCTTAGTTAGTATGTTGTAATAATTTTTAGACATCCCATCTTTGGGAAATAAATTTTACCCTAGCTTACCAAAATTGAGTTTTGTTTTACTCCCTAGATTTTCTTGTATTAGGTTTTCTTTGGATTTTCCAGTGAAAACGTAATTTTTTGATAATGCAAAGACAATTTTGTCCTCCTTGCACACCCAGGTTCTGTTGGAGAAAAGGGAGTAAACTGTGTATAAAACAATGAAAACTCGCTTGGATAACGCTAAGAGTCGTGGCCTAGTACTCACTTTTCTTAAGAACTATTTACTATACCGTAAATGTTCAAAGGGATAAAGCTTAGCACTTGTAACACTCAAGAATAATAGTTTCTCACTTGAATCACTCAAGTATAGCTGTAGTCTAAACAAGAATGAAGATGTGATTGTTTAGAATGGTGTCTCAAATAGCGTGATAATGTCTCCTATTTATAGGAAACTTCCAACCCTTATAGGATACCCTAGTCAAAGGATAATCAAGAGACTTAATGGAGGAACATGACCTTAATAATGACCTTGACCAAGTCAAGTCATATAACTATTAAAATCTCATTATAATCGTGCTTAATTATAATATCAAATACTAATTACACGAAATCATATAGCCGTTAGCATTTAAAACGATTCTGGGATCCAACACGGTCCGTGTTGGGTGCAACACGACCCGTGTTGAGCCCAGGAATGTTTCCTTTGCTCTCTGGAGACCAACACGACTCGTGTTGGTCCCAGTTTCATCCGTGTTGATCATATTCTTGACGTTTTACTTGTATATGATCCTTGTACTTGTAATATATGATTCTTTAGGCTATATACTTATCTTATACTCTTGAAATATTTCCAGCAATCCCCCACTATTTCAAGAGTATGTAAAACCCTTGAAATAACTTTACTTGAGAAACTTATGCCCCCGCTATTTGAGATATACCTTAACTTGTAATCACGAGAGAAACTCACAAAACATATGCCTAATGAAAAGTAGATTGCTCTTTGAACTTTTCATTTAGTGTATATGAGCCAAAATTGAATCTAAATCACAAAGTAGACATAGCTTGGAACTTTGGATTTATATTGACCAACTATACTTATAACACACATACATTTTAAATCTTGAGTGTAAATATCTTGACACTATTATCCAGCCTTATGTCCTTATCCTTCATAAATGTTTCGGAACTTTAGCTCATAGTTCTTTTATGCGGCAACACATTACACTTACATAGGTAGACTTTGTAATTATACCACCCATGTATAATTAGGCTTCCCACAAAGTCGATAAAGAGTACTACTACTCAACCTCTTATCATTACAGATTTTCTAAGCATCACTTGACCTTAGGATAAAAGTTTGATGCTTCCTACAAATTAAGACAACTCCGTACTCATTTGAACTTTAGAAATTTGTGATATTCCAATTCGTAAAGTTGAGTCTTTGTTGTGATTAGTAGATATTTGAGCTAAACTTAAACCCATCCCATTTGAAGTGCTTTTTATCAAATCTCTAAACAACCCTTTGGTAAAAGGATCGACTAAGTTTTCCTTTGATTTGATATATCTTAATGTCACTACTCCATCCCTTATAAGTTGATGGATATAAGCATGCCTCAAATCAATGTACCTTGACTTGCCATTGTAAACATGACTATACACAACATCAAGAGCACTTTTTCTATAATAATGAATTGTGATTGGAGCCATTGGCTTATACCAAACCAGTATTTCCAACAATAAGTTCCTTAACCATTCTGCTTCCTTACAAGTAGCAGATAATGCCACTAATTCCGAAGACATAGTGGAATCCGCTATATTAGCTTATTTCTTAGAACCCTAAGAAACCGCTCTACCTCCTAAAAGGAACATCCATCCACTGGTAGAGGAGAAATCCCCTTTATTTATCCAACTCGCGTCCGAGTAGCCTTCTAATACCGAAGGTTCTCCCTTATAGGTGTAACACCCCGGATATGTGGTTAAAGTGTGGCTTAAAAAGGATTGAAATGACTACTCATATCACCAAGGTGAATCTTCTTTTATGGTAGCTCATCCGTTGGGAACTCCTCAGTTAAGCGTGCTTGGTTGGGAGTAGTCAAAAGGATGGGTGACCTCCTAGGAAGTTTTCCCAGGCAGCGTGTGAGCGAGGACGAAGCACGCTGGAAAGACTCGTGGTGATTTGTGGGGTCAGTCAGCGATCCTTGAAGCAGTTATCGGTAATGTCCGCGACCCGGGAGGGGGTCGGGGCGTTACAATAGGTGAGTTGATAACTTTTAGTACCAGCTAAATATCTTAATACTCTCCGAATTGCAAACCAATGCATATTACTCGGATTACTTGTGAACCTACTTAACATGCCAATTGCATAAGCAATGTCTGGCCTTGTACTTGTCATAGAATACATGAGACTTCCTATCAACTTAGCATACTCAAGTTGATTAACCGGAGAACCCAAATTTTTCTCTAGTTTCTTATTTGAATCATAAGGTGTCACTGCCAGATATATCTTATCACCTCCAAACTTATTCAATATTTTCTCAATGTAATGCTCTTGAGATAAACTTATTCCATCATTATTGTAATGATCTTAATACCAAGAATTACATCCGCTTCACCCATGTCCTTCATAGAGAACTTTGAGGATAGAAATTCTTTGGTCTTATTAACTTGTTCCATGTCGGTCCCAAAGATCAACATGTCATCAACGTATAGGCTTATAATCACCCCTTTTCCATTCTCAAACTTAGAGTATATGCACTTATCCGATTCATTGATCTTATATCCACTTGAAAGCACTACCTCATCAAA
The DNA here is from genome assembly GCA_029582165.1 of Portulaca oleracea. Classification (NCBI taxonomy): domain Eukaryota; kingdom Viridiplantae; phylum Streptophyta; class Magnoliopsida; order Caryophyllales; family Portulacaceae; genus Portulaca; species Portulaca oleracea. The sequence continues at coordinate 11,605,687 of CM055876.1, forward strand.
GTTTTGATGCCATTGCTTAGGTGCTCGTTTAAGTCCATATAAGGACCTTATAAGTTTACAAACTTTCTTCTCTTGACCTTCAACAACAAACCCTTCGGGTTGTTCCATATACACCAGTTCTCCATTTAAGAATGCCGTTTTGACATCCATTTGATGGATAACTATCTTATGGATAGTAGCTAAAGCCATCAATACACGTATTGAAGCTATCCTAGCTACCGGTGCATATGTATCAAAGTAGTCAATACCATACTTTTGAGTAAAGCCCCTTACAACCAACCGGGATTTATACCTCTCAACGGTACCATCTACTTTTCTTTTCCTTTTAAAGATCCACTTAGAGGTAATTGGTTTACTTCCCGGAGAAAGGTCAACCAATATCAATACATTGTTTTCCATTATAGAATCAATCTCATCTTGTACCGCTTCTTTCCACAAAGAAGCATAATGAGATTGCATAGCTTCTTTAAAAGTTTTAGGATCCTTATCTATGTTGTACATACATAGGGTCTCACTTTCAATTGAGTCCCTTGAACGTTCTACTAAATAAACATAGAAGTCTGAACCAAAATCGTTTGGTTTCCTTGATATTTTACTCCTTCTTAATTCAATACTTTCATCTTCTTCATCATGAGTAACATCATGACTCAAAAGATCATCTTGTATGGATATACCCTCATGATTTTCATTTTGAGGCTCAATTAGAGGAACAATATCTTGAGTTATATCTTTAGGTTTAGGAATTGAAGAGAACCTAGTCTCATCAAAAATTGCATCTATTGATTCCATAATGGTGTTCACCGAAATGTACTCATTTGGCTCAACCACCAAAAACCTATAAGCTTTGCTATCTTAGCCTATAAAGATGCACTCAATTCCTCTTTCACCTAACTTTCCTTTCTTAGGTTCCGGGACCCTTACAATGGCCCTACAACCCCAAATCTTGAAATACTTTAAACTTGGCTTTCTTTTGTTCCATAACTCATATGTGGTACTAGAATTCCCTTTGAATGGAACTCTATTCAAAATATAACAAGCCGCTAGCATGGCTTCACCCAAAATCCATTACTTAAACCGGAGTTAGATAGCATAAAATTCACCATTTCTTTTAAAGTTCTATTTTTCCTTTCCGCAACCCCATTTTGTTTTGGTGTATACGGTGCGGTTGTCTCATGAACAATGCTCGTTTCTTGAAAAAATTTTGGATCATAAAATTCCCCTCCCCTATAGGATCTTAATGTCTTAATCAAGGTCTCACATTGAAGTTCACTTCTAGTTTTGTAAACTCTAAACTTTTCAAGTGTTTCATCTTTAGAACTCAAAAGATAAACTTGACAATATTTAGAATAATCATCAATGAATGTCACATAATACTTCTTACCATACATAGAAGGTGTACTATGAAAATCTCATAAATCGCTATGAATTAAATCAAGCAGTTTAGAAGTTCTTTTTATACTTGAGAATGAACTTTGTTAAGCATGCATGTCTTACATTTTTCTATGTCATCATTCAACTTAGGAATCAAATCAAGATTAGACATTTCCTTCAACTTTGAAAAGTTCACATGTCCTAATCTAGCATGCCATAGAAAAGACTTATTCAAAATAGACGCATGCATATAAGCGGAAATCATGCCATCTTTATTACTTTTCGTATTCAATTTAAACATCTCCCCATAAGCATATCCCTTCAATACAAAAGTCCCACCCTTTGAAAGTACATAGTTATCTCCATCATAAACTTGCATAAAACCAAACTTGCTAAGGAGATCACCGAATACAAGATTCTTACAAACTTCCGGAGCTAAATACACAACATTTAAAAGCAAAGATTTACCAGAAGTGAAAATAAGTTCCACTTGCCCAATGCCTTCAACTTTCACCGGATGGTTGTTACCCATGTAGAGTTTCACACCATCATCCGCCAGTTTGAGAGTCTTGAATAAACTTTTGTCAATGCAAACATGCCTTGACGCACCCGAGTCTATATACCAATCATTACAACCAATGGATACCATGTTAATATGATCCTTAATCATGGCTATACAAAGGAGTTGGGTTCTGTCTCCTTACTCTTGCCCTTTGACATATCTTTGTTCAAAAGACCATGCTTCTTTTTCCATTGGTAACACTCTCTCTTTGTGTGCCCCAATTTGCCACATTCCCAACAAACTTGCTTAGGCTTTTGAATTCCCTTGCTAGATTTGTTGTGGCTCTTGTTCTTATTCTTGTTTCCCTTATTCTCTTGCACCATATGGACCTTAGATTGCTCTTTGGAACCATCTTGTAGGCGTAACTCTTCTTCGATCTGAAGATGGTTAGCCAAACCTTCAAGAGACATAGCCTCTTTCCGGTGAATGAGAGTTCTTTTAGTCTCATTCCAAGAAGGTAGTTTGTCAATAATAAAGGATATGATTATAGATTCATCCATGTTCAAATTGTGTTGCTTGAAGTTATTCAAAATACGTTGAATCTCATGGAATTGATCTAGAATTTTCCTATTATCATCCATCTTAAATTTCATGAATTGACTAATAAAAAATTCTTACTTGACGCATCTTCCGACATGTACTTAGCTTCATGCATCTCCCAAAGCTTCTTTGCCGTCTCCACATATTGATAGACATCGAAGAGGGTGTCGCTCATCCCGTTGAGAATGCATCCTCTACAAATGTAGTCGTCATTCTCCATCTTTAGCCTTTGCCGAGTAGCCTCCGCATCTTCCACGGATACCTTGTCTTTTCTTTGTTCCTTGCCTCCATCACCCGTGGAAATCTTGCCAGTTGCATCCTCTTTTAGAGACTCCTCGGTTGTCACCTTCTCGGCCGAAGGTTCTTGATTCACCTTGTGAGAAATCTCAATGTTAAGCACATATGCCACATTGATAGTCGTTAGCAAGAAATGCATCTTGCTTTGCCAACGTCGGAAATCCACTCCTTCAAAGTGCTCTAGCTTTTGGAAATTCCTAGACATATCAAGAAGCGAGACCATTACTAAATTTCTTAAGATTGTTGGAGGAAAGGGAGTAAACGATATATAAAACAATGGAAACTTGCTTGGATAACGCTAAGAGTCGTGGCCTAGTACTCACTTTCCTTAAGAACTATTTACTATACGGTAAATGTTCAAAGGGATAAAGCTTAGAACTTGTAACACTCAAGAATAATAGTTTCTCACTTGAATCACTCAAGTATAGTTGAAGTCTAGACAAGAATGAAGATGTGATTGCTTAGAATGGTGTCTCAAATAGCTTGATAATGTCTCCTATTTATAGGAGACTTCCAACCCTCTTATGATACCCTAGTCAAAGGATAATCAAGAGACTTAGTGAAGGATCATGACCTTAATATGACCTTGACCAAATCAAGTCATATAGCTGTTGAAATCTCATTATAATCGTGCTTAATTATAATATCAAATACTAATTACACGAAATCATATAGCCGTTAGCATTTAAAACGATTCTGGGATCCAACACGGTCGGTGTTGGGTGCAACACGACCCTTGTTGTTCCAACACGGCCCGTGTTGAGCTCAGGAATGTTTCCTTTGCTCTCTAGAGACCAACACGACTTGTGTTGGTCCCAGTTTCACCCGTGTTGATCATATTCTTGACGTTTTACTTGTATATGATCCTTGTACTTGTAATATATGATTCTTTAGGCTATATACTTATTTTATACTCTTGAAGTATTTCCAACAATCCCCCGCTATTTCAAGAGTATGTGAAACCCTTGAAATAACTTTACTTGTGAAACTTATACCCCCGCTATTTTAAATATACCTTAACTTGTAATCACTAGAGAAACTCATAAAACATATGCCTAGTGAAAAGTAGATTGCTCTTCGAACTTTTTATTTAGAGTATATGAGCCAAAATTGAATCTAAATCACAAAGTAAACATAGCTTTGAACTTTGGATTTATATTGACCAACTATACTCATAACACACATACATTTTAAATTTTGAGTGTAAATATCTTGACACTATTATCCGGCCTTGTGTCCTTATCCTTCATAAGTATTTCGGAACTTCAGCTCATAGTTCCTTTATGCGGCCACACATTACACTTAAATAGGTAGACTTTGTAATTATACCACCCCTGTATAATTGGGCTTCCCACAACGTCCATTAAGAGTACTACTACTCAACCTCTTATCATTACATATTTTCTAAGCATCACTTGACTTTGGGATAAAAAATTTGATGCTTCCTATTAATTAAGACAACTCCGTACTCATTTGAACTTTAGAAATTGGTGATATTCCAATTCGTAAAGTTGAGTCTTTGTTGTGATTAGTAGATATTTGAGCTACACTTAAACGCATCCCATTTTAAGTGCTTTTTATCAAATCTCTAGACAACCCTTTGGTTAAAGGATCGGCTAAGTTTTCCTTTGATTTGATATATCTTGATGTCACTACTCCATCCCTTATAAGTTGATGTATATAAGCATGCCTCAAACCAATGTGCCTTGACTTACCATTATAAACATGACTATATACAACATCAAGAGCACTTTTGCTATCACAATGAATTGTGATTGGAGCCATAGGCTTATACCAAACCGGTATTTCCAACAATAAGTTCCTTAACCATTCCGCTTCCTTACAAGCAGCATATAATGCCACTAATTCCGAAGACATAGTGGAATCCGCTATATTAGCTTGTTTCTTAGAACCCCAAGAAACCGCTCCACCTCCTAAAAGGAACATCCATCGAAAAGAGAAATCCCCTTTATTTATCCAACTCGCGTCCGAGTATCTTTCTAATACCGAAGGTTCTCCCTTATAGGTGAGTTGATAACTTTTAGTACCAGCTAAATATCTTAATACTCTCTGAATTGCAAACCAATGCATATTACTCGGATTACTTGTGAACCTACTTAACATGCCAATTGCATAAGCAATGTCTGGCCTTGTACTTATCATAGAATATATGAGACTTCCTATCAACTTAGCATACTCAAGTTGATTAACCGGAGAACCCAAATTTTTCTCTAGTTTCTTATTTGAATCATAAGGTGTCACTGCTAGATATATCTTATCACCTCCAAACTTATTCAATATTTTCTCAATGTAATGCTCTTGAGATAAGCTTATTCCATCATTATTTCTAATGATCTTAATACCAAGAATTACATCCGCTTCACCCATGTCCTTCATAGAGAACTTTGAGGATATAAATTCTTTGGTCTTATTTACTTGTTCCATGTCGGTCCCAAAGATCAACATGTCATCAACGTATAGGCTTATAATCACCCCTTTTCCATTCTCAAACTTAGAGTATATGCACTTATCCAATTCATTGATTTTATATCCACTTGAAAGCACTAGCTCATCAAACTTTTGATGCCATTGCTTAGGTGCTTGCTTAAGTCCATATAAGGACCTTATAAGTTTACAAACTTTCTTCTCTTGACCTTCAACAACAAACCCTTCAGGTTGTTCCATATACACCTCCTCTTCTAGTTCTCCATTTAAGAATGCCGTTTTGACATCCATTTGATGGATAACTAGCATATGGATAGTAGCTAAAGCCAACAATACACGTATTGAAGCTATCCGAGCTACCGGTGCATATGTATCAAAGTAGTCAATACCATAATTTTGAGTAAAGCCCCTTACAACCAACCGGGATTTATACCTCTCAATGGTACCATCTACTTTTCTTTTCCTTTTAAAGATCCACTTAGAGGTAATTGATTTACTTCCCGGAGGAAGGTCAACCAATATCCAAACATTGTTTTCCATTATAGAATCAATCTCATCTTGTACCGCTTCTTTCCACAAAGAAGCATCATGAGATTGCATAGCTTTTTTAAAAGTTTTAGGATCCTTATCTATGTTGTATATACATAGGGTCTCACTTTCAACTGAGTCCCTTGAACCTTCTATTAAATAAACATATAAGTCGAACCAAAATCCTTTTGTTTCCTTGATTTTTTACTCCTTAATTCAATACTTTCATCTTCTTCATCATGAGTAACATCATGACTCAAAAGATCATCTTGTATGGATATACCCTCATGATTTTCATTTTGAGGCTCAATTAGAGGAACAATATCTTGAGTTATATCTTTAGGTTTAGGAATTGAAGAGAACCTAATCTCATCAAAAATTACATCTATTGATTCCATAATGGTGTTCACCGAAATGTACTCATTTGGCTCAACCACCAAAAACCTATAAGCTTTGCTATCTTGAGTATAGCCTACAAAGATGCACTCAATTCCTCTTTCACCTAACTTTCTTTTCTTAGGTTCCGGGACCCTTACAATGGCCCTACAACCCCAAATCTTTAAATACTTTAGACTTGGCTTTCTTTTGTTCCATAACTCATATAGGGTACTAGAATTCCCTTTGAATGGAACTCTATTCAAAATATAACAAGCCGTTAGCATGGCTTCACCCTAAAATCCATTACTTAAACCGGAGTTAGATAACATAAAATTCACCATTTCTTTTAAAGTTCTATTTTTCCTTTCCGCAACCCCATTTTGTTGTGGTGTATACGGGGCGGTTGTCTCATGAACAATGCCCGTTTCTTAGAAAAACTTTGGATCATAAAATTCCCCTCCCCTATCGAATCTTAATGTCTTAATCAAGGTCTCACATTGAAGTTCACTTCTAGTTTTGTAAACTCTAAACTTTTTAAGTGTTTCATCTTTAGAACTCAAAAGATAAACTTGACAATATCTAGAATAATCAACAATGAATGTCGCATAATACTTCTTACCACCCATAGAAGGTGTACTATGAAAATTGTTCGGTTGTGTATTTTGTGGTTTTTAGTAAGTTAGGGTTGTCGGTCCACAGAATAAAGGAAATCGGTTTGCGTAGAGAGGTTTTTCAATTGCGGAAAGCAATAAATAATGTAAAGGAAAGCAATAAATCTAATATAAGCATGAATCAAACAAAGCAATAAAGATGAAAGCAATTCAAGAGCAAGAAATAAGAAAGCAATAAAAACATGAAATCAAATAAGCCATTAAAGCAATCAATGTAAACTAGAATGAACAATGAAATTAAGGGCAAGAAAATATACCTTTGATGACCAAACTCTTCACTAATCTTCAATCTACTTGGATTTCTCACGAACAAACAAGAAACCGTGAATTGGATTACTAAGAATCCCCAAATCCCGACATGAGTGTAGAATTTGTGACCCTTTGTTTAGACCCAATTTTATGTCTAAATAACGCCTTAATTCTTAAGATTTTGACTCGTTTCGTGTTTGTTTTCATGGCTTTTTAGTATGTTTTTGGTTATTTTGTAGGTTTTGGCGTTTTACACAAAAACGAGGTAAAACGGGCCATTTTAGAGCATTTTTGGTGATTTCCTGAGTCGAGCCGGACCGAGAGCTGAGGCGGAGTTGACCCGAGACCACCTTCCCTTCATTTGGTGCAAATCAGTGAGGTAACACCCGCTACGACCCTTGTAGCGGGCGTTACATGCCTTGGAATGAAGGAAGGAACAAAAGGAAGAAAAGAGGAGGGTAGCCCCCGCCACCCTGGGCGTAGCACCCGCTACCCCTGGCTGCCAGAATAATCGCCTGTGGTTTTCGCAGGGTAGCGCCCATTACCTTAGCCGTGGCACCCGCTACCCAGCAGGTAGCGCCCACGACCTACGCTCAAACTCAACCATGGATTGTCAGCCGAAGAAGGTAGCGCCCGCCACCCTGCTGGTAGCGCCCGTTACCCCCCAGACAGCGGGAGATCGCACCTGCGGTGTCCAGGACAGCACCTGCTGTCTCACGAAGCTCAAAAATCGCCTGGGAGATTTCGCTGGACAGCCAAAGACCGTACTTGCGGTCTCCCCCTTTTCTGCGCGATTGTTCGGCTTGAAGTGTTGCGCTTTGCCCAACTGTTTTGCCTTGTATATATACTCCTCTTTGACTATAATACCCCGGTTATGTGGTTAAAGTGTGGCTTACAAGGATTGAAATGACTACTTATATCACCAAGGTGTACCTTCTTTTATGGTAGCTCGTCCGTTGGGAACTCCTCAGTTAAGCGTGCTTGGCTGGGAGTAGTACTAGGATGGGTGACCTCCTGGGAAGTTTTCCCAAGCAGTGTGCTGAGCGAGGACGAAGCACGCTGAAAAGACTCATGGTGATTTATGGGGCCAGTCAGCGATCCTTGAAGCAGTTATCGGTAATGTCCGCGGCCTAGGAGGGGTCGGGGCGTTATAAATGGTATCAGAGTCGACCCGCGACCGTGAGCTACGCTAGTGGACGGGAGATCCATGGGCAGTCACCTAGCGGGGCAAAGATTTTGGAGTAGATTGTGGCACAACGAGGACGTTGTGCGCTTAAGTGGGGGTGACTGTAATACCCCGGTTATGTGGTTAAAGTGTGGCTTACAAGGATTAAAAAGACTACTTATATCACCAAGGTGTACCTTCTTTGATGGTAGCTCATCCGTTGGGAACTCCTCAGTTAAGCGTGCTTGGCTGGGAGTAGTAGTAGGATGGGTGACCTCCTGGGAAGTTTTCCCAAGCAGCGTGAGTTATCGGTAATGTCCGCGGCCTAGGAGAGGTCGGGGCGTTACATTGACGATTTCTTAGAGGATACTTTTGGAGAGCTCCTAGTGTTGGACATTATTTTCCAACTCTGTATTAGTGAGTTTTAGAGAGAGATTAGAGAGAGATTAGTCTAGGGTTTGATGTATTTTGGATTGTTTTCAAGATTGGAGGATTCAAACAATTGAGAGATTGTTGGATTATCATTCCCTTTGTTTTTCTTTGTTCATCTACAACATTTTGATAAGTATTCTCTTCCCTTAACTCTTTTATTAATTGTTTTTCTAATTACTTTCATGCTTGTTTAATTGTTCTTGATTGTTATTTCATTGTTTTGCTTGTTTATGGTTGTTTGATGTTAGAAATCATGCTTAGGGTTGGTTTTGTTGTTGTTGTTAGCATAGTTGTGATGGGTAGTGGCTAGAACCCTAATGGGTTAGAGGGTAATTAAGGGTGTGAATGGGTAATTAGGTATGGGTTAGCAATATTAGTGAGTAATTAGTTGGGAAATCACTTTTCCCACTCCATTCCTTCCCTCAAGTGGGATGTATTTGGGTTCGAAAGCTCCCGAACACATCCAACACTTGTGTTGGAAGGTTGGAATTGGGATAATTAGCACTTTACTCATGAGAGTGAGTAGAGACTAACTAGGGAACTCCATTTCATTAACCCTCCGGGTCCGTGGTGGACTTTGAGGAAGTTAATCCGGACTATCCTTGAAAGAGAAAGCCTGGTGGGTATTTTCTAACGGAATTTCCACTTGATTTTCTTCCTTCTTGCTCTCTTGTTGCAAAACCTATCCCCTTGTTCCCGTTTGCATCCCGAAAAGTCCCCGAAACCCATTGTTTCACCTTGACGGACCTTAGATTTATTTGTTACGTTGTGACCCCTTTCAACTCATTACCTTAACTTAGCGATCTTAACCCGACCGTAGAACGAGTTTCTTAACCAAGGCCCCTAGCTCCTCGAGAAGAACGTTATAAAAACCGGGGTACAAAAACCACGTTACACAAAATGGCGCCATTGCCGGGGAGCAAGCGTCCCTAGCTTAGTTTCTTGGTCTTGAGTTTTTTAAGATTGCTTTCATGCTAGAAACTAGTTTTTTCCAATTACCGATGAATTTGATGCTTCTTCATTTCTTGTAGGAGGTTTCCAGTTCTGATGGCGGAGGGCCAAGCTGGTTCACCCCGTACCCTTCTATCATATGTCATTCCATCTTTGAGTACGGGAGGCAACCCGATCACTTTACCATCGTTACCACCCGATGTCATATTCGAATTCAAACCGTACTTACTTGAAGTCTTCTCGAGCAATCAGTTTTATGGAGACAAATCCGAGAGTCCTATTACACACATCGAGAAATTTGAAGATCGGATTAGTTTCGTGCAAGTTCCCGATTTATCTTCTGAATTTATGAAATTGAAGTTCTTTCCTCTAACTCTTGCGAGGAAAGCGAAGACATGGCTTCAAACGTGCCCTCCTGGCACATATTCTTCATGGGAGGTACTTAGAAGAGATTTCCTGCACCGATTTTTCCCAGCGGATGAAACTTATAAACTCCGACAAGTTATTATGTCTTTCAAGCAAGAGCCCGGAGAAGATCTTTTTGAGGCTTGGGGGAGATTCAAAAGCCTTCAACGCCAATGTCCACATCACAATTTACCGGATTGGATGCTACTTCAACATTTTTATTATGGGCTTTGTGATTCATATAAAGAATCTATTGATCGTGCTTCCGGAGAAATGTTCTTAAAGAAGATTGCGGAGGAAGCCAACATTTTTCTTCATGAGCTATCTCAGAATGTTCCTAGTTGGGGAGGCGGCCAAAATTCAGGAAATGGGGATCATTCTTTGGAACACAACCCCACTATCAAGCTCCTAATGGCTACCGTTCTTGATTTGCAAAAGAAGATGGTGAATGATGAGGTTTCCAACCAGTTGAACTTAGCCCGAGGTATGCAAGCCTTTGCATCCACACCTATTTCTATTGTGCATACTTGTAAGTTGTGTTTTGGTCCACATCTTGAGCATCAATGTACAGAGTATCGTCAAGTAGAACATGTGAATGCCGTCTATTCCAACCAGCTTTATTCCCATTCTTATGAGGATTATAATCCTAGTTATACCACGTTTGTCAACCCGGTGTTTAACCCTATTTCTCAACCTTATGACCATCATGCATATTTTCAAGAAGAGTTCTCACATCAACCCACCCCATAATCTCAATTTTCTCAACCATCCCAAGATTCTATGATTGAAAAGTTGTTGCAACAAATTGTAGCTAATCAAGAAAGTGAGGGTGCTCGCCTTAGAGACCTTGAAACCCAAATGACCCAAGTTGCTCAACAATTATACTTTTCTCAACCCATCCAACCTCAACCTATCCAAGGTGAGCAAGTTGATGTTATTACCTAAGAAGTGGAAGAAAAACTGAAGAGCCTAATGTAGTGGAGGAGAATGTGGAAGAGGAGAGGCCCTTGGGAGAGAATGAGGGGGTTGTGATGAGTAGTAATGAAGAGGAGGATTTAGAAGTTGAGCAGGCTAGGATTGAAGAAAAGGAGAATGATGTTGTGGTTAATGAGGCCGAGGGTGAGGAAAAAGAGAAGTTGGAAGAGAGGGTAGAGATCGAGAAAAGACGAGAGAAAGGAAAGGAAGTTTTGAGGGAGGATATTCATGAAAACCTTTTGGATAAACCCGTTTCATATAGACCACCAGTACCTTTTCCTGGGAGATTGATTCAACATAAAAATGAGGTGAAGTTTGTGCGATTTATTGAGATGTTGAAGAAGCTCCAGGTCAATATTCCTTTTCTAGATGTCATGGCGGAGGTCCCTTCTTTCAAGAAACATCTTAATGACCTCTTGACAAACAAAAGGAGAATCAAAGAGTCGTCTATCGTTCTTCTCAGTTGTAATGCCATTATGGGGAGCAAGACTCCCGAGAAACTTACCGATCCGGGTAGTTTCTCTATACTGTGCTTAATTGGTGATATGAGAATTGATAATGCATTATGTGACTTGGGGGCAAGTGTGAGTGTCATGCCACACTCTATATGTAAGAAGTTGAACCTAGATGACTTGACCCCTACAGCTATTAGCTTGCAACTTGCTGACCGAAGTGTAAGGAAGCCCTTGGGAATATTAGAAGACATCCCGGTTCAAGTGGGAAGTTTCCTTATCCATTGTGACTTTGTTATTTTGGAGATGGATGAAGATTGGAGAAGCCCTATTATTCTTGGTCGACCCTTCTTGGCCACTGCGGGAGCAATTATAGATGTGAAAAAAGGTCGTTTGTCTCTTCAAGTGGGGAGAGAGCATATTGATTTTGATCTTGATCCTTCGAGAAGGAACCCTCACAAGGAGTCACGCTTCAAAGTCAATGCAGTGGTTGGTATTATGGATGAACACCAAGAAGAGCCGTGCTTACTCATTGTGAACCGGATGATTGAGGTAGAGAAAGTCACCCTAAATCTATTCATTTCGAGCTTCATGGAGATGGTTTCACCTTCCATGGCGATTTCCTCAACACCGTGCCTTTGAGGAGGGAGATTGCCTTGGGTGAAACATATATGGAAAATATGAAATTGAAGGAGATGGCTTTCCAAGGCCCGAGACCCGACACATCACCGAATATCAAGCTGGGGTTATCTTCTCTTTCTATCCGGCCTACTATGTCTTCAAAGAGGCATGCTCCATATTTGCGCAAGAAGAGGAAGCGATGGAAAAGGAGGAAGAAATTCTGGTGGAGCAAAGAGGCCATCATCTTTGATTCCTTCGGAGTTGACTAGACCACCGGAGGATCATCTTGGATCTTTCATGAGTTCTATTAGAGTGCGCGGGAGGAGAAGTAAGAAGAGTTGGTGGAAAAAGTTAACCATGTTTCTCTCTTGCACACCATGTCTTTCGAGAATCAAGTAAGTAATTAGGTCAAGCTCGGGACCTTAAACAAGCGCTTTATGGGAGGCAACTCATACTTTTATTTCTTTCTTTTGAGTTAATTTCTAGTTTTTCTTAGTTAGTCTCTTTTTCATGTTTCTAATCTTGCATGCGGATCTTATGAGCTTTGATTGTTTTTACTTGGAAATCCTAACCCTTTGCTTGCGGTACTACTTAATGTGATTGGGAGTCGACTAAGGATGTTTTTGTTTTAAGAAAGGTTTAACAACTTTTAAGTACCTTAGGCTTGTAAATTCACCTAGGACAGTCATTTCCTTTTAAATCAACTAATCCTATATTGGCCTGGGGGTTACAACATAATGTGCCATGAAGAATCAAGGTGGGTCACTGGACTGACCCGGTAGGCTAAATGGCCATTCCTGGATCAGGCCAGTGATCCTTTGATTAATGACCAAGAAAAGGAGTCAGAAACAAGACTATCGTCATTAGGCCTTAGTCCAGTTACTTCCTAGTTTCTGTTCTTTTGGACTTTATGCTTCTATACCCAAGATGAATATAAAGTTAGTTGACACAAACAGATAGGAAGAGTCTTAAAACGAATTATACAAGTCATGATAAAAGGAGTTGCCAATTGATTTATGAAATCAATGAACCTAAAACATATGAAAGCTCCGATCTACAAACACGAATTCCAAGTATGGGGGTAATATTACGAGTCCAAGAGTTAGAAAACTCTCTGACTCGCCTGTTCGGTAAAATTGATTTGAGATGAAAGAGAGCAGGGAGGAATTTGAAAGATCTTCACAATATTATATTCATGTCATGCAAATGTAAAAGCTTTTTACAAAAATGTACAAGTATAATATGTGATAAGGATTAATTACATGGTGACAAAAGGATGAAAAAATGAACATTCTAACCTTGTTTAACCACAAAGAATGCAAGAGGTGATGTGGAAAGAGAGAAATCGAAGTTAATACGTTGGAACGTTTTTAGTATCAATGCCACGATAATAGTGAAGCTTTTGTGTTTGTGAGAATAGTGAAGGATGAATTAAGGGGAGCTCTTCCTTGCTCTTAGTTGCCTCCAAATGGTCGAAATGCATCAGTATTATATAGGGGGAGAGGGGTGTATAAAGATGGAAATGAGAAAACATGATCCACCTTTCATGCCCTCTATCCCTTGAGTTTGGCCGTTTGGCCTTGATCGTTGCATGGCTTGATTACCCAATTGCATACATTAAGGGATTGGGTTGACTTGGGAGATAGCACATATCAATGACATGGAAAGGGGGTTTGGTCGTTTGGCCATGCCTTGTTTTTATTTCACGCGGATTATTGAATGTACGGATCAGTGACATGGCATGATAGTTGAACGACCATCATCATTTTCTAGCCTAGTTTTTATTATTTTTATGGCCTTTGCTTGTTTTAGGCCTAGCTCATCTTGATATATGTCTTTTCCTCTCGAACTTTATTTTTGAATTTGTCCTAGTACAAAATTCGATGTCTATACAGATCCCCAACTTTGATCAAGTCCGAATACAAAGAAGGTCAAAGTAATCTCGAAACTGGATCCTTGATGAATGACATCATATTGAGATGACAGACGTACTATGTTGTCTGCCTTTTCATGAACGCCTAGCAAGTAGACGTATCATTGTATTGTCAACGCGCAACGATCGGCGCATGTTGATAAGATGTCTGCCTCTTTAGAACGCTCCACGAATAGACGTATCATTCTACTGTTAACACCTAATGATCGGTGCATGCTGGTAAGATGTCTGCCTCTTTGTGAATGCCCGGTAACTATACGTACCATTGTACTGCTAATGCCCAATGATCGGTGCATGCCGACATGCCGTTTGCCTCTTTGTGAACGCCCGACAACTAGATATACCATTGTATTGTTAATGCCCAATGATCGGCGCATGCAGATGTGATGTTTGCTTCTTAGTGAACACTCGACAACTAGACTCATCATTGTACTATTAACGCCCAATGGCCTGATCATGCTAGTGTGATGCCTGCCTCTTCGTGAATGCCAAACAACTAACCATATCATTGTACTGTTAATGCCTAGTGATCGGCGCAAGCTGATAAGATGTTTGCCTTTTCATAAATGCCCCAGCAACTAGTATCATTATACTGTTAACGCCCAATGATCGGCGCAAGTTGATAAGATGTCTAACTCTTCGTGAACGCCCAACAACTAGACATATCATTGTACTATTAACGCCCAATGATCGACGCATATTGATGTGATGTCTGCCTCTTCATAAATGCCAAGCAACTAGTCGTATCATTGTACTGTTAATGCCTAGTGATCGGAGCAAGCTGATAAGATGTCTGCCTCTTTTGTAAACGCCCTAGCAACTAGACATATCATTATACTGTTAACGCCCAATGATCGGCGCAAGTTGATAAGATGTCTACCTCTTCGTGAATGCCCAACAACTAGACATATCATTGTACTATTAACGCCCAATGATCGACGCATATTGATGTGATGTCTGCCTCTTCATGAACGCCCGATAACTAGACGTATCATTATACTATTAATGTCCAATGATTGGCGCGCGAGATGTCTGACTTATCCTACAATAAGACCAACACAAACTTTAGCTTATTTTGAGTGAGTAAATTACATTTACCCTACCTGAGATTTCCGGTAATAATTTTTACACACCCCACATTTGTGAATAATTTTTGCCTTACCTCACAATAACTTTTGTTAAATAATTTTTACCTTACCTCACATAAATTGTAAGTGATTTTTACCCTACTTAAGGTTTATTGTAAGTGTTATTGCAACATTACAACATAACTAAGATGTCATGATGTAATAGCCCGCTCCCTAATAGGGGCTGTTAAGGTCAATCTCAACCTAATTAAGGTTGAGAAAGGTAAAAAGGAGAATTTAAAAACTAATTTCCAAAATTTTATAAGGAAAAACCGGCAGAGTTCCCTCTATAATATGGACGTTTCCCAGGCTTAAAGCCTTACAACCCTGAAACAAACAAACTAAACCAAAATAGAACTCAACGGCCACACGCCGGAGCATATCACGAGCCACACGCTCGGATTACAATCTAAATGCATCAAACAACCCAAGCATTCCAAACACGTTTACAATAGAATTTGAATTACAAAACAGTTACTCTCTATATACATGAACATTTAGAAATACTTCAATCTCCAAATAACCGGTCAGCTTCTCATCTTCATGACGACCTGTAAGGGGGAGGGAAAAGGGGGTATGAGCAAACCGTAGCTCAGTGGGTAACTTGTACCCTGGAATAACCATTGAGATTTAAGCAACCTAAGAATAGGAGTCACCCTAGTTCTGTAGTCACAGAAGTACAATTAAAACATATAAATGCATCTCTTAGTCGCTTTATAGCTTATCAAGTAGGGAACTAGGTATAAGGTTTCCAGTCAAGCATCTACATGTCTCGTGTGAGGTAGTGAAACAATCTCATATCGCCCAAATCCATTACAGGGGAATGGGGTAACCTTAAATAGTCAGGAAGCCATCAGAGGGGCATCATAAGTACTCTTAGTGTTCTACTAGGCCGCAACCAACTCAATACACATCATCATTCTAACTTAGTTATCCATCAAGTAACTCATACCTCCCACTTAGCCTCCAAGGTCAACAATCAAGGCAAGATTCATGCATCAGTCTAATTAAAAGACACACGTAAGGAGTTCGAAAATCACAAATAATCATTAACAACAAAGTAAGCTCTTATTCAAATCACAGGATTCCTTTTTGAAACTTAGTTTGAATACAAGTGAATACATTTCATAAACTTAGTAATTATCACGTAGAATACCATTCATACTTCCAGACCTTTCAAAACCATTCTAAATAAGAAACATAACACCTTCAATGTTTAGAGAGTACTCACACATTCAAAACGCGTAACAAAGTTATTCAAATTCCATTTTCCATCCATTCATAACCATAATATAATCATTTCCAATAAACCAACGGTTTCCTATAATCATTCCTTCTTTCCATTGTACGAAAATATTACTACCATGGGCGTAGGGTACTTTCAGCACTTTTCCAGTCGGGGTCGGTTCCCCCTTAACACAGTTAGTTTAACTTCCCGGGAGTTCTAACGTCAATGGACTTTATATACCATGCCGATACAGGTGTAACCTCGGCTTTCCAATTAGTCCACAATACCTAGTGCAATACACCTAGCCCAAAAACCATTTCAAACTCGTAAATGGCATAACAATTCCATACCATACACTTCTCATCCAAATAGCTTTCCAAATCGTACATAAATATATATAAAGTAGGAATATACCTTTCATTTAAATTAAAATAGCTCAACTGGCCAATTTTCCCACCGTTTTTCATTTAAGGAATCTAAAAGCTCGAATAACTCAAATGAGCATTCTTTAATTACGCTAAATCCATTAAATAAGAATTAACGACTTGGAAATGAAAATGCTTTTCAACACACCCTTAAAAACTCATTTGAAATACCTCTTTTTGAATTAAGAACATAAAACACCTTTCGAGTTCACATAAACTACGAATAATCAGGAAAAGTATGCACGGGGGACTTAAATTCACATATAGTGACTAATCAGTAATCCAATTTCCCTTCACACTAGATTAGGGCATAACTACAACATACTAAATACCCAACCATCTAATATAAGCTCAAAAACTCATTCTTTAAGTATATATAACTCATCCATGATTCATATATGCATACTATACTTATAAATAACTAAATTAAACACATATAACCCGCAAGACATTCCTTTATGCATATTATACTTAGAATCAACCCGAATCAATATTAATTCTAAAACTTATCGAACCTTTGAGTATACTTAACATATTTCCACACATATAATGCTCTTTTAAAAATATAATTTAGCTCAACTTCCACAAAAACTAACATAACAAGGACAATGTTTAACATAATCTGTCGGTAATCCATTCTTGTCATCAATCAACCCAAAATAATATGTTTTCACAAATTACCCCGATCTCCCTCCTCACATACACCGTCCCAACCACCTCGACACTTAATGTTCAACCCAAATACCATCCAACTTCCAACTCAGTTACATATATCAATCCAACCATTCCAATACCATTAATAATTTCAGGCATATATTCAGTATTCAAAATCTATTAACTAAACCTGAAACTTAATAGCTATTAAGAGGGGACAGAGATTACCCACATCGATTCAAGTAATGGAAAACTTAGGGTTTCTGAATTGGGCCTGAACTGAGTCTAACCAACACCTTTCACTGTCTCGGTTTCTCCAAAACGCACTGCCACAGCCTCCCCTTCATACTCATAGCCACCAAACCACCACATGCAGCCACCGCCGCCGCCTTGCCACCCTTTGCCGACTCCCTCTTTTTTCTGTTCGTACTAGCCAACAGAAGACGTCCCGTTCCCCCCCTTTTCGGTCCACCGAGCAGGAAGGGAGGAGCGAAGACAGACCTAAACAAACCCTCCTCGTGCTTATCAGCACCGCCGACAACCACCATCATCCCCCCTCCTTGCGCGCGGACGACCGCCGGCCCAGCCACCATGTCCGTTCTCTCTCTCCTACGCGTCGACGGACCGCGAACAGGCGGTGTCACCGCCGCCACCGCCACCGCCACTGCTCTCTCTCTCTCTCTCTCTCTCTCTCTCTCTCTCTCTCTCTCTCTCTGCGTCGGGGTCCAGGGGCCAAAATAGCCAGGCACCCCCCCTTTTTGTTTCTCCTTTTTTTGATTTCATTACTACCTCATTACACAAATAATAAACCTCCACACAATTAATAAAGTTCCTCTCTTCCACTTATTTTCCTTCCTTTCCAAAATCTATACCCTAATTACCAAATAGTATAGCAAGTCCACCATTAATAAGTCAACTCCTCCAATAAAATTCTAATTCGAATAAATAAATAAATAACTTTAACTTTAATCACATAAAACAAATAAGTAATCAATAATCCTATAAATAAATAACTAATCCCAAATTAGACCCTTAACTAAGGTAATTACTCTTAATAAAACTCCCGGATCTTACACATTACTTAACAGAGCGATCCATATCATATTGGATGCAGAATGTTTTTGCGCGACCGTTAACTTATATAATGAAGCGTTTAGCTAGGAGTAGGGATATTCTTTATTTATCACTTTTTTTTTACTGTGAATAACTTAAATCATGATGTATGAATCAATAACTAGCTATGTATGGATATATTCACACTTTGGTGGAAATCGACAACTACAAAAGGGTTTATGATTGATCTACATGATCGACAGTGCAGAGGGTAGTAAGGGAGGAATGAGAGGTTAAGGAAAGTTTAATGGAGCATAGATGATGGAGACTGAGATTTCATTGTAGATTACTTCCTGTTTGGTTCCTAGAATGACATTTCATTACATTCAAATGTTGTTTTGGATTCTAGATCTTCAGTAGCAAAGGTGGAGATCGAAGATCTAGATTTTCAGTACCACTTATTGTCATAACAAGTTAAGTAAAAATCAATTACAACTATTGTGAGGTAGGGTAAAAATTATTTCATAAAAGTGGTTTGTATAATAATTATTACGACAAACCTCAGGTAGGATAAAAAACACCCAGAGCTTATGTGAGGTAAGGTAAAAATTATTTCACAAATGTGAGGTATGTCAAAATTATTACAGCAAATGTCAGGTAGGGTAAATGTAATTGACTCCATTTTGAGTCGTTGAAGAACTAACCGTCGTTGACTCAAGTTATCTTTGTCCTTTTCTTTTTTTTCTTTTCTTTCTCTTTTTTTTTCCTTTTTCTTCTTTTCCACTTTTTCTTTTTTTCTTTTTTTTCCATTTTTTTCTTTTCGGACCAGGCGAGGACCAGGCTGCTTCAACGGTCAAGGTCATTTGGCCTTAGTCAAAGATTAGGGGATAATAAGATAAGGTGAGATATTTTAGACCAACGAGAGGGAGAAAAGTGCCCCTGGGTTGTTTAGCGTTATTGCGGTGGTGGGGGTTCATTTTGGGATGCTTGTGTGGTGCATGTAACCCTACATTTTCTCTAAACACCGAGCTCCTCGAGCTCATATCGTCACACCACACCTCATTTCTCACTTCTCCTAACCTCTTTCTCAAGATCTTTTAGTTTCAATAGATTGGTTTCGCAAAAAATGCAAGTAAGGAATCAACAAAGTCGTCCTCTTCCACATGCTGTAGATTGGCCTCATGAGGCCTCATCATGGCGCAACTTCATCCTGGACCCGGAGTTGATACCGGCGAACTTAGTATTTCGCCCTTGGAATTATGTCCTATCAAAGGGTATCCCCTTTAATTGCTCCTCATTTATTTTCTTAGTGTAAAATGTACAGATAGAATTTATGAATGTTTAAATTTCATTTTGTTGATTTTAGCTCATTTTTTCCCATTAAAGAACTCGACCCAAAACTTAGGTGTGGGGCTCACGTCTTGGGTCGCTTGTTTAGATAAACAAGGAGTATGCATGTTGAACTAGGCTCAAGACTAGGCCAAACAACCATCGACCGATTCTTGGCCTCCCTTTTTATGATTTTGGGCCACATCGTATGGCCCGTTTAGGCCTCTAGGCCAAATGGCCAAAGGACCTTTTTCGGGTCCAGGCTTGCACGCTCGTTGGGCCAGCCGCTCTTGGGCCAAGACTATGGTCTATTAGGCCCATGAAGGCCAGACGACTGCATCCTTTAATTTGGGCTTAGGGTTGCCTTATGGGCCCACCCTTTGCTAGGATGGGCCTTGGGTTTGTTGTTGGTTCATGTTGTTTTCATAATGATAGTGTTCTTAGCCCCCAATTTATGCCTTTGATGTCTTTAGGAGGATACTTTAAAGACTTGTGACAACATGAAAAGGTCCATAAAGTGACTATGTACTTTTTCGATGGATTTGGTTACCAAAAGGGCCTAAAACTCCACGGGCCTTAGGGTGAGCAATCGCCAAAAGGTTTTGGGATACTACTTATTCCTTTCATCTGTCAGTGGGAGAGATGACGGTCACTCCTACTGACTTCGTGATGATTACTGGCCTATGCTGGGGAGGCTAAAATGTGGTGTTTGTTGAGGATGTCACCCTGGAGGTCGTGGTCACATTGGGACCAGTATTGCTTCATTTAAAATTGGGGAACAACTTGGTCAACCACTCTTATACCCATTTTGAGAGGGTTATATGAGACAAGCATTTCGTCGGCCATCACGTAACTGAAAGGAGCTTCATCCTTTTGGGTTATTTTATTGGATCCACCATCTTTACAAATTGTGGAGACAAAGTCAACATGTGTTTCATGGTTAACTTGTTGAAATTAGACAACGTGTGGCACCTGAATTAGGGCAAAGCAACCTATGCCAACTTCACACGTATTTTGTGTAGTGGGGTTCGTGCTTCTCAAAATGAGGAGCTTGTGGTTGTCACGCTAGCGCAACCAAGCTTTCAATATGGCCCGAGCTTGTAGAAAGTGCTCGAGGTATATACTCGAGTTGCTTCTATTTCTCATTTAAATGTTATCCCAGCCTATCTCTTAATCTTGCTTTTCTTTCTTTCGCTTGTAGACTTCAGCATACGAGCACATCTGCCCTTTGGGCATCCATACACAAAGAGCAAAACGGTACCAGCTATCGAACGCTGACATCCTCACCCTCTAACAGGGAAGTAAAAAACCAGTGGAATCCTGGACGAGGTTCATTGCATTGTTGACAACCTGACATTGGTATGATCTCTTTCTTTTGTCGTTTTATTCTTCCCTTTTTTGTTTTGTCTGATTTAACTGGCAATGCCTTTGTGCAGGACCAAGTGAACTAGTGGCCCTAGGCTAATTCGACCTTATCGGCTTGCCATCTCTAGAACACCTGGTTGAGCAAGATAAAGGTGATGCATGGTGAGGAAAGCCCTTCGGGACATATTTGGTACATTGGCGAGCGGGCCACCATGCAAATCCATTAGTTGCAAACTTGCAACTCTCCTTGGGACTTATCATCTAAGAGCTTCAACCGAACCCACTAAATCTCTTACTTTACGTTGGAGCATGGTTTGGTTGTTCGTCATTAGTTTTTGGTTATGCATAAGCCACTGAAACATGAGCTCGAGATTTATTTGGGATTGGGGAGTTGGGTGATGAGGGGGAGTTTCTCCTTCTCCCATTTGATTAGACGACGAGGGCATTTTTGGAGTCCAAGGGATTTTTCGGATTAAGGTAAAGATGCTTGGATGAGGCTTAGGGTAGGGATGGCAATAATACCCATACCCGCGTGTACCTGCTTCTACCCGACCCGGGTTTGGGTACTATTTTTTTAAAAAATACGGGTATGGGTCGGGTAAGGGTGCAGGGCGGGTACGGGTACGGGTACGAGTACAAAATAATACCCGTTGGATATCGGACCCGACTCGCAATTAAGAAGCCCAAAAATATTGGCAGAAGCCCACTCATTTCAGCCCAGATTCAAACAATTTTCACCTATTGTGTATGCTCTCTCACGTACGCCTCCCCTCTCGATCAGTCCTCAAAACATTGCTACTACTATGCTAGGTAATCTGTTCTGGTTGCTAATGCCATTTTTTCCTAGTTTCAATGGTGACTCGTTTGAATAATTCATCTGATTCCAATTGGAATAATTGTCATTGTTTGTCATGTGACTGACTAAGTAAATGGTTAGATGGATGAATCCATCATTACTTCATAAGGATATTGAGTATGATATTGTGGTTCTTGTGTGAATTCTTGATGGAATGATAAGTTTATTATAATGTGTACTTGGGTTTTGATATTTTGTGATTTGATTATAACTATCTCAAGAGAACCACAGAGATGAGAGATAATATATAGTGGAACAACATACAATTGAGAATTCGTATGTGTGATGGAAGGGGGACTCATGTCAAGAAATGAGCTTTTTGCAAGAAAACCAAATGAACTAAAATAACAGTAATAGGATTAAATGTTCATTGGAATAGTAAATGGATGTTTTTCCATTTAAATATTAATAATTACCATTGTTTAAGATGATAAAAATATTTGGGTTGGATGATTGGTAGACACATGCACCATACAACCCTCAAAATAGTAGATAAAATACCCGAATACAACCTGTTAATTTGGGCATATGGGTATAAAATGGATGGTATAATTGAATCTTTATTTACACCCGAATAGTACCTGCATACCCGGTGGGTATGGGTAAGGTTACTAATATTTAGTACCCGCTAAATATGGGTACGGGTAAGGGTAATGATTTTGAAAACAGGTATGGGTACGGGTATGGCTCCACCCGCCCTGAACCCGACCCATCGCCATCCCTGGCTTAGGGTTCTTTATGGTTAAGGGATTTTATGGTATTAAAGAGGTTATTTTGTGAGGGAAGATGGGGTGTTACCAGCAATGGGAGTGACAACAAAAGAGAAGATCACAAGAGCACATTAAACCACCATGAACCACATTCTAAACACTTCATTCAACACTAAACCTCAACAATATTCCATCCACAAACCTCTAGAAATAAAACCAATCAAATATACCCTAAATACTACGCAAAATCACAACAAATAGCTCATAATATTCATCAAAATAACAACCAAAATTCCAGCAAAATAGAGTATGAAATGGGACTAGAATGCATCAAGCACACACCCAATCTAGCAACCTAAGATTTGATTCCAATTTGATGTACCTTAGGCATGAAAGGATGAACTTCTGGAATAAAAACAAGCCCTAAAGGTTTTCACTTGCAAACACAACCATAAGTCCGGAAAATTGACCACCAAACACTCAACAAAAACCACCCAAAGCTGAGCATTAACCACAAAACCGATACTACTATCAACCAAGTCAATAAGACTTAACAAAAACAAGAAAAGATGAGGATATGATCATTCTAGAGAGACTACTCACCAAATGACCAGAGAAAATTCAACACTTGCATAAATGAGGATTCCACTGACAAGTACAACCTCTTCAAAACTCCCTGCCAAGATTACCATAAAGAAAACACCAAGTAATCTCTAAAGAAGAAGTTCAATCACCATCCATAGGATAAAGATTGAGAGAGAGAATTTGAAGTAGGTCACCAATTTTCATTTCATCATCAGAATCTGACTGTTCCTTCCCCAAGCTTTAGGATATAAGCAAAGGGGTTAGGGTTATTCCCATGGAGTACCCAAATTTAAGGGCCAACCCATCAAAGATACATCAAGGGCCTAGATTATAAGTCTCATTACATCTGATTAGGGAGGGGAAATTAAGAAAAATGCATGGGGGAAAAATAAAAGGTTCAAAGATGAAAGAAGAAAGAACACATTGCATTTAAGTTTTCGCAAAACCTCGATCGACACGATCGTGCTGGTGGACGACTCGTAACTTTGTTGTTTGTTTTTTCTTCAAAAATCAGGGTGGCCCAAGGATGGCACGATCATTTTTGTTTGATCTCGAAGAGAGCCTATTCAATGCCCTTAGATAGAGTGTTTTTGCTCGTTTTAACAATTTGATCGCAGTTATTAGTTATGCTTTTGTGTGTTTTGTACGTTTAATAGAGGATGCAGTTCAAGACCCGATACTCAAATTGAGACCCTGATCCCAAGTGAGAACGAGAGCAAAGGGGGCCAGAAGCAAGTCAAAGGAACACAAGTGGCATGCCCATGCCAAAGTTGTGCATGCACATGCCAAGCTAAATAGGAAGCAAAGAGGCGGGCAGCATCCTAGCACACCCATGCCAACAGAGAAGAAAAAGTTGCCATGATTGTGCCAGAAGCTAGGAGGAATTGAAGCAAAGACCGCACCTTAGCACGCGCACGAACTAACTAGTTGCCCCCATGCCAACAAGGTCGTCGCACCCGCGACGAGTTCCCAGCACGCCCGCGACAGGCGGTATTTTGATCAGACGCTGATTGTATTACTTAAACGATGCATTTTGGCTTTGATTATTTTCCTATATATACTATTGTAAACGTCATTAGAAATTATCTAGCAATTACGTTGCAATTATTAGGAAATCATTAGGGTTAGTTTCTCTCGTATTTTCCTGTAGTTTTCATGAGTTGTTAAGCACGTTAGTATTGAATTCAATAGCAAGTTTGTATCTTTCTTGATTCTCTCACCTCCTGTCTCTCCTCCTTTCCTTTTTTATTCAAGTTTTCGCAATTTCAATACTCTTGTTATTAGTTTAAACCCTAATCCCTTTTTTTAGTTAAAGATGAGGATTAAAATTTCTTCAAATTCTCTTTTTAAGTGGAGATTCGATAGTCTTAGTAATCCAAATCACGCCTTTCTTGTTTGTTCAGAAGATTTCGTCATTCAAACACTTAGGAAGGTAGAGTGAAGAGAAGACAGCAGGTATACTCGTTTAATTTTACATTTATTCAATTGTTCAATGGTCATAATTGTTAGTTGGATAAGTTAATTGCATATTAGTTTAATTGCATTTTAATTTCTGCAGTTTATCAATTTAAATTTCGTTCTATTCGTAGTAGTTAAAATTCATTTGATCAATACTAGTTTAAGTGTGTGTTTGCTGATTATATTGTTGTTAATTAGTTTGCTACTTATAAATCTCTTAGAATTAGGTTGAATTATTTAGTTTCCTTGAGTTGAGTTCAGTTGTCAATTGCTTAGTTAGGCTATTTTAGTTCTTTATGCTTTATTATTTGGACTTCGAAAACGCTCCAAACCAATGCCTTATTTGCCTACACATTATCCCTATGGAGATGACAATTTTACTCTAACGCAAAAACTACCCCGAACAGTGCTCCACTCGTTGGAAGGGGTGGCATGATATATCGTGCCCTTCCACAACATGATCTTGTCAAACATGATCCACATGATATTCCTCGGCCTAATGTTGGCATGATCGTGCAAGTGATGGGTATGGTCAGGCCATCAGCTTCTCTCTTCAACCTTTAGTTCTCTACCTCCCATGTAGGACCTGACTCACCTTATTGTCTTTCGAGAGTGTGGCATTCCACTTAGAGTCCTCGAAGGAACTCGGGAATACTCCAACTAGCTTGCACCCCCTTGGGTACCTATAGACCAACCACCCCAAACCGCGAATAAAAGGTCGATATCACCCGAAGGTCTTGGGTAACATTCTTGATGACGACCTCTTCACCAAGTTCGAGAATGACCAAATAGGCCCGGGAGAAAGAAGGGGTGAGGTTTGCATCATCATCACACTCAATTAATTGAATTAAAAATTCTTGATGACAGCCTCTTCACTAGATTTGAAAATGACCAAATGGACCCCGGAGAAAGATGGGGCGAGATTTGCTTCATCATCCGACTCAATTAATTGAATTAAAAATTCTTGGATTTGGAGCTTTCAATAATGGTGGATGATAGATTAATCAATAGTGGTTGATAGATTAATCAAGAGGGTGGACAAATTTGCGTACAATTAATCTTGATGGTGGACAAATTTGCATACTATTGAAAAGGTTCCATCACATCAAGTGTCGTGCGGATGCTTTTTATTTGTTAATGAAACTGATCATCTTTAAAATCTTTATTGGCATATACTCTATTACTCTCTCCAGTCTCCACCATCAATAATCTTTCTACTTAACTAGTTTATTTTATTTTTTCTTTGAACGCTTCAAACGGGATTATATTAACGATGAGTTCAAATAGGTACACATATCCTGACTAGCCAGATCATTGACAATATCTGGCCACCCTAATTCCCAAACCCTTTCCTGGAATAGGATGGGTTGGATATGGGCTAAAACATGTGACACTGAATTACACCCCTTATTAACATGAGCCCAACTAACAAAATCAAAACTTCCACTATGTTTTAGAATATCATCAAGAATAAAGCCAATGAAAGAGTCGCTCTTGTAATTACTTCTGAGCTTGGCCATGACAGACATATTGTCACCTTCCACTATCACTTTTGTGTAGCCGTGCACTTGGGTTTGTTGGATTGCAAATAAGCAAGCCAAGTCTTCTTCTATTTCTGGTGTAGACCAGCCAACTTTTGCTGAACTCCACATTGGGCCACATCTCCATTATGGTCCCTCAAAATGAATCCCCTCCCACTCCCACACCCTGCAACCTGTCCAGCATCAAAATTGAGTTTGTAAACTCCTGGCATTGGGGGCTTCCACATCTCATCCTTCCTCTCCCCTATTTGGTCCTGCTCCTTTGCTTCCTTGAAGTTGTTGGCAAATTTGATTGCCCTCTTTGCTGAATTTGAGATTAACCCAACCTTCTTCCCATGCACAAATCTATTTCGCACATTCCAAACCTCCCACATAATTGCTAACAGTTCCCCAAATGATTTCTCACACATTTTCCTTTTCATATGTATCATATAATCCATCATTGTAGGGGCTTCAAAATTCCATACCTCCTCCTCTAATTCGCTGGCAGTCCAAATCTCCATGGCTAGAGGGCATCTTAGAAGAGCATGGTCATCGGAGTCTTCCAACGCTTCACATATACTGCACCCTTTTTCAGCTCCAGGTACTTTCCGACCGATGTTTGCCCTTGTTGGTAGAGCTCCCTTTGCAACGCGCCAGGCAAAGGACTTATTCCTTGGCGGAATTTTCAGTTTCCAAATCCCTTTCCAAAAGTTTTTTAGTTTCTCTTGGTTCGATGGGGATTCGGCATTTGTCTTCAGGGCGCGGATGATGTGATAAGCCGACTTCACCGTGAATCGGCCATTTGCGTCGAAATGCCATACCAACTTGTCATCAGGCCATGTTTGACAGAGGGGGATTTGAATGATCTGCTCTACATCACACGGCAGCAAGATGTTGTGCAGGACTTCAAGTTTCCAACAATTTCTTTCTTTGTCGATTAGGTCTGTCACTCTCAAGTCAGTGTTCTCCCCCATCCAACTTGAACTTACAGGCTTAAAAGTATATGTTCGTGGGATCCATCTGTCATGCCAGACTCGCACTTGCATTCCATTTCCTATTAGCCATCTGGAACCCTTCCGAATCACATCTCGTACTCCCCAGATACTCCTCCATGTCAGACTGGGTTGGTTTCCTAACTCCGCCTCCAATATGTTGCAACCTTGATAATAGATTCAATACCCTCGTAGCCAGATTATTTTCATTGTGCATCAATCTCCATAATTGCTTGGCAAGTAGAGCTTCATTAAAGGCTTCAAGATCACGGAATCCCAATCCACCATCTTCCTTCCTCATGCAGAGTTGAGCACCACTAATCCAGTGGATTTTTCTTCTGTCTCCTCCATACCCCCACCAGAATCTATTTATAATCGCCTGGATTGATCGGCACAAGTCTTGGGGTAGCTTGAAAATGCTCATCGTGTAGGTGGGGATTGCTTGGGCCACCGCCTTTATCAGCACCTCTCTCCCAGCCCACGACACAAAACGATCAAGCCAACCCGAGAGCCGCTTCTTTACTCGGTCCTTTATTGGGGCAAAGGCTTTGTTCTTCGACCGACCAACATGGATGGGGAGGCCCAAATATTTGTCTTGGGCCAGGACCTCCCTAATATCCATAGTATTGGTTATTTCTTGTCTCCTCCCATCTGGAACTCCTTTGCTGAAACTAACCGTAGATTTGCTCACATTAACCTGTTGGCCACTAGCATTCTCATACTCCTGTAATAAGTCCTTCACCCTCCTAGCCTGCTCTACCGTGGCCTTACACAATAAAATCGAATCGTCAGCAAATAAAAGGTGTGTTATGCTAGGAGCATCCGTGCATACCTTATGTCCCGTAATCAAGCCTGTCATCTTAGCATGCCGAAGCGCCGCTATCAAACCCTCTGTAACAAAGAGAAATAAGTAGGGTGATATCGGATCTCCTTGCCTGAGGCCCCGTCCAGGCCTCACCCACCCCCTCGGCTGTCCATTTAGAATAAAAGAGAAGGTTGCAGATTCCACACAATTCATTACCATTTGAACCCAATCCTCTTGAAAACCCATCTTGATCATTATTTGTCGGAGGAACTCCCACTCCACCCTGTCGTAAGCCTTAGCCATATTAAGTTTGATGGCCATCGATCCTCCTCTTCCCCTTTTGTTACTCATAGAGTGGAAAATCTCGTATGCTACCAGTACGTTGTCGGTAATGAGGCGTCCCGGAGTGAATGCACTTTGGGTATCGGAGATGATATGCGGGAGCACAGTTTTCAATCTATTTGTGACAACTTTTGTAGCTATTTTGTAGATAACATTACAAAGGCTTATAGGCCGAAAGTTTGTCAACGATGTCGGGTTTGTTACCTTTGGAATCAACACTATGTGAGTGTGATTTATTCCCACTGGAACTGACTCACCTTGAAGGATTTGTTTCATAGCACGGGCTACATCAAGTCCCACAATGTCCCAATATTTCTAGAAAAAATATGGGTTAAGACCATCCGGGCCGGGCGCTTTGTTTGGATTCATCATCATCAAAGCCCTTTTTATTTCTTTATCAGAGTACTCCATGGTTAACATGGTATTCATCTCGGCTGTCACCCTAGTCTCAACTTTGTTCAGCACCCTCTCTAAACCATGACATCCCTCACTTGAGAAGAGGTGAGAGAAGTATTTGATAATTATAGTCTCCATCTCTTCATCCGTATCCACCAGAGTGCCATCCTCTTTTTCAAGCTTGTGAATACTATTTGTTTTCCTCCTTGCCGACGCTCTAGCATGGAACCACCGGGTATTTGCATCTCTAAACCATGACATCCCTCACTTGTGAATACTTAACTAGTTTATTTTTGTATATCTAATATTTTATATTCGCGATCTAAATTTTATTACGTTTATTCTTAATAATTAATTCTTAAATTAATATTTTAGTTATGTTTAGGTGCAATTTAGTCATTTTAATTGATTACTTTTTTAATCGTTGCAAAAGCGAAAGTTGTATTGATATTATTGCTCCTTATCAAACGCTGGTCGTTAAGATGAATCGGGTAGACATTAATTAATATGTATTCCTTCCATTCGAAAATAATTATACTTCTCAATATTTACCTTCAGTCAAAAAGTTTCATATAAAATTTTATCAAAAAATTTTATTTTATATTTTTCTAATAATATTTTTTTTGCTACAGATTTGGGCCATGTTCGGTAGTAGCGTTTTTATTAGCGTTTAGTGTTTTTACTAATTCAAAACTCTATTATTCTAATTACTAGTCTTAAACCTGGGCGATGCACGGTTTATGATAAAATAAATATTATTTTTAACAAAAAAGAACCTAAACTATTATTGTACATATAAATTAAAACGACCACAACATACATTATATAATTAAATTAAAAATACGAAAAGTTGTTCAAATAAAAATATATAAAATTAAAAATACATGTAGGTCAAGATTTTAAGTAAAAAAATGTACAATAACAATCAAGATTCTAACTACAACAATCAAAATACATATAGGTCAGGAGTTTAAGTAAAAAATATCGATGAATTTTAAAATAATATTGACAAATTTACATTGAATTTTATAATAATTATTAAATTTATTAAGGAAATTTTAACAGTTTGGTAGACATAAGTAAGTATTACATGGTGTACCATATAATTATTATTATTATTATTATTATTATTATTATTATTATTATTTTGCCAAAATAATTACTAATATTTGGACTAAAATAATTTAATTCAGTATTTATCTATCTTCTGATTGGTCGAAATCTTTACAATTAATCTTCTTTCTCCATTCAGCGATACCCAAAAAGTTTACTATTAATATTATATAGATTATTGTTATTATTATATAGATTATTATTATTATTATTATTATAGTCAACACCAAAATAATTACTGTTATTTGCTTCAACATAATTTAATTCAGAGTCCAAAGCAGTTAAAGATTAGTGATACTTTCTGTTTTTTTTTAATTTTAAAATAAAATCCGGATTGAAAATAAAAAAAATTGAAAATAGAAAAAAATAATAATTCTACGTTGTGATTGACCAATTCCCCTACAATCACTCATGTGGCTCTGTTTCGTGGGACCTACAATGATTTCTATTATTATATATAGATTATTATTATTATTATAGGCAACACCAAAATAATTACTGTTATTTGCACCAAAATAATTTAATTCAGAGTTATAAGAAGTTAAGGATTAGTGATACTTTTTATTTTTTTAATTTTAAAATAAAATCCGGATTGAAAATAAAAAAATAGAAAATAGAATAAATAATAAATTTCTAAGTTGTGATTGGCCAATTCCTCTACAGCTACTTGACTCTATTTTGTGGGACCCACAATAATTTCTATTATAATATATAGATAATATATAGATTATTGTTCGGTAAATTAGCTTTTTTTAACAGATTATAGCGTTTGGACATAAATTCCGCAGACGTTATATACACTAACGTCTGGTGCTCCCAAATTAGCGTTTTGGCATTTTATGGCCAAAATGCCCTTTAATTCACTACCTAATTATTTTAATCAATGTGTTCAAATGCTATGCTAAAGAGTATAATGCTGATGATGATCATGCGTGATTTTTGTTTTTTCAATTTAGGGATAAAATTTTATAAATATTTTTTTATTTCTACCATATTATGTCATGTTTAAGTGTTTTAATTTTAATTTTATTTTAATGGTATAGAAATGTTTCATTAGCTTTGGGAGGTAATAATAAAAATAATAATGATAATAATAATAATAATAATAACAATAAGTAAATACATAAATAATAATAATAATAATAATAACAATAATAATAAATGAAAGTTATGTCCTTTTTGGTCATTTTATGTCCATAAGCTAATCCAACTGCTAAATTTACCGAACATATTTTCTTCAAGCGCTGATCATATGAGCAGCTATCAACTAATCGCTAAATTAAAACAGCTATCAGCTACCTTAACCGCTATCCGCTATCCAAACTGCTAATTTTGCCAAACAGGGCCTTGATGATATTAATCTTGTACGATAAATTATTTTATATTTCAAAAAATTAATAATCAAAATTTTCAACACATAAAAATATGACAACCCTTAACTAAAACGAGAGAGAGCAAATTTTTTACCTAAAATCGTCTCAAATTTATCATAAGACATATAATGTTATGGTGATTATTATGAATATAAGGGTGATTAATAATTTATTTGGACCACCTCGAATGAAAGTCACCCTTTAATAGATTAGTCACATTTGTATTAAGAAGACATTCTGGAATCACATACTAGTCATTGTAAAATATAAAAAATGTCAAATTGTGAGGAGTATGTCTCATGATTAATTTATGTGTGATGGTCATATATAAGAATTTGCATTTCTGTAATTGTCACTTTGGAATTTGTGTTAATAACTTTGATCGTTAGGTTCATAATATATACAATATGACTCATTACATAAAATTTGTATCACTAGATTCGCGATTTGAAAATATTGTCTTATCACTAGATTCATGATGAAAAATAATATTAGAAAAAGTATAAAATTATATCATTTATTTAAATATTATATAAAAATTATTGAACAAAAAAGAGTCATAAAAAATGTGAAACACAGTTATTTAAATATATTTTATTATAGTTGTTTACATCGTCAAAGCCTTGTTTTCTCTCTCTTGGGAAAGCGGCGTGACGATCTCGGCTTTTTATACGCTTCCGCTAAATCAAGATTAAATGTATTAAAGTATTGCTAAGTAACACCCTAAAATTCGGGGCGTTACAGTGAAAGAGTTACATAAGAGAGAATATATATATATATATACGTATATATATATATATATATATATATATAGAGAGAGAGAGAGAGAGAGAGAGGATGCGAAGTAAGAAGATTGTGCAAATGACGAAGACGAAGAAGAAGAAGGAAGGACGACGGATTAGAGAGAGGAGAGGAAGAAGCATGGCCATGGCTGAAGTGAAGAATGGAATGAGATGAGAGGGAGAAGAGAGAAAAAGGTTGGAAGAGAGAGAATAGAGATGGGGAGGTTGAGGTTGAGGTGGCAAGTCAACACTAACTGGGCAAGTCAACACATACTCCTCCGCCGCCACGTCATCCCGCCACCGAGTTAAGTTCAACTTAACTCGGTGACGTGCTATTTAGTCTACTATGGTGCAAAAATTCATATTAATTAGAACTAAATCTAAAGTTCATATTATTTAGTCTACTAAATATGTGCCTATGGCCAAAAGTTTTTATTATTAAAATCCAATTTCCCTTAAATTGATGGTTATTAAGACTTATAAATTATATGAAATAATTAATTATTTACATTTTTCATAAATATGAAATTATCAAAAAACGACTACCAGGTCCCTATATTTTGATGTAATTATTTTAAGGGCTCTATATTTTGAATAAATTATTATCGGGTGACATTATTTTTACTGTAGTTATTTACTGGGGTCATTCCGACCAATTTTCCGGTCTTAAGATGCGCGAAACAATATTTTTTTGTATTTAAGGTTGTTTCAATTGAAGTTAACCATCATTTTAAGCCTTAATATCTAGGGTTGGTCAAAGATACATAACCTTAATCAATAATAAATACTGCAATTAATGTTTTGTTCGTAGGAAAATAGATCGAAATGCCCCCAGAAATACTTACAGCAAAAATAATGTCTCCCTATAATTATTTATCAAAATACATGGCCCTTAAAATAGTAACATCAAAATATAAGGACCCTTTAGTCATTTTTCGATGAAATTATGCATATAATGTACAATTTCAACTATGATCGACAAATTAGATTATTATTTATATTTTTTGAACTTGTACTAATAAGTGTTATGTTTTTGTAGTTAATAAATATATATAATTAGTAGAAAAAATATGTTAAAAATTACAAAAATATAAATTGAAAAAAAATTTAAGATAATTTTTATCTATCTTAACTATATACTCCCTCTGTTCCACATTAATTGTCATAATCTTAACTTTCACGGTCTCCAATGTTATTTTTTGTTTGATAATATTTTACATAATATGTTACTATTATTGGCAGTATTATACTTTTATGATAGTATTTTTAGTTACGAGTCTAATAATGGTAATTTTATATAATAACTCATGGTATGTATTTAGAAATTTATTGTCAAAATTTTTGAAACTTGATTGAAAGACGGTTAATATGGAGGGAGTATATCATCCCATTTTTAAAAGAGTACATTCCATGACCACTACCAATACTTGAATAAAAATGTCGTTAAACTTTCTGATTTAGTAAAAAATGTCACTACGCTTTTTAAAACAATCAAAATTGTCATTTAACTTTCCATCTTGATTAAAAATACCCCTCTAACTTGTTTTGAATTGCTGTAACAGGTAAAAAAAATAAATAAAAAGTTTCTACATTTTTAATTGAAACCCTAAACTAAACCCCCCCATTTCTAGATTATTTTTGTCCACTTAAATCCTCCATAAAAACCGAAAAGTTTAAGAGTTGCAGCTGCTATTGGCAGTAAAAGCTGGTTCCAAATTTTATAACAATATTTGCAGTCTCAACAATAAAAGTACAGTTGGTTCCAAATTTTATAACCTTTGCAGTCTCAACAATGAAAGCATGATGATATGTCAATGCCTACCAAATTAATTAATCAATAATTAAAGCCAGATTTAGGAAATCCAAGGAATCCCAATGAGCATAGCAAGCAAAGTAACAGACAATAAAAAACAGAGGAATAGTGACAAGTGCTAACATGAGATTCTCTGTTCACTTTCTTGTTGCCTTCTTACCTCACTTACTTATTCACTCTGTATCAAGCTATGGTTTTTATCTACTCTCTCTGCTTTACAACACAAATATATATATAGAAAGAGAGGCCCATCTCTATTAATTAAGAGGGAAACCTCCATGTGCAAGCACTAAAGACCATTTCAAAGCAGAAGGTATCCCAAAATCTCTGTTGTATGCCATTTTTTTTGGGGTGCATCTTATATGTCTGTAGACACTAAAAAATATCAAAATAGTGTCAAAAGTTAAAATAAATTAAGTTGATTATTTTGGTTGATCCAAATTAATTAATTTAATTTATTTAAGTAAAATTGGCTCAAGTTGACTATCAAGTCAAAGCTCGAACGACTGCCAAGTCAGAGTCAAATCGACTATCAAGTCAAGAGCCAACTGACTACCAAGTCAAAGTCAAATGGACTGCTAAGTCAACCCAAACCTAAGGCCCGGACAACGGCCCACAAAGACTACCAAGTCAAAAACAAATGGACTGCCAAGTCATCCTAACCCTAAGGCCCAGACAACGGCCTAAAAAAGGCTAGCAAGTCATAAGCCCAAGAGAGAGATCAAGTTCCTTTCCTGTAAATAGGACTCTACCTCTTCTCATTAAGAAGGGAAAGAAAATCCAACTCTCAAGAAGACTCTCTTTAGAATTAAACAAACACCACATTATGAGTCATTTGTTCTAGAGATTCAACACAAACTTGATCGAGATTCAAGCCACATCGGCCCTCCTTCAAGAAGACGACAGAGATCGAATCAGAGGATTTTTTATTTGTTCATCTTGTAACAAATATTATAGAGATTGTACCCAAATTCCTTGAAATCAATACAAGTTATATTTGTCCATTTTTCTTGTCTTTATTTATTCTAGACTCAAAAATTTGTGGTTACAAATTTTGGCACGCTCAGTGGGACAATCTCTACCTCTCATCTCCATCTCTGAAATCAAGACTTTCAAGAACCTCTCCACGAAGAAGACATGGCTACAAAGACTTCAACCAATCTATCTCCTAAGGAAGAGCTCACAACAAATGTGAAGATGAAACACGAGGCCATTGGCATGGTGAAGGAAGTTCGAAGTAAAACAAGGTCATCTGATCTTGTTACTATATCAGTCATGGTTATAGGAGTTGTGACTATAGAAGAAGAAATGGCTAACATAAAAGCCACGTCACAGAAGCTTACTCGAGAGAGCGAAGAGAAGGACGTGCAAATCAAGCGTCAAGATAAAAAGATTGCTAAGTTGGAGAAGAAGTTAAAGCAACGACCAGCAAAGTCCCTCAATAAATATTCAGACGCAGAGGGAGAAAATGAATCTAGTGAAAGTGAGGCTGAAAGTGACACGTCTAAGAAGGACGACAAGCCATTATCAGCGACAAGCTCAATGACTGCGGAAGAAATCTGAATTTTGATCGCAAAGGCACTCAAGGATCAATTAGGAGAAGCTTCACCAAGAACTCACAGGTACACTAGGCCATACACTAAGAGATCAGCACTCTTCGTATGCAACATGGTTACCAACCTCCCAAATTTTATCAATTTGATGGACATGGTAACCCAAAGCAGCATGTCACGCACTTTGGGAGACATGCAACAATGCTGGCACAAATGGAGATCTCTTAGTCAAGCAATTTGTGCGCTCCTTGAAAGGAACCGCATTTGACTGGTATACCAACCTCGTATCTGAGTCCATAGATAGTTAGGGGCAAACGGAGGAGGAGTTTCTAAATCGTTTCTACAGCATGAGTCGTGTTATTAGAATGACAGAATTGGCCAACACCAAACAATGGGGTGATGAGCCGGTTGTTGACTACATCAACGGTTGGCGTGCTCTTTCCCTAATGTGCAAGGATCGTCTATCAGAAACCTCTGCGGTCGATATCTGTGCTCGAGGAATGGATTGGAACATACTCTATGCCTTGCAAGTAAACAAGCCTAAGAGTTTCAAAGACTTGGTGACACAAGCTCATGACATGGAGTTTACAATTGCCAACCATGGAAAAACTCTAACAATAGTGTGTCCACAACTTCTTGTGAAGATATGCCAAGAAGAGACCCTATGATTGAAGATGACTATTGTTTTTCTGACTCTGATGCACCAGAAATGTTGGACAAACTCCTTGAGAAGGGACTTATAGAACTCCCTGAGCCGAAGCGCCTTGAAGAAGTAGGAAGAGTGAGCAATCCTAAGTGTATGTTTGGCTAAGCTCTTTGGTAGCTTTTTAATAGAGGAAGTAGAAATTGTGTCAAACAAGGATATTTTATAAAATAGTTTCCAACTTTATAGAAGCTAAAATTAGCTCCCAAGTCTCCTAGAAGTTGAAGCTACATTTTGTAGCTTTTCATTTCTAACTTCTTGGGAGCTACTAAAAAAATAAGGAAACAAAAAAACTTCCACAAATATCTTTGAACCTTCCTATATATTAATGAAAATATATTTTCATGTTTTTATTTTTAAGTTATTTCTAATTTTTCGCGAGGAAGTTTTATTTTCTTGTAATAATTGATTTTAAATTTTCATTTTTTCAATATAAAATAGGTAATGTTTGATAATAAGATTTTATTACTCATATAAAGTTACATTTGATTATTTTATATAAATTACATAAATTTTTTGGAAAAGAACTACTATATGTATTTTTAAAAATATAAAAAATTAAATCATATAACCTGGAAAATTTAATGTGTATTATAAATTGTGAAAAATGAAAAAAAGTATAAAGAATCTAATTAATACTTAATTTATGGGGTTTTAAAGTAGCAAAAATAAGTATATATAAGTGATCAAACACTAATTAATAGTTTCTATTTTTATGAAGCACTTCTACAATATGTATTACCAAACACCAAAAGCTTTTGGGAGAAACAGTTTCTGTAAAACTGTTTCTAAAAAGTCATTCTGAAGAAGTAGTAGCTTAACCAAACACACCCTAAGTATTGCAAGTACCACAGGATTGTCAGCCACCCATTAGAGAAATGCAGAGCATTCAAAGAGCAAGTCATGCAACTAGTGAAGGAAGGGAAAATCTCACTAGATGAAGAACACATGACGAGTTTGACTAGATGCGATGCGCAGAAAGAGAGAGGACGCCCTAGCGGACAAAGACCAGTCACCTAAAAAAAAAAAAAGGACTCAAACAATAACCAAAAAAAAAAACTTCAAGTAATCGTCATAGACATCCAAGTCATCATTAAAAAAATAAACTACCAAGTACACAAAGACTTCCAAGTCGCCACTAATGACTCCCAAGTCAACTTAATCAAGAGACTCCCAACTTGAAGCACAAGACTCACAAGTCTATCAAATGACTAAAGACTTTCAAGTCATCACCGAAAAACTCTCAAGTCATCATCAAAAAGACTCTCAAGTCATCACCGACAGACTTCTAAGTCATCACAAGAAAAAGACGCTCAAGTCATCATTAAAGACTCTCAAGTCGCTGTCAAACACTTTCAAGTCGCTACAAAGGAACACTTGAGTCAAAATACTTCTAAGTCGTCGCGATTGACCAAGATAGGAAACTCTCGAGTTAACTAAATTCCAGACTCCTAAGTCATCAAGCATGTGGACTCTCAAGTCATAATTTTCATCTACTCCTGAGCCATTAATTCATAAGAGTGTAGAGTCAACAAAGCATTTTGTCAAGTGACACTAACTTTCGTACTATTACAATTGTTAGTGACCATAGTGTCAATGCCAATACATGCGCCACTATGACTATGGATGTCCCTCGCCAAGTTAGCATCGATGATTGTTCGTCATAATTATTGGTACACCACTTCAAGAAAGCCTGACAATGTGTCTCTACTAATTGCATCGCGACCATGATTTTCGACGACCATCAAGCATTGTGCCATCAATTGTGTCGCGCACAATGTAAAGTGTCACCCTCATGTTAGGGCCAACAGTTATGTTATGGCAACAATTGCATCGTCTTTATTGTCGGTGTATTACAAGTTCGCACCAATATCGTGTTATGTTAAAATTTGCGCCATCGTCATAGTCGGTGTTCCGTGCCAACAATTGTGTCATTCCCACAATTTTTGGCGGCTTCCATCAAGTTAAGGCCAACAATGGCGTCACATGCGAAACTGGCATGATTGTTGGATATTGCTTCAAATCACGAACCTCTTAAAGTCATGTCCATCTTTTGGCACCTAGATGTACAAGCAACGTACATTGTGTAGCCTCGCAAACCTGCACCAAAAAAAAAAAAAAAAACAAAGAAGGGCAAAGAAAGTTTGTGTACTCTCAGAGGGGTTAGTCATTCTGGCATGTGCTGGGTAAGCCGACTCGTCACCTCAACAAGGATAAACTCCTCTACGCAAAAGCGGAGGGTGCTATTGTAGACACCGAAAATGGGTCGGGCAGATTTTCAGTTTAATCCGGGGACAGAAATAAAGGCTCGTGCAGATTTGGGTCAAAATGGCTGGGCTGGCGCGGATTTGCAGAATTTGGGCCAAAATGACCAGAATTTGGCGCGGATTTCAGATATCTGGACCAAATTGGGAGGGCGCAGATTTTTGCCTTTGGGCCAAAATGACCAGATTGGCGCGGATTTGAAGAGGGGCCCCAAAATATTGGATTTGCGCGGATTTCCTGAATTTGAAGCCAAAATATGAAATTTGCAGATTTTTATAATTTGGGCCAAACTCAGAAGGATGGCGCGGATTTACAGTTTTTGGGCCAAAATCAATGGGTCTGCGCGGATTTGTACAATTTTTTGGGCCAAGATGTGCATCTCACGCGGATCCGGACCTTGAACCATACCCGACCCATATTGCAAATCGGACTCGGATTCGGGCATAACCCATAGATCCGCGCGGATTTGGTCCCGGGTTGACCCATGAGATTGGCGCAGATTTGGTCAAAAAGAAACTGCAGCGCTCGACGACGGTTGAATAACGCAGCTGCACGACAAAGATTGCAGGAGGTTGGCGCGATTTCCGCAACCGCTTAGAATCAGCCAATCACGCCTTTTCTACGCCTATAAAGAGATCCGCGCGGATCCTTGGTACGGGTTGAAAAATTTTTCGGACCCGGAGAGAAAAGAGAAATTCACCACTACTAAAATCCTAAGATTTGCGCAAATTTGGTGGACTTTCCGGAGATTTGCGCAGATTCAACCACTTTTCCGGCCAATTTCGGATTTCGATCACTCAACCGGCACAGGAGAAAATCTGCGCGGATTTCTGATTCTTGACCCGGCTCCTGCGAGTTTGCGCGGATTTGGGTAATCCGCTTCTTCTTTCTATTCGGCCATCATTTTTGTTTATTTCATTTTTAACGGTTGTAACAATGTAGTCCTTTAATTCCCCGCCCGCTGTAATTACGGTTTGGTTATTTTTGTTTTGTTATGTGTTGAACTCCATTATCCTATTATTAATTGCATGAGTTTAGAAAATCTGTGACAACCTTTTTTTTTTGTTTTATTTCCTTTCTTTGTTTTCCTAATGTAACCCGACTTAGTAAAGGCCGCTTCGGCGGGCGGTGCAAGGGCATCCCCCTACACCGACTTCTTTACCCCCGAATTCAGTCTTTGGTTTGAGACCGGAGTCAGTTTTTCCCTTCTTTCTTTTTTAAAAGGTTTTGTTAATTTTACTTTTAAAATTAACTGGCGACTCCATTTTTTTTATTTTATTTTAGGTTTTTTTTATTATTTCTTTAAAAAAGTCAGAAAAAGAGAAAAGAGGAACGCCGACCCAAAATGGACCCGGAATCACGGATGATCCGCGGACCAGTCTATTTGGGTCAGCCTTTTCTTCTTTCCCTTTTGCTAAAAAAAAAAACCCCAGTTTGATTTGGGTTCGCGAGGATCTGTGAATCATTTGGGCCAAAACGGAACCCGAA
Source organism: Portulaca oleracea (assembly GCA_029582165.1). Taxonomy (NCBI): domain Eukaryota; kingdom Viridiplantae; phylum Streptophyta; class Magnoliopsida; order Caryophyllales; family Portulacaceae; genus Portulaca; species Portulaca oleracea. The sequence continues at coordinate 11,645,600 of CM055876.1, forward strand.
TCCGTGAAGATTTGAGTGGAGTTTCGGCCCAAATGGTCCCAAGATCCGCGCAGACCCAAGCTACTGTTTGATCCGTTTTTTTATTTTTTATTTTTTCCTTTTTCCAATTCAAAACTCAAAAAGTCTGTTTTGGTCTGGGTGGGTCCGGAATCCGCGTGGATCCGGCCCACTTCGGCTCAATTTCCTTTTTTAGTTTTTTTCGCAAAAAAACCTGTTTTCGGCTCGGGTGGGCACCGAATCCGCGCGGATCCGGCCCACTTTGCTTTTTTTATTTCTTTTTCTTCCCGCGTTGTTTACTCCTATTTCGAAAATAATTCCTAAAAAAGTTAAATTTCTTTAAAATCGTCCCTTAAGAAAATAAGCAACCCTACGTCGAATCGACCTTCCGTGGGGGACCGTGCCCTCCGAGGGCCGCAGGCCCTATAGTGGCGACTCCACTGGGGACTTATAAGAGGGTAAAAACTTGAAAAGTCGGGTTTAGTTTTTTTTTAAAAAAAAAAAAAAGTTGTCACGTTTTTTATTTTAGGCATTATTTGCATCTCACGGGCCTTCCCCTTCGTCGGGCACACAAGGTACCGTTTAGGAAAATCCTTACTTACCATTTCGGGAAAGACATTAACCATTCAACTCAGGTGGGTCCACTTAGACCTTCACCGAGCCGGTGGTTGTTTTTCCCCCTCGTGCCATACTCCTTAATCCACTTGATTAAAAGGAGCAACCCGGGGGTATTAACCTTCCATGCACCCCATGGAGGCCAAATGCCCGGGACACAAGTTAGGAGGCGTTAGTAAATCGACCTTTAAACCTCAAACGTAGAGCTTTGGTTAGGATAGAACTGCATTTGCATGCTATGTGTTCTTCCCCATCCTCGAACCCGAGACCATGCAGTAGTGCTTAGAGAAATTCAAAAATAAAGTCTTCTTGGGTCTTTTGTTTTTGTGTCGGACCCCAATTTAGGCCCGGCAGTAGGCCTGAGCCCAGAAATCCGCGCGGATTTCTGTTGAGCTCGGCTGCTGGCAGGCCTAAATTGAGGGAAGCCAGTGTCTGGGTTTAGAATTTGGCCCACGAGACACACCGGGGAATCCGCGGATTCGATTCCGTGTCACGGTCATATGTGGTCCAAATTCTTCCGGTTTTTTTTGTTTCTTTTTTTTATGCTTCACCGAATTTATGCCTGGTAGCGGGTTTGAGCCCAGAAATCCACGCGGATTTCTGTTGACTTTAGTCGCTAGCAGGCTTAAATCGAGTGGTCTATGTGTGGTTTTTTCTCTTTTTTTTTTCTTCTTTTCTTTTCTTCGTCTTTTGTTTTTTTTTTGTGTGTTACCTTGATTTGGGCTCGGCAGTGATCTTGAGCCCAACAAATCCGCGTAGACCTCACTGGGTTTATACCCAGAAGATCCGCGCGGATTCATGAGGCTCGGTGCCTGCTGGACCCAAATTTAGGTTGTTCGGGATTCTGTTTGAGTTTTTTTTTTTTTTTCTCTTTCTTTTCCTTTCTTCTTGCCTTTTTGCATAAGGTTTTTGTGTTTCGAGTCCGAAATACATTTGGGCTGTCTAAAGTCGTTGGGCCTCATGAGATCCACGCGGGTTTCGTGAGCGGGCCTACCCTTTGTATGGTCCAAATGGGTTTCTGGTTAGTCTAGTCCGCTAGATTGATATGTTTAACCCTTATGAGAGGCCTGAGTCCTTTCTGGATTCGGTCCGATAAGGTTTAAGCATGTTATTTCGAGCCTGAGTCAGCATTCTGCATATGAGTTTTATTTGGGCTTCGCATATAGTCTCGAGCCTTAGTTCGATTATTCGGAGTTCAAATAGAATTCTTCATTCATTGCATGTTGTGTCTTTAGGAGGGCGTTGAGCTGAGTCTTTGAATTCCTCCACCTTTTCAGGACAGGATAGGTTGGTTTCGGGTTTATCAACGGGACGAAACCGGGCGTTTGGAAACCTTCGATATTCATTACGACAGTAATGAAGACCGGATATCATCTGAGGTGACCAATCCAGAGGCGACTGACGAAGGGACATCTGAGGGAGTAGTTGAGAGTTTAGTGATTGATCCATCTGAAACCATGTCAAACCCAAATGATGACGGCAGCGGGGGTCAACCACACAGTGATGCTGGAGAAGCTGTCCCACCACCATCACCAGCTCCAAATACTGACTTGGAGCAATTAACCAATGTGATTCTAAACATGCAAGTTTCGATGAACGCTCAACTGGAGGCGCAGAACCAGAGAATCGACGCTGTTATTCATGCCATGGAGGAAGCAAAGAACTCAAATGTGAAGAATCCTCCCATGGGGGAGGTTGATCAATCTGGTAGGGAGAAGGATGGATCGGTCCACGGGATCTCAAATTCGAGACTAGATCGCATCGAGCAGATGTTGAAGGAGTCTACTTTGTTCAACAACCAATTTATGGATGATGTCGGTTTTACACCGGTGCCTCGGGGAAGGCTTCCCCCTAAGTTCAACATGCCAGATATTAAGTTCCACGGTGTTGAGAGCCCTCATCAGCATGTAAGGAACTTTCTAGGGGCGATGACGCTAAAGGGAGTAGAGGAAGACATCTATCACATTATTTTTCCTTGGACTTTGGGACCTGATGTTATGAAATGGTACAACACTCTCAGTCCAGCCAAGACTACACAATGGAGTTTGCTTTGCAAGGAGTTCTTACATCGCATTCTACAATGTAGACATGCACCACTTTAAGGGACATGGAATTAGTGAAGCAAGAGGAGAAAGAATCTTTCTCTGACTACTTTGCTCGGTGGAGATCAAAGGCAGCTCAAATGGTGGACCGACCATCTGAAGAGCACCAAGTAGACATGCTTATTAGAAGTCTACAACCGTCATACAACGCTCATTTGAGGTTTCAACCCCTTAAAGATTTCGCTACATTAAGACTGGCTGGGACCAAAATAGAAAGTGAGTTTGCTAAGGGAGTCACAACTGGGGGCTGGAAGAACACCTATACTAACAGGAAGTCTACCGCCCATCTGCATCCAACAACAAGGGGAACGAGGTGAATGCCCTACAACGCTACACCGAATACACCCCTATAGACACTACGTACGCTCAAGCTTTAGAGCGTCTCTTAAGCAAGGGAATGATTACTCTTCCCGACTTAAGGCCAGAACCAAAAGAGAAGCCACGGAATTGGGACGCCGGCAAGTTCTGTAAGTACCATAGGGCTCGAGGGCACGATACCGAACAGTGCTTTACTTTGAAGAACAGGATGGAGGAGATGTTTAGGTCCAAACAACTACCCTTACCGAAGGCAGCACAAAAACCTAGCAACACAAACAATCCACTAGGTTCACTGCATATACACGCCGTGTTTGAGGAATGCGAATGGGATCCCTCGGATTTCATTACTAATGCAAAAAAGTCAACTTACATCGTGCATTACTTCACGGAGGGCCATGAGGTCAACGGTTTATGGGCTAGTGACGAGGAAGATGTCTATGGTGAGCCTCATGCTAAGAAGGCCACAGACGATTTTTGGGATTCTGATGGAGACGAGGACTTTTGGGGAACAGCAAAGTCTGGAGAGGTCAAAACTCCGGATGTTACTTTCCTAACAAGGTCAGGACGCCATAATCATCAAGGAGGCCCTTCCCAAGTCCAACCTCTAGACAAGGGAAAGGAGAAGGTAGGAGAGGTGGTGATCCCCGTTCCAGAGGAGGATTTGATGTTAAAGCAGTTGAAGAGATTGAAGATGGACGTTACGGTATGGCAATTGTTGGCGGCTTCACAAAAGCACAGGCAAGCCCTGATCGAGGCTTTGAGCAAGTTGGAAGTATCACCCGAGACTACGCCCGAAGAAATAGTATCTTTTGTCACATCTGGCAGGAATACCATAACTTTTGGTGATGAGGATTTGCCTAAGAAAGGTCTTGCACACAACAAGGCCTTATACTTGATCGTGGGTTGTGCCAGTAAGGTGATACCCTTAGTATTGGTGGACAACGGATCTGCGGTGAACATTTGTCCATGGAGGACGGCACAGAAGCTGGGGATTCAATCCCATCAGCTTACCCAGCAGGCCATTCAACTTAGGGCCTACGACAACACTCCTAGACGAATTTTGGGTTCGATTCTGTTACCAATTACTATGGATGCAATTTCTAGCAATGTTGAGTTTCTAGTGTTGGATATTCCGGCATCATTTAACCTTTTGTTAGGACGCCCTTGGTTGCACGCACAACAAGCGGTGTCATCTACTTTACATCAGAAGGTGAAGATGATGGTTAAGGGGCAGGTGGTAACAGTCAAAGGAGAGGAGTTAGCAGCTGTAATTACTTCAAAGAAACCTATGATCGAGGTAGAACACAACTCCAAGGACGAGGAGTTCCACCATTTCGATATCGTAGCTACCTTGGAGAAGGAAGAAGCACCTTTGGACTTCGATCCTTATTCCAACAGGAAGGTGAACGCAATTTTGAAGCGACATGGATACTTTCCCGGGTTACCTTTGGGAAGAAGAGCTCAAGGGCCTACATCTTTTCCCTTGACTCAAGGAGGGAGCTACCACTTTGGTTTAGGCTACATTCCAACAGAGGAAGAGAGGAGATTAGCTAAGAAGGTTAGGAGAATTAGGAGAGGTGAGCCAATACCGCTTTATAGCATAAAGCCGTATCCACTCACGCTTAATGGCCAGTTCATGAGGGAAGGAGATCATTTCCCTTACTTTGGTTTTTCGGAGCCCTACTATTTGAAGAGCAAGGGCATCTTAGTTCCAGGTTTAGAGATCTTCAACGACTGCATGCTACTCGAAGAGGAATTGTTCACACCGGCAAGGGAGAACAGGACCCCACTAGAATGGACTCATCTAGCAGGGAGTAACATCTTTGGAATGTTGTTCGGTCAAGAAGCACAGCGAGAGGAGAAACCTGTGGAGACGCTTTCCTTGGCCCTATCAAGCAGGGATTTCGATCCTACTAAGCTCATCGCTACATGGGGTCAGGAAACCAAGCAAGTCACCTGGGCGTCGGCCAAAGGAGACAAGGAGTTTGTGTTAGCTTTAGGAGAATCAATGCTCGGGTCAGAGTATAGTGTCAATCCTGTTGTTGTTCCATTTTCTGAGTCTATCTTAGAGTCAGGTTTTAAGCTTAATCAGTCTGTTGCATCTACTTCTAGGGGGTCTGTTGAGTCACCTGTTGATGTTCTTGTTTCTGAATTCAATGAAATGAACTCGTTTGCTTATGGCTCTTCTTATCCCCCGTCCCTGAACTGCTTCGCCTCTAATGAAAATAATCAAGATGCTGTAAACGAATCAGAAATTCCTAAAGATCTTTTAAAAGCAGTAGAGAAACATGAAAATCGGATTTCCGTAATTGAAGAAACTATAGAAGTAAACCTAGGTACACCTGAAGAGCCTAAATTAACCAAAATTGGGAAATTTTTAACCATCAGAGAGCAAGAGCACTTTACTCTTCTCTTACGAGAATTTGTAGATGTCTTTGCCTGGTCATATCAAGATATGCCAGGTATAGACCGAGAAATAGTTGAACACAGAATTCCGCTTTACCCTGACGCTAAACCGGTTAAACAGAAGCTTAGGCGGATGAAACCAGAGTGGGCGTTGAAGATTAAGGAGGAAGTCGAGAAGCAGTTGAAGGTAGGCTTCATTAGGGTGTCATAATATCCACACTGGATAGCTAATGTAGTCCCGGTTCCAAAGAAAGATGGGAGAGTTCGGATGTGCGTAGACTTTAGAGATTTAAACATGGCAAGTCCGAAGGATGACTTTCCTTTACCTCATATCGATGTTTTGGTAGACAACACCTGTAGGCATGCCCTTCTTTCATTCATGGATGGGTATTCAGGTTATAACCAGGTTAAAATGGCAGAGGAGGATATGGAGAAGACGACGTTCAATCACACATTGGGGTACATTCTGTTACGTAGTGATGCCATTCGGGTTGAAAAATGCAGGGGCGACCTATCAGAGGACAGCCACCACATTATTGCATGATATGATGCATAAAGAGGCAGAGGTTTACGTAGATGACATGATCATCAAGTCCGTTAACCGTGACACACACTTAGATAGCCTTAGAAGATTCTTCCATAGGCTGCGGAAATACGGAATGAGGTTGAACCCTCAGAAGTGTGCTTTTGGAGTGACGTCAGGCAGGTTATTGGGTTTTGTAGTGAGCTCTAGGGGAATCGAGGTTGATCCAAAGAAAGATCAAGGCGTCAGAAATGCCACCGCCTAAGACAGAGAAGGAGATAAGGGGTTTTCTGACGATTGCAATACATGTTTGGTTCATTTCGAAATTAACTGATTTGTGACCTATATTTAAGAAGTTAAGGAAAGGGTCAAATGAGTGGGATGAAAATGTCAATGACTTTTGACAAAATTAAAGAGTACTTGGCTAATCCGCCTGTTTTAGTTCCACCAGTACCTGAAAAGCCTTTATTGTTGTACTTAAGAATCACTGAGTCGGCAATGGGGGCTATGCTAGCTCAAAGATACGATGGTGAAGAGCGAGCCATTTACTACTTAAGTAAGAAGTTTCTAGAATATGAAGCCCGGTATTCCAACATTGAGAGATTATCCCTTGCCTTAGTGTGCGGCGAGGAAATTACGTCACTACATGCTTGCAAGATACCGCGTGTGACCGCATTCATGAATCCTCTCAAGTACTTGATGGAGCAACCACGGTCAACGATGAGTAGCTCGGTGGATGGTTATGTTATCGGAGTTCGACTTACAATTTGTTCCACAAAAAGCCATAAAAGGAAGAGTAGTCGCAGATTTTTTGGCAGATTTACCTGTTGAGGAGGCTAGTGAAGAAAAGTTAGATTTTCCCGATGAAGAAGTATTTCAAACACAGAAAGAAACATGGGAAATGTATTTTGATGGAGCTTCCAACCAAAGTGGATTCGGTGTAGGAATCATTTTGATTTCTCCCGAAGGAGCCCATACTCCTATTTCCGTGAAGCTAGATTTTGAGGCGACAAATAATGTAGCTGAATATGAGGCATGTATCATTGGCATGCAGGCTGCCGTGGAAATGGACATAAAGTGCATAAGGATATTTGGTGATTCGAGCCTTATAATAAACCAGGTTTGCAATAAGTGGAAGGTGAAGAACGAAGCTTTGGCACCCTACCAGGCTTACGTAAGGGATTTAGCAGAACACTTTGATCAAGTAGTGTTCACTTATTTACCTCGGGAGCATAATGAGTTAGCTGATGCATTAGCAAAGCTGTCATCCTTGCTAAATATCCCGAGAGGAGTTGTGTCTATGCCGATATGCATAGAGAGAAGAAGTCAACCAGCTTATGTTTGCTCCTTGGAAGTTTGTGAGATAGACTCGACTTGTTGGTATTATGACATCTACCAATACCTCACCAAAGGGGTTTACCCTGAGGATTCTACCACAAGATCACAAAGAGCAATCAGACTCTTAGCATCGCAGTATTGTTTGATTCAGATCGGTACAAAAAGACGGACATGGGTATTAATTTGCTTTGTTTAGAACAGAGTGAAGCTCAGAACTTGATGAAGGAAGTTCATGGGGGAGAATGTGGCCCGCATATGAATGGACGGATGTTGTCCAAGAAGGTTCAAAGGATGGGGTATTACTGGTCGACTATGGAAGCTGACTGTCACGACTATGTAAAACGGTGCTACAAGTGTCAAATCTATGCGAACTTGCAACACCAACCCCCGTCATTTTTGACCACGTTAACCTCGCCATGGCCATTTTCAGTTTGGGGCATTGATATCATAGGGAAGGTGACTCCTAAAGGAACGGGAGGACATGAGTATGTGCTTGTAGCCATTGACTACTTCACAAAATGGGTGGAAGCGGCATCCTATGCAAAACTAACTTCTAAGCATGTAGCCAAATTCATACTTAGAAACATAATATGCCGTTATGGGGTTCCACACGAATTGATAAGTGATAATGGGGTTCACTTCAAGAAAGAGACGGCGGAATTGTTAGCAAAATACAAGATCCAACATCATAGATCTTCGGTATATCGACCTCAGACCAATGGAGCGGTTGAGGCAGCTAACAAAAATCTCACTAGGATAGTAGAGAAAATGGCTTCTTCTTATAAGGATTGGCCTGATAAACTACCTTTTGCCTTATGGGGTTATCGAACTTCTATTCGTACATCCACCGGAGCAACTCCTTACTCCTTGGTATACGGAATGGAAGCGGTATTGCCAGTAGAGGTAGCGATACCGTCATTACGGATTATAGCAGAGAGTCAGATTCCGGAAGCGGAATGGGCTAGGGCTAGGTATGAAGAGTTAGTCAACATTGATGAAAGGAGACTCAGAGCCATGCACAATGTCCAGATATACCAGAGTCGTGTGTCCAGGGCATTTAACAGGAAGGTCAGACCTAAATACCTTGGAGAGGGTGACATGGTTTTGAAGGAGATACGGGCACCTATTCAGGACCCAAGAGGAAAGTTTAGGCCCAATTGGATGGGACCTTACATCATAAAGGAAATTCTTCCCGGAGGGGCGGTAAGATTAGTAGATCTGGAAGGGGAAGAATGCGTTCAGCTGACAAACTTAGATCAACTTAAGAAGTTTTATGCGTAAGGGGTAAAAGTGGGCATAGCAACTGGTATTTAAAACCAGCAACTATCCTTGTAAAAATCAGCTACTGGCCCATTTGTCCAGCAACTGATTTACTTTTCTCGAACTACGATGGCCTGATTTCGCACATTGCGGATACGTAGGAAGCTTTTCTGAAAAGCCCGGCCCCATCAATTACAATTTCCCTAATTTTGACTTTCTGTTTTAAAAGCAACATTGAACTCTCGCGGGTTCAATGGCACTTGAAATAAAATATAAGGCTCGAATTTTCAAAAATCCAAGTTCCAGGAGATCTTCGCGGATTTCCAGATGTCAAAATTGGACTTTTTTTTTATTTTAGGTTTTCCCGGTTCATTTCAATTTTGGGCCTGTGAACCCTCACAGGATCCGCGCAGATTTTCTTGTTTCAGGCCTAAGATACTCGTAGTCTATTTTGGAGCCGTTTTGGGCCAAATCCGCGCGGATTCCTCCATTTTCTGGGCCAAAGTTTCTTCGGTAATTCTACGCGGATTTATGTTTTGACCTGAAAATACCCAGTTTGAGAGCAATTCGGTGTAGATCCGCGCGGATTTATGTTTTTCGGGCCTATATGTTTTTTTTAATTCTCGTGAATCTGTATATACCCGAAATACTCAGTCGATATTTTTCCGAGCAATTTTGGGACAGATTTGCGCGGATTTTGCCCTTCCTGAGTTTAATTTTGTTTCTTTTCTTAATTCAATTCTCGTAGATTCTCTTTTGTAATGCAAAAATCTTCACAGATTTTACATTGTTTCGATTGGGAATGAAATTTTCTATGTGCAGAAATTCGTACGAATTTTACATATATAATAGAAAATTTTGGGAAGTTTCGCGAAATACGATTTTTATTATTTCCGATAAATTTAAAGTCTAAAGGAAAGAGCATGGAAATTTATAATTTGCTACTCAAACGTTCATCAGCATTCTAAAAAAAAAGAAGAAAACAGAAACAAAACACACTAAAAAAAGAAAAATACAAATCTAAAGGCAAGCAGCATCAGTCTTTCAGTCCTGTTTAAGCTTCTTCTCAACTTCAGGAGCAATACTAGACCTTGACCCTTCACCCTGTGAGGATGTTCTTCTTGGCCTCTTTTTGATGTTAGAGTCACTGGGGGCTTTCTCTTTACCTTTCCCAGTGTCTTCCGAAATCTGCCGAAGTAGAGTATTATCAGGTCTAGGTTCCCTGATTGTCACAGGTTTCTCCCTAGGATGTGTTGTAGCAGTTGGGGGGCGAGTCCTGGTTGATAGTGGGTCTATCCCTTTTCCTTCCTGATCTTTCAGCTGTTTCCTAACAGTAGGGTCTTTCTCGATTATCCATTGGCGATATGCCATAGATACATATGTGCTTCCTCCTGTTGTAGGGACAGCAAGAGTAGGCCTATTCATCCAGTAGTCTTGCCAAGATCGGACCTTGGAGGCGTCATTAGTGATGACTCTAGGACTAGGTGGGATGCAGTCTAGTGAGGGGATCCATTGCTTCCTTCTGATTTGACGCTTGGCTCTTTCAGGGAAATAATAGGTTGTGTGTGTTAAGCCCACAAGTCTCACGAATGGGCATCGATGGTCGACGGTGACTACTTCTCTTATTCTCCACCAGGTAATGTGCCACTTGACGATCATTTCTTCGACGAACCATTTCAGCCACTTGTCCGTCGAACGTTCCTTGTGTTTGCGGGCGCGTTGGCAAAATTGGGTCATCCGGAAGGTAGCTTCATTCTTTGGGGGCGCCAAGAAGCAGGTATGCTCCATCAACCATATCTGCAAGGAAGAAGAGAATTAAATTCCAAAGAAAATCAGGTCCACGCGGATTTTCGAAGACTAAGTCCGCGCGGATTGTGAACAAAGAAAGTGGAGTAGGTGCGAAATCCGCGCGGATTTCGGAGAGTTGTAGAAAATTTTTTACCTGAAGCAGCAGGGGGCTTCCTGAAAATTCACCTTCAGGTTCGTTACAAAGTCGATCCAGGCACAGGATAGTCTCAGCTACTATCATTGGTGCTAGATTTTGGTCGTCGCGGAGGCTTTCGCTAATGTTGATCAAAGAAGCAGGACCGCTGTTTGTGCCACCATGGTAGAAACAGAAGCCACCTAGTAAGCATAGGGTTAGGGCCCTAACTTTTCTCTCAATGTGTTCGCTTCTTTTGAACATAGAAATTAAGGGCAGAAAGTTCACTCTTTCACCCTCTAAGATTTTCTCTAAATCATTTCTTCCTAAACCTAGGAGAGAAGTGTACCTAGGTGCGGTATTTTTGGAGGAAGTTGGGATGACTGGTGTGGAGGTAAACTTAAAACCTAGTATTGCGCCGAGTTCTTCGGGGAGAGGGCACAATTCTTTTTCCCCAAACCTAAACAAATGGAGTTCAGGGTCCTAGAATTCAGAGGCGGCTCTAAGGAAATCCCACATTAGCCTTACTTGCCTAAGGCTAATTAGGGTGTGTAAGTTGTATCGTTTCAGCTCTTCTTTCTCGGCAAAGGAAAGAGAAAGTATCCATTGGTCGAGTTCTTTCTGGAAAGACATGTTTGGAAGGGAAGAAGAGATTGCGGGGATTTCTATAAAAGTTGGAACGCACAAGAATTCAGGAAGGAAAGTGTGAGTTTTTTAGGGAGAATTTGCGCAGATTTTATAGTGTGGGAGTCAGGAGTGCGATGGAATTCCACGAGGGCTTGGCACTACCAGTTTTGATAGGAATCAGAGACTTAGTTGGGAGTTGCGATCCGGTACAAAGTCTGCGCGGATTTGCTAGCTGATGTTGAACAGGACTCAAAAGGGGAATGGCGCGGATTTTTGAAAAATTCTGGCCTGAATGTGTCGTCGGGTTGGCGCGGATTTTGACTGGGTCGGGTCTCAGATTGGCGCGGATTTTTGGTAAAATTTAGGTTTGAATTTATCTGGGCCGACAGTGGGGATGGCGCGGATTTGGGCCAATTCCTAGTGAAGATGGCGTGGATTTGGGCCAAGTCCAGGCGAAGTTGGCGCGGATGTAGGCCCAATGCTGGGGGCTGCGCGGATTTTGTGGAGTTTTAGGGATCATTTTGAATCTGTGGTTTTGATGATAGCATTTGTATATTTCCCGGCTTTGTTCGGAAGTTGTTTTGGGGGTTGTAAAAATGGCTTGTTTGTCCTTGATAATTTATGGAATTCGCTTATTGACCACAACTCCGCTCTTGTCTTTTTTTTTTTATGTTGCATTGCATATGGTTTTGGTTTTCAATTTTAAAATAGACAAAATTAGATAAATAATTAAGAGTGTCCATACATAAGCATTGCATTGCATTCATGTTAAAGCATTAATATGGTAAATTGAAAATTCATAGAGTCAATCCGCTAAGCATTATACATGGTCTCTCCCTCAATCATCTTCTTCGTCGGATACCAAGTCTATGTAGGCGGGACCCGATAGGCCGTAGCGTCCACCGGGTTGAGGTGTAGGGTTCTGCCCGGTGAGGAAGCTCCATCCACCGGCCGCCCAAGAAGAAGAAGCTGGATCTTGCTGATATCCTCCAGGAGTGAACTCATTTTGAGAAGAGCTGGGAGCATCATATGTATGAACTCGTCCAGATTCGTCCACGTGGAAGGAGCCCGGATAATGTCCTTGCAAAACAGGGGCTTGCAAGACTGGGGTCAAGCTCCAGTTATCGCCGTATTCCTGTTTAACTGGTTCTTCTTTACCTAGAAAATATGAAGAAGCAGAGTCGAAGAAACCGGTGTTGCTTGAGGAATGCATGCTAGGAGTAGGGAATTCAGGTTGAGCTTCTTTGAAATCTATCGGTGCTTGATGGAAATCACCTGACCATCTCCGTTGGGGGTAGTCAGAGTACCCTTGGGACAAGGACATACCGCCGAACATCTGATCCAACATAGAAGTATCGGAGGCCTGTGAAGCGGCATCACTTTCACTTATATACCTCCCATAGGCACGTGTTCGAGATGACCCTCGAGCACCGGCAAAACTCATAGTACTGGAAGACCCGACAGAATGATCGGTATCATCCTCGGGAATGAGGGGAATGCTTGGAACGTAGCCATGAGACTGAGTTCCATAGGGGGTTATCCCGCTGCTACTACCCGAGGGTCCTGCGCCGCTACCTGAAGGGCCTGCACCCGGTGTCATATGAAAACCTCCTCCTCCCAAGTCAATGTCATGGTCGCTTTCCTCTTCTTCCTCATCACCATCATGTGCATGGAAAGCAATGGGTATAGCTCCGCCACCGCCTATGTTCTGGCCATTGTTGTCATCATCATCGTCATCGTCATCATCATCGGCATCGTGACCTCCTTGGCCCCTACCATGGTGATGGTAATGACCTCCTCCTCGTGGTTGTCCCCTACCGCGACCTCCACCGCGCCGAGGCCCAAAACCCATTCGACGCCGATATCGTCTCTGCATGTCTTGAATTTCATCACAGAGGCCGTATATAAGGGCAATGGCCTCCATAGTTTGTTCCCGACTCCACTGCAAGCAATTTTCTTTTATAAGGATAAATACTTGGACATAAGGTTTATTCATTATTTTGAAACTAAGGGCCTTACCCCAGGGCTATTCGAGGACAAAGGGAGCTCGGACGATTCTGCGACGGCCCAAACCAAGTGGGTTAGGGACTGCTGGTGTTCCAGTGCCCTGCAAATTAACTAGGGTTAGTTGCAATACAAGGGCGAAAGTGCAAGGAGTTCTTATAGTACTCACCATGCGTCCCATGAGGCGTGGCCGAATGGATGCGGCATAGTTGGCCCCCATGATTAGCAAATTTCCAATGGGAATCCCCATGAGATTGATTTCAAGTTCATCGAAAGTCAAGGAGCGGGGGTAGAACATCTTGGCCGGTGGATTGACTGGTACCAGCGGAGGCCATACGTGCATGCATTGGTGGGTGACCCTTTCCCCGCAGTACCAGATGAAAGTGAAAGGACCTTCAAATAAGATCCTTCTACAGTTGATGTCCTGTAATGTATCGAGGTCCGGAAGCTGATCTTCCGTAACCTCATAAGCCGCCCAAGGGTCCAAAGCGCACTAAAAATGCGTTAGTGGTGAGCTTGATAGTTTTAAAAGTCAGGTGAGAAGAAAAGGAAAGGTCATACCTGTCCTGGATTATTCAGTATGCCTCAGAAGAGTTCCAGGTGCTCTACCCGACGTTTTCTAACCAGTAAATCGTCGCGCCCCCAGCGAAGAGCGATTGGAAAGACATCACCAGCATTAGATTGGGGAGACAGGCCCTCGAAGTATTCGTAGAACCATATCTGCAAAGAGTAGGAGTCAGTTTTCAAACTACAAGCAGGTAGGTAGATGGCAAAAGAAAAGGAGATACCTCTATGACTTTCCACAAGCCAGACAGATAGGTGTTGTTCTGCTCGAGTTTTGATTTAGGGACTCGCACACCCGAACGGAGTCCCCGGAAGAGACAGGTATAAGCTGCACAAGCTAAGTTGGAGAGATTATCTAGGTCTGCCAAATTACCTAGATAGTGGAAGAATACACGACTACCACGGTCAGCAAAAATGGTAGTACACAGGAAAATGGCAAGTATCACTCGCCGTCTTTGTGCATCAGTGTACATGTCGTCCCAGAAGTTGCCTTTCAGGACCTCATCGAAAAGAAGGGAGTATCGGAAACTCCGTGTGTCGTGTATGGTGCCCATGACTGGGCCGAACAAGGCTATTTGCTGGGCTTTATCTTGGCCCAAGTCATCGGAGTACTGTAAGGGCACCCCGCCGAAAGATAACCCTGTAGTCATGGCAAAGTCAAGAGGGGTAATAGTCATTTCATACTCTGGGAAGTGGAACGTGTTGGTTGTATCCCAAAAACGTTCACTTAATGCACGCACTACGCAATGGCCAGTAGGCTCGCGCATGGCATGTAGAGCATTGAGAAAATGGCTAAAACCAGCTTCCCTGATGGTATCTTTCGCTGGAAAACCCAATTGTTCCAGCTCATCCAACAGTCTCATCACCTTACCGATTGCCCCACAGGCTTGGATATTATCGGCCTGCAAGGTAAAAATTGTACATGAGATTTCTGAGCGGAATTCAAAATGTCATAGTTAGTGAAGAAAGTGACATACCGTGACTTGGGTGACGAAGTGAGAAATATGTACATCACGACAATAAAGGAGATCCTGGCCATCCCACGGATAAGGGCCGGCCCAGTCTCGGCTCATGTTGCCCTTTTGGGCTAAGTCAGCGGCCCATGCTTCCTTCTTGGGATGATACTTAGTGGGTTTTGTTGTTGGCATGGTGGAATACTACAAGAAAGACTCAGCTCAAGTACAAGATTATTCAATACTCGAGCAAAGTCGAACATTAGAAAAATGCAAGCTTATACGCAGAATTGAACAACCAAGACTGAAGCAATTTTGGGCCAATTGGTGAAGATTTGCGCGGATTCTGGGCCGAAGGATTTTTGGGCCAATTGTGTTGGGCTTGCGCGGATTTACATCGGCTTTGGGCCGAAGCAATTTTGGAATCGGCGCGGATTTCTGTCCAGAGGATTTTGGGCCTATTTTAGTCGGGCTCGCGCGGATTTTACAGCAGTTTTGGGCCAAAACAATTTTGGGCCCATTTCATGGGACTTGCGCGGATTTCGGGCTGAAACTTTTTGGCCCATGTTTTTCCGGGTCTGCGCGGATTTGTTTAGGGCCGAAGGATTTTTGGGCCCGTTTTTAGTTAGGCTGGCGCGGATTTCAGGTCTGTTTTGGGGGAAAAATTTTTGGGCCTGTTTCGTGGAGTTTGGCGCGATATCGAGATAAGTTGGCCCAAAATTTTGATAAGTTTTGCAGACAGCGGTCGGGCCAAATTTAGGAAAATTTACATAATGTACGGGCAAGTCCAAAACTTAATTAAATTTAAGTTCAAGACCCCATAATAAGTGCATGGGTTTCAATATTTCAACACAAGATTTTCTGCCCAAACACATATACAAGCTAATTCATGCAAACTCAACAAAATGCAAGAAATTAAGTGAATTTCTACATATACACCTAATGGATACTTGAATGAACTTGAAGCGTGTGAAAACATACCTATTTTGATGGGTATTGCGCGGATTTGAACCGGGTAGGACGTTCAAGCAAAGTAACAAGAGTTGCGCGGATCTGCATAGGATATGAACAAATTCTCAGCTCAAGTGTTTATAGTATAAAGAAAATGGCCCAAAAGTGACCCAAGACTGTAAGAATTCCGCGGATCTGCGCGGATTTTCCTGAGTTTTGAAGAAATGTCAAGCTTTTAACAGTTGCAAATTCAAGAAAATGCAAGGGAAGTGTTGGGTTTTGGACAAAACTTGCGCGGATTTCTTTACATTACTGAACATAAAAGTTGAAAGTTCAAGCATCGTTACCTTGATATAAACGGGTCTGCGCAGATTTCAGCTGGGAGGTATGGCGAGGCTTGAGTATGGCGCGGATTTCACCTGAGTATAGCGCACTTCAGTTGAGGGTGGCGCGGATTTCAGCCGGAGACGGGTTGGTGTCGCGCGGATTTGGCCGGGAGTGAAGAGGAGAGTGAAGATATTTGAGTGAAGATGAGGTTGAGTTGGGAATGAGTGAGTGAGTGATAGAGGGGAGTGAAGAGATAAGGAGTGAGTGATAGGAGATGAGTGTGTTAAATAAAGAGAGAGTGAGTGAATGTGAGGTGAATGAGTGGTTGTGAGGTGAGTGAGTGGCTTTAATACCATGAGGGTAAAAGACAAATAGCCAAGGGAGTATTCTCATTACTAGCATCTTTCTCTTGTTTCATTTTTGTCTTTATTTTTCATTCTCTATTTTATTATTTTACTTTTTTAGCTGTGTTTCTTAGTACTTACAAATTTATCCTTTTCAGGAAAAGCATAACAAGCCTGGACAATATCCAGCAGTCAAGCTAGCTACAAAAACAATTCCGGATACCTTTCAAGCTACCCTTGAAAGTTGAAGCCTGGACAACATCCAAAGAAATTGATCAAGATCGACTACCTTCTACGTAATTCCAAGCTTCCCTTGGATCGTTCAAGCCTGGGTAATTTCCAGCAAATCAAGTCAACAAAATTGGACTACCTCCAGTTGGCTACGGGAGTTTTTCCAGTATACTTTGACTTTCGTCTTATTCAGACTCAGTCAAAGTGGGGGCTATCTGTAGACACCGAAAATGGGTCGGGCAGATTTTCAGTTTAATCCGGGGACAGAAATAAAGGCTCGTGCAGATTTGGGTCAAAATGGCTGGGCTGGCGCGGATTTGCAGAATTTGGGCCATAATGACCAGAATTTGGCGCGGATTTCAGATATCTGGACCAAATTGGGAGGGCGCAGGCCAAAATGACCAAATTGGCGCGGATTTGAAGAGGGGCCCCAAAATATTGGATTTGCGCGGATTTCCTGAATTTGAAGCCAAAATATGAAATTTGCAGATTTTTATAATTTGGGCCAAACTCAGAAGGATGGCGCGGATTTACAGTTTTTGGGCCAAAATCAATGGGTCTGCGCGGATTTGTACAATTTTTTGGGCCAAGATGTGCATCTCACGCGGATCCGGACCTTGAACCATACCCGACCCATATTGCAAATCAGACTCGGATTCGGGCATAACCCATAGATCCGCGCGGATTTGGTCCCGGGTTGACCCATGAGATTGGCGCAGATTTGGTCAAAAAGAAACTGCAGGCGGTTCGACGGTTGAATAACCGCTGGCAGTTGCACAGCAGTTGCAGGAGGTTGGCGCAGATTTCCGGCAACCGTCGGTAACTGCTGCCAACCGCTGCCCCTTTTCTACGCCTATAAAGAGATCCGCGCGGATCCTTGGTACGGGTTGAAAAATTTTTCGGACCCGGAGAGAAAAGAGAGAATTCACCACTAATAAAATCCTAAGATTTGCGCAAATTTGGTGGACTTTCCGGAGATTTGCGCAGATTCAACCACTTTTCCGGCCAATTTCGGATTTCGATCACTCAACCGGCACAGGAGAAAATCTGCGCGGATTTCTGATTCTTGACCCGGCTCCTGCGAGTTTGCGCGGATTTGGGTAATCCGCTTCTTCTTTCTATTCGGCCATCATTTTTGTTTATTTCATTTTTAACGGTTGTAACAATGTAGTCCTTTAATTCCCCGCCCGCTGTAATTACGGTTTGGTTATTTTTGTTTTGTTATGTGTTGAACTCCATTATCCTATTATTAATTGCATGAGTTTAGAAAATCTGTGACAACCTTTTTTTTTTGTTTTATTTCCTTTCTTTGTTTTCCTAATGTAACCCGACTTAGTAAAGGCCGCTTCGGCGGGCGGTGCAAGGGCATCCCCCTACACCGACTTCTTTACCCCCGAATTCAGTCTTTGGTTTGAGACCGGAGTCAGTTTTTCCCTTCTTTCTTTTTTAAAAGGTTTTGTTAATTT
This sequence comes from Portulaca oleracea, assembly GCA_029582165.1. Lineage (NCBI taxonomy): Eukaryota > Viridiplantae > Streptophyta > Magnoliopsida > Caryophyllales > Portulacaceae > Portulaca > Portulaca oleracea. Next base: position 11,663,547 of record CM055876.1, read on the forward strand.
TACTTTTAAAATTAACTGGCGACTCCATTTTTTTTATTTTATTTTAGGTTTTTTCATTATTTCTTTAAAAAAGTCAGAAAAAGAGAAAAGAGGAACGCCGACCCAAAATGGACCCGGAATCTGCGCGGATCCGCGCGGACCCAGGTCTATTTGGGTCAGCCTTTTCTTCTTTCCCTTTTGCTAAAAAAAAAACCCCAGTTTGATTTGGGTTCGCGAGGATCTGTGAATCATTTGGGCCAAAACGGAACCCGAATCCGTGAAGATTTGAGTGGAGTTTCGGCCCAAATGGTCCCAAGATCCGCGCAGACCCAAGCTACTGTTTGATCCGTTTTTTATTTTTTATTTTTTCCTTTTTCCAATTCAAAACTCAAAAAGTCTGTTTTGGTCTGGGTGGGTCCGGAATCCGCGTGGATCCGGCCCACTTCGGCTCAATTTCCTTTTTTAGTTTTTTTCGCAAAAAAACCTGTTTTCGGCTCGGGTGGGCACCGAATCCGCGCGGATCCGGCCCACTTTGCTTTTTTTATTTCTTTTTCTTCCCGCGTTGTTTACTCCTATTTCGAAAATAATTCCTAAAAAAGTTAAATTTCTTTAAAATCGTCCCTTAAGAAAATAAGCAACCCTACGTCGAATCGACCTTCCGTGGGGGACCGTGCCCTCCGAGGGCCGCGGGCCCTACAGCTATCCTTGTCTTTGGCGGTACTCGGTCTTCCAATATCATCCGACTCATCACCTCCAACAAGGATAAACTCCTCACGCAAAAGCGGAGGGTGTTATCCTTGTCTTTGGCGGTACTCGGTCTTCCAAAAAATATCTGACTCATCACCTCCAACAAGGATAAACTCCACACGCAAGAACGAAGCCCGTTACCCTTGTCTTTGGCGGTACTCGGTCTTCCAAAAAAAGTATCCGACTCATCACCTCCAACAAGGATAAACTCCTCACGCAAAAGCGGAGCCCGTTATTCTTGTCTTTGGCGGTACTCGATCTTTTAAAAAAGTATCCGACTCATCACCTCCAACAAAGATAAACTCCTCACGCAAAAGTGGAGCCCGTTATCCTTGTTTTTGGCAGTACTCGGTCTTCTAAAAAAGTATCTGACTCATCACCTCCAACAAAGATAAACTTCTTACGTAAAAGTGGAGCCCGTTATCCTTGTCTTTGGCAGTACTCGGTCTTCGACACCTACAAAGAAAAAGAAAAATAATATACTGTTATTCGGAAAACACAAAAGTTAACCAAATAAGACAAGATTATTAATGGTACCAAGACAATAGAACGAAAAGGTCCATTAATTCAATCAACACAAGTCAATTATGAGTGGAATGATGTTGGGTCTTGGTCTTATTCAATCATGATGCCAACCAAGTGTATTGAATAAAAGAAGGTACATGTAGAAGCTACACATGGCAAGATCTATATAGCCTAGAACCAATGAGAAGGCCATTCAACATGCGTAGTGTAAATCAAATTGTAATCATGCCACTATCTTATAAATTGAGATAAAGGTCCCAAAAGATTACTTACAAGGATGTTCATCTGGATGTGCACAATGGTGGCTTAAATTGCTTTGAAACGAGGCACTAACTCCACCCAATAGTGGAAGTTTTGCCGAACGGAATATAATAATTATGGTATATGTGGAAGAAACCAAGCATAAGTTACTCCAACAAGCCACGACCAATTAATTATCATCCATATTGAGGAGCATTTGTGGTTATTGTCAAGGGTACAACATGTATATATACTGATGTATTCTCCCAATTGAAGATCCTACGAAGAAGTAGGGAATGGCAGAAGAAAGAGAGATCAAAAAAGAGTTTTGGAATAATTCCTAATTACCAAAGATCATATCATCGATTATTCATATTATGATATCATGTATACCAAGTTTCCAAATTATCAAGGTTATTCCAAGCAGACTTTACTCATTTGAAATATTTTCCTTTTGCTGGAAAGCATTTCATATCAAGGGCTCACATGATGATATTATTTCCATGAACTTCCAAATAGGCCGTGCAAGAAAAGGGAAATAGATAAATAAATAAAATAAAAATTTTTGGGAGATGCGTTTGTTACACAATGGGCTCATATATGACATGCGTAGAATGTGTGTCGAATTAAGATACTAAGGCCCTATTTGGTAAACAACCTATTCATTGGCCTATTGCAAAAGTTGGCTTATTAGGGGGGTGAAATAGGTTGTTGGGGTGTTTGGTAAACAGCCCATTCTATTAGCTTATTGGTCCCAATAAGCCATTTTTCAATAGGCTGAGGGGAGTAGCCTATTGTAAATGGCTGATTGTAGAAAAGACCATTTTGTCCAAAAGTTGTCTAAATTTACACATATGTCATCCAAACAGCTAACTTTATCATATTAGTGATAAAGGGTATAAATGGAATTTTAGCAAAAAAAATTTTAGAATCAGCTAACTTTATCAATCACAACTTTTCCAAACAGCCAATCCAAACAGCCAATACAATCAGCCAATACAAATGTACCAACAATAATCACCAATAAATTGCCAACTTATCAATTTGTTTGCCAAACAGGGCCTAAGTCATGATACTAACATTTTAATGCCCATGATGCCCAACTAAGATACTAAGTGAACGACATGTCATGACAAATGTAAAGAATGTGGGTTGAGACGTCAGTCGTGCTTAAACATATGACAATATATGTGGCGTCCAAATGGAGGAACGACGAATCAAGTCAACAGTCTACCAAGACAAGTGAAGAAAAAGTATCGAGATGTCGATCGTGCTTAACACGTGACAGTGTACACGACCTAGTCTCGAGGGGGTAATTTGTAGACACTAAAAAAAACAAAATAGTGTCAAAAGTTAAAATAAATTAAGTTGATTATTTTGGTTGATCTAAATTAATTAATCTAATTTATTTAAGTAAAATTTGCTCAAGCTGACTATCAAGTCAAAGCTCGAACGACTGCCAAGTCAGAGTAAAATCGACTATCAAGTCAAGAGCCAACTAACAACCAAGTCAAAGTCAAATGGACTGCCAAGTCAACCCAAACCTAACGCCCGGACAACGACACACAAAGACTACCAAGTCAAAGTCAAATGGATTACTAAGTCATCCTAACCCTAAGGCCCGGACAACGGCCCAAAAAAGGCTAGCAAGTCATAAGCCCAAGAGAGAGATCAAGTTCCTTTCCTATAAATAGGACTCTATCTCTTCTCATTAAGAGGGGAAAAAAATTCAACTCTCAAGAAGACTCTATTTAGAATTAAACAACAAAAACCACATTATGAGTCATTTTCTAGAGATTCAACACAAACTTGATCGAGATTCAAGCCACATCGACCCTCCTTCAAGAAGACAACAGAGATCGAATCAGAGGATTTTTTATTTGTTCATCTTGTAACAAATATTATAGAGATTGTACCCAAATTCCTTGAAATCAATACAAGTTATATTTGTCCATTTTTCTTGTCTTTATTTATTCTAGACTCGAAAATTTGTGGTTGCAATATCATAAGAAGGTATTGAGACAGTTGGGCGTGTATCAGAAGAGAGGAAGAACATGAAATGTCGTTGAGGATAGAGGAAGAAGAGATAGAGGGGTGGGGCGTCTTTCAGAAGACAAATTTGGGAATTTTTAATTTATTTTTGGAAGTTCACCTGCTGCAACATATTAAAACAAGTTAAAAGGGTACTTTTGATCCACATGACAAGTTAAATGACAATTTTAAGTGTTCTAAAAATTTAGTGACATTTTTAACTAAATCCCAAAGTTTAATAACATTTTTATCGGAACACTTTGACCACAACTTAAGTAATGACAAGTGTCGTAGATTTAAAAGATGCTCGTTACGATTCTCAAACATAAAAGAAAAGCCAACAACTATTTTGCAGGTCAGGCTCACTGCATAGTGATTGTGTAGTACAATTATGTTAATCATTTCAATTCATAACCTAAAAGTAGAGAAGTTTGAAAATGTATGTGCAGCTGTCCCTCCTTTAATTATGCCCAACCCTTTTAATCTTTTATATAATCCATTATCCCTCCCATAATTTCAGCTCCAACACCAATAACCCAAACAAAAAAAAAATGGTGACCCAGAGCTACTCCCAGCCCTTTCTCAACTCTCCAAAAGACACCACCCAAACAAGGCATAAGTTCCTCTTCTTTTCTCTCTCCATTTCTGCCTTATTCTCTCTAGCTTACCTTGGGCTGCTCATCTTTCAGTCTCAATACTCTGATAATATTTCCTTTACTACCCTCTCTCTCTGTGACAAATCCCATGACCCCTCATCCTGTTTGGCCTCCATTTCTGAGGTTATTCCTTCATTTACCCTTGATAATGATGATCATTGTGATCACAGATCCAATGGTCCAGATTTGCTGGGGAAGGTTCTGGAAGGACACGTGGCACACATTAACAGTGCCGTTGCACTGGTAAAGCAGAAGATGTTGAAGAGCAATGGGAAAAGAGAAGGAGGAGCTCTGGGTGTTTGCCTTGAGCTCATGGATCTGTCACGTGACAGGGTGGCTGATTCCATTAAGCTGTTGGGGGACAAGTCTAAGGCAAAAGACATAAATGCTTGGTTAAGTGCTGTGTTAACTAATCATGTCACGTGCTTGGACTTGATTGAGGAGGAGAACAACCCACATTTGTTGGACTTGATGGAGGGATTGATCTCCAGGGCAAGGGCATTTTTGGCAATTCATGCCAAGATATCTACTGACAGTGGCGGCGCTGTAAACTTTTTTGACAGTTACGGGGGTAGGAAAATGTATCCGCCATGGTTAAAGCTGAGTGATCGGAAACTTCTAGAAGCTTCCGGGGGCGAGATTGTGGCGGACGTGGTGGTGGCCAAGGATGGAAGCGGGAACTTCACGACAGTCGGGGAGGCAGTGGCGGCGGTTCCAGATAAAAGGAGTGAAAGATTTGTGATATATGTGAAGGAAGGAGTGTATGATGAGATAGTTGAGGTGGGGAAGAAAAAGAAAAATGTGATGATTGTTGGGGATGGTATGGATCTTACTATTATAACTGGGAGTCTTAACGTTGTAGATAACCCTGAGATTGGTACTTTCAGAACACCTACACTTGGTGAGTCGTCTTCTAATCTAATCCTACTTGACTTTGATTTTTTGCTAATCATTATTGGTTTCCACTTGGATTTTGGTCGATCCAATATTAGTTACATGCACCCTCCACGAAAGAAAGGCTTCGTCCTAGTGGATTTTCAGTCAGTAGCTTTTAAGCATGTCAATATTGCGGGGTTTGTTCGATTGGTTGAGTTATTTTCATGTTTAGATAGATAAGTTGAGATTTGGGATAGATTAGGATAAATTGAGATAAGTTATAATATTTTTTTGGAGAATTGTGTTTTGAGAGTAGATATTTTTTTAAGAATTGTGTTAAGTTTAAATAAGTTAAGATATGTTTGGTTAAGTTGAGAGAGTTATATCCAAAAAATAGGTTAATGAAGATTTTATATTAGGCGATAGATATAAGTCTTGTCTCTGGACACTTTTATGTATTAAATTGGTATTTCTTATAATTTTGAATTGACACTATTTTTTTAATAGTAAATATTAATTATCAATTATAAGAAGTTTCATATGTTTAAATTGCGTTAATGAGCATATTCGAATCAAACCTTTCTGTTAAGCTTATTTTAAGTGTTTTTTCTAAATATAAAAAATAATGGATAAAAGTATAATTTTGCACAATTTATATACGATATTATAATTATAGGATTCGATCATATTATTTAATTTCACCTTTACATATAATAATATAGTTTTAATGATAGAACAAGACATTTAAAAGGTGTCTTGTTTCAAGATTTATATCATTTCCATATTGTATATTGATACCTGAGTGGATTAATTATTAATACTCCAGTACCTATTACATAGCTATTTCAATTAATAATTAATCTTAATTTAAAAAAATATAGCAAATATTAATTTGATAAAAAGTAAGTCACTTAAAAAATTTCATATGCCAAGACTCGTACAACCACCTATGCTAATGTAAAAAAAAAAACAAATAATAAACAAAGAAAAAAAATTATGTCACAAACTAGACAAATTATCTATTTGTAATTGAATTATATAACATTTTTTTTTTAAACTCGAGTATATGTCAATATGGCTTTGAACTAGCTAATCAATTACAAATTTTTATTATTGATATGGTACATGCATGCATGACAAAATTGCCGCACCTTAAATCTACAATAAATTCTACTTAATTAATCTGAATCAACTATAACTAAACTTAAGCTCTGATCAACAACAACATTTAAATTAGCGTTTAATATTTTTACCAGTTAAAACATCATTTTATCATATTTCAAATATTCAGTGAAATGATATTCAGTATTCACAAATAATGTTTGATTGGGGGGGGGGGGGTTTAAATTATTCCATCCCAAATATGTCCTCATGCATTTCTCATAGAACGTCAATTCTCAAAAGTATCAGTAGACTTATGGATGAGGTTCTCTTAGAACCAACCAAGTTAAGGGTAACCCACCACCTCACCGGTCCTCACGATCAAAATAATAATAACAATAATATTAATAGTAATAATGAAGGTGATGTTAGAAAAAATAACAATAATAATTATAATAGGACAACAATACACATTTAATTCATACCCGTTTTATTCAGTTACTTGAATCACTAATTTTAGGGACATCCTTGATTTGAATCACACCTTAGAGTTTATCTATTTTAAGAAGTATTATATATAAAGATTGCTAAAACATAGAGTTTAATTAACAAGTCAATTTTACCCTTGCTTAAAATAAAAATAAATAAGTACGATCGAACCTTCTGGTAGCTGTTTATGAGGCATTCACAACTAAAAATATGTATATTACCAACCACTTTTTCCAACCAATTTAAAATGGTTGAAAAAACCAACTATTTTAGGAACCAATTAATACTCCAACTATTTTTCAAAAAATTTATTGGGAAAAATGGTTGAAATGTCCAACCAATTTTGCAAAATTTTCCTAACATCCTTTTTCCTACTATTTGAAATTGGTTGAAAAAATGGTTAGTAATCCAACCATTTTTCCAACCATCTTCAAATAGTAGGAAAAAGGGTGGTAGAAAAATTTTCCAACCATTTTTCCCACAAAAATTTTTGAAAAATAGTTGGAATATTAAATAGTTGCTAAAATGTTGGTTTTTCCAACCATTTGAAATTGATTGGAAAAAGTGATTAATAATACACGTATGTTTAGGAGTGATTGGTGTTTCTCCCAGGGCCATGTATATTTCACTCCCTACTTTCCGGCCTCTAATCTTTAAATGTGACGACATATAACGAGTGGGGGAGAAAGAGCAAGAAATTATGTCTAAAGGCGGCCATATATGATTCTAATTAATGGCACCAAAATCATTACTGCAGTGTCTGTGGTCGCATCCTCGAAATGTGACGTTTTGAATTGGGTAACATTTACATCAAATCTTATATTGTTTTGAATTACTTAGGAAATTTGAAACTAAGTTGTCTGGTGTAGCTTATTTGAGGTCAGAACCGGAAGATACCACATATATTATCGGCCAACACAAACTGACATTGATTAGCTGGTAGTGTGTAAGCTGAAAGAATAACAGTGACTTACTGATCTGTATGTTTTGATGAAATTTACAGCTGCTGTTGGTGATGGATTCATACTAAAAGACATATGCATCCAGAACACAGCCGGGCCAGAGAAGCATCAAGCAGTGGCTCTGCGTCTTGGGTCGGATAAATCCGTAGTATATCGTTCCAAGATTGCAGCTTACCAAGACACCCTATACGCCCATTCCCTCAGACAATTCTACCGAGACTGCTCCATTTGGGGCACAGTTGACTTCATCTTCGGCAACGCAGCTGCTGTGTTCCAAAACTGTGAGCTCGTGGCTCGTAAACCAATGGACAACCAGAAAAACATGGTCACTGCTCAAGGCAGGACAGACCCTAACCAAAACACTGGCACCGTCATCCAAAACTGTGCTATTGTGGCCAGTCCGGACCTAATCCCGGTTCAACCACAGTTCCCCTCCTTCCTAGGCCGGCCCTGGAAGATCTACTCTAGAACTGTCGTCATGCAGTCCTATGTTGGGGAGCATATTCACCCTGACGGATGGTTCAAGTGGGACGACGTCTCTCCTTTGGATCTGTTGTACTACGGGGAGTATCAGAATCGCGGACCAGGGGCTGACACTACCCAAAGGGTGAACTGGACTGGGTACCATGTTATTACGGACTCAGTGGAAGCTAGACAGTTTACTGTTGCAGAGTTTATTCAGGGGCAAGAATGGCTGGATAATACTGTTGTAGAGTACAAAGAGGGTTTGGATATTTGACGACATACTATATGTAAGACGTGTTTGAGTTTGTTCCAACTTAATTCCACACTATGTAGTTGATGAATAAGTGAGAAATGGTGTCCCATCGGAAGTTGATCTATTGTCATAGAGCGCCAAAGTACGCATGTAACTGAACAACCTAGCCTTGGTGTTTGTTTTACAGAACATGATGCGGTCTTGTCTAGGACGTATTACTGGATTTTGGATGTTTGAAGCTTGATTTGAGTATCATAGTATGACAATAATGACACCATTTTGATCCAAGTTTTACAGACACGTAATAAGGGCGTACTGCAATCAACTGCTACGGATAGCAGTGGATCCGGAACCAATCTAAATCTGCGGAACCCGACAAATTAAAAAAGTTTTGGATCCAAGTTTTTTTTTAGATCTAACAGGTCGTGGGTCCAGGTCTGGATGCAAGTACTTTCAAATGCATTTGAATTTGGGTCTGAATTTTGGACCCGTTTAAAACCCGTAGGCCCATTCATCTTTTTAACAAAAACAATTATTATAGTACAGTATGATACACATTTAGACCTCTTGTATTTTAAAATTAAAGTGCATATGGATATTCGTTAAGGGGATGAGTCAATAGGGTATATTTATATATAAATATTTATTGAGTTGTTTTAACATCAAATTTACATAAATTTGAAATATATATGACATGTACCTACCTGAATTCAAAACATACATAACTCGTGTTTTTAACATCAAATTTACACAAATTTGAAATACATCCAGTCTATATTTGCCCTAACCAAATATACCGTTCAGCTATATTTAACCATATTTCTGGATTGATTGGTGTTCGGTTGCGTATTTTTGGGTTTTTGTGAGGTAAGGGTTGTCGAATCTGCAAGGATGGGTGTTAGGCTTGACAAGGAGGTCGGTTTGCGTTGGGGTTTTCTCAAATGCGGAAAGCGGTAAATTATGTAAAAGAAAGCAATTAAACTAATCTAAACATGGATTAAGAATAAAAATAACCAAGAAAGCATGAAAGATGAAAGCAATTAGAAAGCAATAAATGAGAAAACTAGAATGAACATTGAAATTGGGAGCCAGAAATTATACCTTCAAAGCATTAAGTCTTCTATCTAGTCCTTCATCTTGAATCCTTAACTTGTATTTTCCCCCGAACAAACAAAAAAATTGTGAATTGGATTACTAAGAATCCCCAAATCCTCACTTGAGAGTAGAATTTGTGACCCTTAGCCCTCCTCCTCACTAAAAGTTGGATTTGTGATTACTAGCACTAGAAAGCTTGAAATCAAACATCAATGGAAACCAAAGAGAGAGAGAGAGAGAGAGAGAGAGAGAGAGCAAAAACTTTGTAAATTGCTTCAATGGAAACTGCTTGGAAAAAGAGTTGAATACAAATTGCAAAAGGACTTGAAGAAAACTTGAATAACAATTAAAGACTTGAGAAAAGATTAAAGCAATGTAAAAGGAATGCAATTAAACCTAATTCTACTCTAATCCTACTCCTGATAATGAAAAACTAGCTAATTACAATGTTGAATGTATGTGGGTATTTATAGAAGGAAAGAAAATATCCTAAAACCCTAGAATTAACTCCAACAGCGCGCATCAGTTTCTGCAGATTTCCGACAGGGGGTGGGCGCGACGCCCTGGGTCGCGGGTGCAATCCTGCTCTGTCGTTTCCGTCCGTCGCTCGTTCACAGTTGTCGCGGACGTTACATGATCGGTAGCGGGCGCTACGCCACACTGTCGCGGGTGCGACACATCTGGTAACGGGCGCGAGGTTCTGTCCGCGGGCACTTCCTTCTCTCCGTGGTGCGTAACGGGCGCGACAACTCAGGTTGCGGGTGCGACCTTTGGCTGCTTCCGTCCCTTGGCGATGTCTTGACGCGGCAGAAGCTTGTCACGGGTGTTACGAACTGTGACTCGGGTGCAACCTGCTTCTGCCTCTTTCCCCTGTTTTGCGCCAATAATGTAGATGGAGTTCCCGGGTTGGTCTCGCCTCGGTTCTTGGCTCGGGTCGGCTTGGGAAATCACTCGGGATTTCCTAAAAAGCCTCAATTAAGCCCAATTTCCTTCTAACTCTTTATTTTCCTACAAAACACAAAATCATCATATTAAATATATAATTACCGGGCTAGAACAAGCAAAAATACCCTATAAATGATAAGAATTCGGCTCGAAAATAGACCGAACAATTGGTTTAGTAACTTAATTTTGACTTGATGCTATGATTCTTGATTTTCGTGTTTGAGTACAAAATTGAATTCATGTGTGAACAAAAAGTATAAGTATTTACCTAAATTCAAAATATACTTGACTCATGTTGTTAATGTCAGATTTGTAAGATCAAACTCTAAATACACCTTACATGTATTGCTTGAACTGGTTCACATATGACCTGCACGTATTTAACCAGCTCGTCCAAAATCATAGGTTTAGTAACTTAATATTTATTTGATGTTAGCATCCTTGGACCTTGATTATCATACTCGATGACAAAAGAGTAAATTTGTGTGTGAAAACAAGCTATAAGACACACTGCAAGGGTGAAAAAGTAAATTTATATGTGAACACAAGTTACAAGACAAACCACTGATTTACTATTATGTTTGAGGATAAAAGAGCCAATTCATATGTGAACACAAGCTAGTAATTAGGCAGGTTGCTCAAACAAATATTTCGTCCAAGCCTCTTTTATTGTATAGATGTGATTAGACCAATTCGGGTGGGCGCGTGGGTTACGGGTCTATCGTATATCTGGTTCGGGTAAATAAGGGTCGGTATATTTCGGGTCGGGTGTATATGACTGCGGTCATTTTCCGCTTTTTCTTTTAAAAAAATTGTTTCTAAGTATTATTTTTTGGTTCAATATACATGATAAAATATGATTATCTTCTAGTACTTATAGATTTTTGTAAATGTTTCAACTTAAGTTAGTGAAATAACCTATGAATGAGCTGCGATTGTAGTTTAATAATAGTTATGAATTCTAACGAAAAGTCACAAATTCTAATAGATTTGGACGTAAAAAATAAGGTTTCCAGCTCAAACGGGGAAGGGGGGGTCGGGTTTGACGGGCTAATTTGCAGGTTTTTCGGGTTCGGTATATTTCGGGTTCATATTGAGAAAATCATGCTCAAAACCTAGAATTTCCGAGCGGGTTTGGGTCGGGTTTTCTGGTTGGGTTAAGGATTGACAGGTCTAGATGTGATGTATATATGACCCATATTTGACTCGCCCATCGGAATTGATAGATTTAGTAACTTAATTTTCATTTGATGCTAGTATCTTTGGTTTTTATACTCGTGGGAAAAAGAGTAAATTTATGTGTGAAAATAAGCTACAAGGCAAACTGTTGATTAATTATTAGTATATTCAAGGGTGAAAGAGTAAATTTGTGTGTGAACAAAAGCTACAAACTAGACAAGCTACTGATTTATATTCAAGGATAGAAACGTAATTTCATGTGTGGCAAAAGCTAGCAAGCAGGAAAGCTGCTCAAACAAATTTTTCGTCCACCCCACTTTTATTGTATTGGAGATTAGAAATTTTGTAAACTTTGTTTGACATTTGCATTATTTTATAAGGGTATGAAAAAAATATTTGTAATGTGTGAAAAAAATGAGAATAATAGGTTATAAAATGTGCAAAATCAACTTTAAACTTAGAGACGTTTAACACCTGAGGACTTATGGACCCAATTGGTATAGTGGTGTGGAGCAGAGTCCAACTTCTTCAAACCCTATAGGTCTACGATAGGCCTAAGTCCAACTCCCATAAACGGGTTAGGGTCCAGTTTAGCCTGACCCAAATCTAACCCATTATCTTCCCAATTTTAAAATGCTTGTAATGACATTCCGGCCAATTTACTCTACTGTTTATATTGACCTACATCGTATATGTAAGCTTATATTGATTTGCACTTACCTGCAACAAAACATTGATAGGATGTGTCATATGTTTTTGAAAACTTATTCAAAAGGGACAATATTATTTTAATGCACTCTAAGGACCCTAGGTTTTCAGTTAAATGACTGAGTGGTGACTTTAAGGATCCGTTTGGACCTAAGAAAATATGATGGAAAAAAATATCATGGAAAAAAATTAGGAGGAAAAAAATTTTGGGGCAAAGTAAATTTCTTTCTCTTGTTTGGTTCAATAAAATTTTGAAGGAAAAAAATTGATTTTCTATTCAACTTTCTTTTCCTTGTTTGGTTTGAAGAAAAATGTATGGAAAAAAAATTTACATGAAACTTTTAAATGTCAAGCTTCATTTTTCTAGATTATGTGATGTGATTTGGAGAGAGAGAGAGAAGAGTTAGATATACATACATACATACATATATATATATATATATATATATATATATATATATATAATACATACATACATACATACATATATATATATATATATATATATAGAGAGAGAGAGAGAGAGAGAGAGAGCATTAGATAGAACGAGAGAGAGAGAGAGAGAATTAAGGGAGCCACGAGAGATGATGGAGAGAAAAGTTTGCTTTGATCCAAAACTTTTATCCCAACTTTCCTTTCATTTTTGAAGGAAAAACTTTTTATTCTTTGTGACCCCAAATTTTCCATGCAATTTTCCAACTATTTTTTTTCCATTCCTTTTTCTTTAATCCAAACAAAGGAAAATTTTTCATTTTTCAAAATAATATTTTTTCCATATTGTTTTCCAAAGTCCAAATGGAACCTAAGTGATTTCTTGTCGGAACCTTTGAAATGTTTGTAAAGTCCTTCACTTTATGAATGAAAGGACTTTGTTGCAGCTCAAATTTTTCCATTGAACTTTCTCTCATCTTAAGTGTTAACTACTCACCAACACTCTCCCTTGCCCCTCCCACTTGACTCTCAACGCTCAAAAAAAACAAAAAACAAAGGCTTTCGACCTAGTGCTAGACAAAATCGGTGAATGGTGAATGCTACAACGATTGTCGTTGGTATTGTGAGGATCCAATTATGTCTCGATGGTCGACTGCAGTTGTTAGATTTGTTGAACCAAAGGCTAGAAATTTCCAAATTTGAGCAAGGGAGTTGGGTATTGATTTGTTAATGAGTTTATCATTAGTCATACTTTCAAGACTTGATTTGCCCACGTATAGAGCTCAATTGCATAGCCCTCTGACATCACTGCTTACCTAGAAAATTTAAACCGAAACTCAAAAACCCCTTTCTAGGTTTTCTTTTATATATGAAGAAAATGTTAGATACAATAGCAGAATTACGGAGTGAAGCAAGCAAATTATGATGCTGGTGAGGGGGGAGGTGATGATGGATGAAGAGGATTAGGAAAAGAGAGGAAGACAACTAAGGGGTAGAGAGTGTCAAATTAGATGAAAAAGTAAAAATGTTTTTGTCTTTTTATAGATATTTCGCCGAACTTAAGCCAAAATGGTTGGAAAGTCACCCAGCAACCATTTAATTGAAATCTTAGAATCTTTTAAAATGCACTAAAATAATATTGTTTTCTTCGAGTAAGTTTTTTAAAACATATGGCACATCCTTACAGTTTTTTATATCTACAATCTATATATTTTTAAATAATTTAAAAAGCATGACCTAGGTGCCTTCTATATGAGGCTTAGTCTCCATTTTATTTGTAACACTTGCTTCTATATATTAATGGTCCACACCCCTAAGTTGACTTATGCTCTTAGTTCCAACATTTTTTTCAATCCCAGACTATGGTCTTAGACACACTACTATCACTCAAATATTGATCGAGTAATATGATTTCTCAATGATACATGCATGTGCACCAGAGAGTTGAAGAAATCATTAAGCAATAAAGAAAAGGACAACAATAGAAATAAATGAGCAAAATAAATTAATTTTAAGCATTAAAATCAAAATGTGTAAGAATAAAATAAAAAATTGAACACAAGGGATAAATCAAGAAGCTATTAATCACTATAGAAAAAACAACGATAATAATAATAATAATAATAAAAAAGACTAGTCGCTGAACTTTGACTACAATCTTGGGTAAATATGTTGTAAAGATTGATTTTACCTTCCTAGAAAGAAAATATGTTTTTAGCATGGGCCGAGATATTTAGATATAGATAGTCTTCCTTCATAAAAAAATTGTGTACTAATTTTTAAAATTTTGAACATAAATTTCTCAATATATACACTGATTTATTATATGAAATTACCACCATTAAATTCGTAATGAAAATATTACCTTATGGTGCATTTGGTTGATCTGGTTTCCTAGGACAGTTGGTAAATTTTCTCAAGTTGACTCAACTTTTCTATGTTTGTTAGGAGGGGAAATGTTTATGGTGGGGCCTAATATATAGTAGTTTCCCATCTCAAGGGGAAAACAGTTTTTCATAAGGAGGGTTGGGAAACTATTTCACAAGGGGAAGGGAACAATTTTTGTGTGTAACTTTAAAAACTATCCCCACAAGCCCTATTAAATAAATTAGTAAATAAGGGTTGACATTTGACATAAACTTTCTCAGGAAACATATAAATTTAATCAAACACTGTAAAAACTTTCCTATAAACTTTTTCATGATTTCAAATGTAAATCAAACATAATGAAATATTATTGCTCATAAAAATTTTCCCAGGTAAAATTTTCTTAGAAAAAACTTACTCGAGAAACATTTTTCTGAAAAATAGCCAAATGTACCATTAAAGTATAATATTATAACTATTAATAAATTATTATATGAAAAATCATCAATCAAAAGTTAACATTATAAACTGTGACAGTCAATTAAGAGATGGAAAAATATATATGAAACGGAAAGAGTATTTCAAGTTTGATTGTACAAGGGTGAGATGAGGTTGAATAGGCCCTATATTTTTTTATACGGTTGGTTGCGGTGCGGGGGCCTTAAAACTTACTGAACCTACAAAAGTCTGGGTGAGCTTCGTTCAAAAAGCTTAAGCTTGGGCTTAGGTTCAAGCTCAACTTAACTAAACGCTTTTTATGTTTTAATTAAAAATCATCTAAATTCAAAGCAAAAAGCAAATTCATATATACTCTATAAATTTACACAACTTAACTACTAAACCCTTTTTTTTTTTTGGTTATAAGGGTGTAAGAGAGTAAAACCTAAACATTGACACAGGAAGTTTCTGCAACCTAAACTAGAAAATTAAAAAAATATCAAATATATGCTTTCCTATTAATTTTTAAACATTTGAGCTCAACTCCCCTAAAACAATTACGTGGCCGCCTGAGTCAAATTTCGTAAGATTGATTTTGGTTTTGTTTATAGATGTTAATTAATTTTAAATATTTAAACTAATATAAATTTTATTTACATTCATAGAATATAGCCGACCTACTTCTTAGCCAAAATATTGAAACAAGCATAATTGAGTCGAGCCCTTGATATAGAGAAGGGTATGCGTAATTTCATAGCATAAATTTTTTAAAGGATACTTTTTGACAAAAAAAATAAATAAAACATTACACCGAACGCTAAATGTTAATTTTATTAAATTTTCGGAAAACTTTATTTGAGATGCTAGCTTACCAAACATTGATATTTGTCAAATTAAAATTTTAACTTGGTCAAACGTTGAGCGTTATTCCAAATATTACTTTTGAACACACTATTGAAAAATGTTTTCCTTCCGCCAAACCCAACAAGAATTGTTTTAGATTAAATTTAATCCATTAGGATTAAGGTGATACATACACTCAATTGAACATGATCCATTCGAATTTCCTTTTACCATTATAATTTATTTTTGAGTTTGAACTTAACCCAATGTAACACATACAATTACTCCATGGATCACGTCAAGTTGAACTTGGCTAGATTGCCCATTGAATCGCCAAATTACGAAATAAATTTAATGCGGACACAATCAAATTGGCCTCGAACCTATTCATTCTTCCAAATATAATAAGAGTTATACAAATTAACAACGAAGAATGAAGGTGCAAATCAAAGAAATGAAAGCTAGCAACTTACATAAATATATAGAGAACTAATCCTTCTTGAATGGTTATATTTCATATTTATCGACTTACACAAAGGCTGATCGAAGCATGAACATAACTGATCGATCGTATCGTTGATGGAGATTCAGAGACGATAAAACAAGAAATCAGTCATGGTCGTCGATCAATAGCAACGGTAAACAGCAACAACCCGGCGTCGAGGAGGATCCCGTACACATGCATAGAAAAGCATAACTACGACGAATATTAAGACCAAAAATCCAGTGATATCGAGACCACCCTCGTCGTCAAAAGAAGAACAGCACATCTTGCCCATGGTGAACTGATTGATCCTACCAACAGCTTCTCTCTTTTTTGCTGTGCTTTGTGTTGAAGAACTCTGAGTAATTCACAATTTATTTTTCTCCTACTTTGTTTCATATTAAAGGCTGCCTAGACAAAATGTCCAAACTCAATGGTCGTTAGGCCTCAATTTTTTTATACAAAGGTGTCGTTTTCGTTGATTTTTTTATGGTTTTGTTAGGGAACTGGAACTAAATTAATGCAGCTTGTTTATGGGAGTTTTTGGACCAACCTAGAAGTCGTTGCACCTAAGCTATAATTGGGAGTCAGTGCTGAGCAAGTCTTTGAATACTTATTTGTTCATCTTTGTCCTATAATGTGAATATTTTTGGTGTAGTGGGACAATAATAACTAGTATATGGAGAGTTGCACTATATATGCATCCTTTTTTTATAAGTTGGAGGGTTGTACCTTACATATATGTAGCTAGGACCCTAGGACCTAACATTGATCAATGATCAAATGCCCTTCTTCAACACACAGCCCATCGTTGAAGAAAATTGTGTGTTTTGAACCCCCTTCTTTTATGCGGTGCAGTAGATTGTGGAGAGTTGTGGTGGATTGTGGAAAGTTGTGGTGAAAATAATAATAAATAAAGTGAAAGTTTTTTTATTTTATTTGAAAATTTTTCAATTTTAATAAAAGAAAATTGGAAAGTTGTGGTGAATTGTGGTGAAATACGGAAAGTCGCGGTGCGGTGCAGAACCGCAGACTAACCAACCGCATATTTATGCTGGGATATGAAAAGTTGTGGTGAATTATGGTGGAATATGGAAATTTATTGCCACAATAAGGGAAGAAAAAAAATTCCCATATCAATTTTGGGAATGGATTGCTACTCTATTATTATTGTGGAGGGATGGAAATTATCCCAAATTCAAATTCACTCCCAAATTTGTAGAAAAATGAAGGTTGGCACTAAACTTCTTGTTTTATTGATCATCAACCAAAACTATTTATACAAAAATCTGACCGCAGTCCTTGATCAACTAGGAAACAAAAAGAATTTTTTTCCTAATACAATTAGGTAGTAAAGAGACCTATCACAACTCAATCTCCTATTCTAAATACAAATATACAATTCTATAACATAATACTAATCACATTAGTTGTTAACACTCCCCCTCAAGTTGGAGCATGGAGATTGAAAATGCCCAACTTGGTCTTCAAAAACTGAAAGTGGTCTCGACCAAGGGCTTTAGTCAACATATCGGCAGGTTGTTGCTTTGTGGAGATCTTCTGCAATTCTAGAATTCCCGCCTCAAGCTTTTCCCGAACAAAATGACAATCAAGTTCAATGTGTTTAGTGCGTTCATGGAAAACGGGGTTATGAGCGATGTGAAGAACAGCCTGATTGTCACAAAACAGGTGCATTGGTTTATTGAGAAATATTCCCAAAGCAGCAAGGAATGCTTTGAGCCATGTAAGTTCACTTGCAGCATTTGCCAAGGACCAATACTCCACTTCTGCTGATGACCTTGACACTGTAGTTTACTTCTTAGTTTTCCAAGAGATAGGAGATTTACCAAGCATTATAAAATATCCGGTGAGAGATTTTCGGGTCAAAGGATATGCTCCCCAATCAGAGTCACAATACCCTATTAGCTGTAAAAAGGATTCTCTTTGCAGTAAGAGGCCTTGACCTGCAATACCTTTAATATATCGAACTACTCTTCGAGCGGCTTCCATGTGTTCCTCTTTGGGTGATTACATAAACTGGGAAAGTATATGTACTGCATATGTGAGATCTGGACGAGTTATTGTGAGGTAAATAAGGCGTCCTACTAACCGCCTATAAGAGGTAGGATATGTTAATTCTCTCCCTTGAGCCAAAGCTAATTTGTGATTTTGCTCCATAGGAAAAGTGGCTGGTTTCGCTCCTAATAATCCACATTCATCGATTATCTCCAAGGCATACTTTCGAGACATAAAAATAGGCCTTGAGTTCCCCTTGATACCTCAATTCCAAGAAAATATTTCAATGGTCCCAAATCTTTGATGCTAAAACAGGTCTCAAGGTAGTCCTTGAACTGCTGGCATGCTGAAGAATTATTAGCTGCAAGCACAATATCATCCACATACACTAGAAGTGCCATGAACACTTCTCCTCGTCTATAAGTGAATAAAGAATAATCAGCATATGACCTAACAAAACCATACTCACAAAGCTTAGATGACAGCATAGTAAACCACTGCCTTGGAGCTTGCCGCAACCCATACAAGGATTTCTTTAGCCTGCATACTTTGTTTTTGTTGGGAATAGTGTAACCGGGTGGCAATTTCATATAAACTTCCTCATCCAAATCCCCATGGAGAAAAGCATTATTTACATCTAGTTGATGTAATTCCCATCCTTTTACAATAGCAACTGAAAGAAAGCATCGAACACTCGTCATCTTGGCCATAGGAGCAAAAGTTTCAGTGTAGTTGATACCTTCAACTTGATGATCTCCTCGAATTACCAGGCGTACTTTATACCGTTGGATGGTATCATCAGAATTGTATTTGACTCGATACACCCATTTACAACTAATGGGCTTCTTGTTCGGGGGCAAGTCAACGATTTCCCAAGTAGTATTCTTCTCAAGGGCTCTTATTTCTTCATTCATGGCTTCTCTCCACTCGCTACATTGTACAACTTCATGATAAAATCTGGGTTCATCCACCCTCATGATAGCAACTAAAAAATTTTGGTGGGAATGAGAAAATCTAACACATGTCACATAATTTTGCAAAGGATAACACGTACCTGAAGATTCCGCTCGTTCGGAGTTTGCAGTAGAGATGGGGTTTTTGATATGGGCACCATAGCACATATAGTCATTAAGCTTGGCAGGAGGTCTTTGGACCCGTTGAGATCTCCCGGTGTGCTGCTGTTCGGGGCTTGTGCGTTGGACTATGTATTGCTCAATGTCACCGACCTCTGGGTTAGAGTGTAACGACCCGCCCTAAACCCGTATTAATTAAGGCCTTAATCCCAGTGATTAACAAAATTACGCTGTTCAAAATTTTCTTTCTTTTACGCTAATATGGTTATTACTGTTATTATTATTATTTATTTTTATGCGCGACAGATCTCGAGCAAGGCGATGGTTAAACGGGTTGATTTTATGTTATCTCGAATTTAAAGTTATAAATATTATTACGAGTTTATGAATACTTTTACGATAAGTTATATAATTTATTTTATCGTTCTCAATTTTACGTTTGTAACCAAAGAAGGTTATATTAATTTTAATTTCCGTTTCAATTACGATTTATGTTACCCAACCTTCCTAAACATATTTTATCGCCCAATTTATTTTATTAGTGTTATCCTACCAATTTATTTTATGTGGTTTAATACTAGTTAATTTTACCCAATTTATTTCCAAGTAATCATATTTAATCATATACTAAATTATTTTACCAAGTTTATGTTCATTAATTTTATTTAGTCAATACCAATTATTTTACCTAGCTAGTTTATATTACTAATTGTCTAAGTTAAATTCCCATCTAGAGAGCTAATTATTTAAGATAAGTTTTTCTTACATATATACTAGGGGGTTTATTCTTGCTTTTCATTTTTAGACTTTTGTCTCAATAACACCACACTCTTCACTCCTCTCTTCTTCCCTCTTCTCCAGCCAGCCACGCCCCCCTCTGCTCCGGCCAATTTCCGTGACGACCAAAGTGTGGCCGTGCTCCCTTCCATCTCCCCTCTTGTTTTTCTCCTTCAATTTCTTCTCCAAGTGGTACAATTCTCAAACCCTAACTCTAATCTTTACGTTCTAATTTGAAATTTCATTTCTAATTTGGGTTTTCTTGATGTTTTTCATCTCCTTTATGATTTCTAAGCATGAATTTATGTTGTGGTTAAGTTAGGTTAATTAGGGTTTAAGTTTTGGGTTGAATGCATGTAAATTTTGGGTGTTCTTGAAGAGTTCTTGATAGATTTATGGTGGATGATGATTCTATCTTGTGCATGTGAGTTTGTTGAAGGAATATTGAATTTTGGGACTGATTATAAGTATTGGTTATGTTAATTATGTGATTTTGTGCTTAAATGATATGAATTGGTGAGAATTTGGGGAAGGAGTGCTAGTACAAGCATTGTTTCAAGTAGCATGATTTAATCCATGGTTGTATGTGAGATTTATGATGTTATTTGAGTAAGTTTTGAATGTTCATTTCTGGAAATATGATGAATGTTAGCTAATTTGAAGTTTGGTTGTGAATTGGTATGATTTAGAAGCTTAAACAAACATTAGAAGTGGGATTAAGGGCATTAAAGTTTCTGTTTGGGAATCTGATTTTTACAGAGGATGAAAAATGTGAATTTTGCTCGGATTTTTATTGGAAATGATAGCCCAAGTGATTATCTAACTCTAGCCTTTGGAATTTCGAGAATCTGATATGTGTAGCCCGAGATACGAGCAAAACCGTGAAAGGGTGCAATTATATACGTTTTCTGAGTCAGTAACTTCTTGCTAAGTTTTCGTCCATTTGGAGACTTTATTGGCTTTAGTGATAAACATAAAAGTTTTAGGTCGTTCTTCAAACTTTCCGGAAACATAAAGTTTGCATCCATACGATATTGGGTGAGTGAGATATGAGGCTAAGAAGGAGGGCTGTCAGCAAAGTCGCTGCCCAGAATTTTAATAGTTAATTCTAACTTTAAGGTTGCTTTTTGATCTCCTAGGAGGCTTTAATGAGATGTCGACCTTTGTGTCATTGTTAAGATGGTTTGAGTAGGTTTTCAAAGTTGATTTAAGTTATTTTAGTGTTTGGGATTACCTCCTAAAGGTTTATGGAAATACTACCAAACCATGGGGTAAAGTGATGAGGTTTTGAGTTCGTTTAAGTGGTGTTGATGGCTAAGTGGTACCTTGACTTCCTAATAAGTTTATGGGTTTCCTCGATGTCTAAATAGTCCAAGGAACATTCCTTCTATGTTTTCAAATCACCGGTCATCGGTTCGTAAACGTTCCAAAATTCATAATCATGTCCTTATCTAATTTCCGTCGCTTGGCAACGTTTCTTTCATGTCTTCGATGACCGAACATCTTCTCTTCTTAAGCCTTCAAGGACTCCAATTCTATGCTCTTCTAAGCTGGTTATTAAGGATGCTTTTTACATCATAAGCCTCTTTGATCCTATTCAAGTTTCACCATAAGTTTCGCTTTAAATTTCCAAGCCGCATGATTAATTCCAAGTGCTCTGCTTCTGTCCGGGCCTTTTTCCGAGCCCTTCCTTTCATTTTTAGCCTTCGGGCCAGTTGACAAAGTTGTAGGGCGTGATTTTCCCTTTCTGAAAAGTACTCGTTTGCAAAAATCCAAGTTTCCTAGCTCAAGTTATCATCAAATCATAGATTTATCCAAAAACTGAAATTTCTATTTTCTCATCCCTTTTAAGTTATCAAGTTTTAATTACTTTAATCCCAGCTTGTAAATTTCAAGGACTTTATTAAAGTTCTCAATTTTCTTATGCTCTTATTATAGTTTCCAAGTCGCCCAAACCGTCCCAAGCTCGAGGCACATCGCTAGATCTTTCTACTACCCAAGGTATGCGAATTGTCCAACTTTTCGCTCCTTATTATCATTTAATGTTTTCATAGTTATTTTAAGTTGTGCTTTAATGTTTATGTTACGGTTTTAAAAGGTCCCATTTTATGTTTTCTTTGTGCTAGTTACTTATAGGTGCTAGCTCTCTTTTTATGTATGATACTCCTGATCAGAGTGTTCAGACTGCCGATGTCATCGCTTTCGATCACCCAATCCAAACATCGATCGGTTTGGGCATGCGCGTGTGTGAGATGCATTGCATCGATCGTAAGGGACCAAATACTATGTTTTAGTACCTATCTTACCTTTCATGTACTTTACCTTTTATGTTGATGAATCAAGTTATTTTATTCTTGTTTATCCCTTTCCCCGTTTTCAAAATGAATTTAAATGCCGGCACTAAAACCGTTTTCGAACGGTTTGACGTGTTGGAGGTTTACGTACTGAGTGTTTCCCCACTCATTTTTGCGTATGTTTTAATGTTTTGTTTTAGGCGGTCCGAGCTCGCAAGTTAAAGGCAAGGATAAGCAAAAGTAGGAGTTTTCCCGACCAAGGTAGTCATGAACGTCGTTGTTGGCCGACTCCGGTGGTCTTTATGGTTTCGAAGGCCGTTTTATATATGGAAAGGGTTTTTGTATATATCTTTGATGGTTGTATAAAGTCTAATTCCCATGTTTTGATGGTTCCTAAGTATGGAGTGTTGTATTTCAAAGTTTGGTGATTATTTTGTATGGGGTTAAGTATATTTTATTTTTGGGTTATGTTTGGTGTTTGTGTTTGCCTTGTCCCGAGTGGGGACGGCGGTAATACCTCAACCCTGGTGTTCCACTGCGCTAATCACAGGTTTAATTGATGGTTTAAGTTAATCTTGTGGTTAAGGGTTTTGGGGTGTTACATGGAGGCAGCTTGTGAACTATGCTCAGGAGCTGCTGTGTCAGTGAGACTTTGCTGATCATTGTCCCCCTGTGTGAAGATTGTACTTCTGTTCTTCCTGGACTCCCCCTGTCACATATATATTCTGTGTCCACCATCTCTTGTGGACTGTAGAGGGATTTGGGTGGTATTGGTCCATGGGTTTTCTCTTGTGCTTCAAGCTTAAAAGGGAAAATTTCTTCACAAAATTGTACATCCCGACTAACCAAATATTCTTAGGCTTCCAAATCATATAATTTCCAACCCTTTTTACCGAAAGGGTAACCGACAAAGATACATTCTCTACTCCTGGAAGCAAATTTGTCATGACTTTTGCATCTAGCATAACACAAGCAGCCAAAAACTCTTATTTCATCATAGATGGGTTTCTTGCCAAATAACAACTCATAGGGGGTTTTCCCTTTTAACAGTTTGCTCGGGGTTCGATTTATTAAATAAGCTGTTGTCATCACACATTCCCCCAAAACTCCAAAGGTAAATTTGCTTGAAAACGTAGTGCCCGAGCAACATTCAAAAGATGTCGATGTTTTCTCTGCACCCGACCATTTTGTTGGGGTGTATCAACACAACTTGTGTGATGGATTATCCCTAGCTGCTCAAAAAAATCTCTGACTTGTCCAGACTTGAATTCTAACCCATTGTCACTCCTTATAATTTTTACGGTCTTATCAAATTGAGTCTTAACCATGGCAACAAAACTTCTCAAGCATTTTTCAGTTTCACTTTTATTCTTTATGAGATACACCCACACATTCCTACTAAAATCATCGACAATAGTAACAAAATAATGCGCGCCACTGGAAGAAGGAACTTGATAAGGTCCCCAAATATCACAGTGAATCACTTCAAAAAGTTGTTGTGCATTATTATTACTCAACACAAAAGAGCTTCTAGTTTGTTTTGCTCTAAAACACATCTCACACACTGCATCATTGTGTACATTCCTATTGAATAAATTCAGAGATTTTAGGAGTAAAGATATGACTTCTCCCGAAGGGTGACCTAACCGTTGATGCCAAAGTTGATCTGTCTTCACTGCATGAAGTTGTGCATTCTGCTTGACTGCCCCTTTGAAGAAGTAAACCCCATCTAGCTGCTCACCCGTACCAATCGGAATCCTCAAAGTGCGGTCCTGCAAAATACAAGAAGTTTCATCAAACGTGACTGTGCAATTCAGATCTTTACAAGCTCGGGAAACTGAGATGAGATTACAACTCAAAGTAGGCACATATAAAGTGTGATTGAGTTTCAACGTTTCATCCAACAAATACGTCCCTTGCTTCGTAGCCGTGGTTCTTGTTCCGTTGGGGAGGTCTATAGCTATGGGAGGAATACTTTGTACATTCTCCAACAAGCCTAATTCGCTACTCATATGTGTAGAGGCGCCACTATCAATTAACCAGGGGGGTTTGAGGTTACCTGTCAGTTTTTCAGTGTTCTTTGAGTCCTCAATTAAACTCAGAATGCGCTGAACCTGATCTGATGTGAAGCCGGGTATGGTGACAACGAGGAGGGTTGCTGTTCTGTGCTGGAATAAGCTACTGCTGCTGCTGCACTTCCCGTTTTGTCACTGGTTGGTGTCGCGAATACTTGTCCAGTAACCCTGCTGTTGTTGCCACGTCCATATCCTCCGTTCCGGCCTCCTCGTCCTTCCCTGTGACCTCGTCCTCCACGGCTACACCCCCTTGTGCTCCATCCAGGTGGGTATCCTATAACGTCAAAACAATTAGTTTTATCATGGCCAAATTTGCCACAGTGAGTGCACGTGGGCCGCTCTTCATTGGGTGTTATGTTTGTTACTCCTCTTGTTGCTACGGCAAAAGCCGACGCTTCGACCTTCTCGTCTCTGTTCATCACGACCTTTTTATGATACTCTTCTTGCCTCACAATGTTAAATATTTTTTCAAGGCTTGGGAATGGCTCCATGGCCAATATTTGGCTTCTAATATTCGAGTATCTTTCATAACACAGACCCATCAAAAATTGATGGGTTCTCTCTTCTTCCATGAGTCGAGAAACTTGCCCGTTTATGTCGCACTTGCACTTCACACAAGACCACTTTGGAAGCTCTACATAGTTGGTTAACTCACTCCACATGCTGCGCAATTTTGCATAGAATTGGAGCACATCTATATTGCTATGTTTACAAGAAGCAATGTTGTCTTTGAGTTGATACACCTTGGGCATGCTTGGAGTTGAATATCGCTTTTCCAGATCGTCCCATAGTTCTTTGGCGATTTCGGTGTACGGCAAGGTCGAATGAAGCTTCAGGTCGATCGAGTTCTGAATCCATGAGCAGAGCATGGAATTGACCCTGTCCATGCATCTAATTCTTCCCCTTCCTCTGTGGGTTTTATTAATCTTCCATCTACAAACTTTAACTTATTTTTGGCTTTTAAAGCAGTTCGTACTGCTTGTCTCCATGTCTCGAAATTGTCTCCGTCGAAGAAAATCGGAGTAATCGAGGTCCCGGTCCTTCCGAAGGGTGAAGATAATAAGGTGAATCAATGGTGATCATGAATGGAGTTTGTTTTGGCTGAGGTTTCTCTCCTTCTTCTGGTCTTTCAATATTACTCATGATCACAAATTGTCGCTCTGATACCATGTAGAAAAATTAAGGTTGACACTCAACTTCTTGTTTTATTGATCATCAACCAAAACTATTTATATAAAAATCTGGCCGCAGTCCTTGATCAACTAGGAAACAAAAAGAATTCTTTTCCTAATAAAATTAGGTACTAAAGAGACCTATCACAACTCAATCTCCTATTCTAAATACAATTCTATAACAGAATACTAATCGCATTAGTTGTTAACAAAATTTGAGCATAAATATGTGAAAAAAGGAAGAAGTTTGGACCTCAGTGGCTCAACTTGTGCTGGATTTTATGCTTGTCATATGTCAAATGAAGACTGAAGAGAGAAGTTAATTTATACATGCAAAAGGCACCAAATCTGAATTCTATCGCGCATATTGCACAAATTATTCATGGAAACTATTTTTTTTTATCCAAATAAACTATTTGATATTCAACTTAATTCATATTTTTACATAAAAAAAAACTTAATTTATATTTAATCAAATTTAATTATTAAAATTAAGATTAATTTTTCTCTATGTATGTATAAGTTATATTGTAACTGTCAAAATTATTCTTTATTTTTAGGGAAATTGAAATTAAATAAACCAGTCTATAGGTGTCCTTTGATCTAACTAACCAACCTTTAACTTTTGTTTTCTACGAACTAAGCTTAACACCTTATTTTTTCCAACGAATCACCACCGAGACGTCCAACTCGTCAGAGGTATGATGTGGCGGTTGTGATAACTTATGTGGAGGTTGTTAAGTAAAAAACAAAAAGGAAAAAGACTTAAGGCCCTGTTCGGCAAAAAGAGCGGATTAAGTAGCGGATAACTGTTAAGGTAGCGGATAGCTGATGTATATTAGCGGATAACTGATAGCTATGAAAATAGTTGTCCGTAAAGAACGTGTTCGGTAAAATCAGAGGTTGGAGTAGCTGATGAATATGAAATGACCAAAAAAGACATATCTATTATTATTATTATTATTATTATTATTATTATTATTATTATTATTATTTTACAGTCGTCGTTGTTGTTATTATTATTCTACCATCATCATCATCATCATTATTATTTTTATTACTAATTACTTTCTTCACCACAAAAAATTGTCCATGTTAATGAGATAGAAAATTTTAAATTTTGACCAGTAATTTGTCAAATTAAATATTTAACTATTAGAAAAAACTAGAATTGTTAGATACGTAATCGAAATTGCTTTTACTTCAACATAAATTTACAAATCTTGGTAATTTAAAGCGTGAAAAATTATTGATCAAAGTGTTACATCGAACACCGTCAAAATAATATGAGTCAATTTTTTTGGATGGAGAAAGTATTATTATTATTATTATTATTATTATTATTATTATTATAAATAATAATAATAATAATAATAATAATAATAATAATAATAATAATCTTATAGTGAGATAAACTTGGCTTTGTAGTGAGATACACTTGGCTTATAGTGAGATATGTTGAACAAGTATTGTCAAAGAATTATCTACAAACGATGGGTATATATGGTATTCAATCATCCAAAGATTCAAAACGCTACCGGTATACTCTAAACGTTAGTATGAGTAACGTTTGCGAAATTAATCCAAAATGCGAGTTTAAGTGCTTTCCGCTAATTCTAAACGCTACCGTACTGAACATCTAAAAATTGATAAAATAGCGTTTTGACTGGTCTAAAACGCTAAAAGCTATTCTAAACGCTATTGCCGAACAGAGCCTTAGACATGTTTTTTTTTTCCCGTAGTCAGCCTTTGTCATTTTTAAAATTTTCTACCTCACTCCCCCCCTCCCCTCTCTCAGGCCGATCCATCGTTCCCCCCTCCCCCAACCTCTCTTCTCTCACACTCTAGCCCATTCTCACTACTAGCACCACCACCTCTGCCACCTTACCTCCGTTGCCCCCACCCTCGCCGCCACAACCTCCACCTCCACCTCCACCTCCATCAACACCTCACTTCACCTTCTCTCATTTTCTCTCTCACACTCCAACCCGTCCTCTATGCCATCGCTTTCGCTGCAACCACCACCTTTGCGGCCACAACTTCCACCACCATCGCCGCCACCACCTCCAGCCACACAACCTCCACATCCACCTCACCTCTTTGTCTCTCTCTCTCTCTCTCTCTCTCTCTCTCTCTCTCTCTCCCCCCCCCCTAAGCCGACCCCCTTCCCCCAACCTCTCTCTCTCATCTTTCACGTTAAAATAGGGGAGGTAGAGGAGGAGTGGTCTAACCTCTGTTTGAGGGGAGGCAAAGACTGGCCGCTATGACCGTCACCAATGGTCCTTCTACCGTTGTAAACACAAATTTCGAGCCTGAAATAAATAAAGACAAGAAATATGAGAAACAAATTAATTTTTATTGATATTTGAATGTAAGCGGGTACAATCTCTGTATTAAATACAATAAAATAGTCCTCTGATTCAATCTCCTGAAATTTGGGTGAGCCGAGGGCGCGGACGCTTGATCTCGATCTCAAATGCAGGTCTAATTGAAGAACTCTTGTAGCAGTTCTTGAGCTGAAGGTTTTGAACGTTGATCCTTGCTTGATAGTTGAAGATCTTGAACAGTAGTTCTTCAGGTTCTTGGATGCGAGGGCTTGAGTGATTGGTCTCGATCGACGAACCAAACGAAGAAGATGACTGCAGTCTTTGATGTGAAGAACAGAAGCTGTCGAACTAGCAGACGTTGGTCCTTGGCACTTGGTAGCTGGAGGTCGCTTGTAGTTCGATCTTCTGAAGGCTTTGCAGGTCTTGGTGAAGAACTCTGAAGCAGTTCTTGATCTTGACGCGGTAGAGGCTTGGAGACTCGATCTTGAGCTTTTGCAGACTTTGATCCTTGGCGCTTGGTAGCTGGAGACTGCTGGCAGTTTGATCTTCTGAAGCCTCTGGAGTGCAGAATGCCGAATGCCGCCGGGGTAGCCTGCAGTGTGTGTTGAAAATGAGGGAGAGGACCCATATTTATAGGTTCTGAAGGCCTAGGGTTGCCTAGGGTTTGAGTCGGGCTTTGGGCTTGGGCCCAAATTAATTAATTATCCCTTTATTTGAAATAAAGAAATAATTATTATTTTCTGCATCATAATTGACACGTGTCGCGACGCTATTGGCCATGATATATTTCCATTTAAAATTTAATTAAATAGATCGCCGTAATTAATTAACACGTGGCAGCTAAATAAATTTAAATTATTTTCCCCGTGTCATTTTCTGATTTGCCGACAAATTTTTGCCTTCTACAAATGCCCCCTTCGAGAGTCAGCCGCGGACACGAATTTGAGGTGTTTGAAGCGGTTGAGTCTCGAACATAATTTGCAAGATTTGCTAGGCAGACTGATATGTCTAAAATGTTTTCTGGGCCGCATGGAATGACATAATTTTCCTTTCCAAACCAAAGTTGTAATCGCATTTGGGCCTCTTAGTTGAGCCTGATTAATTAACAACCCAATTGTTATATGCTTGTGTACGTCTTCTTGTTCCCCTTTTTTTTTCTCATTATCTATGTGGATAGAATTTTAACAAGAATTAACCATATAAAATTCTTAATATCACAATTAGAATTGGAGTAGGATAACAATTGGAGTTGGGGTTGAACTAAGAGTTAGAGTTGGAATTGGAATTGGAGTTTAGAGTCAGGGTCGAAGACTTGCTGATGAACTACTATAAATTAGCCCGATCCGCTCAATTCACCACCATCGAGCTTGATCGCTTGTTGCTTTGTTAAGTTGTATCGAACCACAATCTGACTCGAGCTTCTTAGTTTACAACTTTGCAAGAACAGGGGAGATTGTTCTCGATATACTTCTTTTTCAGCAGCAAGTCTCGACTTTTCATCGGCTAACGAATTCTAGCAGGTATTCTTTCTCATCTTTCATGGTTGCACCTCTTTTCCATTCTCTTGGCCTAATTTGTTTGAGTTTCTTTAGCATAGGACTGCTCTTGCGATGCCGGACGGGTAGGAACCTCCTTAACCTCGGCAACCAACGACACCACTTTCTTTCGAAAGCTCTGTTTCCTCTCACTCAAATCCTTCAACAATGGATCAATCTCCTTCTCATATGAGAAGTGTGATGGAAATGAAGACATGAGCCTTTTAGGGACCAACATGAACCTTTCAGGGACCAATTATACTGTGAATGAGTCTGATAATGCAACTTCATATCAATGTTCGCTCAAAATCGAATCACTGTGAATTTCGAACTTCCAGCCGATGGATTAGGCCTTGATACAATCAGGAAAAAAAAACCTACCACCATTGATAACATGTTCACGCAACTCCGAATCCCTAATCGAACGCCATAGATGACACTGTAGAGAGAGAGACAGTAGACAGTCCATTTTCTTCTTTGTCTCTTCACGTGTCGTTTTTGGGCTTGGATATTTCATCAATTAAAACAATGCTCCCACCGCCATTCTATTTCTTGTCCTGCGTGATATCAATTTTTCACCCCTTTTTATTTGATTTAATGGTGGGCCCCATCTAAAGATAAAGTATAACATCTTTGTGAGTGTTGAATACTCCCTGATGTTGCACTTACTTTCGTGTTTTGGCCCCTTTTTGTTTCTTTATATATATATATATATATATATATATATATATATATATATATATATATATATATATATATATATATATATATATTAACACTTTTCCTTTTGTCATCTTTTTTGTCGCAGGAAGCTGAGATTAATTGTCATCGTGTGCTTCAAGTTGTCCTTCGTCATCGTCACAGTCTTGTTTACTCCTCAGCGTGCTGACGTAGAATAGTCTTAGACTATTCTCTTCAGGACTGTCTGAGTCGACAGTGTCGCCATCGCGTTTATTCCTCAGGGACGTTCTAATGTATTAGACATCTTTGAGGTGTCTCTTTTCAGAAATGACCTGGGTCGACAGAGCTGTCATCGTGTTTACTCCTCAGGGATGTTCTGATGTATTAGACATCTTTGAGGTGTCTCTTTTCAGAACTGAACTGGGTCGACAAAGCCATCGTCTCGCTGCAAGTGAATCACTCCTCAGCGTACTGACGCAGAGTAATCATAGACTACTCTCTTCAGGACTGTCTGGGTCGACTAGGTCATGATCTCGCCACAAGTGGATTACTCCTTTGGCTGCTGGCGTAGAGTTGTTTTAAACAACTCTCTCAAAAACGACAGTACAGTCAGGGTCGACTAAGTCATCGCTTTGCTTTAGATGGACTACTCCCTTGGCTGCTGGCGTAGAGTTGTCCTGAACAACTCTTTCAAAAAAAATGACAGTACAGTCAGGGTCGACTGGATCATCGCTTCGCTTTAGGTGGATTACTCCCTTGGTCAGCGACGAGTTATCACGAACAACTCTCTCAAAACGGCGATCTGATCGGTCGATCGATCATCGCTTCATCGGATCACTCCTCAGCGTACTGACGTAGAGTAGTCCTAAACTACTCTCTTTAGGACTGTCTGGGCCGACAGTATCGTCATCTTTGCTTTCGTGGACTACTCCTCAGGGACGTTTTGATGTATTAGACATCTTTGAGGTGTCTCTTTTCAGAACTGACCTGGGTCGACAGAGTCGTTATCATGTTTACTCATCGGGGACGGTCTCATGTATTAGACATCTTCGAGGTGTCTCTTTTCAGAACCGACCTGGGTCAACGGCGTCGTCATCTCTGCTTTCGTGGGCTACTCCTCAGCGTACTGACGTAGAGTGGTCCTCGACTACTCTCTTCAGAACTGTCTGAGTCGACTGCATCGTCATCTCCGCTTTCGTGGGTACTCCTCAGGGATGTTCTGATGTATTAGACATCTTTGAGGTGTCTCTTTTCAGAACAGACCTGGGTCGACAGAGTCGTCATCGTGTTTACTCCTCGGGGACGGTCTGATGTAGTAGACATCTTCGAGGTGTCTCTTTTCAGAACTGACCTGGGTCGACGGCGTCGTCATCTCCGCTTTCGTGGGCTACTCCTCAGCGTACTGACGTAGAGTGGTCCTCGACTACTCTCTTCAGAACTGTCTGAGTCGACTGCATCGTCATCTCCGCTTTCGTGGGCTACTCCTCAGCGTACTGACGTAGAGTGGTCATAGACTTACTCTCTTTGGGACATTGTTTGGCCTCATGTAGAATACTCCTCAACTTACTGGCGTAAAGTTGTCATAGATAACTCTCTCAAAGACGTCAGTACGGTTTGAGTCGACGGAGTCAGCGCCTGGCTTACTACTCATGGACTTTCTGCCGTCTACAGGTTATGAAGACAGGACTTGAATTCTCTATCGAATCATGATGAGCCACCAGACTTTCTTATGAAAATCCATGACAAGTCAGCTAAACATTTTCTTGGGTGTGAGCGTCATGGAAGGATACGAGGACATTGCGCACTAACTTGCCCCCAGTATTGACCTGAACAAGACATCGATATCGCCAGCTTGAAAGAGTCTACCACTTAGCCAAAGGAGTGCCCTGATGATTTGAAGGACGATGACGTCGTCTTGGAGCGGAATTCAACCAACACGACTAGGATGCCCCCACGTTGCATGCTTGAAGGAAGTTGTCAACCGTCCTGAGCATTTCGTTGATAATGTTGACTTGAAGCATACCAGTGACATGAAGATCTTAGCAAGCTAGGGTGTGACTTGAAAACCTACAATCATAATGACTTGGAAGTCGGTCTATTTCTTGTATTCTTGTCTTGAGAGTCTTCATTGTGATGACGTAAAAGTCTTTAAAATTTGATTTTGACGTCTTGGTAGTCTGGAATTTGGTTGACTTGGAAGTCTTCAATTTTTTATGACTTGGAAGTCGGTAGGTTTGATGACTTAAGAGTCTTGAAGTTTGTTGACTTGAAAGTCTTTGGATTTGCTGACTTGGGAGTCGTATGCATTGTTGACATGGAAATCTCGAATATTAACTTGGGAGTCCTGATTTTTTTCCTTGACTTGTTAGTCTTAACATTTTGTTGATTTGAATTTGGTTGAGTTGTAAGTCTTTCATTTTATCGACTTGGGAGTCAAGAAACTTGTTGATGCGTGATTTGACTGACTTGGAAGTCTTTGTCTTGTTGTTGACTTGACAATCAAGGAACCTGGTGACTTAAGAGTCTTGAAATTTATTGATTTGAAAGTCTTGAATTTTTGCTGACTTAGAAGTCTTTAATTTTTGTTGACTTGGAAGTCGGTGAATTTGGTAACTTCAGAGTCTTGAAATTTGTTGACTTGAAAGTCTTTTATTTGATTGACTTGGGAGTCATTGACTTGAAAGTCTTCAATTTCGACTTGGGAGTCTTTAACTTTGATGACTTGAAAGTCTTGAACTTTGACTTGTGAGTCTTGAAGTTTGTTGACTTGTAAGTTCTTAAAGTTTGATGACTTGAAAGTCTTGGAGTTTGTCGACCAGGAAAGTATTCAAAATTTGGTGACCTGCGATGGATTTTTTTCTTGGGTATGACTGTATCTGGGTTTAGACCCAAACTGCCTACGTACCTTAAGGGATAGGATATCCATAAGGATCAAGCCAAATGTAGTTCAAATTTAAAAGAGAAATGGATATTTTATTTATTAATTTAGCCGTACACAGTTTATACTCTTGTGGGTCAGGAGTATTACAATGATGAAAATGAAAGGAACTGAAACTGAAATCTTTTTTTTTTTTTTTGGTGAACAGTTTAGGCTCTTGTTCAGGAGCTACATCTTCACTGTCCTAGATTTTGACTTGGGAAGAAGAACATGTCTCCTCTTGCTCAAGTTCTTCGTCGTCATTGTTTTTGCTTTGATGACCGGTGAAAATCACAGTGCATCTCTTCACTCTCAAGGATCCTTCAGTCTTGACCTCCAATGTTGAACAACGCTTCATGCGAGATGGGATGGAGCTTTGAACTTCGTTGATGACCCCAAGGCGGCTGAATGCGGAGCTCTGTTCCTAGCGGGGGTGTTGAGCTTGACACATCTTCAGCTTGTTTGATCCTTGATAATACAGAAGACTTTGGTCTTGAACCATCCTTGATCCTGCGGAAGACCGAGGCTTTGCGCTCTCCTGGAAACCTTATTCGCTCAAAGGCAGATGCTTGTTTGCGGGAAGCTGGTTGTCCCAACCTATCAAACACGGAGAGCTTTGACTTAGGCTGATACTCCATTCCTTCATTATCATCTTCTTTGATCTCGAAGCAGGAGACCATGTTCACAACTGCAACATTATTATCTTCTCCAAAGAAGTACTTCGGAAAGTATTCCTCCAATGTGACAGGAACACGAGGGTCTCGCTTGAGCAACTTAGCTGAACAACCGACTTCTTGTTTCTCGATGACTTTAAGCCTTTTCTTCTCAGCTGAAGGTTGAGGATTTCTCCTTCTCCATTGCTTCCTTCGAGGTGGTTGTGTTTGGACTTCCCTTTGCCCCCTAGTCTTTTTTCGAGCCACCGAGCTCCACCGTTCGTCTTCACTAAAAGCTTCTGGTACTTGCTCATGTTCATCTTGAGGGGCTTGAATTGGTACAGAAAGCAGAACTGGTTTTTGACATCCAAATTGAATCATCAAGAATTCATTTCTCTTGGCTGGAATCGGTTGTGCTGAAACATAATTGGCTTCGACGTTGTCATCCAAGTCCAATATTATTTTCCCCTCCTCAGCTAGCTTCATGATCCGCTCCTTAAGTGTGACACACTTCTCAAGAGGGTGACTGAGTACCCTATGATAGCGACAATATCTTGGGTCTTTGGTTCTTCCCGCTTCTTCCGGCCTCTTTGGTTGTGGAAGTTCGATAACTCCCATCTCTAACAAGTTGTCGAGCATTCCTGACAGATCGGAGTTTGGAAATGGGTACTTCTTTTCTTGAAGCTCCTTCAGTGTAGGGCGCTTTCTTTCAGCATCTTTCGAAGAAGTGGCTTTCTCCCTTTTGGGTTTAGGTTTAGCAGAGATTCGCACTGGTTCGCTTGTTGAAATAGCCATTGACTCTTCTTTTGAAGTCTTTGGCCACTTGCCGTTATTTTTATACCTATCGTCGTTCCTTGCATCATATGAAGATGAAGACCTTCCCCGTCGACTTGCTATGGTGATCTCCATATCATGTGCCTTAGTTGCCAACTCCTGAAAGGTTTTCGGCTTGACCATCTTGAGGATGTAGAGCAAATCCCAGTGCATACCTTGAGCGCACATCGGCAAATGAAGCTTGGTGGCGATCCTTGCATTCAAGACTAAGAGCCCTCCAACGATGGATATAGTCAAGTACTGGCTCGCCCTCCCACTGCTTGGTGTTTGTCAACTCTGTCATGCTGACGACCCGTTGAGCGCAGTAGAACCTGTTGAGAAACTCTTGCTCCATTTGTTCCCAACTGTTGATAGATTCAGGTGCTAACTCCGTATACCAGTCAAACGCGATTCCTCTCAAAGAGCGAACGAACTGCTTGACTAGTCGATCTCCTTCTGTGCCGGCGTTGCTACATGTTTCGATGAAGTGTGCGATGTGCTGCTTAGGATTACCCTTCCCATCAAATTGATTGAACTTTGGGGGTTGATATCCTTGCGGCATTCGAAGGGAGTCGATCCTCTTTGTGTATGGCTTTGTGTAAAAGTGGGTCTTGCTTGATCCCTCTCCGAGTTGAGCTCGCACTGCATTGGCCACCAAGTTTTGAATCTGCTCCACAGTCAGTGATTTTGAAGATGAGTTGCTCTTCTTGTCTTCCTCATCGCTATCACCTTTGGAAGACTCTTTGTCAGATTCCTCTTTGTCAGAATCTTCATCGGAGTCTTGATGCGGGCGCTTCTCTATTTTCTTCATCAGTTTTGCGATCTGCTCACTTTGTTCGCTGATCTTCTTGTCTTTCTCTTCACTTTCCATGGCGAGCTTGTTTAACATAGCTTCAAGTTCAGCTATCTTTGCTTCCATGTTAACAGCCATCGAAGGGTCGAATTTCACTTCTTGGAGAAAGATATGAGAGGCAGAGAGGTCCCACCGGGCGTGCCAAATTTGTAAACACAAATTTCGAGCCTGAAATAAATAAAGACAAGAAATATGAGAAACAAATTAATTTTTATTGATATTTGAATGTAAGCGGGTACAATCTCTGTATTAAATACAATAAAATAGTCCTCTGATTCAATCTCCTGAAATTTGGGTGAGCCGAGGGCGCGGACGCTTGATCTCGATCTCAAATGCAGGTCTAATTGAAGAACTCTTGTAGCAGTTCTTGAGCTGAAGGTTTTGAACGTTGATCCTTGCTTGATAGTTGAAGATCTTGAACAGTAGTTCTTCAGGTTCTTGGATGCGAGGGCTTGAGTGATTGGTCTCGATCAACGAACCAAACAAAGAAGATGACTGCAGTCTTTGATGTGAAGAACAGAAGCTGTCGAACTAGCAGACGTTGGTCCTTGGCACTTGGTAGCTGGAGGTCGCTTGTAGTTCGATCTTCTGAAGGCTTTGCAGGTCTTGGTGAAGAACTCTGAAGCAGTTCTTGATCTTGACGCGGTAGAGGCTTGGAGACTCGATCTTGAGCTTTTGCAGACTTTGATCCTTGGCGCTTGGTAGCTGGAGACTGCTGGCAGTTTGATCTTCTGAAGCCTCTGGAGTGCAGAATGCCGAATGCCGCCGGGGTAGCCTGCAGTGTGTGTTGAAAACGAGGGAGAGGACCCATATTTATAGGTTCTGAAGGCCTAGGGTTGCCTAGGGTTTGAGTCGGGCTTTGGGCTTGGGCCCAAATTAATTAATTATCCCTTTATTTGAAATAAAGAAATTATTATTATTTTCTGCATCATAATTGACACGTGTCGCGACGCTATTGGCCATGATATATTTCCATTTAAAATTTAATTA
This sequence comes from Portulaca oleracea, assembly GCA_029582165.1. Taxonomy (NCBI): domain Eukaryota; kingdom Viridiplantae; phylum Streptophyta; class Magnoliopsida; order Caryophyllales; family Portulacaceae; genus Portulaca; species Portulaca oleracea. Next base: position 11,700,037 of record CM055876.1, read on the forward strand.
AATAGATCGCCGTAATTAATTTAACACGTGGCAGCTAAATAAATTTAAATTATTTTCCACGTGTCATTTTCTGATTTGCCGACAAATTTTTGCCTTCTACAACCGTCTCCCAAACGCGCAACCACCAACGCCGCCAACAACACCACACTCCTCACCACCACCATCCCCAGACCCCTCCAAAACTATAGAAATTCAAATTCCGGCTCAAAATCCCTAATTGGCTTCGATTTTCCGAGGAACCTGGGGGGAGGCAACGGTGGCGCTAGCGGCGGCTTCTGGGGCCGAAGTGGTTGTGGTAGGGATTGGTGTTGGTGGTTGAGCCAAATCAATGAGAAGGGGAGGGATACTCAAGCAGTAGACAAGGAGTGGGGAGGCTGGCGATGGTGGCTTGCGGTGGTGGTCAGCAGTGGTCTCCGGAGGCGGCAGGGTCGTCAGGTGCTACTGCTCAGGTTGGGGCGGTGGTGTGAGAGTGGTGGTGTGAGGAATGAGGGAGAAGAGGTTGGGGATGGGGGGTTGGTGGTGAGAGAGAGAGACAGAGAGAGTGGTGAGGTGGTAATTAAAGAAATTGGAAAATGTTGAATAGGCAAAAAAACACAGGTCCAATCTTTTTTTCTTTTTTTTTTTGGGCTAAAACATCGTCCATGTCAGCTATCACCGACGCCACATCATACCTCCAACAAGTTGGACTTGGTGGTGGTTCGTTGGAAAGAATAAGGTGTTAAGCTCAGTTCGTCAAAAACAAAAGTTAAAGGTTGGTTCATTAGATCAAATGACATCTATAGATTGGTTTATTTAATTCCAATTTCCCATATTTTTATGCTAGTTATTATGATTAATGAGGATAAACTATATTAACTGAAAATTAAATTAATTACATTTTGTTACTTTTTTTATTAATTATATTCGTTAAATAGAAAATTCAAACACATAGAATAAAGTATATATTCAATTACGATTCATTAGAATTAATTAGAAATTTTAAATTAAATTAGAATAATTAAACTTAATTATTAAATTAAATTTGGGATGATAGCTAATTTTTAATTTAAGATATTTACCAATCAATTTATAATAGAAATTAAAATATAATATAAGTTAAAGATAAAGGTATTATGGTTATTGTGGAGGATTACTCGACATGAATTTAGTTACCCAAAGTTTGCCAAATGATTTTCTTCTGGCTGACACAGATAATCTGATAAGTCATTATCTCCGAAATATGTTCATAATGTACCAATGTGACACACCATCATATTATAGTATATTAAATTCTAAAAAATAATACAATATATAATTATTCAATATTCTTAAAGTAAAGTATATGATAATCCAACAATCCTTTCATAAAAACAAAGTAATTTAGTGCCTAAAAGAGCAACCTAAGAAATATAGGGGTGTTCATAAATACCCGTCCCGAAAAACCCGATTCGGAAACCCGCTACCCGGTCATTAATTTAGGGTACCCGCCCCGGAAAAATCAATTTTAATCGGGGCGGGTACCCACCTCGGAATATTTTCGGTTAATCGGTTCAGTTGCGGATCGACTCCTAGACGTACCCGAATTACCCGAATCACCCGAAATTAAATTTAACATTTAGGTCCAGATTTATTTTTCGCCTATCTTTTTCCAATCTCCAGTCCACTGTCCATGCCCAAATTTTAATCTGAAAAAAAACCCTAATTTATGTTAATATTGACGTTCAGTGCTCCAATTCAAAATCCTCCAAAAACTCAAAACGTATGGAAACTCAGTGCTAGTGGTCTTGCGGGCCCAGTTTCAGAACATTTTGAAACATTTTTTGCTACTGAAGTGTTAATTAATAATTACAAATTAAAAATAAAAGTTGGAAACTCATATGATCATAATTAATCGGGTTTTTTGGTTAACCGGTATCCGCCCCGAAACTTTTGGGTACCCGATTTTCGGGTACCCGAAAATTTCGGTTATGGTTTGAGGGTTTGGCCACCCCAAATTTTGGGGTACACGTCAACAAACCACTGAGTCACTACCATTTGACTCGGCGGCGTCCCACTAGAATACAATTTTAATTTTTTTGGACCACCAGAATACAAAATGAAAGTAGGGATTATTGTTATACAATTCGTAAAAGTAGAGATTATTAGAATCCAATTTTCCCGAAAAATTGAATTCTAATAATTTCTACTTTCACCAATTGTATACCTATAATCCCTACGTTCATTTTGGATTTTGATGGTAAAAAAAATAAATTGTAGTGTTACCAAATCTACCTCCACCTCCACTCTTTTTATTTTTTTTATTCCTACCCTATACTATTTTTGGTTTTTTCATTCCTACCTCCCAGAAAGGTAATGAAGTGTATTGACTAAAAGAATTTTTAAATTATTTTTTGGAGAATCTGAGTAATTATCATAATTTTTTTAAACGAATAAAAGTGAAAAAAATCGTAAAAAATGAAAAAAATTGGAGAAATGACGTAAATTCATTAAAAATCGTGGTAAAGTTTTATACTAAGTTTTGAATCAAATGCAACTCAAAATTTATGATATTCAGGGTATACTCGATCTCTGTGGTGTCCCACAATAATCTATTTTTTTTATCACCAGAATCCAAAATGAAAGTAGATATTATTGTTATACAATTATAGAAAGTATGGATTATTAGAAGGGATATTAGATGACAATATATCGACTTTTGGGGGTATTGGATTGTAATATACCGACTTTTACTATTGGACAACAATATCCCTGAACTTTATACTTAGGTGAGATTATTATACCAACAGTGACTATGGAGGTGGTGACTGGTTAGCCGGTCTCTATTTTGACGTGACAAGTGGAGAGAAAATAACCAACCCTTGCCCAGAAACCCCGTTAACCCCTCTCCTTTTCTCACTAACCTACGTTAAAAAAAATCGGCCCTAACACAATGACTAATGGGGTGGTGAACTGGTTTCGTACTGTCGTAACACACAACCAACCAATGTCTTGTAATGCGGATTAGTAAGAAAAACTAAGGGGTTAATGAGATTATTAGCTTGAGATAGTTTTTTTCCCTCGCCAACAACGTTAGTGCGTATAGAGACCGGTTCACCACCCCCTTAATTACTGTTGGTATAATAATGTCACCTAGGTATAAAGGTCAGTGATATTATTGTCCAATAGTAAAAGTTGGTATATTATCATCAAAAAACCATTATTAGAATCCAATTTTATTTTGTACAAATACTCACAATTCAAACAATCTTGATTATTTGCTTGATCGATTAGTTACAATAAAAATATTATTATGAGTTGGTGATTTCGTTATTGTTAATTGTTGATTTCTAATAATTAAATTTGTATTGAACAATTAATAAATTTACTAATTTTGCGATGAAATAGCAATCTATCAAAAGATGACTACTTGTCGATGACAACTTTAGGTTTAAGCTATGTATTTTTATTTTCAAAATTATTTCATTAAACTTTATGTTATTTGATATGTTAACATTTTAGAATTTGTTTCAATATAATTTGTCTTTTTTTATTCAATTTTATCTTGACATCCCTGTCTTTGAGTTTTGGCTTTGCCGCTGATTACCGCCATTCGTGGGTTTTTTTTTTCGAATTCTATAGGCTCCCACGTAAATTGTTTCTCTTTATTTTTAGTTTTCATTGTTTTGTTGTGAGTCGATTTTATAGATTTTTCACATATTTGTTGACATGGGAGCATCCCCAATTCCCAATTACGGAGTACGATCGATCAAGTAATCAAATACTGGCAATCACCTCTTGCAAGAGGTCCACCTCTTATCATTGCTTTGCATATATGATGACAGGTCCACCTTTTACCATTGCTTTGGGTTATATTCCTATAGCTACCCCAATAACATATTTTTGAAGTAAGTATGGAAGAGAGAGATTGTTAAAAAAAAAAAGGAAAAATAAAAAAAAGAGGCATACTTGGTATATTCAGGGATTCTTGAAGAGGGAGGAGAGATAAAAGGGTATTAGGAGGAGAGAGATAGAGAGAATTAAGAGAGAGAAAATGTTAAACAAAATAAATTTTGTTTTATCTTTTTCTTTTTTGTACTATTTTAATTATTATATACTACCTATTATTCACTCCATTCCACAACTCATTCTTCACCATTCACAATACACATTTTCTACTATCTATTAAAATAATATTAAACCTTTTGAAAAAAAAAATAAAAAACAATCAAATACTTGCTCGAAATTATACGGCGTCGTTGGGACTCTGTTGTCCTTCCCTCAACGATCTGCGGTATCCGCCTTCAACATTCGAAAGAAACGCAGCGAATAATCCGAAACGTATCCTGCTCCCAAATTTTCACACCTTGGTTAACAGAGAAATAGAGGAGCACTGCATTGATTCATTCAGTCCCACATTCCGCTAATTGATCAGCTCAATTTTCCGATCATCGGCTTAGAATCAGGTAATCCCAGATGAATTTGCGGTTTTATTCTGGTAATATTACCTTTTTCAATGCCCAAGTTATGCTCAAATGAGTTGACCTAATTCAGTCCTTAATTCCAGTCTCAATTCCCGATTTCCTCTTTAATTTTTTTTTCTAAAACCCTGAGTGGGATTAATCGCTGAACATGCTCAACTCGTTAGTGTTGGCTAGAATTTGAATTGGTGTATTGATGGAAATTCATAATCTTTTGTTTTGTCGATTAATTTTGATGGGCAGTTAGTAGATTGTCTAGATGGAGGATATCTTGGTGGCAGTACTTTCTATGCTGCTTGTGTTTTCGTTAGTGCCATTGTATCTGTGGAAACGTCGTCAAGATGCCAGAGCTGCTGATGTGCATAGAGAAGAACCTCAGGTCCCATAAATTAACCCCCCTCATCAAGTTTTAATCTTTATGTTCTGGGAATTTGTCTTGTTTGCTTGATTGTTGAGTTTGTTTTTCTTTGATTCTGTAATGTCATTGAAGTGTCTGATTTGGTGTAGTTTGTAAAAAAAAAATATATGCCAGGCTCCTCAGAGGGAACAAGTAGTTCGGGGTGGGGGTCGCCGTATGCGTAGGAGGCCAGCTGCGGGTGCTAGTACATCATCTGCTGCAGCTGCTGAAGGTTGGCAGTCTTATTTTGTCATGGTTGTGCGACATCATTTTTGATTCACAGTCTATGATAGTGGTATATTTGTTTTATGTTTGAGCACGTCGAAGTTGGTAGGTGGATGAATTTTGTGGATTGTTTTGTATAACTGTGTGGTTTTCCATCATACATTACAACACTGATATCTCTATACTTGAATTGCTACTGGAAGGCTAGAACTTCGGTTCAAATTTTTTTGTGGTTAAAGTGGAGTTGCTAAAAGTAAACTATTCGAGACTTGGTTGATGCATAATAGGTGTTGTAAAAGATTAATCTAAGCATACCCAGGGCTTCTTAGAGGAGTTATACAAGTACAGATTTATTATATGCGTGTTCCGTGTGAATGTCCTAATAAAATGTTCTCTCTAGGCTGTACATTAGATTTGCCTATTACAGTTGCCCTGTGAAGATGTTTGCTACAAGGTATTCAGTTGTAATTGTAGCCATGGCTTATTGATTTCACAAATGCAGATGTTGGTGATGAGAGTGATGATGAAGATGGTGGAGCTGAGTATGCTGGTAGAGGATCAAGGAAGAGGGATAAGAAACGGCAAGAAAGAGAAGCGCAAAGACAGGTACTTATAGCTCTTAGTAATCTTTTGGATTTGACGGCCGGTCATGCCATTTTACGTCTGAGCAACACCCCCTGATACCTTCTCAATGAAGTGTAGTAACCTGTGATTCTCGGTGCTAGCAGAAATTACGGACATCCTGGTTTTGTTCTCATTTTCCTTTGCTAGTAGAGAAGGAAAATATGTAGATGTTGTGATATCCTGGTTTTATTTGATGCCTTTCTTAATTTCTTAGTTGCTACGTCATCAATTTATCATCCATCTCTTTACTGATCCCTTCAACTTTCCCCCTGGAGGCTGAGCAAGCTGCACGCGAGTCAAAACAAGGAAAGCAAGACCGTTATGCAGAAATGAGGAGGAGGAAAGATGAGGAGCGCGAAGCAGAAGAACGTCGGCTGGTATGTTCACTTCCTTCTGCATGATTGGATTTTTCCCTCGCCAAAAAGGCCTCTGCAAAGTGCTCATTTGGTGAAATTTCTGGTTTTAGGAAGAAGAAGCCAAGGCTCGACAAGCTAGGGAAGAAGCAGCTGCTGCTTTAGAGTTTGATAAGTGGAAAGGGGAGTTCTCCATTGATGCTGAAGGTACCACAGAGAATGATGCGCAGGAGAACCAGGACTTGCTTTCTGAATTTGTGGAATACATTAAGGTAAAATTTGGTCCTACATATGAACTTGTATTTGACCCTGGTGCTCATGTGTTGACCCTGGATGTATTCTGGACAAGTATTTCATTTATGCTGCGTTATTAGATTGTTCAAAGGACTGTCATCGGCTCCTTTTGTTGTGAAGTTGCAGGTGGTTAATGTCTTCTAAATTTTGCCCCCTTGGAAAAACCTGTGCATAATTTTTTTTAGGGGCTGATGCTGCTTATATTTTGACCTGTGTTGATTATGGTCTACCCCATGCATTGGCGCTGACCCTTGAGAGTCAAGATATGAGTGCCTAATCTTTTTATCTAAACCACCTCCCACAACCAAACCAAAAACAAAGGGACAGGAAAAAGGTGGACATTTATTAATTTTCCTCTTCTGTATTCGTTAAATTTGAGATGTTGGTCTGCCTAGTCCTTGCTGCCTACAAAGGTGTTCAATTTAATTGATTCTTCTACCTGTGAATTGAGCCTGCATACGTCAATAAGACATCACTAGTTCATGAGGCGTATGATATTTGCTTTTATGTCACCACTCATTCCCCTTGCTTACTGTGACAGAAGCACAAATGTGTCCCCTTGGAAGACCTTGCTGCAGAGTTCAGGCTAAGGACTCAGGTACATTACTAATTTACTATATCTTTTTTAACCCCCACCCCTCCCCTCTCCTCCCTAACCCCCCCCCCCCACCCCCAAAAAAAAAAAAAAAAAAAAATCCGTTTGGAAAGAAAAAGGGGGAAATGAAAGCCAGTATAATGGTGAGATCCTGATGGCCTTTGCCGAAGAAATAGAACATAGCCCATACATTTGCTGTCATATAGGAGAACGTTGTTCTGTTTTATTTACCACGTACTCATTTGTCGCCTTCTTTTCTGTCCATTTGTCACGTCTGTGACTTATTCTAGTAGTACTTGCTGATGATGCCAATTTTTTGCTGTAACAGGAGTGCATTAATCGTATTACTTCTCTCGAAAGCATAGGTATGTACAGAAGTTGTTATGTTTCTCTTTGCTGTTACGTGTGAATGTCCTGTTTTGGGATGTTACTTCGTCCATCAGAATGAAACCCAAATCATCCAGCATCTTTTCATGAACCGCTCTATTTGGATTCCTTCATGCCGGGACTTTGATCCCTCAGCATCCGCTCTCCTATTTATGTATCGATATCCAGATGATCCACTTTCTGCTATACATTATTAGACTTAATTTCAGAAAGTATGCTGCCTTCTTGATCTGATAGTTGTGTCAGAGGGACTTGAGTGTGGAAGTTCATAATTTTAATTTGAAATGCATTGACTACAGCAAAATCTGTTGTTGACAAATTCATGTCGTCTCTCTCCAAATGTTTTCAGGGAGACTTTCAGGCGTCATGGATGATAGAGGAAAATACATATACATTTCTATAGAGGAAATGAAAGCTGTTGCAGAATATATTAAACGTCAGGGCAGGGTGAGCATCTCACATTTGGCTAGTAAATCCAATCAGTTCATCGACTTGGAGCCTAAAGCCCTATTTGAGGAGATCTCCAGTGTCAACGAGATAGTTGCCGCTTGATCCTACATCTGTTAAGTTCATTTCAGGAAGCAAACTCAAGTTTGGTTTGTAGAATATGGATTCAGCTATACAGTAAACCTAAACTATCTTAAACTATTAGTAGTAGGTAATCAACAAAAACAGACACCATACTCTACTTTATGCAAATTTTGACTCTTGTGTAAGTTTAGATTTTTGAGATAGAACGATACCAGAATTGGACGGATAATGGAAGAAAAGATGGCCGTTTGATGTGGGTAGGCGTAAGGCATATGTTTCTTCCGTTCTGTTATTCTGTATGAGAAATGTTAGAGATATGCAGCTTCTGCCGTTGCCACAAATGTTTCTGTGCTCTAACTCTATTAGCCACAATGTTGTCTTCTATGTACTGCCATGTGAAATCTTTGGTCACTTTGGTCAAACTGTATTAGGTTTGATCATTTCAGATTTGGATAATTTCTAGACTCATCAAGCTTTTTGTTTGGTAACTTTGGTTGGTGTGGCTGAACTTGTGTCGGTATGTGCAGGTATATGCTGATTTGCATTATACATTTGTACTGTTGTGCTCAAAGTGAGATTATGCGACCTCATTTAGGTTAAAACAGAAACATTTCCCCCCCTGACTTTCATGTATACAAGTCCAAAGACTGATGTAGGCGGGATTCAGACATTAATATTAGCAGTAAATCCAGCCATTAATGGACTTTTAGGCACCAACAAACGGACGGGAAGATGCGCAAAAAGACATCTACAAAGATGAGATTTACCCAGGAAAAATCTGTTTGTACAAAATGATATACCCTACATGAATCCACCAGCGACGCATAATAGTTTAAAGAAAACTCCATTGCATACTAAATACCGTACAACATTTCCTTTGTTTAAACGAAGAACAAGGCAAGGACAAACGTAAATATGAACGTCACAAGGACATTGATTCTATGCGATTTGTGACCCCCACTCTTCCTTGGCCTATACTTAGGAAGCGCACATTCCTCTCCATTGAAGAAGACCTTAGCAGGGAAGCCATCACCGGCAGGTATGTTGAGATTCCAACTCAACTTCTTCTTGAAGGAAATAACTGACTGCTGCTTGCCAGGCACTCTGGGGTCGTTTGGCTTGGATCCGTTAGTCTCAGCGATCAAGTAGTTGAGGCCTTTGATCCCCTGTAAGAAGATGGTGTTGTTGAGGTCTTCAAGGAGGGTGCCATTGAAGGAGTAAACCCTGTCATAACCTGGGGCAGCTTTCCCCATCTGAATGGCGGCAAACCAGTCCTCGAAGGCTGTGTCCCCCCAGTTGAAGAGTGTCATCCTGGCAGTCCAGCCGTTCTTGTAGTCACCGTCAACGTGCCAATTGATGCTGACGCGGCAGTTGTCGGGGCATGGCATGGGGTCCCACAGGGGTAAATGCTTGATCCTGGCCCACGCGACAGCCTTCTTTGTCCTGTTGGAGTACGGGACAAGGAGGGCTTCCGCAGGGAGGAGCATGGCCGGGGCCTTGGTGCTGCACCGGGTCCCCTCCGGGAGGTCGTTGCACCCGCAAGCGCACGTGTCGCATGGCTTGACAGAGTCGTTGAAGTAGGACGAGAAGGTGACGCAGCACCGGGATTCTCTTTCCTTTGGTTTTGTTATGTTGCACACTACTTGCCAGCTTGCCACTGCTAATACCTTGGCCTGCCAAATTTATCATTTCCCCAAATTATTTGGATCAAGTTGAGAATAATAAGTTGAGTGAAAATAAGGTGAGAACGTATGTCCTTAGTACCGGCTTCTTACCTTCAAACCACTTGGGTCAGGAAACTCAGTGGGTTCGACACGTATAGGAGCACTGCACTTGTAGACAGGGTTGAGAACTCCGGTGACCTTCCAATTCTGGGGTGGATATATGGCAGTCCGGTTCATATCCGGAGGTATCTTGAACACTTGTAGCTGGAAAATCGACCTAGACTCACTCTCATTCATAGTCTTAGGCAAGACTGTTCCATTCCTACAGCAATAAGGCAGCTTGCCAACCTTGTCGTCGTCCTTCATCTCCCTAGGCAAGTCAGAAATGACAGGCCTTCTTTCACAATTTGCAACTGTTGAGAAATCAAAGTCCTGGTAATACTGGCCTGACTCTCCGTAGATGCACTTGGATGGGTCCTTGAGGTGAGTGTAGGCTCCTCGTAAAGAGTAGATGAACTCCCCTCTCATCCAGTCCCAAGATATGTTCCAATGGTCTAGACGCCCCAGCGGGTGGTCGTTGTCAATTGTTACTTGGGCTTGGTAGTTGTTCGTATATGCTTGGAGCACGTCGTACATTATGTTGAGGTCACCGTACCTCTTAGCCATGTACTTGAGCTTGCTGATCTTGGGCTTGAACTTGGGGTCCTTTCGACAACAGACAAACATGTTGCTCTCTGTTCATGAAATGGAACTTTTAATTAGGTAAGTTTACACACCATTGTTCTAAGTTTATATATATAGTGGCATACAGTATACTACTCTCAAATTCTACATCATTGGCCTCATTTTCAAGAATCCTATTTTGATCTAGCCAAAAATTCATTCATGCAAATTAAACATCTATACTGTGTAATTGACACGTGAAATGTGATATCTTATGTTGTAAAATGTAATCATTTGTGTCCCTATAAAGGAAGAAACATGGAATGTTTTGACTTACTATGCTTGGTAGGAGCAGGGCACTTGAATCCCTCATTTTCAAGCCTAATGGTCTTAGGCATTGGTATGGAAGGTGGCTTGAGCCCAAACTGAGTGCCCTTAAGGGTGGCCTGAGCCGAGATTTGGTTATAATCCCCAGCAGTTTCAATGGCCGTCTTGAGATCAGTTTGTGGCCACCCGGCAATGGTGGTTCCGTTGATACCGACATGGGCCGGGAGCTCATCCCCTTCAGCCAAAGTAGCCCCCTTGGTTGACACTAATAGCTCATTGTACCTAAACCCAATGTAGACCTTCCATGACTTAACCTCATTTGCACCCATGTTCACCAGCTGGACTTGTGACTTGAAAGCCCATGATTGCGCCGATACATTCTTCACATGGGGGTAAGTCTTCTCTCGCCCCATGAAGTTGTACGCGATATAGATCCCATTGTAGGTTCGAGCTTGCTTAGGGATCTTAGGCGGTCCTCCTTCACCTTCTCCTTCTCCTCCTGAATCTGAACCACCAAAGGGTGAAGACGATGACCCAGGAGTCTTTGGGTCCCCAAACTCATCGTACTCCTCATCCTCAGCTGCTCGGCATGTCACAAAAAATAGATTATATAGGGAAAATATCACAACCAATAGTACCCTCCTACGTGCTTCCATCGGAGGTTTAGGAATAGTTTTCATAGACCATAACCTACGGGGTGGCACATAGCATGTAAGATGATCCCTTGCACGTATTTTTGTGTGGTTGTCGAGTAGTGTGAGGGTTGGTGTACCGGGGAGGCCGGACACTTGACGCCTCACACCGTGAGGCCAGAGGGGGGGAATGGGTTTGGGGGGCGTCACAAGGTGGAAAACCTTCAAAGGTAGCCCCCCAGGTGAAAACAAAGAATTGTGTTTTCAAGGGGGGAAAGATGAGTGTTTTGGCACTTTGGAATTTTCTGATGCCTAATTTAGTTTAGCACTTTTATTTCCTCTAGTTTTTTGCTTGACTTACGGGGGTTTGTATGTTTTTTGGCTTCTAATTTAAGGGTTGGGAGAAAATGAGGGATGCCATAAAATTAGGAAGTATTAGCTGTTTGAAATGCTTTATTTGTTGTCTTCTAGGAGTCAAAACGGTACACATTTTTGTTAAAAGTCTGTTACATTTCAAGATTCAAGTCAAGTTAATTATTTTGCAATATATGTTATTTTTAAGGTTGTCTTACATGTAAGTAGTTGGGGGTATTTTTGGCAAATGTAGGATAGGGATTCATGTTTGACAAAGTAAAAATAAACTAAAGATATGAATTTGAAATTGTTTACGTCCAAACTCAAAATAAAAATATAATCTATTTGTGCAAAACATATACAGAGCTGGAAAAATCTTATCAAAGAAATTTGAAATTGTTCAAAAAAAAAATAACGTGTTCATCAATTAGAAAATTGTCTACATTGATTTCAAATGCAATATACAAGAATTTTGTACTTTCGTCACTTTCTAAACATGCGTTGATTTGTCTCTTGGTCTAATTAGACATGTTTGTTAAAAGTTGATTTTGTCCAAATAGTTTGTAACATGTACCACTTTTTGTTTCTTTGATTACCTAAATTTTTTATTTTGAGGAGTTATGCGAACAACTTTAGTGGAAAACGTAATGCAGGGTTTGTAGCTTAGTGTCCAGGGTTTGAATCTCTCCTTGCACGACCAACCTCGAAATGGACATTCTTTAGGTATTATGGAGTAGGAAAACCACAGTTGACATAGCCAACCTAAAGCTATTAAATTAGGGTATATAAAAAATGTGATAGCCAAGTGGTAGGTGAACCATTTTCATCCGTCCAACCTTTCCATTAAGATTCAAATTTTGGTGGAAGCAAAACTTTTTCCCTAAGTGAAAATTGTAGAGTTGATAATTATATTTATCATTGTCTGTTTGGTATCTCCCTTCCTAGACTTATAAAATTTATTTGTGCTTACCCATAAAATGGGGGTCTAGTGAGCATGTAGAATTTACCCAAAGGAAAAGAAAAAATAAATTGAGTTGTGCCCTTAGGTAATAATACAACAATAACACAACACTAGACCTTTAGGTTTCCAATCACTACTCAGATTTACCATTTTGATAGTGGGTTTGAATACGATGATAATATGGCAAGTGTTACAAACTTACAAAAGTATTTTTCCTTTTCTTTCCTTTGTTAAAGAATAAAAGGGAGAGTTACCTCCCTAATTTAATTGTTATTTGTTGTGATGACTGTCTATTTGCTTGTGTTGACACTTAACTCCTATTACTTCACCGCTAGCTTCTGCGCTTTACCATTGACCACCAGCCATAACTAACATAGACATACTCTCTCCGCGTCTGCCACCATGTAACTATCACCGCCATGACAGACAACAACCGCCTCCACCATCAATGTAATGGTGAGTTTACCAGTAGACATACTTGACTCCATCATAGTAAAAATGGCGCCTACTACCACAAAGCCACCCAGAAAACCATCGGCTCCTTCATCATATGAGGAAACCTCTGTGGCTCAGCTACCACCATCGACTGCCCCACACTACAACAGACACTCGTATTCAAATTTCCAGCAAATTAAGTCGGATTAAAGACAAAATAAACAAAGATGAAAACCTAAAAATGATAAAGATAGAACCATGAATAATCATAGCTTCATAAATTTTGATAAAATAAACCATAAAAATAAGGAATTAAGGTTCTAACAGTACAAAATTGACCCCCTAAAGTGTGCATAAAATCTATCGTAAACCTATTCAAAACTCCTAATATGAGTTTACTAAAATGATATTAATCACATGCAATTGAAACAACCATTCTCTAAATACTCTTGAATCTCCATATCCATCACTCATCAACTTTCTACTAAACCCCAATTGCCATATCTAATTTCACTCCCCCTTCCAAAAACAAGAGAATTCTTCCCCAAATTCATAACAATATTCGAGGTAAACCTCATTTCAATTGGTTTTTGTGCTCTTGGCATTCTTTTGATAGTTTCTTGAAGGTTTTTTCTTTTTTTTTTGGCAAAAAAAAAAAATTAGTGAAAAGATTGCATTCATAATTTACAGATAAGATCTGTTACATCAAACCGCTTCTTATCTTGCATTGGTGGGTTTGGGAGTATTGGTTTTGGTTCATGGGAAGCAAGTGAGAACCTAAGTGGAGCTTAGGGATCACAAACTTGTTGCACAAACCAAGTTCTTTGCTAAAATCCTTCATCATTTTCCTTTTTTTTTCCTAATACACAAAGGTCAACATCAAACTAATTTTTCAAGTTAATAATTAGCATGTATCACTTAACCATATTGCCAACATGTGCAAAAAACTAGTGACAAAAGGTCAAGGTCCTCAAGGAGTAAGCACAAGCCTCCACTTCATCACTAAACCGAGTTTCTATAGCCTCATAAATTCGATGGCGTACTATTACCACAAAATACCCCAAAATTTCATACTACTCTGCATCAAGAAAATTGTTCCAACTATTATCGTCCAAAACCCTAAAAGCTTATATTATTTTGGTCCAATTTTCCTTAGTTTGGGGTATTAATCCAGAGCCTCGCTTTACTAGCAGCTCTAGCTTGAACTGCATAAATAATTGAACTTTCTTTCCCTCCCTAGTTGACCTTTATCCTTTTTCTTCTTTTTTTTTTGTTTTTTATTTTTGAAAGAGAAGGAAAAAAGGGGGGGGGGGGGAACCCTACTGCAAATCTGCCACCAAGTACAGGTTTAACGTCCTAAGTGCCTAAAAGCTTAGGGAAATTGATTGGAAAATGGACTCAAAATTTCCATTATAATGAACGAACTTCTGTTTGTGCTTTTACAACAGGGTTACAGGCCACGAGCGGTGGCAACGTATTAATAAATTCTGTAGGGTAAAGCAATACAAAGAATGTTCAGGATGTACAAACAAACAACAATCCATTCTGGATCATATGAATATCAATCATCAATCATCATACATGAATGCCTATTCTTCCAAGATTTCTATGATGCAGTTATTCTGCCATCGCCAACAGCAATCTTTATGTGAGGTTTATTGCTCGACTGTTGCATTTCCCAGCTATGTCTTCTTTGTCTGCAAATAACAGCAACTTTTCCATAAATCATAAACCTAAGGAGCTTCTGAACAGCTCGATGCGATCACTACACATGTTGCTACATGGCAAACAGGTGAACTCAGGTCTAGAATTGGACAACTTCAAGCATGCATTATTACTCAGGCAAAGTTAGGGTTCGATTTGGACCTCAACAAAATCAGGCTAAGTCATTTCTGGTTTGGTCTCCACAAATTCAGGTCAGAAAAACAGGAATGGGTTAAGTTTGCTGCTCATAAGCAGCAGAACAATCACCAGATACAAAGGGTTAACCATTCAGATCATGATATATTCAGTCAGTCAAAGAATGAAAAGTACCTGTTGCATTTGTTTCAAGTACTTTTTATGAAGCTTCATTGCATTGGTGCAAGCTTTCTTGGCATCTATGTCTCCCGCAATGTCGTTCAAAATCTGAACATAAAGCATAAGATCAGTATCACCCACATTTGTGCAAAACTACAGAAATATATATATATAAGAGAATTGGACTTTAATAATCCCTGCTTTCACAATTGGACAACAATAATACCTACTATCTATTTGGATTCTGGTGGTCCAAAAATAAAATAAAATTGGATTGTAGTGGGACATCATCGAGAGTATACTCTAAATATCATAGATTTTGTGTTGTGTTTGATTCAAAACTTAGTATAACACTTTACCATGATTTTTAATGAATTTACGGCGTTTCTCTCAATTTTTTTCAATTTTTTACGATTTTTTCACTTTTAATCCTTTCAAAAAATCATAATAATTGCTCGGAGTCTCAAAAAAATAATTTAAAAATTGTTTTAGTAACTATACTTCATTACCTTTCTGGGAGCATGAACGAAAAAACAAAAATAATATTGGGTTGGAAAGAAAAAAATAAAAAGAATTTGGAGGTGGATTTGGTACCACTACAATACAATTTTATTTTTTTTTGGATCACCAGAATACAAACCAAAAGTAGGGATTATTGCTGTCCAATTTGTAAAAATTGGGATTATTATAATCCAATTTTCCTATATATATATATATATATAGATATATATATATATATATATATATATATATATATATATATATATATAGGTAAATAGTCCAACTCATTGGACCCCCTTATCGCAAGGGAAACACAAACCCAACAGGCTTGTAGCGGATTTTTTTTTGGGGGGGGGGGGGGGGGGCGTCGTTTCACCCCTTTTCTCTATGGTTGAAACTGGAAACTTGTATCTTAAAGATAAGGGATATTGGATGACAATATACCGACCTTTAGGGGTATTGGATTGTAATATACCGACCTTTACTATTGAACAACAATATTCCTGACATTTATACTTAGGTGAGATTATTATACCAACAATGACTAAGGGGGTGATGACTGGTTAATCGGTCTCTATTCTAACGTGATAGGCGGAGGGAAAATAACCGCCCCTTGCCCAGTAACCTTGTTAACTACTCCGTTTTTCTCACAAACCCACAATTTTAAAAAACCGTCCCTAACACAGTGACTAAGAGGGTGGTGAACCAGTCTTCGTACTGATGTGGCACACAACCAACCAATGTCTTGTAATGTGGGTTAGTGAGAAAAACGGAGGGGTTAACGGGGTTATTGGCTTGGGACAGTTTTTTTCCCTCCACCAGCCACATCAGCATGGAGACGATTCGCCATTCCCTTAGTTATTATTGGTATAATAATGTCACCTAATAATAAAGGTTGGTATATTACAATCCAATATCCCCATAGGTCGGTATATTATCATCCAAAAACCTAAAGATAATGTGTTTGGTTTTTTGGCAAGGAAGCTAATGGGTTGTTTTTGCAAGAGACAAACCTTTACAACATCATCCAGACCTCGAGCTTCTTTAAGTAGTTTTGGGCTCTTGTCTTTCAGCACACTGGCAACAAGGAAGACAGAAATAGGCAAGGGAGCATCTTCCAGTGTTCGGCTTTTAATATTCTCCCTTTCATACTTGCCATAATGGCGTATAGACTTTGTCCTCAATTTAGACCCTTCAGAATTTTCGCCCCCAGCATCAGCTTCTTCATAAACCGAGAAAAGGTCAGGGTCATATTCCAAAGCCCACATCATCTGTTCAAAGGATCATTGATCAAGAAAGTTGAATTAGAAACGTTTTTTATTATACATATGCAATCTTCAGAGAGCTCAAAACATCAAATCAACAAAAGATGCTTCAGCTCGTACCTCCCACAGGTACAGAGAATCACCAAAAGAAAATTCTCGGCGGAACAAAACCATGAGCATCCGAATGGCAAACAGATAGTCACCTCCGCCAAGCGCCTCTGTTCTCCAAAATCAAGATTTTCTTTTTATGTTACAATAGTCGACCTGAACTGAGAGTAGCTTGCTTGTGAAATGACATGCTTTCTACATGCATTAAATGAGTAAAAGAACTTGCACTGTACAAGTTCAATATATACAAAAAAAAAAATATTTAAATAAAAAGCTAGAACTATGAAAATTGTCCAGGAAAATGCTTAGCAGATTTAAAATAATTATATATATATGTTAAAAAAAATAACCTTGTGACTTTGGCAAAAAAAGAGGGGTGGGGTTGTGTGTGCGTGTGTGTGTGTGGGGCTGGGGGGAGGAAATATGCATGCAAATGATGAAGAACATCAGTTATCTAGATATCAAAGAAAACAGTATGGATAAATGGAATATTCATACCCAAGTGCTGGTGAAGTTTCGGATCAATAACTTGAGTAATTGTTGCCAAATTGTTAAGTTGGGCCTCCACTCCAACAGACCTTCCAGTTTCAGATCTGAAATTTCCTCGCTGCAAAATTCCGATTGACAAAAACACTTCATAAGCAAGTGCAAGATACAAGATCCCTCAGCTGTTTCAGAACACTCACCCCCCCCCCCCCCAACCAAAAAAAAGGAACATGTTTCATTTTCCCCATGTTTAGTTTTGCCTGCCCCCATCAAAAAGTATTTATTGAAGTTCAATGGAGAAAATTAATGTTCTTGACCATAAAATTTTACCATGAACTTTTAAATATCCTCCTGTATCAATGCCAACTCCAACAGAAGATTGCAATTAGAGGAATGAAATTACCAGTATACCCTCCTTTGTTCTAATTATCAAGGTTTAACATTAACACTCCAAATCCCTCATTTCTGCTGAACCATCATAAACAGCAATACTACCATCAAAATGAAGCCACTGACAGCTCAGAAATTGCTGGTCATCATATTTTGGGAGGCCAATGAATAGTACAATCCGGACATACTTGTAATGTTACTTGACCAGATGGGTACTTACTGACCTCTATCAGCCGGTATGGTATCTAACAGTGGTATAAACTGGTCACCTAATGATGCTAGTCATTGCAGTTTACTCAGGTATAAACAGTTAAAGCAAAAAGATAACAGAGAAAGAAGAAAAGGTACCAATCTGCGCATCAGGCGTTCAAAGCACCAAAAGGAATCCGCTTCATTGTCAAGAAGAATTATCATGGGGGAGCAAAGATCACTCATTCCTGCACTTTAGCAAACAACATTTCAGTATAAGCATGTAACACAAGTTAATGAAATTAAGTCTTGCTCGATCTGACACCCAGCCACCTTCTTTTTCAAGCAACTAAAGAAATCATATGCAGAACTCATGGATTTCATTCATGTTTTGTAAGTAATAAACTAATGACACATGACACAGGTACAAGTAACTCTTCAAGCCTTTTGGTTATTGTGTTACACAACAGCAGGCAAAAAACTATTCAGCATATTCTCCAGGCAATATGGTTCGTCATGGAGAGCAAAATGAAACATTTAGAGGTTAACAGGGTGTCATCAAACTGTTAAAAACATGTTGGAATCAAAACATGTTGACTTCAATGCACCAGGATTTCAAGATTAAGAGTTTTTAATACACAGACTTTCTACGGAGGAATATTTTGCTCTCAGTAACCCAGCTAATTATATTGCCAAAGTCGAACATATCCACAGTTTAACAAGGCTCAAGTAATAGGGAGTTCAATGGATAACTGACCTTGACAATACCCAACATCGTCATCTATCCAGGCATAAACAGCCAAAATGTCCCAAAGCTTAGCAAGGTTTTCTTGCTTTTCGTAGAATACAAGTGCCCTATCAGTGCGTTTCACATCAAGACCTGTCAAGTTAAGAAAACATGAGCCTGGCTGGAGAATGTACAGATGGCAAGGTTACAAAAGAAAAACAGCAAAGGAGAATCATGCTCAATGTTACGCCCAAACGGCCCAACGAAGCAGCCAGTGTATGTTGGCCTTACCAATACAGATCTACAGAAAAGCTAAACATGTGAGGTGCAACTGCAGCAAAATCCTAAATGACCCAAACTTTAGGGGAGGAAAAAGGCGGAGGACAAATAAGGGTTTTTTTTCGAAACAATTAATTAATTAATTATTAATTAGAAACAGTACTATAACAAGGAGATCTACTGAACAGAAGTTCACATGGCATGGAAGAGTAAGCAAGTAGCACCCCTATTGCTAAACTTCCCAAATTCTTTACTTTTCGAGCATTCAAGACTTGAGAAGATGGACAGAGTTACCAAAAATAGCCATAAGAAAATGATCATACAAAAAAGGAATATAGGATAAAGTCAGAGCCAAGGTGCCCATGCCAAACGCAACAAGTTTCATGCAATGCGCCAAAGTGGCAGGTTATTTTTTCTCTTTAAAGACGACGCCAACACGAGTGATCAAGATCAAGAATATCTATTTAGACCATGGAAACAACAAGAATAACAATGCCAAGTGTGGCTTCCACCTTGACAATTGTATCAAGAAAGGTCAGAAAAAAAAAAAAAAAAGATAAGAATGGCAAAAATCTCCAAAACTTCAAAAGATAGACTAGTGAAATTAACCAAACACCAACCTATTTGATGCAAAGTAAGTTTCCATTGAATTTCTTTCTTGGACATTGGAACCTTTTCCGTAGCTGCATAAGCTGTTGCTGGGCTGCTAGAACTGCCAGAAGCATCCGTAGCCCCACCATCTTCCATATTTGTTTCTAGGAGCACCAACGGATCCTGAATAGGCTCCCCTTGTTCATTGATTATGGGGGCTGTTATGAATTTGCCACTCCCAATAAGAGGGAACATCTGACGACACTCCTCCTTCCACTGAGCATACTTCTCCCTGTATATGAGTTTTAGGCCAATAAGTAAACAGTAACCTTAGGAACGAACTCAACCTAAAAAAAAAAATTAATATCTAATGAATGTTCATTGAGAGCTAAGATGGTACAAAATTTAAGTTACAATATTGAAGAGATTCATCATTCATGATAAATGCCTCAGAAGAAACCATGCCAAGCATAGAAGAATGGCAGGCAAGATTCCACTATTCGCAGCACACAAAGGACTGAGCCATCTTAACGCCAAGGCATTATGTTCATTAGAGAATGGAAGCCTATATAGATCAATGAAAATATTCAAACCACCACATCAATTTCCAGAAGATTAAGGATGAAAACTGCATTAAACAAAATACACCCTATAACAGAAAATTGATGGTGGTAAACGGAATTCAGGGACAACTGAAAACTATGAGTTTCAGAGTACCAGATGGAGAAGTGGAAGTACCTAAAAAAGATATCCTAATCGACATGATGCCGCCCAAATATAGGTGTATTATACATTTACAACAGCACACTTACTAAGTTATTGTATCTTTGATTTCAGGCAATTGGTTTCACAAAATTGCATAAATATACAGCAGTGATTTCTTGCGATTATGGAGGGTAATATGTCCATTTGAGAATTTAACATGAACCCAAAAGCCACCAGATTCAGAGGCTACCTTCTTTGTTCCCGTAATTCTGCTCGTTCCTCATAAGTACTCCTCGGGTCATAACATCCAAGCAAGAATTCCCAAACTTCTCCCCTTATTGATGGATGAACCCCCTGATTTGCAGAAACATATGCATCAGATCAGATGACTTCGGTCACACTACAGTTGCCAAAAATAGAAACTTTGAAACAGAAGGAAGCACACCAATGAGGTATAAATTGTACAATACAGCCAAGTGCAAATCTTCAGACAACCAGAGGAAGACAGGCAAATGCACTGAAGTTTGACGCACCTGATTACTATTGATGCTAATAAATCTACAACAAGTGATAAATGCAAACATATAAAAGTAGATTCCAACAAGAATGTCAGACACCCATCGCATTTAGACAAAATTATCATGCAGCAAAGATCTAAGAGACTTGAGATCTATACTGATTGACAGAAGAGACCTAAATTAACCACTAACTTCTGGACAACCACCACAAATGCAGATACAAGTTCAACCAAATATCGGTCATGGTACACACAAAGTTCAATG
The DNA here is from genome assembly GCA_029582165.1 of Portulaca oleracea. Classification (NCBI taxonomy): domain Eukaryota; kingdom Viridiplantae; phylum Streptophyta; class Magnoliopsida; order Caryophyllales; family Portulacaceae; genus Portulaca; species Portulaca oleracea. The sequence continues at coordinate 11,720,957 of CM055876.1, forward strand.
AAACTTACCCCTCGGTGAATCCTGCCAAGTGTTTTGCTTATATCGAGTTGACCATCTGGAGAAAAAGAAGACTGCCATTTCCTCACACTCAACGTTTTACCAGCCTGGAAGGCAGAGAAATAGACTAACATGAGAAGCATTCGACAATTGGATGTCTGTAACAAGATAAATGATCAGCCACTAGGTTTATGTATATTGTTCTCCCTCCTCCAAGAATGCAATGCAATGACATGAACACAATCAACAACAGAAATCAATAAACTTCATTCCATCAATCGCATTGCATTTCAACATATTGGACCTCTACCCAAGTATCCCTAGCAGATGAAAATAGTCATCAATCACCTTTGTTACATAAAGATAGTTCATTTGCAAAGCTTTCAAGCTAGAACATTAATCAACTGCTTGATTGCATGAGTCAATAGACAACAAGTAACACATTAACAATGGATCAAAAATCATTACAAATTTGACAATAAGAATTCTTCAATAGCAAGGGGTGTCCACAACCAACACATAAATCCAACAACAGCAGCTTCAGCATTGCTCTATTTTTTGCAACAACCAAACCCCAGTAGTCATTGCAATGACAAAGATCATCTGATCATATAGTAAGTAATGTTGATACAATGCAGTAATTATAACCAATTTCTACACAAAGATTCAATTAATGAGTAACAAATGAAGCTAAAAGAACCACAAACCTTGATTCTGAACTTGGTTTTTGGAGCATCTGTAACCTCGGGCCTGACCTCATAGTATGAATCTGTAGGCTCACCAGGGTCCCTCCAGATCATCATAATGAAAGCTGATAAAAGATGGCTTCTTGAATACCCAATTTTCGCAAACCTTTACCTACTCTTCTTTTGCAGTTTTTTTGAAACAAAATTGAAGTAAAACTCAGCACCTCCGAGCTAGAATCCCTAGACCCAGAAGCACAAATGCCTCAAATCCCAGACAAATATTGGGGCAATATAACCCAACCCCAGATCAAAAAATTAATTAAAGCACAACGTCCAATAGACAAATTCAAAGAAAACAAATTATTTTGATTATGAAATTAAGAGAAGACAATTTCTTTGAATCAAGATCTGATTTTTCTTTCTTTCCTTGGTGGGTGGGGGTGTTTATTGCATAGAGGGTCGGTTATGGTGGGCAGTAAACTTCGTCAAAGGAATGGGAAGGAGGATGCCCTGAACTTTGTTTTTCCCTTTCTCTCTCTACTTTCTATCTCTCAAAATTCACCCTTTTTCCCTTTTTTTTTTTTCCCACAAAGTATTGTTTTCAGTATGTAATTTTGTGGGTTATTGACTATTTTTGCTTTAGTTTCATTGGATAATCGAGGGGAGTAAGGAGACGACATTGTCTGATCATTGAGACCCCTCATTGACTTGCCATTTTTGCGGGATTATTCATTATTGCAAGTGTTTTTGTTTTCTTTATTCTTTCTTTCAATAAAATGGATGAAAAATGCGGGGTCTTGTAATGAAAAGGCAATTATGTTCATTTTTGATAGATTTTTTCCTCTTTTTTCCCAATGAAAGGTTTTTGGAATCTTGCTCTGTCTATCATAGAATAAATTTTGTAAATAATTATGATAGGAATAATATTTTCCAGGTCAGTACAGCTGAAATTTCATTAGTTTTGTTCAATTGCTGCTTTTCAGTGCTATAAAGGCTACAATCTCTTATCAAAAGAAAAATTAAATAAAGAGCTAACTTTGCCATGCCTCATTTCACTTTTAAAAAAAAATGGGGACTCATAAGTAGTGGGTTCTTCCCCAACAATATAAAAATAAAATATTACTTTGCCAAAGATTTTTAGGCTAGCAACAATAAGATGCCAATTTTCCTAATTCCAAATGTGATAGCCATGAGTATTACTGCGAGTTAATTACATTTACCCTACCTGACATATGTGGTAATAATTTTTGCACACCTGACATTTAGGAAATAATTTGCACCCTACCTGACATTTAGTAAAAGTTATTTTTAGTGTTAGAATCCGGTAACTTGTCATCAGAAATGAAAAAATACAATAATACCCATGTATCACTATGTGAAATTACGGTGTTGCCCTTTAATTTGAGAATGAAAAGACTATATTGGAGAGTAGAAGACAGACATGGTCGTTTGGGAGGGGTTAGGTTTTCATTTTCTATATTGGAGGGGGGGTCGGGGAGAGGAATTAGAGGAATCAATGGAGTGATTGAGTTTTAAAATGTCAGAACAATTAATATTAAGGGTACAAAAGTCATTTCACATTAAATTGAAAGTCAAAGGAAACAATAACAAGGGTATAAAGGTCACTTCATATTTATTTTTTTATAGTTCACCGGAAAAGTCAATAAAAAATCAATTATAACATACCTGAGGGGCTTTAAATTTATGACCACTTAAATGCCAGGTAGGGTGAAAAATTATTTCTCAAATGTCGGGTGTGCAAAAATTATTACCACATAAGTTAGGTAGGGTAAATGTAATTAAAGCCTGTTCTTTGGATGAGTTATTTTCAAGTTAGGATAGTTAGGTTTGGATAAATTAGGATAAGCTATGATACTTTTTTGGGGAATTATGTTTTTAGAGTGGATACTTTTTTAGGGAATTGTTTTAAGTTGGGATAAGTGAGAATAAGTTAGGAGAGTTAGAACCAACCTAACAAAAGAAGAGGGTCTAAATTTGAGATCAAATGTAGGACTACTCACATTGAAGAGAGAAAGAAAGGGGGAAATAGACATAGGAGATTTGGGAGATAGAGGAAAGAAAAAAAAAGTGGGTCCATATTAATAAAATGAGATAATAAAATTGAAATTGATTATCGTGAGTTTTGATATTATGTTAGAAGTCAATTACAGTTACAATTTTTAAAGTATTAAAATTAATGATGTGGTAAAAAGTGGGATTAAAATTGTCATTCTTATCGTAGATGACTTTAGAAAGGGTATCTGATTACCCCCATTTTCTATTTTATCTATCATTTACATTTATACATAAGTCAAACTTTAAAAACTTTTACAATTATCTTAAATATCTATAGTGTCCTTTTACATGACTATGCAATTATTAGATTGGCAATGAAAAATATTATTGTAAAATATGATATTGTACCTTTTTAATAAAATATGTCATAAATTTCCAGTTAAAGAAAAATATTAGAGATCATAAACCATTTAATAAGTAACACTAGTAGTGGAAATAAGTGAAATTGAGGCAGAGCTTATAACAGTCAAGGTTTGGCTTGTCACCTTTTAGATCGATGAGTTTGAGTTTGGCTTGCAGCTTGCCGAACTTGAATATAATCTGCTCAAGTTTGGCTCACCAAGGTTCGTGGGCTTGGCTTGGCTTGTGGCCTGGTCCATATAACGATAGTAATCCTGTACATTTGCACACAAATTAATTCGAAAACTAAATTTAATTTGAATATGAGGGCATCATGATACTTAATGGTTTGATTTAGCTGTGGTGTTGTACAACGCTAATAGCCTAATGTAATATTATGTGATAACTTGTCCTCTTTCTAGGGTTTTTAATGTTTTGAACTATTTAATTGACTTCTTTGATTAAGTTTTTACACTACAACAAAAATGGTCTTTAGCAGCGCTTATATAGCGGCATTTATGATAAATGCCACCCCATCCCATGTCGCAAAATAATATATACATGCTTTGGTGGCATTTATGATAAATGCCATTGTGGCCTTGCATTTGTGCGCGTCCGTCTAAAATGAAATACTCGCTGAAACGAGCCAAAATAAAAAAAGGGCGGTCTCCGAAAATAAAATCCCTAATTCCACTTCATTCTCCTCGGTCCTCATTCTCCTCTCCCCCTTCAGACTCACAACCCTACCTAATTCCCAATTTTGGTATTTTGTTCGATCTGAGACCGCCATTGCAAACTACCTTGAAAGCTTCGCGAACGCCGATAGAGTTGTCATATTTTCCCTGTTCCGGTATTGTTCTCATAAATTATTTTGGTCTTTTGTTCAATTTGCTTCTAGGATCATTGCTGATGTTTTCTGCAGGTCAATGATTGTCGAAATTCTAGGTTAGTTTCTTCTTCTTCTTCTTCTTCTTCTTCTTCTTCTTCTTCTTCTTCTTCTTCAGTTTCTAGGTTGAGTTTTGAATTCGATTTGTCAATCGTTTTTTTGTTGAAATTAAGAAATTCTAGGCTTGTTGTTGTTGTTGTTGTTGTTGTTCTTCTTCTTCTTCTTCTTCTTCTTCTCCTCCTCCTCCTCCTCCTCCTCCTCCTCCTCCTCTTCTCTTCTCTCAGTTTCTAGTTTGAGTTTTGCAAATTGTGCTTCGATTTGTTTATGGATTGTTTTGTCTAAATTTTAGGTTAATTTTTACCAAATTGTTGTTCGCACATAAATTTTGAGAAAATGAGAAATTGTCACTGTTTCTCAAGGGTTGTACGCTTATTTAAGGGTTGTTTGGATCATTCTTGAGAAAATTATCACTTTCAAAATTTTAGGTTGAGAAAAATGAGAAAGCTAAACTCCTAGAGAGAATAAAAGTTGTTTGGCTAACTGTTTCAAGGGTTTTATGCTTGTTTAGTTATTTTCATATTTACTTTTGTGTTTCTGGCCTAAACATTTCACCATTTTTTCTCAATTCATAACACATTGCACGAGTTGGTATTGTAGATAAGAAAGACTTCTATGGTGAGAGAGCGAATCAATATTATACCTTTAGCTGAGTTTCTAAGGATGCCTAAAGGAAGAATGGATGCCACCTAGCAAAGAGCTTCCCTTGCATCTGATCCTTCTTGCAGGTAATTTTGATCTTACTCAGTGCCCAATTCTTTAGGGTGTAGATTGTTGATCTTGTTGATTTATATACACTTTGAGGCTTGAATTAATTTAATGACTCAAAATTGTTGTGAATTAATTTAATGCAGAAGTGTGACTGACTTTATGGAGCTACTACGGGAAAATGGTTAGATAATGATGCAAGGTCAATCTAATAACAATAACTATAATAATAAACCAAGAAACAGTGAGCCAAACAACTATCTTAGCATCAATAGCTTAGACCTTAGTTCTACCTTGATTTTGTAACATTAACTTATGTTAGACATTATGGCAATGCTGAATTTGCTACTGTCTCGATTGTTCAATATGTAATTGAGGGCTTTTTATATGTAATGATGGTAAGTTAGTCTCTAAGGCATCATTTTGATTCTATTCTTCTCGCCTTTTATTAATAGCAGTGTCCTGATAGGGTGTAATCACCCTTTGGTACTTAAGTAGTATGATTTATTAAGTGAAGGGCAAGCTTGATTTTAACAAGATGAAAGTCAGATTGGATAAGCTTGGCAATTATATCTCAGATACAGGTGTTCATATTTGAATGGATGTTGTAAGTAGTATGTTCACCGTGAATTTAAGCTCCATCAATAACATAATGCATACATTTCTTGTGATGAGTGAATTAATCATGTTAATGATACTTAATTTGTATTATATGTTTTCGTTTTCGTTTTAGATTTTGCATGCGTGAATGTGTTTGTGTTTGTTAGTAGCTTAGATGAATTCTTGATTAAGTTTGATTATTTTATTAAAACCTTCTACTTTTGACATCCATCAAGACTTATATATTAAAATGAGCTTAATATATAAGGATGGTAGTTTCTTTTCTTTTACCACAGTTTCTCTTACGATTATACATATTTTAAATCTTGTAAATGTTTCTTAGTGTACTGGGGCACTTTCATTGAGCTTCAAGTTATAAACTAATTGGATATGAATTTTATTGTGTTGGAGTATTTCAAGAGTTAAGAGGCGTAAAATATAAGTTATAAGCATAGGATCGACCGGATAGGTCGAAAACAAGCTTAACAAAAAAAAGGGACTCAACACGGATCGTGCTCAGTATTACACGACCCATGTTAACGTCCAGAGAGCACAGAAAATGTGCACTGGATCAACACGGGTCGTGTTAGATCCAACATGGTCCGTGTTGATCTAACACGACCCGTGTGGATCACAGTCGCGATTGAATTTCAAATCCCTTGATTTATGCCTCGTGTTGAAATGAATTTGGTCATATTTTTGGATGATATTGACTGAGAAATCATGGATGATATTGACTGAGAAATCAGTCATGATTTCTCATTAATATCATTCAACTCAAATCCCTTGGATTGTGCCCAATGCAATTGGAAAGTTTGACCTCCTTATGACTCCAAAGGTTCTCTATATAAGGTGGATGAATTCAACATTCATCCACACCCTCATGTATCTTCTTCTTCTTTCTAGAGATCATTCAACACATTCTTAAGGTGTTGACTGCAGCAACTCTTTAAGTCCTTTTGAGAAATCTTGTAACTTTGCTTACAAGAAGTTAGGTTTTACCCTTGAGTCTTTCACGGTCTAGTGAATAAGTCTTAAAGGGAGACGGGCTTGCCCTCGACTCCTAGCCACCCAAGTGATCCCCCATCTTCCGTGGTTTTATATTCCATCTCATTGTTTTTCTCAACAATCTTAAGACTTATCCACGATGTCTCACTCCTTGAAAGACATGACCAACAACTTTCAAAAGTTGGATAAGTTTGAGGGGATCGACTTCCGTAGATGGCAAAAGAAGATACACTTCATGCTCATCACTCTCAAAGTGGTGTATATGCTCACCCAAGACGTTCCGGTGGAGGGTGAAGACGAGACGGCGGAGCAAGCAAGGTGTCGGCTTAAGATGGAGAACGATAACTACATTTGTGTAGGCCACATTCTCAACGGTATGACGGATGCTCTATTCAACGTTTATCAAAACGTTGTGTCCGCCAAAGAGCTTTGGGAGATGCTCGAAGCTAACTACATGTTAGAGGATTCTACAAGTAAGAACTTTCTCATTAGCCAATTTAATAATTTTAAAATGGTTGAAGGTAGAAAAGTTCTTGACCAATTGCATGAAATCCAACATATATTAAGCAATTTTGTTCAATATAAAATCCACACTGATGAGGCCTATATTGTATCTTTAATAATTGGCAAGCTCCCCCCTTCATGGAAAGAAACTAAGAGAACCTTAATGCATTCTAAGGAACCCGTATCTCTTGAGGGTTTGGTTAACCATCTCCGTATTGAGGAGGAATTGAGAATGCAGGATGTTACCAAGGAGAATCCCTCCAAGGTGCATGTGGTTCAAGAGAACACAAGAGGAACAAAGAACAAGAATAAGTTTGAAAACAAGAGCAACAAGAAACCAAAAATGGTTTGTTGGGAATGCGGCAAGCCGGGTCACCCCAAGAGGGAATGTCCGGTTTGGAGGAAAAAGCACGGGCTTTCGAACAACAACACTAAGAATCACAGTGGTAAGAAGGAGTCCAATGGACCCTTCGTAGCTATGATTAAGGACCAAATTAATGTCGTTTCGAGCGGCGATATTTGGTGGCCGGGTTGATTCGGGTGCGGCTCGGCACGTTGCATTGATCGTTCTCTCTTCAAGACTATCCAACCCGCCGAAGAGGGGAGGAAACTCTTTATGGGCAACAACTCCCCGGTCAAGGTGGAAGGAATAGGACAAGTTGAACTTGTATTTACCTCCGGAAAGACATTGCTCTTAAACGATGTGTATTTAGTTCCGGAAATATGTAAGAATCTTGTTTCAGGTTTTCTCTTGAGTAAGTTTGGGTTTAAGCAAGTGTATGAAGGGGACAATTATGTTTTGTCTAAGGGAGGGGTTTTTGTAGGCAAAGGCTATGCATGTGGTGATATGTTTAAGCTTAACGCTACAAGTGGCAATAAGAATGATGTTTCCGTTTACTTGCTTGGTTCTTGTTCTTCTTTATGGCATTCAAGACTTGGACATGTTAATTATAAGAAACTTAAATTCATGTCTAATCTTGGTTTAATTCCATCTTTGGATGATAAGATAGAGAAGTGTAGAACATGCATGTTAACTAAAATCACCAAAAGTTCCTTTCCAAGTATTATGAGAAATTCTAAATTGCTTGAATTGATTAATAGTGATTTAGGAGATTTCCATAGCACTCCTTCTATAGGAGGTAAAAGATACTATGTGACTTTCATTGATGATTATTCTAAGTATTGCCAAGTATTTTTTTCGCATTCAAAAGATGAAACTTTAGACAAGTTTAAAATATACAAAGTTAAAGTGAGTTATAATGTGAGGCCCAAATAAAAAGGCTAAAATCCGATAGGGGTGGTGAATATTATGATCCAATTTATTTTCAAGGTTGTGGTGTGGTGCATGAGTCAATGACACCTTGTACACCTCAACAAAATGGTGTGGCTGAAAGGAAAAACAGGACTCTAAAAGAAATGGTTAATTCCATGCTATCTTACTCCGGTTTAAGTGAAGGATTTTGGGGTGAAGTCTTATTAACGGCTTGTTATGTTTTAAATAGAGTTCCTCTCAAAGGTAACCTTAAGACCCCATATGAACTTTGGAATAAAAGAAAGCCAACTCTAAAATATTTTAGAGTATGGGGATGTCGGGCCATCGTAAGGGTATCGGAACCAAAGAAAAGAAAATTGGGTGAAAGATGAATTGAATGCATCTTTATAGGCTATGCTTTTGAAAGTAAAGCCTATAGGTTTATGGTTATCGAACCAAATGACTACATAACGGTGAACACCGTAATAGAGTCAATGGATGCAATATTTGATGAGACTTGATTCTCTTCAATTCCTAGACCCTAGGATGTCACTCATGACATGTTTCCAAAGGATGTTATTCAAGAAACTCAACAAGATGTTGAGGAAATAAGGAGGAGTAAGAGAATAAGGAAATCCAAGAACTATGGATCAGATTTCGTTGTCTACCTAGTAGAGGGAGATAGGAGCTCTATCGAGCATAAGACTCCTTACATCTACAATGTAGATGAGGATCCTAAAACTTTCAAAGAGGCCATGGAGTCACAAGATGCTTCCTTTTGGAAGGAAGCGGTACAAGATGAGATAGACTCTATTAAAGAAAATAATGTTTAGATTTTGGTAGACTTACCACCGGGTTGTAAACCTATTACATCAAAATGGATCTTTAAGCGTAAAAAGAAAGTAGATGGTACCATAGAAAGGTTTAAATCCTGGTTAGTAGTAAGGGGCTCTACCCAAAGATATGGTATCGATTACTTTGATACTTATGCACCCGTGGCTAGGATTGCAACTATAAGAGTACTTATAACTTTAGCCACTATCCATAAGCTAATAATCCATCAAATGAATGTCAAGACGGCATTCCTAAATGGAGAACTAGAAGAAGAGGTGTATATGGAACAACCCGAGGGGTTTGTCGAATCGGGTCATGAGAATAAAGTATGTAAACTCATAAAATCTTTGTATGGTCTAAAGCAAGCACCTAAGCAATGGCATCATAAATTTGATGAAGTAGTGCTTGGTTTTGGTTTTAAGATCAATGAATCGGATAAGTGTGTCTATTCTAATTTTGAGAATGGATAGGGGGTGATTATATGCCTATATGTTGATGACATGTTGATATTTGGTACTGACATGGAACAAGTTGAGAAAACTAAAAGTCTTCTATCCGCTAAGTTCTCTATGAAGGACGGGGAGAAGCGGATGTGATACTTGGTATCAAGATCATTAGAATAATGATGAAATATGTCTAACACAATCACATTATGTTGAAAAGGTGTTAGGGAAGTTTCATAAGAGCTCCTATGTGGCTACTACCCCATTTGATCCAAGCATCAAACTAAGTAAAAATGATGGTAGGACTATTGCCCAATTGGAGTACGCTAAAGTCATAGGTAGCTTAATGTATGCGATGACTTGTACAAGGCTGGATATAGCCTTTGTGGTAGGGAAGCTTAGTAGATTCACTAGCAACCCAAGCAAAGAACATTGGCGAGCCGTTAAGAGGGTTTTGGGATATTTAAAACTTACCCAAAACTATAGCTTGCGGTTTAAGGGAGAACCTTCGGTCTTAGAAGGATACTCCGACGCAAGTTGGATAAGTGATAAGGATGATTACACCTCAACTTCCGGTTTGGTGTTTCTTCTTGGTGGATGTGCTGTTTCATGGGGTTCTAAGAAACAAGCATGCCTTTCGGATTCCACCATGGCTTCCGAGTTCGTAGCGTTGGGCGCCGCTTGTAAAGAGGTGGAATGGCTACGAAACTTGTTGTTGGAGATTCCTTTATGGAAAAAGCCCATGCCTCCAACAACTCTTTATTGTGATAACAATGCAACAATTGCAAGTATATACAATCGTGTCTACAATGGCAAGTCAAGGCACATTGGGTTACGACACGCTTATGTCCATCAACTCATTAAGGATGGAATTATAGCGGTAAGCTATGTTAAGACAAGTGAGAACTTGGCCGATCCTTTCAACAAAGGATTGAACAAGGAATTGGTGATAAACTCATCAAGAGGGATGAGAGTTAGCCCAATCAAATGATTATCATCAACGAAGCTCCAACTCACGCTCGACACCTCTTGTCAAGCCTTGAGTTCAATGGCCAACAACGTTGAATGATAATGGGAGCGTCAAAGGTTTTCAAGTTTAAAATCATCCAAAGGACAAGATGATGCTCAAAAACCGTAATGTTCAAGAGGTTTGAGTCTATGACTCATTAACATACTCTGAATCGATGAGATGGGAAGCTCTATTACGGGGCGTAAAAGTCTTCCTATGCGAGGACGTGAAGTGGGCCGTTTCGGATAGCCTAGGGCTGGGCTTGATGGTTCTCGCGGAGGGTATGGGACACATGGCCGATTGTAAATAGTGTCTTTGTTTTTTAAGCAAGGTTTTGGGTTGTGTGTGTGATATGTATCCAATTAGTTAAATAAGAATGTAATAGTTCAAGGACTTGTCTACTTATGCATTCAAACTAATTGAATTTACATACACTAAGTGAAGGTTCAAGTCATGAGATACTTTCATGACGCATAACAACTCCTCGATTTCTCAGGTGTTGAATCTTTCTAGAAGTCGCCATGTATGGCGGGGGTATTTTTTACCCAAGTGAGGGATCCCGGACTATTTTAAGTGGTACTCTTGAAATGGTAGGGGATTGTTGGAGTATTTCAAGAGCTAAGAGGCGTAAAATATAAGTTATAAGCATAGGATCGATCGGATAGGTCGAAAACAAGCTTAACAAGAAAAAGGGACTCAACACGGATCGTGCTCAGTATTACACGACCCCTGTTGACGTCCAGAGAGCACAGAAAATGTGAACTGGATCAACACGGTCCGTGTTGATCTAACACAACCTGTGTTGATCACAATGGGGATTGAATTTCAAATCCCTTGATTTATGCCTCGTGTTGAAATGAATTTGGTCATATTTTTGGATGATATTGATTGAGAAACAAGTCATGATTTCTCATTAATATCATTCAACTCAAATCCCTTGGATTGTGCCCAATGCAATTAGAAAGTTTGACCTCCTTATGACTCCAAAGGTTCTCTATATAAGATGGATGAATTCAAAATTCATCAACACCCTCATCTATCTTCTTCTTCTTCTTTCTAGAGAGCATTCAACACATTCTTAAGGTGTTCACTGCTGCAACTCTTTAAGTCCTTTTGAAAAATCTTGTAACTTTGCTTACAAGAAGTTAGGTTTTACCCTTGAGTCTTTTCACGGTCTAGTGAATAAGTCTTAAGGGGAGACGAGCTTGCCCTTGACTCCTAGCCACCCAAGTGATCCCCCATCTTCCGTGGTTTTATATTCCATCTCATTGTTTTTCTCAACATACTGTAGGGTCCCAGAATGTAATGGTTCGTGTTGTGTTTCTCTATGCAAAGGAAAATGCACTTGCAATCATCTTTATTGATGAGGTAGATGTGATTGCAACTTTTAATTACATTTGTGTGTACTGTTATTTGTTAACAATATTACATGGCACAGACGTCTCCTATGCCTGTCAAGTACAATGTGAAAGAATGTGTGGATTTAAGCTTGGAATGTGAATTTTTACTTGTGAAGTTCTGATAGTTATTGCAAATTTAGTTGATGATATACTAGTTTTTGCTGGACTTAAGCTTGGAATGTTAATTTCTACCTAGAACCTTATCTATCTAACTTGAAATTTGTTGACACTAGTCATCAGGATGAGTGTTTTCTCTCTTGATTATACTTAGAAATGTGTATGAGCGTTTGGACTTAGTTAATCTCCTTGAAATTGTATGGATTATAGTGTGGTAAATTCAAACTTATTAGGGACTTTGAAAGAGAACGCTTCTACAAAGCTTGTCAATTCTCGAATTTTTGTTATTCTAGTGAAATTTTGATTGTTCTTGTTGATTTAGTTGATGGTATGTTGATTTTTGCTGTTATTCCAGTGATTTGTTTTTGTTATACTTGATGTAGTAAAATTGATCTTGATCTAAGTTTTGTTATTAACTTGTGCTGGTGATGACAACGGGACGCTTTTTGTTGTACAAAATCACCTCGATAATTTTCACTTCACTATTATCTACTTTTGTATAGACCAAAGTATGTAAACTAGTGAATACAAAATTCTTGTTTATTTTGTAGGCTAAAGTTGAAACCTTTAAGTGGTCTTCGATCTATACATAGTTGATTGTATATGTGATACATTACAATTCAAGACTAACTCTTCAATGAGAAATGAAATTTCATTTTGGAAGAATTTGTGCTTTGAATATATTGTTTTATGAATTTATAAGCAGGTACATAAGTGGTCAGATACAATAAACATTAGTAATATATTGGAAATTCAGGTTAATGTGTAAAAATTTATGTTATTATGTGTTTTTATAACATATGCCCTATAGTGGCATTTATTTGACCCTACAGCGGCATTTGTAACAAATGCCACACAAACCTATGGCGACATAGTCTCTAGCAGCATTTGTTTAAATGCCGCTATAGGCTTTAGCAGCATTTATAAATGCCGTTATAGGCTTTAGCAGCATTTATAAATGCCGCTATAGGCCAAAATAAATGTCGTTAGAGCCCATTTCTATTGTAGTGTTAAATATATATGTCAACCTAAAAATAGCCTGTTAAAATGTAATAGTAGAGTACACACGCGAGCTTATTAGGCTTGTTAAGCCCAATGAGTCGAACTACGTGTGGTTTTGCTTGGCTTGTTTAATTGAGGAGCTCGACCCTAAGCCAATCGGAGTCGATCTCAAGCTGAGCTGTACGAGCTTTCCGCTGAGCTGACCTGTGAAGACTCACGAGCTAGCTTGATTAGAGGTGGGCAATGGACTAGGTCAGTCAAGTCAGAGTTAGCCCATTGGCTATGCCAAGTTGGGTCAGGTCAAAGTCGGTCCAATGAAGTTGTGGTGATGTTGATGCATCTTTCCTTAGTCTCACACTTTGGGATCCAAGGTCCATGGAGGGTGTGTTGGAACAATATTGGCACAAGGACGTCACTTAGCCAATCAAAGAACCAAGTAAAACAAAACGTTGGCATACATTTTCCAATAACTGACAAGAATGTCTACGTTATGGTTTGATTAACTCTTAAATGAGTTATCTTTTGCTAGAAAGTATCCAACTTGGTGCGAGTAAGCTACATGGCCAGCAACGAGTTTAAGCAAAACACTTATAGATTAAAGTGTCATTCATCCCTATTGGTACCTATTCTATTTGTGTCTATATATGAAAATTGAGATGTCTACTCCGATATCGCCCTAGGAGATTAGCCAACTTGGTGCAAGTAACCAGCAACGAGTTCAAGCAACACACTTATAGATTAAAGTGCCATTCATCCCGATTGGTACCTGTTCTATTTGTGTCTATATCTGAAAATTGAGACATCTACTCCGATCTTACCCTAGGAGACTTTAGAAGGGCATTAAATAATCTTTCCAAAAAGCTATAGTTTGTCCAATTTGGAGTTCATTTGAGTTCTACGCAGCTCTTGCAAATCAGTATACCCGGTTTTGGCACAATTCTGATCGGTACTTACTTTGGTGTTTATTCATGGGCAATTCGGTCTTTTCATGCTATAATCAAATTTCCCTCTCTTTGTTACGTTATAAGGAGGTGTTCTAGCTGATTGGAAATGCCAAGAAAGCAAGAAAGTAGAGAGGTGTCCTTGTTAGAATGGTGTGAAATGTCTTTGGTGGTCCAATGAGAAGCTACCTTATGGAGTGTTCTTATTAGTTGTTATCTCAATTATTTTGGACAAAGACTTCAGGGAGAAGGAATGCATCAGCTGGGTTCACACATACTTAGCCATTTTAATCATGATTTGTACCTTTCTACATGATTAGAGTGTTTTAACTATTTTGAGTGAGCTAGTGTGCTTGCTCGTTAGCTACTATATATCACTTCATGTACTTCATTTTGCAGTATATGACTTTGATGAATATGAGTGAAAGCTTTTAGTGTTTCCTTTGTTTGTGAGCATTCTAATTACTCTTAAAATTTCTACTTCAGTATCTTGATTTGGCTAATCAAGTGGTGTTATGTATAGCTTGTGATTGATCTTTAGAAGGTGTTTTTGTAACCAAATGATAGATTACAAGTACCAGCCCTTGTGAATTCGTTTGTGGTGTCTCTGTATCAAACAAATACACTTGTCTATCCTTTGTTCTTCATTTGTTTTCGTTCTTTGGTGCCTTGTTCTTGGTTTTGTTTTCATGTTTTAAGCCTTGATTTGGTTAGACAATCAACGAGTTAGTCTTGCTGGTTGCTTATGATGTTGTGTTGCTTGTATTCCTTACTCCATCCTTGAGCATACATACATCATAATTAGTATTAGAGTTAGCTTACCCTCTTGGTGAGTAGCTTCCCTTCAGCCTAAGCACAACCCTCTTCGTCCCAAGCACATAGCCACAAAAAAACCCACAACCATGACTACTAGTAAGACTCCAGTGGAGATGAGTGAGCAAATTTTTAAGGAGAAATAAGAGTTGGAGAAACGAGTGAGGTTCCTTTCTACTCAACTCAATCACTATATATACTTGCAAAGAGAAGAGCTTAGAGATTCAGATGGAGATGATTCTGATTCTAGTAACCCATTTGGAGAAAAAGAGGAGGCCATGAGTCATCTAAGGAGGAGGCCACGAAAAGAAGAAGAAAAGCTTGATTTCAAGGTGGATATTCCAGAATTTGAAGGACATCTTGATCCGGAGGTGTTCTTGGATTGGTTGCAAACCGTGGAGAGAGACTTTGATCTTAAAGACATTCAAGATGATAAGAAGGTGAAGTTGATTACTCTTAAGCTTAGAAAGCATGCATCCATATGGTAGACGAATCTCCAAAAGAAGAGAATTACTTTGGGGAAGGAGAAGATGAAGAAGAAACTTCAAGCTACGTTTATGCCCTCTAGTTATCTTAAGGATAACTACTTCAAACTCCAACACTTAGTTCAAGGAAGTAAATCAGTAGAGGAGTATACCAAGAAGTTTGAGCATTTACTTTGGAGGTGTGATTTGAAGGAGGATGAACCTCAAACACTCATGAGGTACCTTGCTGGATTGGAAGAGAGGATCCGAAATGTTGTGGAGTTGTATCCATACACAACTTTGGATGAGTTAAGTTCTTTAGCTCACAAAGTTGAGATGCAAAGGAAGAGTAGAAATAAGGAGGCAGCAACTAAACCTCAACCTCAGCCCTCCCCTTATCCCACGCTATATCCCTCACAAAAGCAGCCTATCCCTACAAAATTCTCAACCCCAAAGAACCCCATATCCCACAAGGCCATAACCTCTCAAAAGAACCCACCCTCTGTTGTGTATAAGCCTTTAGGTAAAATAAGAAGATGTTTCAAGTGACAAGGAATTGTCCATATAGCCTTTGAATGTCCAAACCAGAAGATCGTGACATTGGTTGAGTACTAAAGCGCTCTTTTTCTTAAAGCTAAACCAGATTGGGAAGAAGAACAATAAGAAGTTAAAGGAGAACCAGTTTTGATGAAATTGAGGTAGGTCCAGATGTAGGAGAGTTATTAATGATTAGAAGAGTTTTTAATATTTCTTCAATGGAGAGGAAAAAGCTCCAAGAGAGGCCATCTTTCGAACTCATGTATAATAAAGAACAAAGCTTGTTCTTTGATTATTGATGGAAGTCGAGTTAATGTAGTAGAAAAGACTTTGGTGAACGAGTTAGGAGTCCCAAGCATCCCCCATCCAGCTCCATATACCATCCAATGGTTCCATCAAAGTAAGGGCATTCAAGTTACTTGGAGATGTTTTTTTTGAGATGTTTTTCCTAAAAAAAAAAGTTACTAGGAGATGTTTGGTGCAATTCTCTATAGGTTATATGTATCATGATTTACTTTGCTGTGAAATTTTACCTTTAGATGCTTGTCACATCTTACTTGGCATGCCATGGATGTTTGATAGAATCGTGTCTTATGATGGGCATGCAAATACTTACACTCTCATGTCCAACCATAAGAGAATCATCCTTAAGTCCACGATGAGTCAAATCATTCAACCGAGTTTGAAGGCAAACTCTCTACAACCAGGGGAGAATGATGTAGATTCATCTTGCCTTAGTCTCACACTTGGAGATCCAAGGTCCATGGAGGGTGTGTTGGAACAATATTAGCACAAGGACGTCACTTAGCCAATTAAAGAACCTAGTAAAACCAAATGTTGGCATGCATTTTCCAATAGCCAACAAGAATGCCTATGTTCTGGTTTAATTAAATCTAAAATGAGTTATCTTTTGGTAGAGATTAGCCAACCTGGGGTAAGTAAGCGACATGGCCAATTTGGAGTTCATTTGAGTTCTACGCAGCTCTTGCAAATCAGTATACCCGGTTTTGGCTCAATTCTGATCGGTAGTTATTTTGGTGTTTATTCATGGGCAATTCGGTCTTTTCATGCTATAATCGAATTTCCCTCTATTTGTTACGTTAAGGAGGTGTTCTAGCTGATTGGATATACCAAGCAAGCAAGCAAGTAGAGAGATGCCCTAGTTAGAATGGCGTGAAGTGTCTTTGGTGCTCCAATGGGAAGTTACCTTGTGGAGGGTTCTTATTGGTTGTTCTCTCAATTATTTTGGACGAAGACTTCAAGGAGAAGGAATGCATCAGCTTGGTTCACACATACTTAGCCATTTTAATCTTGATTTATACCTTTCTTCATGATTAGCAAACATTAAGTCTTGTAATTATTTTGAGTGAGCTAGTGTGCTTGCTTGTTAGCTACTATATATCACGCCATGTACTTCATTTTGCAGCATATGACTTTGATGAATATGAGTGAAAGCTTTTAGCATTTCCTTTGTTTGTGAGCGTTCTAATAACTCTCAAAATTCTACTTCACACACGCACACACAGATATATATATATATATATATATATATATATATATATATATATATATATATATATCCATATTCAACGCAGTCAAACACAAGCCCGCATTGACAAGTTAGAAAACCATCGAGCCACCACCCTCTAACTCGGCGGCGTCCCACTACAATACAATTTTTTTTTTGGACCACCAGAATCTAAATCAATAGTAGGGATTATTGATGTCCAATTTGCAAAAGTAGAGATTGTTATAATCCAATTTTTTATATATATATATATATGTGTGTGTGTATATACATACATATATATATATATATATATATATATATATATATATATATATATATATATACACACACACACATAATATTGCTTTTGGTGGTTTCCTTGGGGAATTTTTTTTGGGAAAAACTCCCTTCCCCCTATCTCAGAAAAATATTTATTAAGTTTAAGAGTGAAATAATGAGATCCACATTAAAATTTTTCCATCACTAAAGCATAATCAAATGTTGAAAAAATTTTCAACTTAGAAAAATTGACTAATTTCATGAAAGTTTTCAACCAAATGCACCATAAGTCAATATCCAAATCGATCATGCTCAAAGGATCATGTGCTCTCACATGTCATATTTATTAACTTTATACATAAAAATGAAATATAAAATAAATAAATACTTGAAAAGTGTATAGCCATAAATTTTAGAAGTTATTTCAATAAATTTATGCATAAAATTAAATATTAAATAAACAAATGGTTTTATGTAAATGAATATAAAATCTGTTCGGTCTCGTTTCGAGCCGAATTTTATGTCCTTTATAGGGTGTTTGTGTTTATTTTAGCCCTTTGTATATATTAGATATAGTGATTTGGTGTTTTGTAGGAAAATAAGGAGTTCGAAGAAGTTTGGGCTTAATTGAAGGTTTTTAGGGAATCCCGAGCGATTTCCCGAGTCAAACTAAGTCAACCCGAGCCGAGAACCAAGTCAACCCGAGCCGAGAGCCGAGGCGAAACCGAAGCCGGAAATTCCATGTCAAGATTGGCGCAAAACAGGGGAACGGTACAGACTCAAAGGTTTGAAATACGTGTGCCTTCACTCTTTGGGTCATAACTCCTTCGTTACAACTTCGATTGGTCTGACATTTTGGGAGCTTAAAGTACACACCGAGAGCTTTTCATCGATATCTTACGGGTCTAAAACGGAGTTTGGATGAAGAAGTTATGCGCGTTTGAAGTCGGCAGGGAAAAGCTGCCCAGAATAGTGACTCGCCCGAGTCATCTGCTGACTCGCCCGAGTCGTCCCCCTGTCACACCCGCGACCTGTGCTGGGCAAGCGACATGGGCAGTAGGCCGACTCGCCCGCGCCCATTAGCGACTCACCCGAGTCGCCCGATTATGCGGAAACTGCTACACGCGTGCTGCGACTAAAATCTTAGGGTTTTGGGTTTCGTTTCTCCTTCTTCTATAAATACCCAATGTAATTCAGAACTAATTATCTTAGTTTTTATCTTTTAGCTTAGCTTTTATTTAAGTTTTAGGAGTAGGATTAGATTAGATTTAATTGCTTTCTTCAATTGCTTTCTTTAATTGTTCTTCAAGCTTTCTTTAAGTCTTCTTGCAATTGTTATTAAACTCTTCTTTCAAGTAATCTCATTGAAGTTTTACAAGCTTTCTCTCTCTCTTCCTCTCTCACTCTCTCTCTAATCTCCATTGATGTTGATTTCAAAAGCTTTCTAGTGTTAGCCACAATCAACTCCATATTTAGTGAGGAGGAGGGCTAAGGGTCACAAATTCCACTCTCAAGTGGGGATTTGGGGATTCTTAGTAATCCAAACCACAATTTCTTGTTTGTTCAGGGGAAATTCAAGTGTAGATTGAAGGTTTATTGAAGTTTGTTCATCAAAGGTATAAATTCTTGCCCAATTTCATTGTTCATTCTAATTTCCATTAATTGCTTTAGTTGCTTTATGTGATTTCATGCTTTCATTGCTTTCCTTAATTCCATGCCTAGGTTAGATTTTATTGCTTTCATTTACATAATTTATCGCTTTCCGCATTGAGAAAACCCCTTACACAATCCGATTACTTTAATCAAGCCTCACACCCATCCCTGAGATCGACAATCCTTACTTATAAAACCACAAAAATTACAACCGAACAAAATCATTTATTGTTAAATAAATAAACTAAAGTCTCATTTATATAAATTCTTTTCAAATGAATATAAATAAACAAATATTTTTATCACCTAAATAAACAAATGTTTCAAAAGTGTATAAATACAACATTTACAAATTAGGTAAATGAATTGTAAATATATGATAAATAAGCATTTAAAATAGGAAAAATGAATTCTAATAGTCCTCACTTTCAGCTTTTGTATGCCAATAATCTATATTTTATTTTTGGATTCTAGTGGTAAAAAAAAAAATTGTATTCTTCTAGGATACCACCGAGTGTATACCCTAAACATCGTAAATTTTGACTTGTATTTAATTGAAAACTTAGCACAACACTTCCCCACGATTTTTAATGAATTAACAAAGTTTGTGGATCCTAGGCATAGTGGGAACAATGTGCTTCAGTTGAAGAAGATGATCAAAATAAACTCGAAAACTTGAAGGGATCCGTCCGACGCTAAAACCATAGGAAACCCTAGAGCGCCGTACGTGAGGGCCTTCTGTCTCCCTTTCCGGTGAGACTTGTGGTTGTTGGGAGTGCCTTTTCGACGCAGCAGATAGGGCGTAGGTGACGCAGTAGGTGTCGTTTTGGGGAGTTAGGCTGTGCTATCGGAATAGCGTGGCTTACAAGTTATTGTGACAGCAAGTATGGAGGATCGTATGGATATAGACTGGAGCAAATTACGGCTGACAGAGGAAGAGGAAGAGGTGATCGAAATAGAAGATGAAATATCAACTAAATAGAAGGAGGAAATAAGGCTAAGTTTGGTTGGACAACTCCTCATGAATCAAACTTGATGCAAATTTATTCCTTTTTCAGTTCTTTTCTGAGAAGGACAAGGATTAGGTCATGAACGAGGGACGATAGTCCTTCGATAACAAACTACTATTGGTCCGGGAATGGGAAGGCACGGAACAATATGCCGACATTGAATTCAAAACTGCAAGGTTTTGGGTTAAGGCGTATGAAGTCCCGGCGGTCCGCCAAACAGCGGCGTTTGCGGAGATTTTGGGCAACAAAGTAGGGACCTTTGTCAATTGTGAAGAGGAGTCGATGATGGGAGCCGACAATTCCCTGTGTTTCTGGGCGGACATGGATGTGGCGATGCCATTAAGGAGAGGGATCATGGTTAAAATCGAAGGAAAATCCATATGGATACACTTCAAGTATTTACGACTCCCAGAATTTTTCCATGGGTGTGGAAGGCTAAGACACATGCTTCGGGAGTGCAATGCTGTCAACCCGAATACACCGAAGGAGGACCTCCAATATGGCAACTGGATGAATGCCTCGCCCCTAAAGACGAGGAGACGGAATGCAGAATCAGAACTACAAGAGGAGAAAAGATTATTCATGGCTTTCAAGGGGCGTCCCACCCAAATAAGGGCAAGGCAACGTCTCGCTTTTTCAAAACAGACAGAACAAGCATCGAATAGCGGGAAGGAGACAATCAAGGGGAAAGGAGACTCAGATCACATGATGCTCAATGAGGATGTAAGCATTGGCAGTGAAGACTTCAAACGAAAGTTAAACCAACTCCGGGTTGGTGGTTATACTGAGAAGGTGACGTTCCTTAAAGGGACATCCGAAGGCACAAAATCAAACGACACAGAAGCGGAGGTTGTTCAACAACCCCCCCTACACCAATAAATCTCATATGCTTAAACTGTCGGGAGCTTGGCAACCCTCGAGCAGTAAAAAAATCTGCTGAAATTCTTTCGCAGGACAAAGCCAAATATTGTCTTCCTAGCGGAGACAAAACCGAGTTCATGGGAGGTGGGACTTATCAAACAGAAGTTGGCTGGATTTTTCTCAATTTGCATGGATAGTCAGGGTCGATCGGGTGGCTTGGCGCTATTTTGGAAAAAAAGAGGTGAAGGTTCAGCTATTCTCTTGCTCTTTGCATCATGTGGATATTGTAGTGGAAGAGGGCTTGGGGCATCAACCATGGCATTTTACCGGCCTGTATGGCTGGCCACAAAGTCAGTCGAAACTGTATACTTGTGCATTGATCAAAGAGCTAGCAGATCATTCTTCTCTTCCTTGGTTGATCAGAGGGGACGTCGACGAAATTCTCTTCAATTTTGAGAAGTGTGGGGGCCCCCCAAAAACACAATGTATCCTCGATGCTTTCCAAGATACCTTTGCACAATGTGGATTGTTCGACCTCAGTTACAAAGGATATGACAACACTTGGTGGAATGGGAGGGACAATGATGAATCGGTTGAAGAACGGTTGGATAGATTCATGGCAAACGCGGAATGAAGCATCCTTTTCCCACATACTGAGGTTTTTCACATAGAGGAAGATATGTCTGACCACCTCCCCTTGGAGCTGATCCTAAGCCCAAGAAAGACGACAAATGGTGCTCCCAAAAAAAGGTTCCTTTTCGAAAATATGTGGGCAATAGAGGCATCATGCGAAGATATCATCACAGAGGCGTGGGGGGGGGGGGGGCAGTAGCAACAGTGGGTCGGTGGTCGAATGCATAAACAAACTGGGATGTTGCTAAGAAGCTCTCATCAAGTGGGCTGGGTCCAATTTCGGGCGAGTGCGTCGCTCCATTAAGGACATTGAGAAACGACTAAGTGCAGCTCCCAACAGGTCCGAGCGGCAACAGCTACTCACGAAACTCGAAGACCCGAAAATGAAGGAAGAGTTCATGTGGTGGCAGCGGGCGAAAAAAGAATACTTAGCATATGGAGATCGGAACTCGCGATGGTTCCACCAAAAGGCCTCCACTCGAAAAAAGGTAAACAACATCTCTCACCTAACGGACTCAAATGGCACACTGTACCATTCTACGGATGATTTTGAGAGGCTCTTCCTAGAGTACTATTCTGGCCTCTTCAGAACCGAGGGTTCAAGGGGAATGGATGACATTCTACAGTTGATACCCACAAAGGTAACGGACAGCATGAATGCAATGTTAATGGCTCCATATAGCATTGAAGAGATAAAAGATGTTGTTTTTCAGATGCATCCGGGGAAATCACTGGGCCGGAAGGCTTCAATCCTTACTTCTACCAACGATTCTGGCACATAATCGGCCCGGACATCTCAGCAGCAATTATAAGCCTCCTTGATGGGATGCATTTCCAGAAGAGCTCAACCACACCTACATTGTTTTAATCCCGAATGTACGATACCCAAACTCACTGGTTGATTTTCGACCTATAAGCCTTGCTAACGTCCTTGTGCAGATAACGACAAAAGCCATGGCAAACCATTTGAAACTAATTATAAATGGCTCACCACGCGGACATTTGACTCCCTCGCGGGGTTTAAGACAGGGAGACCCATTGTCGCCCTTTCTATTTATTATTGTCATGGCAGGCTTATCCGCATTGTTCCAAAATGCGGTAAATGCAAGAACGCTTCAGGGCGTTCGAATTTGTCGGACTGCCCTAGTTATATCCCACCTCCTTTTTGCCGACGACACTATCCTATTTTGTAAGGCCTCGGAGGACCAAGCTGTGAGATCGAAAGGCTACTGGGTATATATGATGAAGCTTCCGGGCAACAAGTAAATTTTGAGAAAACGGAGGTTGTATTCCACAAGGACGCACCCTCGGGCCGAAGGACAACCATCACACATATTCTAGGCATCAAGGAGGTGCTTTCGCACAATAAATATCTCGGCCTCCCTACTCGCATTGGGAAATCAAAATACAAGGATTTATTGTGTGTCAAAGATATGATGGCGAAGAGACTGAGTGCATGGGATGACAAATTCTTGTCACGAGCAGGACGTGAAGTAACCATCAAGGCAGTGGCACAGACATTGCCGGTATACGTTATGAGCATATTTCAATTGCCCGCCTCCCTTATTGCGGACATACAACGCATTATATGGAGATATTGGTGGGGAGCGAAGCAAAATGACAGGAAATTGTATTGGCTGCCTAAGGTAGTACTGTGTGCTAGCAAGGAATGTGGTGGTATGGGGTTCAAGAGTTTGGCGGAGTTCAATACTGCACTTCTTACCAAACAGTGTTCGCACTTGTGGAGGCATCCTAACACACTTGTGGCCAGAGTTCTCAAGGCGAAGTACAATCCAGACAACGACATATTTAGTGTCAGGCTGGGACACCGGCCCAGTTACGCTTGGAGAAGCCTTTTCGAAGCTCGAACCTTAGCTCGGTCAAAGCTGAGAAGGGTAGTTGGGAATGGTGAGAGGATAAATATTTGGCTCGACAAATGGTTGGACAGACAGTCCACCTTCAAGGTATACACCCCAGTACATGGTCTCTGACATTATTGACAAGGAAAACGGGACGTGGAACCGACAATTCCTGGACCAACATTTCCTTCTTAGAGACATCGAATCCATAGAGAATATCACGTTGTGTAGGACTTGGCCAAAGGACTCTCTAACATGGAGCGATACAAAGGACAACGAGTATAGTGTGAAATTGGGGTATCATGCACTTATGAACACCAAGCACTCTGATGCGGCGTCGTCCAGCTCTCCTGATGCAAACATCATTTGGAAGAGACTGTGGAAGCTAAATGTGCCCCCGCAAGTCAGGATGTTTGGGTAGCGATTTTGCAAGGAAATTCTGCCGACGGCTGGAGCCATAGGGAAACGCATTAAAACGGTGGATCAAACCTGCAGATTGTGCGGGTGTGCCTCAGAGACTAACATTTATAGCGTTTTTATGTGTCCTCCTTCTACCGCGCTATGGGAACTAAGCGTGGTTGAGGAAGAATTATGGGCAAATCAATACAGTTGAGCTAAAGACTATATATACAGGTCACTTACAGAGCTAGAAGATGGGCAAAAGGAATTGTTTCTTGTTTTAGCGTGGGAGTGCTGGGATTATCGAAACAAATTGATCCACCACCAACAACCTTCTCCAGCCCAAATTATGCTGAATCGGGCTCGAGATATGCTGTCAGAGTTCCTCTCCCTGCCACCTCTGAACCAAGCTCCGATGACCAAGTCCGCATCCTTCTGGTCACCCCCGCCCACCGGTTGCTTGAAGATGAACTTCGACGCCGCTAAGATCGGAACCTGGGGCAGAGGGTGGGGCATCACAATTACGGACCATGAAGGAAAATTTCTAGCAGCTGGCATAAAGCATACTGTCGAGTTTAGCACAGTAGCAATAGCCGAAGCCGAGGCATGTCTTTTTGGACTCCAAACCGCTTGGGGAGCTGGTTTCAACTCAATTGTAGCTGAAGGAGATTGCCTCTCTCTCATCTCCAAGCTAAAGAAAGGCTTTAATGGTAGCAACACTCTATGTGTTATCGTAGGAGAAATTGTTCTAGTATTTCATGGAACCATGTACTTAGAGGGGGGAACCGAGTAGCTCATTCCCTTGCTCACCTTCAACCCTATGATTTGTGCGAGCGAATTTGGTTGGAGGATGCACCCGAAGCCTCTATGGCTTTAGCCCAAGAAGATATGAATTATTATTCGAATATCAATAAATAGTTGCGCTGAGAATTTGCAAATCCACCAAAGGTAGATAAAGCTAAGCACCACTACATAAAGGAAATGACTTGCTAACACCACCATTAACAATGGATAAAGTAAAAACAAGATTTGAGAGAGAAAATGGGGAGTAAACCCTTGATTTCATTTCAATGGCAAAAACTAGTGTTCTTCTTCCCAAATGAAAGAAGATATAACATGAAAGAATGTGCAAAAAACTACAAAAGTGTCATTACTTAACATAACATTTAAAAAGGAAATAAAAGAAAGAAAGGAAAAGAAGCAACGGGAAGAAACAAAGAATCTGAGGCTTCGCTGGAATTCGCACAAAGGCGTGACCCACGCCCAAGGAAGCGCTACAAGCGCCTGTTCCAGGGAGAACAACTTCTATGCACAACTGAGGTGCACCCAGTGTGGATGAGACACCACCAGCGTTGGCTTCAAAACAAAGGGGACGCATGGGAGGCGCAGTCGACGCTACATAGACGCCACCTGCGCCCATTTCAAGGCAAGCCTTCAAGGGGAAAATGGGAGGCGCGACCAGCATCCCATGAGACTCAACCAGCGCCTCTAAGCTGCGTGAAAAAAACGAGGAAGGGGGAGACGCGGCTGGTGCCTAGGGGGCGCAGCCAGCGCTTGTCCCAGCCTTTGTTTTCCTATCTTCTCCATCCGGGTCCAAAAACTGAACCCCGATGCCAAGTAGCTATGTTTTCCTGGGACGACCCGGTATGACATTCAGTCCCAAGGCCTTAGGGGTTGGTGACGCGCCCAAGTCTTCTAGAGGGTCTCGGAACCCATACAAAGGATGGCCAAGACGATCTTACGGTTTCTAGATTCCACCAGAAATTGAACCTTGAGACTCGGTGAGGTGGATGCGACCCTCTTGGAAAAGGTGACAAGGGAGGAGTACGGTACCCCGACCTCTTCAGTTCGTCCCAAATTTTTACTATTTTTTTTAATGTTTTTTTCACTTTTATTCCTTTAAAAGAAATCATAATAATTGCTCGAATTTTCAAAAAATTAGTTTAAAAATTATGTTAGTAACTATACAATATAACCTTTCTGGAGGTAGGAATGAAAAAATAAAAACAATATGGGGTAGGAATGAAAAGAAAAGTGGAGGTAAATTTCGTACCACTAAAATACAATTTTTATTTATTTTTAACCACCATAACACAAAAATAAAGTAGAGATTATTAACATACAAAAGTTTAAAGTAGAGATTATTAGAATCCAATTTTATTACATATGCATTTATATAATGAGACTACAAGAGCGTATATGTACTATAAATTAAAGTATAAGGACCATGTAATCAATTACTGCCACCATACGTGTTTTTTTTATAATTAACGGTAAAAGACCGTACCCTTTTATTCAAATAAATCCGCAAAGCCAAGAGTACAATGCAAGCATTATAGATAGCTTTCTAATAGCATGAAAGCCACCCAACTAGAAGTTTGACATGATACAGCAAGATAAGGAAAATCAAAAACAGAGAATCCTCGCACCCACCAAAATAATATCGATCTCCTAAAGAAAATTGATAATATCTAATAGATATTTGATGACTGATCCTTGCACTAAGAGCCACTTATTGAGATTGTGTCTCCATCCAGAGAGTCCACTAAATACATACATTTCCTTGAACATATTGCATCACCTGCAGAATCTCCTTCACCATTAGTCATGCTGCAAAAGGCTTAGTGTTTCTTGATGAGCAAAATCCAACAGAACCAAACAGAAACAACTCCCAACTTCCAACCAAAACCACAGTCATATGCTTCAGTAGACCCGATAGTGCAGCAACTTCACTAGAAAGCTCACTTATTGATTGCAATATTTCATACCACAGAACGACTCCCATCTTTAACCAAGACCTGTGACAGCAGACCAAAGTCCACTGTTAATAGCCACACACCTACTGCAGAAGAGATTCCCACTAAAGCATCCTCCAAATGCATCAAGTGTACTAAGCATGACTTCCACAACATAATCTATCATGCAATGAGAATTTCCACCAAATAAACTGGTGAACACACAACAACCCATCACACACTTTAAAAGAGCAACTGTTAGACTCAATGACAGCAACCCACAAGCAGAGATATACAACCCTAGGAAGAAGCCAACAGCAACATCAACAACTCAGCTCATGTAGTATATACATGACAAACAGATCAAAGATGCAGCTAGACCAACAACAGTAGCAGGAATTGGGCCAGCCGCAAAAGAACCATGAAATTGAAGCAGAAGAAACTGTCTTCAAACATAAGGCACCCACAAGTTCAGAACTTGTTCAGACATTTGACTTGACTCATCTTCAAAAAACCTTTACAAAAACAGAAGTTGCTGCACAAAAAGTTCTTCCAAAATTTTCACAAAAAGACCTTCCACTTAGAACCTGTTAATCTTTTCCTTTGCTCCAATGCCCCTCACATTCCATGAGCATAATCTCATCTTCAAAGCTTTCACTTTCAACAGAAAGTGAGCGAAGTCAAAGAGATGAATTCTTCCTTCTGCTACTCTCCTTGGTCTTCTACTTTTTCCTAGCGGACAATTTGTTTTCAAAATATTTAATCGGATTGGTGTGCTTTTTTGGTCTCATAAAACCACTCTCGCACCAAATTTGAAGGCTTTTTCAACAATGAGGCATCCTACATTGATGACAGATTTACAGTTTCACGAGATGGAATCATTATCATTCTCTTCTTGATTTTCTGGAGGAAGATCAACAGTCTGCTGTGTAGATTGGTTTTGGGACTCCAAAAGTTGAGAATTAATTACTTCAACTGATTTCTCAATCCCAAGGGCATTAGTCGAACACAAAGCAGCATCAGCATTAATCATATCCTGATTGATGAGGGCATATAGTGACTATATATTGGAAGCATTTTGATAGTGAAACTTGGGGATTAATGTGCTTAATTGATCTTTTATGATCTTATTTCGCTATCTTAACTAAGTTTTGTGTGTTTTGTTCAATTTATGCAGATTAATGATATGAACTCCACAACTCACATCCATTACTTGATTCATCACTAAAAGAGCTTTCCGACGATATATTATAAGGTCAATTCCGAGTTGAGATGATGGAGTTATGAGTAAAATAGCAGAAAGTGTGCGAAAACGGATATATGTCCACTCTTTTGGTCACCATCATTTCCATAAGTATGATATGACTTTGAGACTTATGCAAATGAAAAGTAGACTCCTAAAGCTTTCTGAAAAGTCAAGAACCAAGTCAATCGGACGTCGGACGAAGGAGATATGGCCGAAACAAGACGACCCAGAAAACTCCAGAACCAACACGATCCGTGTTGACATCAACACGGTCCGTGTTGGCCTCCAGAGAGCTCAATTTCCCCAGAAACCATCAACACGACCCGTGTTGACACCAACACGGTCCGTGTTGGCCCTATTTATGACGATTTGGCTGTTTCAACTTCTCTTAATGGCTATATAATTGTAGATTCGGCTGATTCATCCAGCGACCATCCACCTTCATTCATTCACTCCCATTCACCATCCATCTCCATCTCTACTCTCATCCATCCCTTCCTCCACAAATCCATCCACATTCATCCTTAATTGAAGATTGAGAGTTTATTAGAGTTCGAAGATCGATTCTCAAAAATCCATTGAAGTGGAGGAGCAAAAGTCCCCACCGACTACCATTCAAGCGAGGAATGATTTCCATCTCGGTTTACTTCTCTTTCTTTTAGATTTCATGCTTTCTAGAATAGATTTTAATATGTTTTGTGTTTTGAACATGAGTAGTGAGTAGTTTCTTTCAGTTTGGGGGATAATCCCTTTCAAGTTGCTCTTATGGATTGAGTATTGTTGGATTGAAAAAGTTTGTTTATCTTTTTTGAATGCATTTTATTTATCCTTTGATTTTGTATGTCATTGCTTTTGCTTGATCACCATTAGCATGGTTATAGATTGTTGAGTGAAGTACCGAACGGAGAAATTCGATAATCGGAACTCTTAGGATTAAACTAGTATATGAACTGGACTAGAGATAGAAGACTTTGTAACTAGGGGTCATTGGATAATTTGATATTTAACTTAGATAAAATTGACACAATAAAGAGTCCAATAGATCAATTTTACTAAGCAATCCGTTTTATTGCCAAAAGCTCGCTACGGAATACATTATGCGATTATCGACCCTAAAATGTACCACATTAGTGACATACATGTTCAATCCACTTGTTTGATTCATAGAGTTACTTAGGTTTTATCCCCTGAACGTCTTTCTTATATTGATTTCATCTTGTGAATTGTGTGAATATTTGATTTATTTGACCTTTTTTAGTGACTAGAACTAGAATTAGTTATTCTCAATCTAAAATTCGACCGATTTAGCAATCACCTAGGAGGATAGTTTGGTGCGTAGTTAGCAAAGTCCCTGTGGGATCGACCTTGATACTTGCTACACGAGTACCCGTGCACTTGCGGCTTGTTATGTTTTTGGCGTCGTTGTCGAGGACTTTGTCCCTAGCCGCCACCGAACGAATATCCTTAGATTGACTAGATCATTTTTCTTTTTGTTTTTCTCGTTTTTATTGTTTTTCTCAAAAAAAAAATTCAAAAAAATGGCAATTATCTATTTCCCCCAATTTGAGCAGGAGTTATTTTGGTGCTATTTTGAGCGATTACTTGCTTGCCCTGTTCCATGTGGTGTTGAGCCTGGGAAATCAGACATTCTTGATATTGTTGTTGAGGGAGTGAATAGTGAGACTCGTACTCTATTAGAGTAGTTTTGTTTTAATGCTAGAACTGTTAATGAAGCTTGGAGATTGCTTGAGTGGCTTGCACGTGATACACTTTATTTTGAGAATTCTTTTTGTGCATCTGGTTACTCTTACTCTAATCCTTGTGCATCTCATGCTAGATTATATACTCAACCCCATTGTTTGTCTCCTTGTCGTTTATGTTGTTCTCTTGACCATGATGATTCTACATGCCCTGGTTTAGCTAGACTTGAGATTTTAATGAGGGCAATGCTAGAGCAACAAGATAAATTAGAAGCTAATCTAGAGGAAATAGTTGACCTTTCTGAGTCATCTTTGCCAATTGTTGTTCATTCCCATCCTAGCGTACCTAGAGACACTACTGATGGTGTCTTTGATGTGCCCTTCCCTTTTTCTCAGTCGACGGGGTTTAAGATGAGTGAATCCCATGGGTTTGATGCTAGGTATGTTGATAATTTTTCTCATGGGTCAATTGATACTATTGATAAGGAGGCTTGTGAGGGGGTTGTGGGTGGATTAGATCCTTCAAGCAAAGAATTTGATGATGTTCTACTCCCTACTTCCAATGTCTTATTCCATGCTTCTACTCCTTGTTCACCACTTTACTATTCCCCTAAATGCCTAGATGAGCCACCTTTTGTTGAAGAGACCATATGTGTTCACGTTGATGTGGGCTATGTGGTTAATTCTTGTGATATGCTTGAGGGGAACAACAATATTCTTTATATATCCATAGGTACATTAAGAGGGTACCATTCCTCTCTTGATCCATATTGTATTTACCTAGAGGACTTGCCTAGAAAACTCTTGTGGACAACTTATTTTGATTCTTTTGATTTTTCTAAGGCCTTTGATCTATTTAAGAAAGCGACACTTACATTTTCTGCTATAACTCTTTTGTTGCTTTCTTATTTGCAAGCTTGTAAACCGCATGCTGAAGAGTTTGACAAGCTTCTAAGGGCATTGACGACATCTGAAGTAATGGCCCCAGTCTTGAGTTCTTGATGGAGCGGCTGATGCTCCATTCGCCCCATTCTTGAAGAGGCGATGGTTTAGGTGCATCCAGCACCTAACCTGGTGAGATCTTTCCTTATTTCCCCTTTTTCAATTTATTTGAATGTGCTTGCATTGAGGGCAATGCCTTGTCCAAGCATGGGGGGAATTGTATAAATGTGTAGTAGTGTCTTGAGTTTGTTTTTGTTTGTTTTTCTTAGTTTTTTGGTTTTGTTTATTTAAAAATAATTGCATCCACCTAGTTGCATTAATTAGATTCATCCTTGATTTTTATTTTTTTTTCTTATTTTTTAGTTTGTTTTATTTTCTAGGTTTGCATTTAGTTTAGTTTTAGTTTTTATTTTGAGAAAAAAATTCCAAAAAATCAGAAAATTAGAAAAATTAAAAAAATTGAGACATAAGTCTAGGTTTTCTTTTAACTAGATTTAATCTTGAGTAGCCCATTTGTGAATGACAGTCATGAAAAGAGTTTGTGAAAGCTTATTGAGTTGAGCACTGCATTTTGAAAGCGATGATTGATTCCTCTTATGATCTATTGGAATGAGTTTGGCATATACATCTATTTGAGCTAGGTTTATTTGAGAGCTTTTACCCGTGAGACCACAAAGCCTTAAAATGACTAATCATTTTTATTAGTCTCATATTTTCCATGTGTGACTCATCCTTAGTTTCATTCTCTAGAACTTGCAATGTATCTCTTTGAAATTGCGTTTTTGCTTGTGCATTGATAATATGATAGACGCATTCTTTTGTATATATTTTAGCTACAAAGCCAAATAGCCACCCTTTACATGTTAAAATCCGCCTTTAACCCTCTTTTAGCCTTGTATCACTCTTTCTTTTGATTACCTATATTGAAAGTCATGGCTGAATATTGAATTTCCTACCCTTAAGCCTATGTTTGGAGTGTTAGAGTGTGAAGAGTTGGGTTTATTATGGTGTTTTTGTCGTTTGGTTTTGTTAGGGATGTTGTGAAGTTGATTATCATGAGATTGCCCCCAATTATAGCTTTATATGGGTTGAGGTGGAAATTTGCCTTATAATTGTATATATATTTGTTTTGAGTTGTAGTTCATTTTGAAGAAAAAAAACAAAAAACAAAAAAAAGCAAAAAGAGAAAAAAAGGAAAAAAATTGAATGAAAAAAAGGTAGAAATAAAGTGTTTAGTAGTTTGTTAGATTATTTTCTTTGATTTGAGACGATTTCCACATGATTAAGGGATGCGTTGTAGTGAATATAAGTGGTGAATGTTCTTATTTGAATAATTTGGTGAGGTTTATGCTCCAAGTCTTGGGTTTTTAGCTCCACTTCCGCAAATATATTTCAGCTTCTTACCCTTAACCTTAGCCCCATTACAACCCTTTTGAAAGTCCTCTTTATTGTCATTGTGCATTGCATATTAGCGGTAGAGAATTGAGATGTTTTGCAAGCTTATGGTAGGACGTTGCTTTGGTTTGAGTATTGAGCGAACCTTCAATGATTTATTCACATTTAAACACATGAGAGGCGTGTTTCCACATTCACAAAAGTGAGGTTGCTCTCAATTCACCTAGTTTCTTATTTAACATGTGCCTACTTGCTTCATTTCTGATTAGGGGGTGATTGATTTGAACATGAGAAGTGTAGTGATTATAAATCTTTCCAATGCTTTTCCTTCTCTATTATATGGACTTTGATTCACTTTTGGGGTGTTCTAGATTAGATTTAGTTGATTGAAAGATCATGTTGATGCTTTTCTAAGGAGATTATAAATAAAAATGCTTGTTTTCATTTTGAGTCTTTTGTTTTGTTTTGTTTTGTTTTTGAGTCTTTTGTCCCCGTGTTTTTATTTCTTTTCTTTTCTTTTCTTTTGTGAGTCTGGACTTGCTTGGGGACAAGCAAGAACTAAGCATGGGGGAATTTGATGAGGGCATATAGTGACTATATATTGGAAGCATTTTGATAGTGAAATTTGGGGATTAATGTGCTTAATTGATCTATTATGATCTTATTTCGCTATCTTAACTAAGTTTTGTGTGTTTTGTTCAATTTGTGCAGATTAATGATATGAACTCTAAAGCTCACATCCATTACTTGATTCATCACTAAAAGAGCTTTCCGACGATATATTATAAGGTCAATTCCGAGTTGAGATGATGGAGTTATGAGTAAAATAGCAGAAAGTGTGCGAAAACGGATATATGTCCACTCTTTTGGTCACCATCATTTCCATAAGTATGATATGACTTTGAGACTTATGCAAATGAAAAGTAGACTCCTAGAGCTTTCTGAAAAGTCAAGAACCAAGTCAATCGGACATCGGACGAAGGAGATATGGCCGAAACAAGACGACCCAGAAAACTCCAGAACCAACACGATCCGTGTTGACATCAACACGATCCGTGTTGACATCAACACGGTCCGTGTTGGCCTCCAGAGAGCTCAATTTCCCCAGAAACCATCAACACGACCCGTGTTGACACCAACACGGTCCGTGTTGGCCCTGTTTATGACGATTTGGCCGTTTCAATTTCTCTTAATGGCTATATAATTGTAGATTCGGCTGATTTATCCAGCGACCATCCACCTTCATTCATTCACTCCCATTCACCATCCATCTCCATCTCTACCCTCATCCATCCCTTCCTTCACAAATCCATCCACATTCATCCTTAATTGAAGATTGAGAGTTTATTAGAGTTCGAAGATCGATTCTCAAAAAACCATTGAAGTGGAGGAGCAAAAGTCCCCACCGACTACCATTCAAGCGAGGAATGATTTCCATCTCGGTTTACTTCTCTTTCTTTTAGATTTCATGCTTTCTAGAATAGATTTTAATATGTTTTGTGTTTTGAACATGAGTAGTGAGTAGTTTCTTTCAGTTTGGGGGATAATCCCTTTCAAGTTTCTCTTATGGATTGAGTATTGTTGGATTGAACAAGTTTGTTTATCTTTTTTGAATGCATTTTATTTATCCTTTGATTTTGTATGTCATTGCTTTTGCTTGATCACCATTAGCATGGTTATAGATTGTTGAGTGAAGTACCGAACGGAGAAATTCGATAATTGGAACCCTTAGGATTAAACTAGTATATGAACTGAACTAGAGATAGAAGACTTTGTAACTAGGGGTCATTGGATAATTTGATATTTAACTTAGATAAAATTGACACAATAAAGAGTCCAATAGATCAATTTTACTAAGCAATCCGTTTCATTGCCAAAAGCTCGCTACGGAATACATTATGCGATTATCGACCCCAAAATGTATCACATTAGTGACATACATGTTCAATCCACTTGTTTGATTCATAGAGTTACTTAGGTTTTATCCCCTGAACGTCTTTCTCATATTGATTTCATCTTGTGAGTTTTGTGAATATTTGATTTATTTGACCTTTTTTAGTGACTAGAACTAGAATTAGTTATTCTCAATCTAAAATCCGACCGATTTAGCAATCACCTAGGAGGCTAGTTTGGTGCGTAGTTAGCAAAGTCCTTGTGGGATCGACCTTGATACTTGCTACACGAGTACCCGTGCACTTGCGGCTTATCACTGATCATTAATCACTAGGACAAGTGCCAGAGACTCATTGTGAACTGGTGAGGGTTCTGATGCCAAAGCCCGTCTGTTCAACTCCTAATCTATGGAATTTCCTGTTTGGCTGCCGTTACCATCATTGTTGATTTGATGATTGAGATTCTGCTCAGCTGGAGCAGTGACTTGGTCACTTGAGACAATGGGCGTTTCTGGAATGAAGCCATTACTATCTTGAAAGATTAAGTTGTCATCCTCATCACTTTTATTGGAGCTTGGATCAGATATTTCATTGTATTGTTGTTCTGCCGGTAGAGAAGGGGGAATGAGGTGTGAATTGATTTCTCTGACATAGACTCTGAAAGCACAGTTTTGGATATCCAGAAGGATTTCACTGTCAATCTTCATGAACACTTTAGTTTGGATAAGAGCCCTCATGACTTCAAATTGATTAGTAGAAGAGATACATCTGGCTAAGGACAAGAGTTTTCCCCAAGGTTGAGTGACTCTTTCAAAATTTTCCCACATCCAACCATCTTGGGGAACACAGATGATTTCAAGCCACCATACATGTTAGCATAAAAAGTATAATTACTTGGTATTCCTAGATTGATAATTATAGAGATACACTAGTAGAATTCATGGCAAAAGGCGTCCGTATTTGGCGTCTGATACGGGCATAAACAGACGCCAAATAGGAATTGGCGTCTGATTTAAACAGACACAAAATCCTTTTCCGCCTTTTCCAAAAAGGCGTCTGTTTTTTGGCGTCTGTTTAAATCAGACGCCAATAAGTTGGCATCTGTTTCAAACGGACGCCAAAGATAGACGCCTTTGTTGCAGTGGCCGAGACGTGTGTCAGACCCAAAATGGCGTCTGTTTTGAGCTTAAACAGATGCCAAAATGGCGTCTGATTAGGCTCAAAACAGACGCCATTTTACATTATTGAAATAAAAAAAATTGTGAAATATCGGTAAATATAAAGAAATTCCAATATATCTAATTACAACTACATAATGTATTTTGTGGGTTATAATTATAAAATAGAGCAAATTTAATTTTTTATAATTTGTAAGAAAGTTGTGTAATAATTGTGGAGGCATTAATAATGAAAGTAAAATACATTTTATATAATAATAAATGATATATATCTCCCATTCATGCATGTACAATTTCATATATATATATATATATATATATATATATATATATATATATATATATATATATATATATATGTAAAACCCCGGAAAATATCAGTAGAAATACCGTTAAAATGATAAAAACATGACTTTATTCTATTATATGATTACCTATTGATCACACGGAGTTTTTAGGACCGCGAGCGTTTTCGTTAGAATTTTTAGAGTCTTAAAAATATCAGTTAGGAATTTTTGGGGCTTCAGGTGTAAGATCTTTTTATCAGTTAGGGGAGATTGTTATCTGTTTTGCTACTATTATTTTTCCAGGGATATATTATTAATTTTAGATTTTTGTTGGGTGTTGATGATGTCACATAAATGACATCATCAGGTAATTTTTTCATCAGTTTTCTTGATATTTTTCTGTCCAAAAATCAGTAACCGTTTTCCTTCCAATTGTAAAACCCACTACCCATGCATACTCTTGCTTACCCAACTCTAACATGACACGCGTCTCTCTCTCTCTCTCTCTCTCTCTCTCTCTCTCTCTCTCTCTCTCTCCCTCCGATTATGCAGTACAAATAGTACTGCTGCTGCATGCTCCAACGACACCCCCCAATTTTTTTCCCCCTCCTTCTTCCTCCTACACTCCTCTTCCTCCATTCTTATTCTTTTTCTTTCTACCTCCATTCTTTCTTCTTCTCTTCTTCTTTCTTCCTCCATTCTTATTCTTTTCTTTCTTCCTCCATCCCTTCCTTTTTACTGTCTTCCCGACCCAAACCTTACGCCACCACCTTGCGCCGCTGCACCGCCACCGCCAACGCTCAGCTCCGACCACCACCTCCAACCTCCCTCTGACCACCAGGACCACCGACGACACCCCCCCAGCCACCGCGACGTCCAACTCCAACGAGACGAACCCGAGCCGGAGTTAGGAGCCATCACGCCGCTCTCGACCACCCCGATCGTTCCGGCTGACGACCACGATCACCGGACCTTTGCCGCCGTGTCTGCCGCCACCTAGCCGGACTCCGACTGCCCCGAACACCACCCCGGCCCACCTCTTCTAGCTTGGACCCATTGTTTGTGCCCTAAAACTCTTATTTTCTCCCTCTATAATTTATTAGCATAATCACTGTTTTGGGTTAGTTAATGGGTTATTAAGAGTTGTTTATTGTTAATATTATGAAAGATTACATGGATGTTTTAGAACTGGAGGATTAGAAGTGGTTTAATGTGTGTATTTGTGTTAAGGTTAGTGTATTCATGCTATTATATTACTAATGTGTTATTAGAGTAAATAAACTTGTGTATATATTATTAATGGAAAATACATGTTAGTGTATTAAGTGTAATATTAGGGTATGATTAGTTTAAATGTTTATGTATGATATCTTGATGCTTGTATCCATGTTTATATCTCATGAATATTAATGTATTAATGTTGAGTAAGTAGTGTAAAATATCATGTTATATTATATGATAGTTTTTGGTAACATTATTATTTTCCTAATGCTTAAAACATGTTATTATTATTATCTATACTGTTGGTTGTTTACTATGTATGTAATATTTTGAAGTATAATATTTGATGGTTTTTATTTTAAAAAGTATGTTGGAAAATAATAATAGTAGGTCTTGATTTTATGTTTTTAAAAAGTTATTACTATTACGTAATATTAAGTTAATCATATGTTAGTAGGCCCTTGGTAAAGTTTGAACTTTATAGTTTGAAGTGCTACTATTAAATCCCAATATTAGTTTAGTACCTATGATTTTACTAAGTTTATCGTAATTTTGGAAGTTTATTATTACAAGGTAACATTATATTAAAGTTATGACTATTTGTTGATTTTCAAGCTTGGTATTACTAATAGCATAAATTTACAATGTTCGAAACATAGTTTTTATACAACAAGTATTAAAGTACCTCTTTACCTTACAAGTCTTGGAGTAATCCAATAATTTATATTATCTTTTTATATGTTAAGTATAAGTTGGAATATTAGCAAATTTTGGTGGAAAGTTTAATATTGTTACTATATGGAAACTTGTTTTACGACTAAGAGATTATTAAGTTATACTACTTGATATTACCAAATTATATATACTAGAAGAGTCCTTTGTTTTTCCAACTTATTAAATAGTGATAAGTGTGTGTGGACTTGAAGTTCTATGTCTTGGAATGGTATATTTATTATGTCACATGTGAAGTATTTGTAAGGTTGTCTCATGAGACCTAGAAACATGTTTAGGAACCCTAAATACGTGTTGTAACTAATTTAGATGTGATAATAGTGACCTATTGTAGTATAATGCATGTCTAATGGCATTTTAGTAAATATAGTGAATAGTGTCATGCAAATCTCAAGTTGGGTTCTAGGTACTACATAAAATGAGAAGCATGTTATGTGAGAAACTTCAAGCAAGCCTCTTGTCTAAATAGTCATGTTTAGTATATAGTTTGAAAGGTAAGGCATATACTTCATGTTAGGGTTCGATAATTAGTTACAGATAATACGTGATTCGTAGTTTTTTTTTTGGTAAGTTATATTGGCGAGCGAGTCTTGATTCTAGAAACTTTCGATTATTAGGTTCGAGCGAGGAAGCGAACCAGTAGCTCCGTGTGCATTTCCTGAGTGACGTGATTTTCTGCAGGTAATGTCTATGCCCTAATCCCTATTGGATGCTCTTGAACTGTTTTAAGTGTTTTTATTATGTTTTGGAACATGCATCCTGATTGGGACCTTATAACTAGACTGTCTATCTGCTGCGAAAGTTAAGTTCCTTGCTTTATTAAATTGTGAACAGTCTTTTGGCTTTAATGTTGTAAGTTTTGGTTTTGGAAATGGTTTGGACGAGTATGGTTGGATCTGAAATTATTAACTTGACTAAATCAATGGATACGAGTTTAATGCGGGTTCGGGCAGCTTCCTATGAGATCAGGTGGTTACCTGTGAGGGGGGCTGTCAAGAGACAAGGTTATGCCTGGTAGTTTCGATATGAGTTTTGCGATGGCCATCCGGATTGTGAAATGAGATTGTGAATTGTGGAATTTTGGAAATGAGATCGTTATGGAAGTGGTTGGAATGATATATGTATGATTTGCGAGTCTTTGACTCCGAGGGCACATCTGAAGCCCGCCACTATAAAATATGGAAATGAATAAGTTGACGGTTGAAAATCTTTTGTGAAATATTGAACTGTTTTACCCCTTCCCTCAAACGTATTGAAATGAATTGTATAATGGTTTTAGACTGTTAGGGGTAGACATTATTGAGGTTTCCCCCTCATTTTTTTGAACTGTTTTGTTTTCAGGTACGGATCAGTAGCTTGTGGGGTTTTGGACATAGAAGTGAGGACCTTGAAGTTAGAATAAAGTCTAGTTTACTTTAAAATCGAAGTTTAGTTAATGTTGAGACTATGTTGTTTTAAATTTTTTTTTTTTGAAGTTGCCTTATTGTTAATTTGAAGAGGTTAATGAACAGTTGTTAGTATCCTTTCTTGCCTTGTATCTCTTGAGATGCAGCGATGCTTGAGTAAATAAAAGTATGTTGAAGTTTCCATGCTTTATTTTAGTAGATGTTTGACCTTGACCGTTAAGTTTTGTATTCTATTTTTGGCGTTATAATATATATATATATATATATATATATATATATATATATATATATATATATATATATATATATATATATATATATATATATATGTAGAAATAAGAAAAAAATTGTAATAAATATATATTTAATAATGTTGATTTTTATACAAACTTTCTTACATTAAACAATTAAAAAAATATCTAATACAACTTTAATAATGTTGATTTTTATAACTAATAGGACACAAAAAAAAACTAAAATGTAATGAATATATATATCTTCAGTATTCTTCAATCTTCTATTTTCATTCTTCAATCTTCAATTTTCAATCTTCAATCTTCAATCTTCAATTGTTCAATCTTCAATGGATTTGAGGTGAAAGGAAGATGAGAGAAAATGAAAGAAGATGAGAGAAGATGAGAGAAAATGAAGTGGGGATGAGAGGGAAAAAATTCAGAGGGAAATTTGACATGGTTTGGTTTATATATAGTTCAAAATGACGTCTGTTTTGGGTGGCTAACAAACGCCAGTTTGGGCAAAAAACAGACGCCTATTTTCCACAACTGGCGTCTGTTTGGCACCAAAACAGATGCCTATTCTGCTTTTCAATTTAGTGGAAAATTTTTATTTTAGCCGGCTGTATATTAATATGTATAATTAATATTATTAATATTATTATTATTATTATTATAATTAGTACTATTATTATTATTAATTATAACTATTATTATTAATATTAATTATAACTATTAATTATGCATTTTAGTTGTTGTTAGTTATCAATTAGTATTATTGTTAATTTTAATTTATTTTAGCTATAGCTATATATATCTAGATAATTTATATATATATGTTACGTTGTTAATTATGATTATTTAGACCCAATTTTGTGTCTAAATACCGCATAAATCCTTAGGCTTTTGACTTGTTTCGTAGTTTAATTTAATAACTTTTAATGCGTTTTTGGTAATTTTGTAGATTTCAGAGTTTTTACACAAAACGTGGTAAAAAGGCCATTTTGCAACTATTTTGGGAATCCCGAGATTTACTGAGATTTCCCGAGATTTCCCGAATCTTGGTCGAGTCGAAGGCGAAGGAATGCGGAAAGGTCGGACATGTCAAGACGCTCAAAAGACCTTTTGAAGCCGAGCTAGACCGTGGCCACGGTCATGATGACCCCAGCCACGGTGGGTTCAAGACTTGTCCAAGGAAAGAAGAGGCTAGGCCGAGCAAGACCGTGGCCACGGTCTTGGGAGACCGTAGCCACGACGGTGCGAAGAGAAGCGAAATCTACAGTTCCTATGCAAGACCGTAGCCACGGTCCCATAGACCGTACCCACGGTCTCCTAGACTGTACCCACGGTCTCCTTATGTTCTGCGCGATGTTTTCGGCTGTGCGCTGCGTTTTGCCAACAAATCTCCACTTGTATATATACTCCTTGTGGACGAATTCTAAGGGGGCATCTAGGGATAGACTTTGATAATTTTTCCAGGTTGTAATTAGGGATTTTAGAGAGAGATTAGAGGGAGATTAGAGAGAGATTTATTCTAGGGTTTGTGGTTATTGAAGATTTGGGTATTCAAATAATTGAAAGATTGTTGGATCATCTTTTTATTGCTTTCCTTTGTTCATCTACAACATTTTGATAAATATTCTCTTCCCTTAACTCATTTATTAATTACTTTGCTAATTACTTTGCTTGTTCTTGATTTCTTTACTTGCTATTTCATTGTTCTTGCTTGTTTATGGTTGTTTGATGCTAGAAATCATGTTTAGGTTTGGTTTGGATGTTGTTAGCTTAGTTTTTTTTTTTTTATCATGATTAGTGGCTAGAAACCCTATGGGTTAGGGGGTAGTTAAGGGTGTAAATGGGTGATTAGGTTTGGGTTAGCAATATTAGTGAGTAATTAGTTGGGAAATCAATTTCCCACTCCTATCCTTCCCTTAAGTAGGATGTATTTGGGTTCGAAAGTTCCCGAATACATCCAACACTTATGTTGGAAGGTGGGAATTGGGATAGTTAGTATTCTATTCACGAAAGCAAATAGAAGCTAACTAGGAAATTCCGTTTCATTAACCCTCCGGGTCTGTCGATGGACTTTGGGGAAGTTAATCCAGACTATCCTCGGAAGAGGAAGCTCGGTGGGTATCTTCTAACGGAATTGCCACTTGATTCTCCTCCTTGTTATTCCCTTGTTGCAAAACCCATTTCCTCATCCCCGTTTGCATCCCGAAAAGCCTCCGAAGCCAATTTTCCATTCCTTTACCGACCTTAGTTTTATTTGTTGCTTCGTGACCGCCCCTTTCAAACCGCTATCCTTACCTTAGCAATCTTGACCTGACCATTGACCTAGTTTCTATGACCAAGGCCGCCAGCTCCCTGAGAAAGAACGACAAAACCGAGGTCCACAAAACCACGTTACAATGATATTAATCACAATTATTATAATGTATATGTACATGGTATTATATATATGTTAATTAAGTTAATTATATTAATTTGTTTAACTAATAATAATAATAATAATATTATTATTATAATAATTATTATTATTATTAATTATAACTATTATTATTAATATTAATTATAACTATTAGTTATGTATTTTAGTTGTAGTTAGTTATTAATTAGTATTATTGTTAATTTTAATTTATTAAAGCCGTAGCTATATATTGTTGGAAAAGGAGGATTGATCAAGGCTACGGAACGGACACAAATCTGAGCCGTGGACGGACCACTGCCTTGAAAGCGATTACGGCTCGACCTCGGTGCCAATCGAATACGCCGGTCGCTCCCCAAGGTTAACTCAGACAACCCTTAGACCCGTGCACTCGAGGCTAAGAGCTTGGAGTATGCAAAACTGTGTGCCCAGAAGGGAAGAGGAGAGGAGAGGAGAAGAGAATTGTATTCGATGATGAACACAGTCCTCCAGAGGCTCCAATTTATAGGAGAAACTGGAAGCCAACAGCCACAAAAAACAGGAACTAAAAAAAAAGGTAAAAAGGGAGAACCACAAAAAAAACTGACTAAAAACAGAACATGACTAATTGTAGCCATTACCAACAAGGTGACTAAAAAAGGAAAACAACTAAATTTAGCCATTACCAACAATCCCCCACTAATGGCTTACAAAGTAGTCAAGAAAAGGAAAAACTGGGCAAAACAGGTCAGATACTTAGGTGTCAATATCTTTCGATTTGAATTGACACATTAGTGATGTGAGGCAACAACTAACGATCTAGTCAAGTGGACTAGGCCTTGAACTTGAAAGACTTTGATTGAGACCCTCACAACACATATCAACCCTGTAGAAGAACATACTCCGCGATAAAATATACTTGCGCCTTTATGGCCATGCGCACACCTTGGGACTCATAAGTGTTCAAGAGAGACAGCCTTAGTCTCTCATAGAAGGCGGCCAAACCTTCACACTTACTTAGATAATTCCATCAAGTCTATCCCAATATAGACCACCACAAAAGAAATTGTGACTATGGAATTATTAAGAGCAAGATAGCTCAATCTCACACACAAAAGTCGGTGAATCCTTTAGTGCATCTCACAAGCACCCCCCACAACGGGCGTGGATTCATTAAGAGTATATAAACTCATCCTTGAAGCACTACCTGGCACCATAGGGATAGGAATGTAGAGCATCTCGAAGATTAGTATGGCTTCGTTTGACCACATGTGGATATCCACCATACCTCTTCAAGCCAAAGCCATAGGCTTAAGCCCTACCCCCCTCGACGCCTCGAGAACAACTCGTCTGGTTAATCCCTTAGTGAGAGGATCCGCCAAATTCTTCTCGGACCTCACATAATGCAATGTTATTACACCTTGCTTCAAATTGCCTCACTGTACCATGTCTAACACGGATGTGTCTCCTTTTTCCGTTGTAGACACTGTTATGTGCTACTCCAATTGCTGCCTGTGAGTCACAATGTATAGAGATAGGAATCTCAGGCTTCTCCCAAAGAGGTATGTCTGCTAACAAACCTCTAAGCCATTCTGCTTCTTGACCTGCCAACTCAAGAGCAATAAATTCAGATTCCATGGTGGAGCGGGCTATGCAAATCTGTTTTGCAGACTTCCATGAAATAGCCCCTCCACCCAAATTAAACACATAACCACTAGTAGAACTAACTTCATCATTATCAGAAACCCAGTTTGCATCACAATATCCTTCTACAACAGCAGGAAATTTATTAAAATGTAAACACCAATCCATAGTACCTTTAAGATACTTAAGCAAACGAAAAAGTGCATTCCAATGTTCTTTACTAGGGTTATGTGTATAACGACTCAATCTACTCACAGCATAAGCAATATCAGGACGAGTAGAGTTCATAAAAAACATTACACTTCTAATAATTTTGGCATACTCAGATTGAGACATAGCAGAACCATTGTTTTTCTTTAAAGATATGCTAGGATCATAAGGGGTTCTTACAAGAGTCACATCAAAGTGGTCAAATTTCTTTAACACTTTCTCAATATAATGTGACTGAGACAAAGAAAAACCAGACCTAGTCTTCTGAATTTTAATCCCTAAGATCACATCAGTTTCACCCATATCTTTCATCTCAAATAAAGAAGATAACAATTTGTTAGTCTCACTTACCACAAGCAAATTTGGACCAAGGATCAACATGTCATCGACATATAAGCATATAATCACACAATCTGATCCAAACATCCTTGAATAAACAAAAGAATCACCAAAATTTGCTTTAAAGCCATTTTCCACAAGAGAATTATTAAACTTCTCAAACCACTGTTTAGGAGCTTGCTTAAGGCCGTAAAGAGATTTTCTCAATTTACAAACTTTATCCTCCTGACCCGAGACTACACACCCCTCAAGTTGGGTCATATAAATTTCTTCCTCTAAGTCACCATTAAGAAAAGTTGTCTTAACATCCATTTGATGCACAACAAGATCAAACAAGGCAGCCAAAGCAATCAAAGCTCTGATGGTGCTTATTTTAGTCACAGGAGAGTAAGTGTCAAAGTAATCAATCCCTTTCTTTTGGTCAAAGCCTCTAATGACTAGTCTGGCCTTATATTTATCAATTGAACCATCGGACCTCAATTTCTTCTTAAAGATCCATTTACTGCTAATAGGTCTACAACCCTTAGGCAAATCAGTTAATTCCCAAGTTTTATTAGACTCTAGGGAATTTATCTCACTTTTAATGGCATCTTTCGGAAGGTTGCATCAATGACCTAACACCTCTTCAAAGGCTTTGGATCTTGCTCAACAAGGAAAGCGAAACAAACTCTTGGACACAACTTCAACTTTGTATTCTTCACACACTTCCACCATAAAGGCAAGAATAAAGTCAGTCCAAAAACGATTGAGGTCCTTTGTCTTTTAATTCTTCTAAGTTCAAAGACAACATCTCTAGAACTAGAAGCGGGTAAGCTCATACTTTCACCATAGCATTAGGCACAACAACAGTACAACATTAGGAACATCCTTTTCGATGGAAAGATATGCTCAAAAACTCGGCATCTCTATATTCGAAATAGAATAATCACTTAAAGACATAAAACGATATGCGACTTTGTTTTGAGCATAACCATTGAAAATGGCCAAAGGTCTTAGGGCCTATGTTGGTCCGTTTATGACCAGGCAGAGCAACTTTAGCCAAACACCCCCACACTTTCAAATAATTTAAGTTTGGGGCATACCCTTTCCAAAGCTCATATGGGGTCCGGTCTATTTTCTTATGGGGTACTCTATTAAGCACAAAACAAGCAGTCAAAACAGCTTCCCCCCACATATTATCAGATAGTCCAGAACTCAAAAGCATAGCATTCATCATCTCTTTAAGAGTACGTTCTTACGTTCAGCTACACCATTCTTTTGTGGTGTATAAGGGGCAGTGGTCTCATGAATTATACCATTTTTCTCACAAAAAACAGCCAACG
Source organism: Portulaca oleracea (assembly GCA_029582165.1). Taxonomy (NCBI): domain Eukaryota; kingdom Viridiplantae; phylum Streptophyta; class Magnoliopsida; order Caryophyllales; family Portulacaceae; genus Portulaca; species Portulaca oleracea. The sequence continues at coordinate 11,765,723 of CM055876.1, forward strand.
AATTTGAATCATACTCACCACCCCGGTCAGACCTAAGTCTCTTGATCTTTTTGCCTAGTTGGTTCTCAACTTCTGCTTTATACTTTAAGAACATTTCTTCAACCTCATCTTTAGACTTTAGGAGGTATACTTTTGTATATCTAGAATAGTCATCTACAAAGGTGATATACCACTTTTTCCCTCCTTTGCTGATTGTGTTCTTAAAGTCTGCTAAGTCCGAATGAATAAGGTCAAGCAATGCATTGATCTCAGAGTTCTGATTTGAATGGTTTCTTGGCAAATTTGGCCTCAACACATACTTCACATTTAGTGCAATTTTCTGTGTTAACATTCGGAATTAGTCTCATATTCTTTAGTTTGTTCAGGGATGCTAAGTTTACATGTCCAAGTCTCCCATGCCATAAACCAACAGACTCAGTAATATAAGCAGAAGTAGAAACATTAACATTAGCATCAGAAATCACATTCAGAACATACAAGCCATTGCTAAGATACCCCTTCCCAACGAAAACCCCATTGCGCAGAATAACAATTTTTCCAGCCTTTTGGTTCACCTCAAACCCAGCAACATCAAGTAAACTACTGGAAACCAAATTTCTACGAAGGGAAGGGACAAACAGCACATTGTTCAAACACAGTGATTTTCCAGAAGTAAATTTAAGGAGAACTTTTCCTTTACCCAACACCGTGGAAGTAGCGGAATTTCCCATGAACACTTGTTCACTAGCAGAAACTTCTTCAAAATCATGCATCAGGTCCTTGTTTTTGCAGAAATGCCTAGTTGCCGCATTGTCCAGAATCCACTCGGTGTTGTTGGTAACGAGATTGGCCTCCACCGTCACTGCACAGAACACCTCAGAATCCTCAGTAAAGTTGGCTTGATTCTGTCCACCATTCTGTCCAGCAGGTTTGTGTTGGGATTTCATCGGTTCCTTTCTCTGTTTGCATTGATATGCTTTGTGCCCTGGTTTAGCGCATATGTAACAATACACCACGACCGGATATCTTTGTTAGGCTTATTGACCTGTTTCTGACGCTTGGTTTGCTTCTGGTCCTTCTTATTTTTCCCTTTGAACCTGTCTCTGCTAGAGGGTACAGAAGATTCAACAATGTTAGCCTTAACAAAATTTAAAGACAGAGAGATCATCTTATCTTTCAAACGGTTAGCCTCTTCAGTCCTCATATGACTGATCAGTTCTTGAAGGGTGAGATCCTTTTTCTTGTGCTTTAGATGATTCCTGTAATCAGACCAGGACGGAGGGAATTTCTCGATCAGAACGTTGGCTTGCAGAATCTCGCACATTTTCTTCCCTTCACCTAGAACGTCAGCGCACAGATTATCATATTCATGAACTTGTTCCATGATTGGCTTGTCATCCATGATCTGGAACTACAGCCACTTGCCAACCACGTACTTCTTCTTTCCAGCATCATCAGCGCCATACTTGATCTGTAGTTTCTTCCATATGGTCTTCGCTGATTTGAAATTGACGAACAAATCAAACAGCGGGTTCGTCATGTTGTTGAGGAGATGACTCCGAGCAACCTTGTTGTCTTTCTCCAATTTCTTCAACTCGGCTTCATCAGGCTTTTTGACCGGAGTGTTCGTAGGGGTGCTCTCTGGATCAGCCTCGGCCTCAGTAGCATCATTTTCGGCGTCTAGATGAGGAGAAGACAACACATAGTCGATCTCCAATTGCTCAAGACAGAGAAGCAATTTTTGAGACCAACGTTTGTAATTGGTTCCATCAAGAAGATCGAACCTATAAATTTCAGAGAGGGTTTTTTGTGGAGCAGCCATTGATCAGACTAATCGCTTTCAAATTGTTGCAAAAGGAGGATTGATCAAGGCTACGGAACGGACACAAATCTGAGCCATGGACGGACCACTGCCTTGAAAGCGATTACGGCTCGACCTTGGTGCCAATCGAATACGCCGGTCGCTCCCCAAGGTTAACTCAGACAACCCTTAGACCCATGCACTCGAGGCTAAGAGCTTGGAGTATGCAAAATTGTGTGCCCAGAAGGGAAGAGGAGAGGAGAGGAGAGGAGAGGAGAGGAGAAGAGAATTGTATTCGATGATGAACACAGTCCTCCAGAGGCTCCAATTTATAGGAGAAACAGGAAGCCAACAGCCACAAAAAACAGGAACTAAAAAAAAAGGTAAAAAGGGAGAACCACAAAAAAAACTTACTAAAAACAGAACATGACTAATTGTAGCCATTACCAACAAGGTGACTAAAAAAGGAAAACAGCTAAATTTAGCCATTACCAACATATATATCTAGATAATTTATATATATATGTTACGTTGTTAATCGTGATGTTAATCACAATTATTATTATGTGTACGTACGTGGTATTATATATATATGTTAATTAAGTCAATTAATTTGTATGTATGTGCGAACATAATTAAAAATTATATCGATGTTTAAACATACAATGTATAATAATTAACAAAGTGTTTAAATGTTCAAATATTGTAAAATATAATCAAAATAATTAATCTTCAGCGGCATCGTCATCAGTTTCTTGCTCCTCCCCATCGTTGTCATCATCACCCTGATTGTGACCTTGTGTCAATTCGTCGACAGTATGAAATAGGTATTGGCTTCCTAGAATACAACGACAATTTGGACCGTGTAAGTAATTATTGGAACGTGTATGTAATTTAATTTTGTGATTATGGAAAAAAAAACGTTTACCTGGGTAAGCATATAACGAGTCCTCGGGAGGAACGGTGGGCTGAGGTTGTGGTGGTTGAGAGACGGGGGTCCGGCGAGAAGTGCGGCCGCGGGGCGACGGTTGAGGAGACTGTCCAGTGTATCGCACTTGACTTCCAGAGGAAGATCCAACCATGAAAGGAGCCTGCCAGCTATGAGGTGTTGGCTGCTCGTACATTTGTTGCATTTGCAACATTTGTAGCATTACTTGTTGCCTCACTTTTTCATCCATGGCTTGATCAGATCGGCGCTGTTGTTCCTCTAATCTTCTCTCGAAATCTGCCTCCATTCTGCCGGTAGAGAAGGGGGAATGAGGTGTTTCATTGTATTTCATTGTATTGTTCTCATCACTTTCATTGGAGCTTGGATCAGATATTCCATTGTATTGTTCTGCCGGTAGAGAAGGGGGAATGAGGTGTGAATTGATTTCTCTGACATAGACTCTGAAAGCACAGTTTTGGATATCCAGAAGGATTTCACTGTCAATCTTCATGAACACTTCAGTTTGGATAAGAGCCCTCATGGCTTCAAATTGATTAGAAGAAGAGATACATCTGGCTAAGGACAAGAGTTTTCCCCAAGGTTGAGTGACTCTTTCAAAATTTTCCCACATCCAACCATGTGGGGGAACACAGATGATTTCAACCCACCGTACGTGTTAGCATAAAAAGTATAATTACTTGGTATTCCTAGATTGAAAATTATAGAGATATATAATTCCTACTTTCATTTTAGATTTTGGTGGTCCAAAAAGAATAAAATTGAATTATAGTGCTAACAAATTCAAATCCACCTCCACCTCCACATTCTTTTTTTTTTCCTGCCACATATTATTTTTATTTTTTTCATTCCTGCCCCTAAAAAGATAATTAAGTGTAATTACTAAAAGAATTTTTAAATTATTCTTTTGAGAATCCGAACAATTATTATGAATTTTTAGAAAAGAATAAAAGTGAAAAAATCATTCAAAAAATCATTCAAAAAATGTAACACTTTCGAGAAATGTCGTAAATTCATTAAAAACCGTTGTAAAATGTTGTATTAAATTATTGAATCAAATGCAACTAAAAATCTATGATATTGAGGGTATACTCTTGGTGATGTCCCATAAGAATCCAATTTTATTATTTTTTCTTTGGACCACCAAAATTCAAAATTAAAGTAGTGATTATTATTAGAATTCAATTTTCCATTCCTAGACGATAATGCGAAGTAGTCGACCAATTGATAAAACAACTACAATTGGTACTTTGCTTGATGGTTCTCGACAGCAAAATTACTTGGAGAATTTTCTATTTGCTTTCCAATTAACACATGTACTGAGTTTTTTTTTTTTTTTTTTGGGGGGGGGGTGTGAAGTGTTGAACAAATGAACTACCTACTTTAAGAAATTCTTCTCAAAAAATATTGTAGTTAAATGTATAATATAAGTTTAGATTTGTGTGGTCGGTAACAAAATAAATTTGATTGATCATATCATCACACATTGTTGTTTTAAGTAATATAATATTTATTTTTCTTAAATAAAATTACATGCATATATTAATATATAGTAGAAACTTATATAGAGAATCTTGAAACATAAAAAAAGTTTCTAAACACCCTTTATGAATGGACTATTTTTAACTCCCTACTCTTGAATGCAGCATTGAAGGCCCCTTCCACAAAACAAAAGGGGAAGGAAAAAGAAAAAAAAAGGATATTAGTGGACAATGTGACCTAAAGAGCAAGGCATGAAAATATTCGAGGAAATAGTGAAGCAAAGCAAAGCACAAACACTATTTATGCTTTGGTCTAAATGCTAAGTAATGTATAGACAAGAAAGTGGGAAAAGCTTCTGTTTCACAGTTTGTAAAGTTGAGGTTCCAATTCCATGATCCCTACTTAAACCCTTGCCATGCATTCTCTCTCATCTTAATATTGGTGCTTGCAGCTTCATCCAGATAATATAGCTCTCTTATATCTGTAGGGTTTTCAAGATTGTAATATTATTAATGATGGGAAAAGGAAAGTGTGTCAGTTTAGTGCATGCTGTTGGTGTGTTTGCTGGTGTGGTGTTGCTGATGCAGACTGCTGAAGCCACCACGTTTACTGTTGGAGGATCAAAGGGATGGACTGTGCCTTCTGATAATTCTCCTATTTATAATCAGTGGGCTGAAAAAATGCGCTTCCAAATTGGCGATTCTCTCTGTAAGTTTTATTTCATCTGTTTTTCCTCCTGCTCCCTCCGTTTTTATTTATAGTTTGTCTAGGAAATTGTATTAAAAACTTTAATTGTTAATATTTTAATTTGTATAATGATTCATCATACAAAATTGATGTCATTAGGTTCTTAATAAAAAATACTATAAAAAATTACCACCCCCGTCCCAAAATATTCGTCATTTGACTAAATTTTGACCGTTAATTACTCACAAATTATAATGAGTTAAAATATGAAATTACCGTCATTAGAAAGATAATTTATTAAAAGTTACAATAGTGGTAATTTCATATTGTAACTCATTATAATTTGTGAGTAATCAATGATCAAAATTTTGTTAAATGACAAACATTCTGGGACGGAAGTAGTATAATATTATATGTTTTTATAAAAAATTTAGGGATATTGGATCACAATATATCGACCTTTGGGGATATTGGATTGTAATATACCGACCTTTACTATTGGACACCAATATCCCCGACCTTTATTTTTAGGTGAGATTATTATACCAACAGTGACTAAGGGGTGGTGCCTGGTTAACTGGTCTTTGTTCTGACGTGACAGGTGGAGGGAAAATAATCAACCCTTGCCTAGCAACCCCATTAACCCCTCCGTTTTTCTCACTAACCTACATTAAAAAAAATCGGCCCTAACAAAGTGAGTAACGGGTGGTGAACCAGTCTTCATACTGATGTGACACACAACCAACCAATGTCTTGTAATGTGGGTTAGTGACAGAAACTAAGGGGTTAATGGAGTTATTAGCCTATGATAGGTTTTTCCCCTTCGCCAGCCAAGCTAGCGCGCATGGAGACCGATTCACCACCCCCTTAGTTACTGTTGGTATAATAATGTCACCTAGGTATAAAGGTTAGAGATATTGTTGTCCAATAGTAAAGGTTGATATATTACAATCCAACACCTCCAAAGATCGATATATTATCATTCAAAAACCCAAAAATTTATATTAGAAATTATTGATTAAAAATTGACACCAAAAACTGTAAATGACAGATAAAAAATAATGGAGTACATAATAACAAGAAAGTTGCGACTCTTGATATCATAAGTAAAATTCCAACGCAAATTCTTCATATATATATATATATACTGTATTCTTTACAAGTTTATTAGTCATCAGCTACATTAAGTGATTAGCTTTTAAGTTTCCACCCCTTTTCTACAACACTTTGCCCTGGCCACAATATGAAAGATGAGTCTTACAGAGCATTTGGTTGATTGAAAATCTGAAGAAAATTGATAAGCTTTCTCATATTGACCAACTTTTTCCATGTTTAGTTACATTTACATTTTGGAAAAAAATTTACCATGGACCACACTTCCTCATCTTTCCCTAGGAAAAATGTTAGGTAGGGGATAAAGAAATTTTTACGGAACTTTTTGGAAAATTTGTTGATGGGTAAATTTTAAAAATGTCCCTGCTAATCTTACGAACCCTAAACAAAAATTACAATAAATAATAAGGGTAAGTTGGACATTTTGAACATTTTTTCTAGAAAAATTATAATTTCAACCAAACACTTAAAATTTTCTCCGAATTTCACCATGTAAATCAAATAGTTTCCTAGCAAGGGGAATTCTGGGGAATTCTCCTTAAAAAATTCCTAAAATTGTTATCAAACGTTGTCTTATTTAAATATATAGAGATCGATGGCAGTCAATTTGTTTGTGGATTCGAACAATTTTGTATGCATTCATTGATAGTAAAAGTTATTATAGGTATTTATGTAAACACTCCAGTGGAGAATAGTTGATATACGCTTGTAAATTATAAAGTTTGCTTATGTACAAAAAGAAAGATACATCTTACATAGAGAAGAGTAAGACGATGGTGAAAATTTGTTTGAGGATGCCAACTGGAGAAACAAAATTTTGGAAGTCCTGTAATGTTCTAAAAAGGAATAGAAAAGCAAACATTGAAAGAATATAAAAACTTAGAATATTTTTAATGTTGAAGCAAAGAATAATCAAGAACGAAAAGATACAAACCAGTGAAGCTACTAAAGCGTGATAGACATAATAACTATTTCAGTTATAGATTCTACTCAATTAACTACATACAAAGATGTTATTATTGTACGATTGATTACATTTTTTATCTATAAATTATGAAATTTTTTTGATGCGACACTTTTTTTTGTCTCGTGACATTTTCATATCCAATCCTATAACGCTCTTGTAAGAATTCCCCCCCCCCTCCCCTATTGGGGTGCTTGGCAGGGCATCGAAAGTCAGGTTATAGTTGGCTCTAGTAGTGATACTATAGTTTTCATGAGAAACCTCTTAAGCTAGCTTTTGGGGTTGAATTGGGCTCAAGTCCATTATTTCACATGGTATCAGAGCCAGGGTCATTGATGTTGGGGGCCGCGCCCGCAGTTGTCTGCGCCTTTTGGTGAGGGGGGCATGTTGAGTTGTCCCACATCGGCCTTTGACACCCATATTGTGGTGTTTATAATGACTTGTATGTCTCAACTTCCTAAGCTAGCTTTTGGGGTTGAATTGGGCTCAAGTCCATTATTTCACAATAATTAGCATTTCCCAAAAAGACATTTTAATAAGATATATACAAGGATCATGCTTATCATAACTTTAAGATTTCATTTCTCTTTAGATGTATTTTGTATGGAAGTTGAGTAATATCCACATACACGTACATGCTTGTGTTGGGTGGCATGATTAGAGAATGTTTGTTTGGGCAGTGTTTGTGTACCCAGCAGGGAGTGACGCAGTGTTACAAGTGAGAAAAGAAGACTACAACAACTGCAACACAAGTGCAGCCTTACAGAAGTACAAAGATGGACAGACAGAGATAAAGTTGAACCAATCAGGGCCTTACTACTTCATCAGCGGGAACAAGGACAACTGCCTCAAAAATGAGAAACTTGTGGTTGTTGTTTTGGCTGACAGGAGCAACAAAACTCCTCCTACTCCTCCTCCTAGTCCTAGTCCTAGTCCAAGTCCCAGTCCCAGTTTCAGCCAATCACCGCCGTCTCCTCCACCAGCCACCACTACAGCAGCCGCCCCGGTTCCTTCCGTTGAGACTCCCCCTCCTCCTACTCCAAGTGCTGCTCCTTCATTGCTTCCTATCACCAGTTTCCTCACTTTCATTGGAGCTTTTCTCGCCTCTTCCCTTTTATTTCTATCTTTCTAATTGATAGCTTCATTTATCAAGCTGGAATTCTGTACCCTGGCCTGTATATCAATAGTTTTTTTCTTCTTTTCTTCTTCCGGGTTTCAAGGGAATGTTGGGGTTTGTATTTGGTGTGTGTGTTTGTGGGTATTGTCATTGTCACGGTTGAGACTGTTTGTGATTGATTGTTTTATTGGACCAATAAAGATAGAGGACAAGCCAACTGTTTGCCTCCTAATTGTTAAGTTGAGAAAGGGGTCTTTGTAGAGATTAAATAAACTTATTTATGTTGGTATATTGTCCGTATTTATAGAAATGTAGTATTATTGTTTTAAAATACTCATCAATTTCATAGAAAAGAAAAAAAAAAGAAGCTACTTGGTGTACATATTCTTACATTCTTCACATTTTTATGAAATATTATTTATATATGATTCGCATTTTAGGTAGTTTGATTCATATTGTATCGCAAAAGGAAAAATTTATTTACAACAAGGAAAAGATGTGCATATGTTGAATAAAATTTAAGGGAAAAAGGAACTAAAAAGCTAGCTCTTGCATCACTGTGTGAGAACAAATTTCAAGTGGACAAGTCACTAAATACAATAGGTTAATCCAATTCTCCAATATTGATACTCCCATTGGTACTTACAATTTCCATATGAATAAGTTCTTATCGCCTAAGGACAAATTGAGGAGTTGTATTTGAGCTTTTGTAAATCTTTGACTATATTCTAATCTCGTCTCTATCAATTATCCTCACCGTGAATAAAACTTTATTTCATAGGTGCGTCGCAAATCAAATTTATTCTAAAACTTTGAGTTCATCCTAAACAAAATATTTGTCAAGTTCTACCTGTCAGCTCATCTTTCTCCGTCACTAATCTTTCTATTAGTTATATGATAAACTAGCAGTTTGTTCTTTGTATCTTCTATCTTATTCATTCTGGATATATTTTTAATACAATCATCAATAATAATTCTCTCTCTTTTCTTTCAGTCTCTTCTCATGGTATCAAAGCTAAACTTTTATTCCTATTATTTCTCTAATTTTGTCCAATTTGCATATTACTTGTTGCAAATTTGATTTTCTAGGTTTAGCTTCCTGATGTTTTGTTAGAGGTTTCTATTTCAATTCGAATTTTGAATTGAAGAAGTTATGGTCTAGAGTTTAATTAACCATGGCTGCTGGTGGAGAAGAATCGTCTGGTGCGGGATTTAAACAATCAAAACTTAGATCTGATGAAGAAATTTACAACAATGATCCTCTTTTCTTGCAAGGATCGGATCATCCTCGACTTCAAATTGTCAATATCAAGTTCAATGGTACAAATTTCTAGAAATGGGGAAGAGCAATCAAGATTGCTTTAAAGAATAAAGTGAAATTAGGCTTCATCACATGTGATTGTACACAACCCACTCAACCTTCTCTATTAAATCAATGGATCAAATGTGATAGCATGGTGATTAGTGGGCTCTTGAATTGTATGTTGCCAGATCTTGCTAAATCTTTTCTTTACATTAGTACTTCCCAAGAATTATGGTATGTACAGCTGTACTTAAGGAAAGGTTTGGACAAAGTAATGGTCCATTGTTATTTCAATTAGAGAAGGAGATTTCTAACCTTTAACAAGGCAAAAATTTGATGGTTGTTTACTTAACAAAATTGAAGAAGTTATGGTATGAGTTAAGTGAAATGTCTGAGATTCCTGTTTTTACTTGTGTTAAGTTGTAAGATGTAAAAGTTACCATTGATATGGAACAAAGGAGGAGGTTGGTTCAATTTTTTATGCATTTAAGTGATGATTATGACCACTCAGAAGTCTGAAAGGATGTCTTTCTTTAATGGTTCAAATATTAGTTGTGAAACTCAAGGATTCTAATAATCCAACTAGTTGAATTTATGTTGTGTTACTCAGAAGTCTGAAGGGCTTATTGAGTCCACTTGGATAGTGGACACATGAGCTAGTGACCACATGACTTATGATATTTTTGATTCCATTGCCAGGGACCAAGTCAGAAGAAATTGTTGAGAGGGGCGATCATTATAATAGTTCTGTCATATTTTAAAAAAGAATTGTAAAATATGTTTATACTAAAGGTAAGAAAAATAATGATACAATAATAAACTATAAATTGTGTAGTTTATTCACATATAATTATATTCATTAATGTACTACTTTAATTATGCAAGCATGAGATATATTAAATAAATTAATCATTATTTTTTATTTCAATTCCTTCACTTTAAATAAACAAATTTTAGAGTATTGTCAATACACTTAAGTCAATATATACAGGTTCATAAATTGATATTTATTGGTTTATCATTAATATTTTTAGTTATTATAATTATTTACTATAGTAATATTTATATTTGTCAAAGCATTTGAAAACGGGTAAGGAAAAAAAGATGGAGTCCAACTAAATTATAAATAAAGAGCTTACTATGTAAGTTGGATGCAAATAAATATGTGGAATTAGCGAAAATTAAGGGGGAAAATGAAGAGGGGGAAAACGAATTGAATATTAGCCAAAAACAAGGGAAAATGAATGCAAACATAACATAAGTCTCAAACCCCCATCCCTTGTTTATTACTCAAAACCACCACCACTTGCTCTGCAAACAAAACATGCAAACATCCTGTTACCATGAATATTAATCTGTTGTAGTCCAGGGGGCAATTGCCCCTCCTTGCCCAATGGAGCTCCGTCTCTGTCCATTGCACAACTTGATAAGCATATATCTGCTTCTATGCTTGATGGACTTACCAAGATTGTTAACTTGGCTGGTACAATCATCCTTGACAATCAACTTATTTTATAGAAAGTTATATATTCCTCACTTTAAATTTAACTTACTATCTGTTATTAAGTTGCTAAATTATCAAAGTCTACATATGGATTTATTGCCTAACCAATGCTTATTCCATGACCCTTTAAGTACCAAAACAGTGGTAGTTGCTACATGAGAAGCACATGCTTTATCAGATGGCTTCCAAGACTGAAAGAAAGTGCACCTTAAACTCATATTCTATGTATAATCTTCTTGTTGTAACTAAGAAGAATTAATTTTGTTGTAAATCTTTATTGTAGTAGCGTTCCTTTACATATTCTACATTCTCAATTAGGACATACTTATTTATCTAAGCTTGAATATATCAATGGTTGTAATATCGTGAGATATGTGTTCTAGCTAAGGCACATAGGTTGCCATTTAATAGATGTTCTATTAAGGCCAATTCATCTTTTCAATTGGTTCATATGAATTTATGGGGTTCCTATAGAAATGTCAATATTAATGGTGCTAAATACTTTCTTACAATTGTAGATTACTTTGCTAGATGTACTTGGACACTATTTTTACTTAACAAGAAGCAAGTGTTTCATGTTATTGAAAGGTTCTTGAATATGGTGGAAAATCAGTTTGAAATGCATGTTAAATATATTAGAACTGATAATGACACTGAATTAATGCAAGCTGATTCTATATCCTTGTTTAATTCCAAAGGCATTATTCATCAAAGATTTATGGTTAAAACACCCCCAACAAAATTTGGTTGTTGAGAGGAAACACAAACATTGCCATGATACAACAAGAGCTATTAGCTTCAAGCAGGTTTTCCTAAGTTATTTTGGAGAGAATGTATACTAGCTCCACATATGTTATAAATAAATTGCCTATGGAAAATATAAATTTACAGAGTCCTTTTGAAGTGCTTTACAAAGAAAAACCAAATTTGGATGAATTAAGAATAATAGAATGCTTATGTTAGCTATTGAAATAGGAGAAACAGATAAATTTGAAAATAGAGCAAGAAAATGTGTTGTCCTTGGAGATACTTTTGTCATGAAAGGATACAAATTATATGAGTTGGATACCAAGAAAATTATTCACTGTAGGGATGTGGTTTTTGAGGTAGAAATATTTCATTTGAAAAGTAAGTCAAAAGATCCTGAAAGGATGTCATCAAACTATGATGCTATGTTTCAGCATTCCGCACAAAACTATTGAAAATAATTATGTTTACAACACGCGTACAAGAAACAAATCCTCCGACTCTAACCATATGTCATATTGCACCTTTCATTTTTCTTCTGATATTGCTAACAGTGACAACTTGCTAGTTCTTGACAGCTTACTAGTGCCTAGAACGGGAACTTTAACTTGGAGGATACACAGGTTCTTGCACCAACAAGTCCTTCCAATGACCAAGAGTTTCTTTTACAAACTTATTCTATGGATTCTGCCTTTGATCAAGACAACTCATAACGGGACAACATTTGACAACATTTTACAAGTCTTTCCAATGACCAAGAGTTTTTTTTTTTTGAACAAGTCGCTCCTAGACCGACGTTGGTTACACCTTTTTCTTTTCTCTGTCCTAGAGTTACTGCTTGAGGCGCTACTCACGCCTCCCTAGGCGCTGGCTGCACCTCGTCATTTTTTCGGAGATTCCACGACTGTTTCCCCCTCTTTTTGTTATGTTTTAATTCCCCCTTTTCTCCTCCCCTATTTAAACTCTCTCCCCTTCATTTGTAATGAACTTTTGAACATTATTCTCTCTCAAATGAAAACTCTCATGGGTGATGAAAACCCTTTCCCCAAAATCTTCATTCTTGCTTTATCCATTTCAATGGTGGTGCTAATGGAGTGTTCTCTTTAGAGGGTTTGTGGTGTTACTTTATCACAATCTTGGTAAGTTCCTTAGGTCTCTCTTTGGGTGTTGGTGGTTGTCCTTTATGCATCCATGGAAGGTCCTAGTTCAATGTTGGTGAGATTTTTTTATCATTTAACATATCTTTGTTGTTTCATTGTTGTTTTTGTTGTTTATGCTTAAAAACTCTAAAAATGGTGGAAGATTATGAGTTCTAAGTTTGGGTTTCCTTAAACCCTAGATGTTTAGTGGATCCTATGCATCCCTTTTCTATCAACTCTAAGGACCCTCGGGTTCATGGATCATTTGGTATCTTAGCAAGGTTTAGAACTCATGTTTAGGGAGAAAAATTTCCAGAAATTTTAGAGTTTATGTCCTTGATGTTTAGGTGTGTTTGTGATGAAATTAGGTACAAAATTGATACTTCAAGAATGATTTGAGTCTCTTTATATGTTAGGAGTGTTGGGGTATCAATTATATCAATTGAGTCCAAGTATTCATTGAGTATTGGGTTGATTTGTGAAGTTGCGTTGCTTAGAAATTTCACTCTCTATTTTTGGGTTTTACTCGATTTTGGTAAGTTTTGGTTGAGTCTGATGTGATTTTTGGTGCTTAAGTGGTTGTTATACATGCCCCATTGTTACTGGTAATGATTTGTTGAGTAAATTGCATTGTTTGGAGTTAACTTGGGTTGCAATTTGGGAGAGTTCATAGAGTAAGTTTTGAGATTGGATTTCTTTGGTGTTGAATGTGTGTGGTTGTGTTGTGAAGGTTCATGCTTAGTCCATGAATGATTGAAGGTTGGGTTTGTTGCTTTTGTTGAGTTCGATGCTTGGTTTTGTGTTGTGAATCTTGTGGTAGTATTGTTATTGCTTAAACATTGGTTGGACAATGATTTGTGCATCCCCAATTTCCAGTAACACCCTAAGTTTTCCCCACAAAAAATAATCTCTCTAAACTCCATAAAACTCCCTACCCACAAAGAACCCAAAGACTAATGCATTCATCTTTACCTTAGCCTATCGAATCCCTCAACTCAAAATTCTATCTTCGTTGTGTCAAGAGGGTGGAAGAGAAACTTTCCCTTCTCACCCTATTCTGCCACCCGAACCTACTACGACTCAACTCATGCAACAAATGATCGACATGCAAAGGAGGTTCATATTTAATGAATAATTGGTTCCGACAATGTAGATGTTCTCCAACGGCAACAACAATGCTTGGAAGGGACTCTCATCAACCGTAGTCGCAACGCACTATAGCACAACTTATGCAACAAGTTGAACAGCTCAATGATACCCTAATTGCGCTCCAATGCCTAATGGAACTTGAAGGATGGGGGTTTAGTCCTTCATCGCTTGAGTTTCCATTGAAGAAGTGGTTGAAGTCCAACAAGGGGAGCGTGCGGAGTTGTCTAGAACACTTGAACCAACCTTGGACAAGTGTGACCAACCCCCATGTCACCTTAAGATGCCTCCTAGCCTTTAATCCAATTTCCCAAGTGTTGACTTCGCTTGAAGCACCTCTTGCATTACATGAGGCCTTTGAAGAAATTTTTAAACCTCGTGCCAAGAGGAGGACGAACAGAATGATCTTGATTTTCCTACTAACCAAATTGAAGAAGCCTAAGAGGAGACTCCTTTGATCTTTACAATGCCACCAATTGAGGAGCTAAACATCAATGGAGATGACTCCCATTCTATTCCACCCATGGGCACTCAAATTCTTCTCCATGGGGAGAGCGAGGTAACTAAAGACTCTCCTTTGAAATTTATTGAATCAAGCTTAAATGATGGCCATTGTGATATGGAGTCTTTGGATGAGTCATGCATGATCTTTAGGAGACATTGGTTGTTTGATGTTGCTTGTTGGCATGTTGATTATTTGATGTTGAAATTTGAAAATTCCTTAAGCTTGGGGTCGAATGTTAAGCATCTTTGTGATTGTTTGTTGTCTAATAGGAAATTTGAGCTTCATGGTACCTTGATTCTAGCTTGGGATGTGAATTCATCATGTTTATTGACACTCAATGAACGTAATTAGAGAGTCTTGGAGCCATTAAATGTCATGTAAGCTTTGGGGTAGGCATTGGTTATTTGAGAAGCTTAATAGTATGTTGTTTTGTTGTTTTGAGAAGCTTGGTACACCATGGCTGATATATGTTGATGTTGTTTTCAATTATTTGAGTCCTTATGTGGAAGATGTTGAAAGAAAAATTAAGGATTACAGAGTGATTGTAAGCTATGGGGAGGTTTATTATGATGGTGTGGTTAATAGTAGGGTCATGCTTGATTGGTGTTTTACTAATACAATCTCACTACCCTGATGCGACTTTAATGTCCCTTTACACCGGCTTTAGTGTTCCCAAAATCCCATACTCCCTCTTCCATTGAAGCCACCAATACCCCTAACCCACACAAACACACTCGAGGCGGGAAGTGAGTTAAGAAACCTCCACCTCAAGAGTGAAACACAAGAAGAGATTGTTCCTAGTGAGAGCAAGCAACGTCTTGCTTTGTCCTTACTTGCTAGCAAACCTAGTAAGGATGTGTGTTCCCAACCTCCACTAAAAGATCTTACTGCCCTCCCATTTCCCATACCCCCATAAAACAAGCCTCCCTTTGAGCTCTACTTCATAAATGATGGTTATAGTGTTGGGTTTGTTTGTTTGGCCACTCAGAAGATGCTTCAGAGTTTAGGACATCGAGATCTCCTTGATACATCCCCCTAGCCTATAGCTTTAAATCGATGACTACATTGAGGAGTTCAATCAGCACATGAGAACTAGGGTTAATTAAGAGGAAGAGCTACTTCAAAGATCAACACTCCGCCTTCTTCAAGAATTCCTACACCTTCAAGAAGTGTGGAGTAATGACCGTGGTCATTTTGGAGCTTATGGGGCGACTCTACTGTGGGCTACCAATGCATGAAATTTTTTATGGATTCTACCCCCAGAGTTAAGGACAACTCTTCTCCAACTTAGGGAGTTTGATCCATAATTCCTTAATTGAGGTCCCTCAAATCTCAAATAATAACAACGAAGGGTATGGGCTCATTTTTTCCCAAACCAAGTTCAATCACTTTTCGAGTCTTAAATCAGTCGTTTAGGAAGGCAAGGAGAAGTCGAGTTGGAATTGAGGTCAAGCAAAGGGAAATTTTGTCATTACACAAGGGTTGTGATGGAAAACCGGATGGGAGACCAAGCGAAGAAGAAACGAGAAACGATTAAGGAAAGGAAAGAGAAACAAGGGAGGCGCTGACCGCGTGGAGCGTGGCGCGGTGGGGAAACTGATGATTTTAGCTTGAGTGGGACGTTGAATCCAACAATCGATCAAAACTTGAGCACCAAATGAAGGATATGACCTTGAGTTAGGTAATCCACAACTCTAGGCCTCACACCCCACCATGACTATCATAGGTAATCCACTAGATAATCACTAAAGGAATGACTTGCTAACACCACCATTCACAAATGGATAAAGTAAGAACAAGATATTTGGAGAGAAAAGGGAGAAAACCCTAACATTGCATTAGCAAATCATTCATAAACATAAGCTGCCTTGAAAGGAGTGCTAAACATAGTATTTATACTAAAAAAAGACAGAAACCAAAACTCAGCGTTTAATAACCGTAAAACACGCGAAAAACTGGACTGTCGCGGACGCGACCTGCTTCTGCTCCGAACGTTCCTTCGCCTGCCGTCGTCTGTCGTGGGCGTTACAAGGAACGTCGCCGGAGCAACGTGTTCCTCTCACGAGCGTGACACGTCTTGTCCCAGCCGCGACATTGTCCTGCCTCATTTCCTTGCTAGCCAAGTCGAAGGTCGCGGGCGCGAGGTCTTTGGTAGCAGGCGCGACGCGACGCCCAGCCCAGCTTGTAGTTGTGGGCGTGACGGCTGTGACTCGGGCATGACGGGCGCCTATTTGATATGTCGCTTCTTCACCTAGAACTTTAACGCACCGGGTACTTCCAAGCCTCGACACTTCTCATTCTCGGGACGACCCAGCCCGGTCCCGAGGCCTCCGAGGTCGTTGAAAAATCCCGAGCCTCTCCTTACTCCGACAAGGATGGCTTGTCGAGGCCACGGTAGTGTGATGCTCTCCACCCCACCCTTTACAAAGACGTAATGATTCGTGAAGGATAGTGGTCGGGTGGGTTTCGCTCGAGAATGTCGGGTCGGGTTTTTCTCCCTCGTGTCTTTTTTCGCAAACCCGGCCAAGGAAGCTTGGGTCTGAACCTGACACGATCCATACTCCCCCTCTTGAAAAAGAGTTGTCCTCAACTCTTGGGAATTAAAACCGATGCATTCTCCATCAATTGGCTCCATAAAACTTCGAGCATCTCGATCACCACAAGTCAACATGTCGAACATCCAACTAGCTTTGAATCCCACAATGTACCCATCATCTGAATAAAAGAAAGTAGAAGGAGGCTTGTTTTGTGGAGGTGAGGGGTTTATGGGCGGTAGAGGAAATATATGTGGTGTTTGGGAACTCTCAATCTCACTAGGCTCGCTACAAGGCAAAGACAAAGCAAGAGGGAGCTCCTCCTCGCCAAGAGCACACTCATCCCGTGTTTCGCTCATCATGAGAAGGTTCCTCAACTCACTACCCATCCCGGCTTTTGAAGTTTCAGTTTCTAGAGGAGAAATGGGAAGTAGTTTGATCTTCTTGTCTTTATGGGCGAATGTGTAAGTGTTGTCCAACCCATTGTGCACCGTTTTCTAGTCGTATTGCCATGGTCGACCCAATAAAATGTGACAAGCGCTCATAGGGACAACATCACAAACAAGGGAATCATCGTAGTTAGATCCAAAAGAAAAATTCACTAAGACTTGCTTAGTTACCTTGACGCCGTTGTGATTGTTGAGCCAATGGAGAGAATAGGGTCGAGGGTGCGGTAGTAGAGGCAAGCCAAGCTTCTCGACCATAGTGGTAGACGCAACATTCGTGCAACTCCCTCCATCAATGACAAGAGTGCACACTTTTCCACCTACGAAGCACCGCGTTTGGAACAACATTTCCCTTTGGGCCTTGTCGAGAGGAGTCTCATGGGTATGCAAAGCCCTCCTCACAACAAGTGCGCCTCCACGCACGGGGGGTATGGGGATGGCATCCTTCTCATCACTAGTATCCGCATCTTCAACCAACACTTTGGGTTCCTCTTGAGCCTTTCGAAGCTCATCATCGATGTCATGGACCTCTTGGAGTGTCAAAGTCCGACGGTTTGGACAATCGGCTTGAAAATGGCCATAACCATGACACTTAAAGCACTTCCGACCTTCCATCCGTCGAGGAGGTTCCGTTGGAGTCACTGTAGTAAGTCCCTTTCCTTTGTCACCGGACAATAGTAGGGTTGAACCTCAACCTTCTTGGCAACGGCAGGATCTAACCCATTCAAGAATCGCATCAAGGTTTGTTCTTCCGGCTCTTGAAGGCCATTTTTAATGAGAAGTTGCTAGAACTCTAAGATGTAATCACTGACGGATCGCTTGCCTTGGGTGAGAGCGTATAGTTTCCTCAAGACGTCTTGCTTGTAGGTGTTGGGCAAGAAACGGTGATTCATCATTTGTTTGAGTCGTGTCCAAGTAGAAATCCTTGTTTTTCCTTCCCTTCTCGAACCCGTTGTGCCTTCATATTCTCAAACCAAAGCGAGGCAGCCTTGGTGAGTTTCAAGCTCGCGACCTTATAAGCCTTCTCATCATCATATTCCTTGGTCTCAAAGATTCTATCCATCGGTTGAACCCATTCGAGGTAGTCATCCGGATCATTGGAACCATTAAACTCGTGAATGTCGATCTTGACGTCTTGGAAGTCGTCACGAGGTGGCCAATCATACACTTCTCGACGTGGACGGCGTCGAGGGGAGCCTCTAGCATCGTCACTCAACTCAAAGTTGGGAGGAGAACGGATAGGGCTTGGTGCGCGCCTTTGACGTTCAACTCGGGGTGGAGCTTGACGCTCTAGGGCGAGGTTGTCAAACCGCGCCATAAGTGCTTCCATGTTGCGCTAGAGGGTGGAGAACCGATTGTTGAAGGCGGTGGTGAGACGGTTCTCGAGATCCCGAATGTGAGAGCTACTCCGGGGGCTTGATTCCTCTCGTTCGGAATTAACTTCTCCGTCCATAACGAGGGAAAAGGTGAGGGACGGTATGTGTTTGGGAATATTTTGTGGAGTTTGGGCGTTTTCTTGTGGTTGGCTAGTGTTTAGCTAAGGGTTCTTTGTGTTTTTCTCACTTGGGCGTTTTATCGAACACCTTGCGGGCACAAATTTCCAACTTCACCTCAAAGCTCCAATATGCATCAAACAACAAACACAATAGCAATAACAACGTCTCCAACACACTTGGAGGCAAAAGGGATGGGGAACACCAATATTTCAATAGAATCCAACAAAAGAAATCACTACTAGTAAGAACAAGAATGAAAACTCAAGCTAGAACAAACCGTAGATCTGATACCAAGTGGAGCGTGGCACGGTGGGGAAACTGATGATTTTAGTTTGAGTGGGACGTTAAATCCAACAATCGATCAAAACTTGAGCACCAAATGAAGGATATGACCTTGAGCTAGGTAATCCACACCTTTAGGCCTCACACCCCACCATGACTACCATAGGTAATCCACTACATAATCACTAAAGGAATGACTTGCTAACACCACCACTCACAAATGGATAAAGTAAGAACAAGATTTTGGGAGAGAAAAGGGAGAAAACCCTAACATTGCATTAGCAAATCATTCATAAACATAAGCTACCTTGAAAGGAGTGCTAAACATAGTATTTATACTAAAAAAAAAAAAAAGAAACCAAAACTCAATAACCGTAAAACACGCGAAAAACAGGACTGTCGCGGGCGTGACCTGCTTCTGCTCCGAGCTTTCCTTTGCCTGTCGTCGTCTGTCGCGGGCGTTACAAGGAACGTCGCGGGAGCGACGTGCTCCTCTCACGGGCGTAACACGTCTTATCCCGGCCGCGACATTGTCCTGCCCTATTTCCTTGGTAGCCAAGTCGAAGGTCGCGGGCGCGACGTCTTTGGTAGTGGGCGCGACGCCCAGCCCAGCTTGAAGTTGCGGGCGTGATGGCTGTGACTCGGGCATGACGGGCGCCTATTTGATCTGCCGCTTCTTCACCTTGAACTTTAACGCACCGGGTACTTCCAAGCCTCGACACTCCTCATTCCCGGGATGATCCAGCCCGGTGCCGAGGCCTCCGAGGTCGCTGACAAATCCCGAGCCTCTCCTTACTCTGACAAGGATGGCTCGCCGAGGCCACGATAGTGTGATGCTCTCCACCCCACCCTTTACAAAGACATAATGATTCGTGAAGGATAGTGGTCGGGTGGGGGATAGTGGTCGGGTAGGGGATAGTGGTCGGGTGGGTTTTTCTCGAGAATGTCGGGTTGGGTTTTTCTCCCTCGTGTCTCTTTTCGTAAACCCGACCAAGGAAGCTCGGGTCCAAACCCGATACGGACCACCGCGCCTCTTCCTTTTCTCCGTCCTAGAGTTACTGGTTGAGGCGCCAGCCCCGCCTCATCGTTTTTCCTTAGATTCCACGACTCCCTCCGTCTCTCTTTGTTATGTTTTCGTCCCCTTTTTCCCCTCCCCTATTAAAACCGTCTCCCCCTCATTTGTAAAGAAATTTTGAACATTATTCTCTCTCAAATGAAAACTCTCATGGTTAATGAAAACCCTTCTCCCAGAATATTCATTCTTGCTTTATCCAATTCAATGGTGGTGCTAGGGGAGTGTTCTCTTTAGAGGTTGTGTGGTGTTTTCTTTATCAAAATCTTGGTGAGTTCTTTGGGTCTCTCTTTGGGTGTTGGTGGTTATTCTTTATGCATCCATGGAAGATCCTTGTTCAATGTGGTGAGATTTCTTTATCATTAAACATATATTTGTTGTTTCAATGTTGTTCTTGTTGTTTATGCTTAAAAACCCTGGTGGAAGATTATGAGTTCTAAGTTTGGCTTTCCTTCAAACCTAGATGATTAGTTGAACCTAGGGCAACCCATTTTTATTAACTCTAAGGACCCCTAAGTTTCATGAATCAAAAGCTGGCTTGCATCATTTTTCTTCAGATTATGTTACTTCTCTCATAGTAACTATGCACGACCCAGAACCATCAAACTACACACAGGCAGCTACTTCAATGGAGTGGATAGATGTTATGAACAAGGAATCGCAAGCCTTGGAACATAATAGAACATGGATTTTCACTACTCAATAAATCTAGAAAAAAAATCTTTGACCTCCAAGTGGGTATATAAAGTGAAAATCAAGCCAGATGGGAGTGTTGAGAGATACAAAACGAGATTGGTGATTAGAGGGTTTGAGCAAGTCTAAGATAAGACTATAAGCACACTTTTTCTCCAATTGGAAAATTCATTACTGTAAGAGTGTTTATTGCCATGGCTACTGTGAAAGGATTGCCACTGTAAGAGTGTTTAGACATCAATAATGCCCTTCTACATTGTAACGTGGTTTTTGTACCCCGGTTTTGTTTATCATTCTTTCTCGAGTAGCTAGGGGCCTTGGCTATGGCAGTCTGACTTTAGGTAAGGTTTAAGGATCACTAGACGATAAGAGGTTTCAGGTAAGGATTGTACAAAACAGAACACAAACACGGCTAAGGTTCGGTCAAGAAGAAAACTATGGGTGTCGGGAAATTTCAGGATGCAAACGACAATTAGGACAAGGGTTTCGTAATCAGGAAGCAATAAATCGATGGAATTAAGTGACAGTCCCGTTAGAACAACCCACCGAATCCCTTTTTTCAAGGCAATTCGGATTAACTTCCTACAAGTCCTCCATGGACCCGGAGGGTATAAGGAACGGGGCTCTCTAGCTAACCTCTTTCCACTCTCGTGGGTGAGCGTTAACTATCCCAATTCCTACCTTCCAACAAGTGTTGGATGTTTTTGAGAGCTTTCGATCTCAAATACATCCCACTTGAGAGAAGAATAGGATTAGGAAATTAACTCCACAGCGAATTACCTCCTAAAATTACTAACCCAATCCAAATCAACCATTCACATCCCTAATTTCTCTCTAACCCATAAGGGTTCTAGCCTCTAATCATCTTAACTATCATACTAACAACGATAATAACTACGCTATTCATGGTTGAAACAAAGAATAAAGATAATCAAGCAACAATCTAGCAACAACAATCACCAACAATAAAAACAGAGATTGCAAAGCAAATAGATGAATTAAAGAGGGTAAGGGTAAGAAATGCTCATTGATTTGATGTCAAAGGAAGGATGATCCAGAATAATAAGAAATCCAAGCTCCAATAATAAGATAAATCTTCAGAACTTCAATAGAATTCCAACCAAATCCTCAGCAAAATGCAATAACCAAGTGTAATTACTCACTAATCACTAAGAAATCTTATTAATCTCTCTCTAAATTGAAAGCTAAATGTTGAATTTTACAATACGAAAGCTTCTCCTAACCTAATCGAACCTAAGGAATATATATAACTAAAGTTAGTTACCCAAAACACAGCACTTCATATAACAGATTTTTCAGATTCCTAAAGGGGACCGCAGGTGCGGTCTAGGAGACCGCAGGTGCGATCCTCTGAAACCATGGCGATTTCTGATTTCTCCCTTCGCAAGACCGCGGGTACGGTCTAGGAGACCGCAGGTGCAGTCCTCCGAAACCATGGCGAATTCTGATTTCTCCCTTCGCAAGACCGCGGGTGCGGTCTAGGGGACCGCAGCTGCGGTCCCTCTCGAGTAGCTTTCCTCCTTGCCTCAGCCTTGGGTGACCACCGCAGCTGCCGTCCATAGAACCGTAGCCGCGGTCCTCCTCAGTTGGCTTGGACATTCCTTTTCACTTCGCCTTTGCCCCAGTCGAGACCCGGGAAGCCTCGAGATTCCCAAAATGGCTCTAAAATGGCCCTTTTTACCACGTTTTGAGTAGAAACTCCAAAATCTATAAAATTACCAAAAACGCATTAAAAGTTACGAAATTAAAACACGAAACGAGTCAAAAACCTAAGAATTAAGGCGCTATTTAGACACAAAATTGGGTCTAAACATACATGGATTTCTGAATAAAGAAGTTTATATGTTACCTCCTGAAGGATATGATAAAGCTGGAAAAGATCATGCAACCAGAAAAGTCTTTTTACAGCCTCAAGCAAGCATCAAGACGATATAATCTAGAATTAAGTAGATTTCTAAAGCAAGTTGGTTTTGTCCAATCCAAGAATGATTATTCTTTGTTTACTAGAGAACAAAATCGACTAACCATCTTTGTTTTAGTATATGTATATGATTTACTTGACATAGGAAATAGTGATCAAGGGATGATTGAATTAAAGCAACAGTTGCATCAAGCTTTTACAATCAAGAATCTTGCCTTAGCTCGATATTTCTTAGAAATTGAAATAGTTATAGCTAATTCAGGTACCTTCTTAATCAGAGAGAGTATATTTATGATATTCTTGATGATGCAGGTTTATCTAGAGCAAAACTCGCAAAACTTCATCTCCCTAAAAGCTTAAAGTTGTCAACTAACAAGGGTAAACTACTTGAACATCAAGAGAAATATAAAAGAATTATTGGAAGACTTCTGTATTTGACTCACTCCAGCTCGCACATAGCATATGGTGTCCAACATTTGATAAATTTTTACAAGCTCCTACAGATTCTTAATGTGAAACGATTCTCCACATTTTTAAATACCTGAAGAGCACTATCAACTGAGGCCTCTTCTTTCCAGCAAGATTAAACCTGAAGGTACAAGCTTTTTGTGATGTAGATGGGGGACAACAAGATCACTTACTGGTTATGCAGTCTTCCTTGGCAACTGCTTGGTATCTTGGAAAACAAAGAAGCAAAACACAGTAGCAAAATTAGCTGTAGAGGCTGAATATAGAGCAATATCTACTACTACTTTTGAGTTAGTATGGATAGCCAATTTGGTTCTAGATTTAAAGCTTCCGCTGGAACTTCCTGTCACCTTATATTGTGATAACAAGGTTGCATTACATATAGCTGAAAACCCTATCTTTCATGAAAGAACTAAACGCCTCAACATTGATTGCAATTATACTAAAGATAAACCGATTAAAGGGTTTCTTAGGACCTCCTATGTATCCTCAAAGGAACAGTTGGCAGAGATATTGACCAAGCCTTTAGGAGAGGATCAACATAGCTACCTCTCTAACAAGCTTGGTCTTTTGGATAGTTCACTTCTTTCTCATACGTCATGAGAAGGGGGGAATGTGAAGTGTATACTACCTGCCCACTCATCTTTCTCCCTAACTAACCTTTCTATTAGTTATAACAAATCTGCGATTTGTTCTCTGTATAATACCTTCTTTCTTATTCATTTCAGATCTATCTTTAACACAATCATCAATAATAATTCTCTCCTTTCTTTCAATCTCATCTCAGTATCAATAAATTTCATCGTAGAAAAACATTTTGCCTCTCCAACTACAGAACTTTTTAGTTATTTATTGTTCTAAAGGATTCAACCATCCAAAAATATTTGTTTATTTTCCAATGTGCAGTAAGTTACACTATTCTAAGCATTTAATAATAGATTGAAAGAACTTATTTTAAAGGAAAATTGGATCGTAATTAACTGTACATTAGTAGTTTGGATTGTAACAAGATGTACTTTAAATTTGTATCATAATGCACCAAAATGTAAAAGTATTATATTTCAATGCACCACCACCGAATTAGGTGAAACCAACTCGGTGAATTGTCTACAAAGCATACGAAAAGTATTGTTTTCTTGTCCCACCAATTGATTCCATGGATTTCAATACTCAACCAAACGTTGTTGGGTGTGGAGACCAAATGAGAGAAGGAAGGAGGAAGAAGGGAGGAAGAAGAAGAGGTAGAAAGGTGGAAGAAGACAGGAATCAGGAGACACTACCATTCTTGGGCCAGACGCTCCTAGCGCCGAAAACCGGAGAAAGACGCTGGCAGCGTTTGAGCCAGCGCTCCCATCGCCTCTTCCAGAAGGCGCACTTCATCGCACGCTGACAGCGTTTGGCCCCTTGCCACCGCCAGGTTGTGTCGTGATTGTTTTGGGCTGATGTCAGCGTCCGAAGATTTGATGGCTTCCTTGAATAGCGCCGAGATATTTTATTTCCTTTCTACTGTTTTTTCCTTTTCTGCGGTGTTTCCTTTTTTGCTGCAGACTTCCTTATTTCTCTTATGTACCTCTAGTATATATTGGGGTCATCTTCTCTTTGTTATGCATCCCCGAAGACAGAGTGAGATAGAGAGAAGCACAACCATTGTATTGTAATCCTTATACTACTAGTGCATCGATTCCGTGGTTTTTTTTTCCCACTTTGGGTTTTTTTCACGTTAAACCTCTGGTGTCAAATTTCATATTTCTTTTCCTCTCTTATCTTTTATTGTTTGTGGTTGCTTGAATGCTCTTCGATCCTAACAACTGGCATCAGAGCCTGCAGGGTTGGTGAAAGAGAACTCGCTTTCAAACAATGGCATGAGATAAGTATGAAATCGAGAAATTTGACGGATCTGACTTGACTTACTGGAAGCTGCATATTGAGGATCTATTGAGCTCAAAGTCGCTGCATGTTCCACTGTTGGAGACGAATCCAGATAAAATGGAGCAGGCGATGTCCTTGATCAGGATGTCATTGGTTCGGAACGTCAGGTTTAATGTCATAGAGAAAAATACAACAAAGGAATTGTTGAAGGCACTAGAGGAGAGTATGAGAAGCCCAACGCAGCAAATCAGGTATATTTGTTCCGAAAATTAACTAGCTGTAAGATGGCTGAGGATGGTGATGTGGCTGATCATATTAATGAGATTACTAAGATTTTATCACAACTTGCTTCAGTAAAGATGACTTTTACTGAGAATGTCAAAACTTGCATATTATTGTCTTCTATGCCTGATTCTTGGGAAACTCTTGTAACTGTTGTTAGTAGTGCTAAGAGTACAGACGAGATGAAATTTGATGAGGTCAAGTTTGTGCAGCTTAATGAGGGCCTTCATAGGAAGAATTCTAATGGTAGATTTTCGAGAAGTGCTTTAAGTGTCAGGGGTTAGAAGAACAATAGGAATTTGAATAATTCCAGGTGTGGCAAGCCTAGGGACATGAGTGAAGTTGTGTGTTATGGTTGTAGGGATAAAGGTCATTTTAAGAGGGACTGCCCTAAACCTAGGAAGGGGAAGGGTAATGATAACCGAGACTCTATCAACTCTGCGGAAGACCTTTGTGAAGTCCTAATTTTGAGTGTGTCCAGTCCTGAATAATCATGGATAGTTGACTCAAGTGCATCCTTTCATGTTTCCTCTGATAGGGAGTTATTTCATAATTTCAGGAGTGGGAATTTTGGCAAGGTGTATCTTCCCAATGACAAGTGTTATGAAATAATAGGTAAAGGAGACGTGACTATTAAGACTGCTAATGGTGGTCTTTGGAAGTTGGAGAATGTGAGGTATATTCCTAGAATTAAGAGGAATTTAATTTCAGTGAATCAACTCAATGAGATGGGCTACACTGCAGGGTTCGGGAATGCGATATGGAAGATCGTGAAGGGTGTTATGGTAGTGGCGAAAGGATTGAGGTCCGGTACTTTGTACTCCACCAAGGATAACACTAACATTATTTCGAATGCTTCTTGTTCTAGCTTATGGCATTGCAGGAATGAGAAGCGGGTCAGTTTCACCAAAACTGACGGGGAACCTGAGGAGGTATGGAGTGACTCGGGTTACGAGAAGCCAGTGAGAGCTGAGGCGGTCAAGGTTTCTGTTAGGCCTGGTGTGCCTAGGAGGGAAACATAGGAACCACAGGAAGCTCCACAGGTTGCAAATCAGGTTGCTGAAGAACCTGAATCACAGGAGCTAGGTGAAAGCTCTAGAGATGATGAGAACACTCCTCCATCCACTGTGAGAAGATCCATGGGGGCTACCAGAGATGCTAGTGAGCCAGAGTCCTATACTAAGGTTGTGTAGGCGGAGGCTCGGTTCAAGTGGGAGCACGCAATGTTCGATGAAATTGTATCACTTGAAAAGAACAGAACCTGGGAGCTAGTCAGGTTGTCTGCAAGGAAAAAAGCCTTGAAGAAGTGGGGCTACAGGATCAAGGATAAGTCAGTGGATGTTGGGAAATTGAGGCCCGGTGCGGCCTCAGGAGGCCTCTCGAATTGATAAAAAGGTTGGTCGATGCACTAGGGGAACTTGTGGAGAAAGTTGAGGATGGTTGAGGTTTGGTCTCCAAGTGGGAGATTGTTGGGTGTGGAGACCAAATGAGAGAAGGAAGGAGGAAGAAGGGAGGAAGAAGAAGTGTAACACCCCAAATCCCATAATCACACAATTACCCTAACACTGCTAGTAATCCTGTGATTAGCGCAGCGGAAAAGAGGATTGAGGTATTACCGCCGTCCAACTAGGGACAAGGCACACGTCATTACCCAAAGCAACAACAATCCCAAATAATCAATGACGACCTCAAAACATAACCATCAAATAGATTAGACACTAGGACTCCAACAACACGATATCAAAGTAAATTACACATACCCAAATATTGGGAAAACCTTAGATACAAACATCAAAACATCTTTTTTTTCCCCAAGTAAATCAATCATTAGGTCTCAACACCCTTGAAGTTCCGGCAATTCTCTTACGGAGGGACTGCCTTACAAGCTTGGAGGCGAAATCGCTTTTGTTTGCCTTTATCCTTCGCTTGAGAACTCGGACCGCCTAAAAACAAAACATTAAAAACAAGTCGCAAATGAGTGAGGGAAACACTCAGTACACAAACCTCCAACACGTCAAACCGTTCGTAAACGATTTTTAATGCCGACTCTTAAAACATTTCGAAAACGGGAAAGGGGTAAACAAGTAAATGATAAATGAATGATATATATATATATATATATATATATATATATATATATATATATATTTGTAAAACTTGCGATATATAAAAGAGTGGTATCCCTTACGATCGATGCTAAGCATCTCACACAGTGCATGCCCAAACCGATCTGAGTTTGGATTGGGTGACTGCTAAGTAGTCGACACTGGCCAGGTCTAGGACACTCTGATCAGAAGCATCTAAAAAGTAATGCTAGTATTCTCAAGACTAGCTAACATAAATAAAAGAGGCGGGACCACTTAAACATGAAATAAAAATTATTAGAACATGACTTGAAATATAAATAATAGACGTTGATGGATAAATAAAAGATTGGACAATTTGCGTACCTTGAAACGAAGTGAAAACCGGTTTGTGTCTCATGCTCGGGACGGCTCGGGTAGTTTGAGAATTTGGAACTAGAAATAAGAAAATAATCATTAGGATTTTAGGAGATTGTAGGGATTTAGCAACCCTTGAGAAAAAGAACTAGAGTTGAAATTAATAAAAGAAATTTTCAGTTTTTCACCGATTCGTATTTTTGCCATAACTTGAGCTAGAAAACTCGGACTTCGATGGGCGAATACTTTTCGGAAAGGGAAAAACATGCCCTACAACTTTGTCTACTGAGCCGAGATCTAAAAGTGAAAGGAAGGACTCGGAAAGTGACCCGGACAGAAGCAGAATTTCTATTCCTAAAAACAATTGAAGCGGGTTGGAACTTTCGTTATGAAACTCGGATAAAGGCCCAATTAAAACAATGGAAAGCTTGTAAAGATTAATAGGTAAGATAGATAATTAGTTTGCTTGCAAAGGAAATCCAAAAGTTTGGAAACTAATATTATAAAAAGTACTAAAGTTCCCTAAGATCATGTAAAAATGCCGACAAACGAATAAAAAATCATAAAATGAGTTTTAAGACTCTGAAGGTTTCCAGCCTAAAAGTTATCCTTGCTCATCCTAACTCCAAAAGCAAGCCACAAGTTGGATTAATCACTTTAAGTTATCAAACTAGAAGTAGTAAAACAGGGAAACATATTTCAGATTATAGCCTCCAAACACAACCTCACATCTCACTCTCCCGATATCCAGTGAAGGCCCAAAACCCCGATTCGGAAAGCTTACAGAATGTTCTTCAAGTCTTATGTTGACCACAAATTGGTTAGAGCATCCTAAAAGGTCGAATTATAGCCATAAAATCAGAACACGTACTTAAAATTCTGGGCAGAACCCAGATTACAGTTCCTCAATGAAAACCTCGTATCTTCTATTCCTGACATCGTATGGACGCATACAATACATTTCCGGAAAGCTTAGAACGTCACCTAAAACTTTTATGTTCATCACTAAGACCAACAAGGTCCCTAAATGGCCGAAATTCTTACATTTACCTACTGACTACACTCACGTCACCGATTGCATACTTTTCACGGTTTTGGTGGTAACTTGGGTTATACATATCGGAATCCCGAAATTCCAAAACCGAGAGTTAGTTAACATCCTAGGCTATCATTTCAAGTAAGAAATTGGTCTAAAATCAAACTTTAAGTTTTCTGGAAAATCCAGATTTCCACCAGAATGTACGGGATTGCATGCGTGTTTGCACCTTAACCTTGCACTCATCTTGTCCCCAAGAGTAATTTAGACATTAGACACATGATTTCCAGAATTGATAAGCCCAGAATTTATTCAAAAATAAGCCCAAAACTTACATACAACCAGAGAAAAGTACATGCAACACCCAAATAAAATTGTAGTAGCACTTGGCCTCGTTTTTATCATTAAAAATCACCATCAAGCGGAAGATCAATCCCAAATCAGAAACTCACAACTTCAATTTACTCATAAAAACCACATGCAAACAGAGACAGCCATCATTCATCATCCATAAGACCTGCAACCCCAAAATTAAACAAAGACCAACTTAATTTACTTGAAACAACTCCTAATCTCATATCAAATTCAACCAAACTTTACCACAATATAAATTCATGATAAAAGATGATAAAGAAGATGAAAACAACAATTTTTAACTCATTTAAAGTATAAACTCAGATTATAAACAAGGTAGAAATTAGGGTTTGAAGGATATACCTCTTGAATTTGAAGTGAGAGATTGAACAAGAGGAAGGAGGAGGAGAGGGGCGGCCCCCTGGTGGTCGCCGGAAAACGAGAGGGAAGGGGGGCTGGTCTGGTCGGCCGAACAGGAGGGAGGAAGAGGAGAGTTTGAGAGTTGGATGAATTTGGGGATTAAAACTAATAAAGTCCCCCCTTCCCCCCCCCCCCCCCCCCCCTCCAACCCACATATATAAACTAATACTCACTCCACTTATTTAAACACTTATTATTATTATAATAATAATAATAATAATAATAATAATAATAATGATAATGATAATGATAATGATAATGGAATATTAGAAAGTTAAATGATAAAGGAAGTTACTAAAATAATGGTAAGGTAAATAAATTTGTAAAGGTTAAGTGATAAAATATAAATTGACAAGAATACCGATTAGAATCCTTTTGGCTATAAAAATTATAAACAAACTAACAAATTCAATTAAATATTTTAGGGTAGTTAGAATGTTCAAAGAGAAGCTCGGTAAATAAAATCTATGATTCTAAAACCGATACAGTTGACCCATATAGCCATCGTTAAATAAACAGTAAAACGAAAATTTAATAACGAAATTTAACTAATTAAAACTAATTAGAGAGTTAATTAATACTGATTTGGGGCGGGTCGTTACAAGAAGAGGTAAAGGTGGAGAAGGCGAGGAACCCGAAGACGATACCATTCTTGGGACAGACGCTTCTAGAGCCGAAAACCGGAGAAAGACGCTGCCAGCGTCCGAGACGGCGCTCCCAGCGCCTCTTCCAGAAGGCGCACTTCACCGCACGCTGCCAGCGTTTCAACCCCCTTGCCAGCGCCTGGTTGTGTCGTGATTGTTTTGGGGCGATGTCAGCGTCTGAAGATTTGGTGGCTTCCTTGAATAGCGTCGAGATATTTTGTTTCCTTTCTACTGTTGTTTCCTTTTCTGCGGTGTTTCCTTTTTTGCTGCAGACTTCCTTATTTCTCTCATGTATCTCTAGTATATATTGGGGTCAATTCCATGCTTTTTTTTCCCGCTTTGGGTTTTTTTCATGTTCAACCTCTGGTGTCAAATTTCTTATTTCTTTTCCGCTCTTGTCTTTCATTGTTTGTGGTTGCTTGAGTGCTCTTCGATCCTAACAAACGTAACACCCCTCGGTGGGACGAGCAACAATACTTTTCGGCATGACGTGTAGACAATCCACCGAATTGGTTTTAGCCAACATGGTGATGATGCACTGAAATACAACACCTTTACGTTTTGGTGCACTGTAATACAAATTTAAAGTACAACTTGTCATAATTCAAACCTCTAAAATAAAGTGTATTATGATCTAATTTACCTATTTTAAAAAAGACAAATGGAAGAAAGTATGGTATCTAGTAAATCAACTAATCACACAACCCATTTTTTAAAAAATGAAAATGATATGACTGTTAGGGTAAGATACTTTTTACGTGTCTTGATTTGATACAATATTTGTATATTTGCATATAAATTTAAGAAAAAAAATGATACGGTTGACTTTTATAACTATAATATATATGACATACAAATTGTATAC
The DNA here is from genome assembly GCA_029582165.1 of Portulaca oleracea. Taxonomy (NCBI): domain Eukaryota; kingdom Viridiplantae; phylum Streptophyta; class Magnoliopsida; order Caryophyllales; family Portulacaceae; genus Portulaca; species Portulaca oleracea. The sequence continues at coordinate 11,797,000 of CM055876.1, forward strand.
AACTATATTTTTTATCCAAATTTTTTTAATTTACAAAAAAAAGAATCTAAAGTATGTCTAACGTATAAGGTTCATCAAATTTAGAGTGTCATTTATGATTGCTGACATGACTAGTGCATTGCAGTTTTTTACATAGGCGGATTTCTAGCTTGTGTAGGGTGTCCACGGACACCCTTACCAAAGGAAAAATTTGTGATTCTCTAATATTATTATTCAGAGGAAATTTTCTAAATTGAAGTAGGTGGACGCCGTAAAAAAAGTCCTAAAAAATATAATAGGGGTGTCCAATTTAGCAACAACCCAAAAACTCTAAAATATTAATCCGTCAATCCCAAATAAATTGTCTAAGTTTGACTAATTATGTCAAAAATTTTAAAATTTGACCGTTAATTTATCAAATTATCCGTTGAGTTATTGTACAAGTCTACCACTATTAGATTTGTGATGAAAAATATTTTTATCTGAATACAATACTATTAGTCTCACTAAAATAAAATGTGAAAAATTAGCGATCAAAGTGTTGCATCGAAGACCGTGAAAAAAGTAAACTGGAAAAATTAATTGGGATAGAGGCAGTACTAAGTTATTTTTTAAAAACAAAAGGTGTAAGTCAATAAATCGGGTAATTGGGTATCAGTATAAGTTTAAGATATACATATCTAATTAATGTAAAATTTCAATTTATTTGGTTGACATATTTATATGATGATGTGAAATTTTGTTATATCTGTGAATATGCCATTTAATATTTATTTTTATTTTCATTATTTTTTATTAAAATTTTATTATTTTATTTATCTAAAGCGCTTATGCAATCACAAATTTATTGGACACCCTTAAGTTGAATGTCTGGATTCGTCACTGATTTTTTATATTGAAAGTTAATAATATATATCAAAAAAAATTTACCGTAAAAACTATAAATATAGTTACATAAAAAACAAAATATTTAAATAGTTTCTCAATAATAAGTTTATACTACAACCTACACACGTAAATGTAGTAACACGCTCAAGGGACAAAGAGAAAGCACGTGTAGTCTGCTGCTTAAATCCACGTGTAGATTGATTAAATAACTAACTGGTGACTTCTGTAACAAAAGCCAGTCTAGCTCGGTCGGTAGAGCGCAAGGCTCTTAACCTTGTGGTCGTGGGTTCGAGCCCCACGGTGGGCGATTGGTTTTTACTCGATGTCACAAGCAATTATGTGTCCAACTACAAATCAGAATCAGTGGAATACTGGAATCGACATGGAACGATATTTATATATGTTCGTTCCTCAAATCATATATATTCAGGTTTTTCAATTGTTCATGATTCGAACTCACAAAATTTATCTGTCACTACATGCAACAATCTCCAGGCTCCAACTGTCATTGGGTATAAAATACTGTTAGATTTAGATTTGACATGAAAAAAAAGGACTAGTCCGGATCAAATCAATTACATTTATGTCTGTTCCTCTATCCATACATTTGTTACTACCTCCGTCCCAAAATGTCTGTCATTAGATTAAATTTTGACTATTAATTATTCACAAATTACAATGAGTTACTATGTGAAATTATATATTTTGGGACGGATATAGTAATTTTGGAATGTCGTATCAATCATGGTCTAAACCCATAAATTTTTATCTTAAATAAGAAATGTAAGGCTAAGTTATTACATCTGACTTACATTTTTCTTTTTTTCCACAGTTTGACAAACTAGAAACTAGGAAGTTCAAAATACAAAGCATAAGGAGATGGGAACGCAAACACAAAAGCATAAACAAGACAAGAGTAATACACATTGAGCAAAGACCAAACTAGAAGTCTATCTGCCACCATTAAGCCAACTTTGTCTTTGGCCTTCTTCATAAAGGATATGCTCCCAGCCATTGTGCCATCCTGTGGTTGCGCAGCCATGTTATACTCCTTCCTTTCTGTGTATTTGCAACGAAACCTATACTTTGATATCCCACCCCGGTGAGATGTAGTAGTCTAAAAGAGACCGGTTCCAATTGTTATACAAATAATATATAAAAGAGACTGATTCCAATTGACTCAAAATTTAGAAATTGTTCGTTAACTACTATTCCAACGAAAGTAGAGGAGGTTTAATGAGAGATTTTACTATAGTACATTACAATCTGACATTGAAAAAAAAAATTACAAGCCATTGCACCATCAGTACAACCGATTCCCCCTCTTCCTCCCCACTAGTCTTCCTCAAGAGAAAATCCAATTGCCATGACTACTATAGAAATGCTGTTACTCGTTTAATCCTATTGAGCACGCACCCAGCTGAAATGCTTTAGCTGCTGTTGAAATATCTTGTTCCGACTTCAGTAAGGTGTCCAATGTTCCATTTCCATTGATGAAACTAGATAGCTATTCTCCAACTCACCAAAAAAAAAAAAGGACCTAGAGTTGTGTGAGCCTAGGCTCGGGATGTTGGAAAGTGAATTTCGATGTAGCTAAACTCTCGGACTGGGGGGCATTGAGGGAGAGTAATAGCCTGAGATAGTGAGGGACAAGTGTTGTCCAGTGTGGTCAGCTAAGGAGACATGTTCTTGATGTTGGGAATTGAAGAAGCCAGAGCTTGCTTATTCTCCATCCAGGCTGAGGCTGCACAACATGGTCTCTGAAGTAGTCGGTAGTCAAGGGTGATTGTCAGACCCTGATGTTGAAGCTGAGAAACAAGCACAAGATTGGAGCAGAGATGGGTATTATTGATGACCTTACGTTTCGTAGTTGTATTGATTTTTGTGTTCTCACTTTTGTTCGTACAAACGGTAAGTCGGGAACATAGCTTGAATGAATTTGCTGACCCCTTTGGTGATTAAAAAGAATGATATTGTGCCTTATAATTAGTTCGCCATGCATTGAAGAATTTATTATTTTGAACTTGTAATGATGTGCATGAAAATTGCAATTTTCTAAGAAATTGTTCAGTTAGATGCACACCAACGCAGCTAAAAGAAGCCCCGATTGCTTATCTGACTCAAAGCATTCACAAACCAAACCAGCTATGTACAAGCAGGACTGTATGAGTATTATTCGGTCGCTTCAACCTGCTTGAATTAAATAAAATCATCCTGAAGGAACAACTCAAATTCTCATGAATGTCTGGCAAAAAATTCACAGGATACATATCTTTCCATGGAAAATTGAAAATGGGAGTCCAAACGTATGAGGCAATTGTCTCTAAGACTAACATTACTATAACTCATGGCCATTACTAGTCTTTGTCATCTCTAACTCTGAGTCTCATGCATGCCATTCGTATGTGAATTCCACAAACTGCATTCAAAAGACAATGGCATGTCGCGAAATGTGTGCCTCTAACACTAGCACTACTTCCACTCATCTGCCTGTCAGATGTTCTTCCCCAGCTCAACTTTCTTCACAAGCCTTACCGTGTTGTGCAGAATCGAATCCAAGATACCAGCCACCTAACCAAGTATGTGAACAAAAAATTATTATAAAGACTGATCTGCGCATCAATCAAGCAGACATGAGCAGTCCACCAGTCCCAGTAAAAATGGTTTGGGATAATTCAGTTTACATGTAGAGAAATAGGCCCCTGCATATGAAAGTAGTAAGAAAAGACATGTATAGAGCACTAACCGTGAAAACACCACCGATAATGGCACAGACATTTGTAATAAAGTGCGAAAAAGACTTGGGGTTTTCTGTTATCAGCACCTGGACACAAAAGAAAGTGGATGATATTGAGAGTTTACTTTGCAACCAGCCAAGTTGAAGTGTACTATCATTATGGTATACAAACCTGCATTGGTGACAGCTCAAAGTGAAATTTTGCAACAGGGACATTAGGACTCTGAATCAAGCTACTGTGTGCTGTGTATTCATATTCCTCGACCAACGTATGCTCACTTGATGATTTTACTTCAGTCTTTACAACTTGAATGTAATGTTCAATCTGCATTTACCCAAATTCAGAATATGCAAAGAGTAGAAGTTAAATGGAACCAACTGTTAAAAAAGTTGTAGGTACTCTGAAAACTAAGACATGAAACCAATTGTAGTTAGCCTATAATCCTCCCCATGAACAGCAATCCCAATTCTGGTGAGCATGTTCTGTTCTAGCATATGCAGAGACAAGATTGTGTTTATGTTGCTCACTGGAAACCAGCAAGAAGCAATTGTGTAGCTGGGGTCATAAGACAGACAGACCTCTTCTTCTTGGTGGGAGACTGGGGTGTGGGAAAGGTGGGATATCAGATATGTCTAAAAGTGTGGGAAGGAGTAGGAAATTTATAAAAGGTGTGGTAAGGTGGGAAAGAGTGGGCTGAGGTGGGAATGGTAATTTTTAAAGAGAGGGAAAAAAATCCCAAAGAAACGGGGTCTCTGCTATCAACTGATCCAACAACTATCCAACAAATGCAACCAAAAGCTCTCAGCACTCATTCAAGTCAAAGTTGAAGCAACATTCAGAGCACAAGATTTGAACTAGCTTGTTAGCACCTTCTTTGGGCCCCGCTTGCCTCCTAAAATCAAAGGTCAGGATGCATCAGGAACCAATAAACCTTGACACTGCACTACAAAATTTAGGCCTACTCTGTTTCTCTATTTTCTATATTTCTGAAAATCCACACCCACATTCCAACAGCCAAACAGGAACTCTTATGGCACATAAGGAAAACAAACAGAACTTTAGAATGAAACTCACAGTAACATTGGCATCTGAGGCTTCATCTTGGGTAACATATGCTCTTCCACTCAATCTATCATGGCTTGCACCAAGATATGGTATGATCTTCTTCACGTCGCTCATTACCCTGGGCAAAATTTTCTTGCCAAATGAAAAATGGTGGATGACATGTGACATATTCATCTTTGATGCATCAAAAGAATGTGAACCAGAACGAGCAGAGACAATGAGGTTGCCAGGAACCTGTATGATTACAAATTACAGAAAACAGCAGCATGATTAGAAGCTTTGAAGACTATACATCTGGGAGATATCTGCATGAATTTGAGCATAATAGTTCTAATAAACTCAAGGATGGCAGCCTCAGCAGATGTTAAAGCCTCACATCACACTTACAGATTGCTACTTAGACCAAATTAAACTTGAACTGCGTGGAAAACTTCATTTACCTTCTTAACACGGACAAATCCTTCAACTCTGCAGCCACCAGCAGAAGGTGCTGGTCTCTTTAGATTGGCAGTCTTATTGGCAGATTTATCCTCAAGAGCCAGAGCTTGGTTCCCCAATGGTATTGGCTTAATCAAAGATTCCATGAACTACAACAAACACAAAATTCTTGATAACAACTACAAATCCCCTCAGAAGATGAGGAAAGAGATGCAAAACACGAAAACAAACTGAGAACACATGACATTCTTACATATATACAAGACAAAGTGGGCAGGACCGCAGGAACACAAAAGTATATGGAACTTATGCTAGATTTTGTTTACCTCGACAAGACTATCAGTGTCACGATCCCCATAGTAAGACTCGTGTTCATGGTGTCCATGGTCACTCCTAGTTGAGAAACAAAATTATTAAAGACAACGGAAAACCAAGCAATACATTTAGAGGTCAAATAAATAGCCACAATAAGAATTCTCTTCCGAACAACCAGAAGCTTTTGGAATGCACGTTATTCAAGACCTTTCCCCTGGCCATGCATGTAAAGCAAAACCACACTACAATTAAGAATTTCAGATAAACTGAATAAGTTTAAAAGCTTGACAGGTGCTGAATGGAAAATGAGAAACAAAAAGGAAACAAGTAAACCATAATTTTAATTACTTGTTCCGTTCTCAGAACAAAACCAATGCCAAAGCTCAACTGACCATTCATCACAATAACTCTGGTGATCATAACAATGGCCATGATACATGACTACATGAGAACAGGTTCACTTACTTCACATCACTTCCTTTGCGGAAAACTCTAATGGATGGATAACCTTGTACATGATGCCTGAAATTTCATCAACAAAGAAACTCTGAATGTCACAAGAGAACCACATAACCACCATCACCACTGAAGAAAATTGACGATAAAGAACATGAACTTTTCAGAATCCAATTTTCAGAGTCTGTGAAGGAAAATCACATATAAACCATCAAAATATCCAAATCAAAGAATCAGAATTTATCCTTCTAATATGGCCTCCTAAAGGTGTCCCCAACAATCCTCATATTCTTACTTCTCTTTAATTACAAACACTACACATGATAATCGACTAATGATCAAAGATGTCAACTCATGGAGAGCTCTCTGAAATTATCTGTCGCGTGATTTGGTTCACACATGTATAGGTTCTATATTTGTGCCCCTGCTAGAATCTCATAATTCCCAGTTACAGCTCATCTGGTCAAATATTAAATAAATCATTGAATAATACAGAAAACTGATCACATAAAGACCCTTATCTGAAAGAAAAATGAATGAATTCAACATTTTCTGTCATAAACCCCAGAGGTTCCAAGCCAATTAGAGCATAAATGCACGGTAAATTATGTATGTTTAGAGATAACAGTTGAAAATTCAGAGAAATTCATTTTTTTTATTTTTTTATTTTATATATTTTATATTTTTATTCATTAAATATCTTCATTTTTTCATTTTGGCAGTTGGACATTATCAATCCTGAATACTAGGGAGAAGAAACTTCTTGGAAGTGTCATCCTTTGCCCAGACTTGAAATTAGAACTACACTAGTCGAATCAGCAGCTCATTTTCCCTCCCAAGAGTTCACTAAAGTTCTTTTATTAACAAATTACACAGAAACTAGGGAACTTAACAGAAGAACTTGAAACATCCGATGAATCCCCAACTACAGTTGCATCAAAGACTAACTGAAAATTAGAGAGAGAGAGAGAGCAATGCTAATGAAGAAGAGTACCTCCGACATAATTCAACTTGCTCCGTACAATCAACTTTACCCAAAAGAATACGCCCATCAGATTCAGGGTCATGTCTAAAACAGAAATGACACAATAAGAAATTGTAATCTAGAAACCAACAAACCAAACTTGCTGTCCAGCCCATGAAAATGGCCGGAAGAATGGGTGAAATACATTTTATAAAAAAAAAAAAAAAAAAAAAAAAAAAAAAAAAAAAAACATGCATGAAAAAGCAGAAAAATATTGATTGCCGCTTACCTCTCTCTTACAATCATCGCTGCCTTTTCCCATGAAGGTTTCTGCAAGAAAACACAAACAAAAGATGTAACCTTGGAGAAGATGCTCATATATAAAAGCAGTCCAGGGTAACCATACGTAAGAACTACACAACTAGTAATGCTCACAAACTAGGACTCAAAATAACCAAAACAAAATTTAGCCATGAAAAAAAGGTATTGACAACGATGTACAGATAAAGAAGTATATTCATCATTGAAAGAGCAGCCTTTTCGTAGTAGGAACACTGATCTAGAAGTGCAGAGACAGGTCTTTGATAATTGATATCGTTAAACATATTTTAGTTTCAGCTATTGTCAATACCATCTTTAACTTCTATTCATCAATGTGATTTTATTTTTATTTTTTTTTATAGGAAAAAGATATGTATTAATAATAGGGTAAAAGAAGAGATGCTCAGCTAGCATCATAAAAAGTTATACACAACCAAAAACCAAACCATCCACAAAATCTACCATCTCAAAAGAGGAAGAGCTAAACTTTCCATTCACCCAAACGTAGAGAGACTTAACAAAATTATCTCTCAATCTCTGAAGAGGGATTTCAATTCCCTCAAAAATCCTTTGGTTCCTTTCTTTCCCGATAACCCAAAAAATCACATGAGGTATACCAAGGCCTTCTTCTTCTTGGGCTTCCTGCCAAAGAAACTCTCCCAAGATAGAAGATAACTCCTGACGGCTGACAGAATAGGATACAACCTAAGGAACCCAGAGACAGCCAAAGGCTAAAGCCCAAAGAGACCTAGCAAAGTCGCAATGAAGCAAAGATGATTAGGAGATTCAAGATCCCTCTTTGATGGAACTATGAGGAAAATACAATAATCCATGGAGAAATCAATATGTAAATTAGTCCTTGGTATTGACGATGAGTTTTAACCCTCCAAAATAATTGAAGTTGCTCACAACTCATCAACACGAGCAACTAATAACAAGCTGTTTAACTGATAGACATATCAAAGTTTGGTGTAGTAGAATTGCACTCAAAGTAACTGAATGGTAACTCCTAGCAGAAGGCACCATAGTCCACAAATGACACAAAAAACCACAAAGATAGTGGCGATATTCAGCGAACCCATTCAGTTGAAGATGGAGATTGCCCAAAACTTGCTCTATTCTTAAACCCATCAAAATTACTCCTTGAATAACTTGAGTCAGCAAATCCTCACAGGAGGAATCCAATTCCATGTCAAAAGTAAAATCTCTAAGAGGCATAAATGCAAAAAAATAGAAAATATCGACATGACCACCCAATGACCAACTGTTATACCATGGAACCATCAGATTCAAGAGCTATTTCTTGATCCAACAAATCAAAGATAGCAAAGTCTCCCATTACATATGATGTAGGGATGAGTGCAAAGGAACAACCCTAAATATTGAGCTTTTAAAGGTGCTATCAATAGTTCTTGCATTTACTTGTGTTCTAAGTTGCATAAAACCTAACACATCTTAGCAACATTACAAATTCCTAATTAGAGGACCTAAAATAATTGGATGCCAAGGCATCTTTAAAAAGCTAATCCACTAAAAAGAGACAAGTAACAGTTCCTTCCATGTTAAATCACTGCAGCTCCAACAATATCAAAAAAAGAGGAGTAAATATCCTCCTCTTCCTTGAAATACAAATTCTTACAGTTCAAATTTCCCTAAATGTGAATTTGACTCTTCAAATTTCTCCAAACCGCAACTCCAAAATGTTGCCAATCTGATTGTTCAATCACGAAAATTGTCTTCCCTATATTTTGCAAAAGTCACAAGTGAAATTACAGGTTAACAAAACCCAGAAAACAATATCGCTAATTTGCGCAAATTCGTTTTCTCTATATTTTCAGCTGAACGGTTTAGCACATTTGGGGAGAAAGTACATAGAATCTCCTTTTCCAGCAATTGATAGAATCATGTTAAAGGCTTTTCAGAAAACTCATTTCTGACGAGCATTTCAAACCCAATATTTTCTATTCCATGACTTTCTGATGATTTATGGCCTTTACAGTGGAAAGAATCGAGAAAACATGTCAGCTTCATCACAATGATTCTATCTTGAGGTGAAGGGTGCATCTGACTCAGATAACATGCCCCTACCTGTGCTGTGTCATGTTTGACACCAGTATGGCAAGGATGTCGAACTGAGTCCAAGCATCATAGGCTTTACAAGGCAAGTGGTTCACCTTAACAAACTACCAAAACACTTAAGAGTAATTGTGAAGTCAAGCAAGTTTCATTACCAATCTCTTGCTCCAGTAACACCAAGGAGCATAAAAGTTGACAACCATAATGTCATACCTACAAAAGAAACATCATGTACTAAGTACCTGAGAAGCAAGTCAAACTGTAGATCAAAACTTTAATTTTATCATAGACCGCATAATGGCACCAATGTCATACTATCTATAAAACCTGTATATAACAAATAAAAGCTTAAGAATAAGGATTGTCATCTGGGTGGAAAACTCACTGCTGTGCGACTTTCTCAAAATTGTGCCCATTTAGAACAACAGAACCTTCAGCATAGTCCTCCAGACCATCATCATCATCATGCTTAACAAGATTTGTGGTTGGCCCTGATTGGAACTCAGGGCCAGTTGGTCTTAAGTTTGAATCTATTGAAAATTTGCGGACTGTTTTTGTTATATTCAACCTGTTCTGCAAATAAAACATCACAGTTGTTAGACAAGTCACAATACGTTACAACCAAAAAGAATAAACTATTAAGAATGATAAGCTATCAGAGTATAAAGCAAGCACAGGACTACCAAGTTTAGGAACTCTACCAAATCTCTAGAAAGAAATCGGAAAAGAAGTGATGGAAACTATAAACAGCAATTATGCAGAAACACTATCCATATTAAACTTAAAACAATTAGATCCGCCATAATAGGTATTTACAGATAATCAAGCTGCAGCTTTCACAAAACTTCTACCAAAACCCTCGCCTTTGTGCCATACAAGAGCTATAGCAAATGAGCAATTTTCTACAAACTGGACTCAAGCACTATCTCTACATATCATTTCATTTACATGCAGAACAAGTGAACGTCCAAGAAAAACCGCTAAGGGGATGTTTGTCCTCAAGGAAGCATCAAGATCGAAAATTAATAATTTCTAAGCATCAAGTCGCATGGAGTGATAGGATTATAATAATTACCGTCCCCAGGACATCGCTCACATCCACAGAAGCAAATTCACATGAAAGTGCTGGAAAGCTGCATACCAATTTCATGAAATATGTTAGTAATACAACTCGGATAAATATATTCAAAGAATTGGAGGATGAGGAATAGGAAAAAAAAAGAATTGGCCATAGAATTCAAGCAGATAAAGAGAGAAGAGAACATCAAAAAATAGTTGAACATTAAAAAACAAAAGAGCAATAATGACATCGCCTCAAGAAATTTCACAATGAGAGCCTGCAACAGGCCAACAGCAATAACTAAGTATATGAAATTTGGGATTTACTCTTGGGACCCAAAGTAGCTCCTACGGACAGTCATTCACTCATTCTGCTAAAATGATGACATTGGAAGAAACACTACAGGTCTGAAAGATTTGTTTTCAAAATTCAAAGAGACCCCGAACACAAAAGGAATGATACCTCAACTTTCATACCGCACCATATGATCCATAGCAGACTGTCAGAAATTATGCACTCTCTCTCTTGAGGACATCTATGAAACAATTGCAAACAAAGAAAACTAGCACATACATCATATCTATCTTTCAAAAGTGACTGAAACAGTAAGTTCTCACTAAATGTTAATACACCATGCCAAATTCACGGATGGCAAAATGCTTGCCTAAATTAGGGAACTTTAAGAGAATACACAGTGCACATGACGCTAAGCTTCAACCGTGAACAGTTTCCTCTATTGCCTATTGGTATCTACAAGATGCTCCTATCTCTTTCCAACTAGAGTTGAGGGCAGTGTTTCATTCCAAGTTATAGTAGTTCTTACCACAAACCAAAATTCTGGGTGACATCATTTCAATGATTGGCTTTCATCCTTGGCTAGAGTAAAACATTTACTCTCAATTTGCCCAGTTCAAGTGGTAGGTAGGAGCATAATATCTCAAGAAAACTGACTTAAATGTACATTATACAGAAATAGAAAAATGATGTTCAAATACTTCTCTCCATTCCCGCCACTCATTTAGCACATTGAATAACTTTCTTTTACTACAAACACAATAAATAAATTATCTTGTAATCTTTAGTCAGTAAAAACTTCACTGTGATACAAATATGCTTCCTAAGTAAGGAGATTCTTCGAAATTTTAACCTGTAACAAATATGCTTAAGTTTGCTGGCACCAAACACATAATATTCATCTCTGCAGCAAAAGCTTTACTATAGCACAATCAGACAACCTGCCCAGCAATATTTAAGAGAGAAAACAGTGATAGGTAATCATTCCTTCACTGTTCTATAGACAATGAATTCGGATTTGGTAGGTTAGTTTTAGGCAAGCCATGGAGTTGAGCGGTCAAATTCCTATAAACTCTAACCCTATGGCTCTTAGACAGCTGCAAAAGTTCCTCTTCAAGATCCCAAGCACACAATTCGTAAAATTTAACTTTAAAGTGGTACTAGAGTTTTCACCAGTGCATTGACATGATTAAAGTCACATCTGCTTTCCATGCCCATATTAGCTTCTAAAGGAGCTTCTCTATTTGAAACACAAAAAGATACATAGGCACACCCATTATTGAGTCCATTGTTGCAATATTTCTTACTAAAGTGGACAACAAGCAGTGTTATTTCCCTACCGGCTACCGCAAACTACTGCTCTTGATTTGAGAAAACTGCAACCCATGCAGAATGTCTTTTAAAGCCATTCACACTTTCCAGAGACAGCAGAACATGAGAAACCTTCTCACATTTTAAAACACAAAAGTTGCATATGCATAGTGTTAATTTCCACAAGATGAGGCAATTCTCTTTTAAGAAATTATTAGTAAAGAGAGAGACATACAGAATCTTATACACCCTATGCACAGGGAAGGATCTCTGGAAGGAAGAATCCCAAACACGAAAGACAAAAGTGCAAGATAATTAAAAAACCGTATAGAAGTGCATACTTTCATAGCATTTCAGTATATGTATAAGCCATACGGAGAAGAAACACATAAAAGAAAGACAAGTTGAATAACACATCTAGAGCCCAAATACTCTACCAGTCTACCTCATATTGAAATCAAGTCGTAAGAATTCCCCATCTGGACTCTTGTCAACCACAACGGAGGTTGACGTGCTCAGAGATAAGTAACTATTCAACTCCTGCAAAGAATAACCTGGATTAGCAAACACAGCCCTACACCCACAAATACACAACTGACAACTTGTAACAAGTTGAGAGAAATTAATAACACCATTAAACAAAAATAGCCTATGCTACAAGCCTACAAATGCCAACATAAAATTGTGTAGGGTCAGCACTTGTACAAGGTCACCTCAGTCAATGGCAGCCCGATAGAGTTTGATTCACAAGCATATCAAAAGTTGGTAGTGCTTGACCTAAATGGGATTGTTATTCAAGGGAGCCACCTGGGTAAAAGATGATCCTGAGGTAGCATAACATATCGAAAACCACCTTATTTGGCCATTACACTGCCAAGCAGAATTCAGGCCATCACCACCACACAATGGCTAACAGTAATTCAACCTCTGCAAGGCACTATCTTTTGCTGGTATTTCCAACCAAGAAGCCATGGTAATTCCCAGGCCCCAACAAAAGTACCTAGCTACTACATTCTCAACTCATGATCATCCAGCAGATTATTCAACAAGCAATCTCAGACACGAAGCAAGCTATAAACACAGGGGAAAGACTTATTCATGTTTGGTGAAGCACACAACTATCTTCCAAATTCAAGCTTGGCAACTCACTGAATAAAGATCAAGCCCTTTTCTGGGTTTCCAGAAAGTCAACCTTGAGAAACAAACTTGCCCAATGTTAGCTGGGCTTGGCTCAAACCATGACCAAAGGAAGAAGCATGCCCAAGCCTAATCCCCACTCTCATGACCTCTCAACCAAAAAGAACAAGTAACAAAAACAACAATAACAATAAACAAAAGACACATGTCACAGTAAGTTTACACACAATTGCTTAGCTGCAAAGGCATCGGCTACCTACCATACCAAACAAAAAGACCATGGCAAACGCAGCTATAATGGACAACCCTGCCCCTGATAGTGACGCTTCGGTCAAATCTCTGGGTATTTTTCTGCATCCACAAAGGACATATGGCAATTCAGCATTAGTAAAGAACATGCTCAGATCATACTTGAAATGATGATAGATATGTGCAATCACTCTGATCCAGGTCAAAGTAGTTAGATAAAATTCCTATTGAATATTAAAGTACAAAAAATTGCAAAAGAAAAGCTGCTTGCAACAACTAGAGTCACCTATATTAGCATTAATGTAGCAACCACCCCAACCAAATGCACAAAGATATTGAAGCGAAGTCATTATAAATGTTCTTCATATATGAGACCTAATTTAGACTTTTGAGAGAAAGGGATGGCAAAGTCATTAATGCAAAGATATGCCTTACAGCGGAGAAACGCACATCGTCAGATACGGCCTTGGTTCCTTACACACAACCTCTTGGTTTGGCTGGGGTGCCACAGCAGTGGCAACTACTTTTTCACTAAGTTCTACATTGGCATCAGATGATATGGTGAGAGACAGTAAAAATTAACCAGTCTCACCCATGTGAAGTAGAGATGTTCAATTTGTTTTAGAGTTTTCGTTGCAGGAACACCAACATCTTCCGAAAGACAATTTCTTAGTGGGTTTCTACAAAGAGAAAATCAGATAATCTATAATTCTTACATGAATGAACCAAACACACTCTTCAAGAACATTACAACGGAATCCCTTCTCCCTAAGGCTGCCAATATCATATCTCAATTCAAAACCAATTTATTTTCTCCATTTACATACAAACCTTTACCATATCTAATATCCATATCTTTTGTGCATCTGATCATTTACTATTTATCATCTCTTCGTCCCTATAGCACCTCAACAACCATGATTAGACAGCTCTGGCTGTTCTACGCCATCTCTACCACCCATCAAGAATTTGTTTCTATCTCTTTCTTCTAGTTCCAAAAAAAAAATGGTCTTTAAAGCATCCAATCTTTATCTTCCTCTACTTACTGGCCTTGTCTTCGTTCTATCCCATTTTCATCCCTCTCTTAGCTTTTCTACTTCGTGTTTAATTCCAAACACTTCTTAAATTCATCTACAATACATCTCCAATCAGGGTAAGCTACGTGATGCTTTTCACCAATACACCTAGCAAAAAAAGGTAATAACTTGTCTAATCTACCGTCCTTTTTCCAAATGAAATGAGTCTGCCCCTCTCAGTGTTTGGGGTGGCAGAATTGACAATACTTCAGCTACAACTTCATGCTAGGACAGTGTTAATCTGTGTTGGCAACATAGCATGATAATGTCAACTGGGCGCACCAGCATGGATGAGACCAGTAATATTTATCATCAAATAAGTAAATTTGAATTATTCCACCTTAAAAAAGGGGGTCCTTGTTACTACTTCAGCAATCCTATAGCTAAGGTATCAATTACCTATAAACACAAATGCGAAAAGCAGTTGTACACTGTAAGCATGTACCCCTCTGAATAGTGAATTCAATAACATGCATTCATACATCATGGGTGACACTGACTCATCTTACGCATCGCACCTTGTTCTTCAAGGAGTTCTATATTAACAATGTATTGAAACCCAGATAGGAACCCACATTACAAATCACCACCTATTTCCATCCAAATTTACAGGTACACATAATCACAACCACGAACAATGACGATTGAACATATTCATCAATCAATCAAATAGCAAAGCATACCAATCATGATCAAAGTCCCTCCAATTGTTCATACATCGTCAAAACAGCAATAAGAATGATCAATCAGAGGAGCAAATTGAAAGGGGAGAAAGAGATAAAGGATCTGACCGGTAGAAATCGATGGATTTGATCTTGGTGGAGGAAACCATGGTTACGGTCGAAAATTATTCGTTGAAAAAATTAGATAGAAAAATGGATCTGAAGAAAGTGAAATGGAGATGGAAATTGGGGAAATATCGGAAATCGAGGCGCTCTTCTCACTGTTGTGAGATGAACGTCAAAGTTAGCACCAGAAATAAAAAGTGCATTTATTTATTTGATGTGTTGCAGAGGAAATAGGGATGGGGTGGATCTTAGCTTGGCTTGGCTTGGCTTGGCTTGGCTTAGCTTGTCGAAACCCTCTCGCTTGCTTTAGGTTTCATTCAATTTGTGTTTATGCACTAATCTCACCGCACCACGGTTATTATTTTATTAATAATACCCACGTTACGTATAAAGAAAATACTTACCGGAAGATTGTGTAATCAACAGATCAGAAGAACGTGAAACCCCAGTCTCCTCAAATAAATATGATATATAGAAACATGTTAGCTTAGTATGGAATAATATACAGAACGAGGTTAACTTATCATGGAATAATTTGATTGTATATCTCATGTGATACACAGAAAAAAATTTTAGTATTTATATGTAAGGGAGCCGGGAGCCGGGAGCATTTAGTAGGAACCTAGAGAAATTTTCCTATGAAAATTTTTTATGGAAAGTTTTTCATGGAAAATATTTTCTCGGAAAAATTTCCCTTGGCCACCCATAAGGAGAATTTTCCGTAAGAAATGGTGGGTTCACCGTAAAATTTTTCTCAAGGTCAACTTATATCTAAACATGGGGAAAATAAATCAACTCAAGAAAATTGACCATTTCCCTGAGGTTTCTGACCAACCAAACACACCATAGTCATTTTCAATGTTGTCTTAATTATATATAATAAACAACAACAGTAACTTTTTTGTTAGCTAATTTGAATAAATGAAAGCAACTCTATAATTCCTGTTAAATCTTTCTCAATAACATGCAAAAAATATTTAATCTTAAACATCATAATACATGATTAAGATAATAGAAACTATGTGTCTAAACTATAAACATAACATTATCGGAAACTTATTTGCACTAATAATTATAAAAAAATAAAATAAAAAAGAATAGAGCAATTATAAAGCATTACTATTTACGGCCTATAAATTTCAATGGGAAGTGTATGTATGGTAAATGTTACTTTTTGGTAAGTTTTGGTAAATTTTAGTAACATTTGGTAACTTTTGGTAAATTTTGGTAATTTCATATAAGTTTAGATATGTTTTTGAAAATACGAAATGAACAAATTAAAAGTTAGAGTTTGAAAATTTATAATTTTCAATTTTTTAAAAATGTAAAAATTAAAAAAATTAAACATAAAAATATTTTAAAAATTTAAAAATAAAAAAATAAAAAAAAATTAAAAGAAGAAAAGAAAAAAATTAAAATTTAAAAATTAAAAATTAAAATTTTAAAAATTAAATTTTAAAAATTAAAATTCAAAATTAAAAATTAAAAATTTCAATATTTATTATCAAAATTACAAAATTACAAAATTAAGAATCAAGAAATTAAAAAATTTTAAAAAATAAAATATTAAAATTAACAAATTCAAATATAAAAAATTAAAAAATTAAAAAAATTAAAAAATTAAAAATTAAAAAATAAAAAATAAAAAAGTGAAAAATAAAAAATAAAAAATATAAAATAAAAATATTAAAATAAAATTTTTAATTTTTAATATTTTAAAATTATAAAAATAAAAATTTAAAATTAAAAAAATTAAAATATTAAAATATTAAAATATTAAAATATTAAAATATTAAAATATTAAATATTAAATAATTAAATATTAAATATTAAATATTAAATAGTAAAAATTTAAAATTTAAAATTAAAATTTAAAAACTAAAAATTAAAAATTATAGTTAAAATTTAAAAATATAAAATATAAAATATAAAATATAATATTTAAAATAAAAATAAATAAATAAAAAATAAAATTTTGGTAAGTTTCGGTAATTTTTGGTAAATTTTGATAACTTTCTGTAATAAAAAATAACTAATGATCATAAATTTTAAAATAATTATTAATTCTAAAATTAAGCATATATCAAAAATAACAACATCAATCAAAATATAAAGTTGCATTACTTTTTTGGAAAATTGGGTTCTAATAATCTCTACTTTCACAAATTGTATATCAATAATCTATACTTTCATTTTGGATTCTGGTGTTACGAAAAAAATAAAAGGGAAATTTTATTTGGTAGGCTTCAACTTTTGTCTACTCCAAATTGTCAATCACTTTTGAAATTATTCCAAGTGGTTGGCTTACTTTGAAGATTATTCCATCACATGAGCTTCTTCTTATACCGTTGTTAGAATACTGTTTGCAAAACATTCTCTCTCTTAATTTCATTTAGCTCACTCTAACTCTATTAATCCTACAGTCGACTTACTTGGAATAATATCTAAGGTGTTTGACAACTAGGAATAATTTTTATAGTGCTTGAAAATTTGGAATAATTTTTAAAGTTTTCAAAATAAGCCAAACATTTGAAATAGTTTTCAAAATAAGTCTACCACTTGGAATAATATCAAAATAGTTTACTATTTGGAATAGGCAAAATTTGAAGCCTGCCAAATAGAACTTTCCAAAATAAAATTGGATAGTAGAGAGACGTCGCCGAGTCAGTTGATGGTGACTCAGTAGTTTGCTGACTTGTCACGACGGGTGTGTGTTTAACCATGATTGATTGCGTTGACCACGGATGTGGCTGCCAAATCAGACTAAAACCACATGCCTTCAATAATTTTCTCTTTTTTTCTTTATCCATGTTGGCAACCCATTCCCCCCTCCCCCCTAATCTTTCTCTCTCATCTTTCACAATTTTCAACCGAAAAAATTGAAAAGTTATCACTTGTTCTGACCCCTCGTCACTATTGTCTGAAACCCAAAAACTTCCCAAACTGAAAATCCTACTCAAGCGTAAAAGGAAGAAAAGGGGAACCACTAGATTTTGAATCCACTTAGTCGAATGGCAATTGAATTCATCTACATTGTGGTCCTTGGAGTAATCATTGAAGAATTGAAGGAAGTACGACGCAACAGACAAAGGTAAGGAAGAATCTTTGTAAAAAAAAATATTTCTTTTGGTTTGAAAATTTTGTAGTTAATGCAAGGACAAATTCTCAGCTAATTTTTCCTTATTTTTGTTTGTAATAGGTAAATGAACATAGTTAAGTTAAGGTTACATTTTGGGGGAAAGTTTTGTGCAATCTCCACAGAATAGGTATGATGGGAAAAAGGAAGATGTGATAGTGGTGGACGAGTTTGATGTTGATTATTTTTCTTTTTTTAAGTTGAAATCGTTTGTTGAAGAAAAGGGAGTAGAAAATGTGTTGGAGTTTCATTATGTCATTCCTGGGTTGATGTTGAAAGAAAGTTTGAGGAGGGCTTTGCATGATGATGAATACAGAGATCTTATCTGTATAGTAAGGTCGTACGGGGATATCGAGATATATATTGTGCACAGGGTGGATAACCCAAAAGTTCTTCCCTTACTACTACCTAGTAATGTCCCCGAACTAGAACAACCCTCCCCTGCCAGACCTCCACACCCCTCCCTTGGTAAAAGAGTGAAAAGGATAGCAAGGAGGGCAACGTCTCCCATTCATAAAACCTGCCCTGCTTCCCCAAGTTCAACTAGAAAGAGGGTGGAGATGACAGTGGCAATGTCACCCCTTTCCAAGCCTCGGAGGAAACAAACTAGAGATGGAGGTGGTGATGGTGATGGTGATGGGGTTGGAGGTGGTGGCCCTGATGGCCCTGATGGGACTAGGGATGGAGGTGGGAAGGGGTAGGTGGGGGTGCCCCTGATGGAACTGAGGGTGTAATTGGGGATGGTGGCGGTGATGGGGTTCGTGATGGTGGCCCTAATGGAACCGGGGATGGAGGTGGTGATGTCCAAAACAGTGAGGGTGGGGTATTTGATGGTGAGACTTATGATGGTTTTGAAAATAAACCAAGGGATTCTCGTAGATTGGAAAGGGACGGATACATAATAGAAGATTGTGATACTTATACTAATGATTAGATGGGGGAACCAAATAAGGGCAACCAAAATGACTTTGAGTATGATTTTGATGATCCCCGGCCAGACTCTCGTAAACCAATGCATGAACTGGTTAGACGTTCCGGAAAGTCAGATTCTGACAATGGTGATGATGAATATTCCCCTATATCTGATTATGAGCTACATTCTGAAGACCTTCAATTTATGCAACCAAAACATCGGGGAAGATCAAAATTGTCCAAATCCAAAAAAAAAACAGCAAAGGCAAGAGGAAAGTGTTTGAGTTTGATGAAAAAGTACAAGATTATGAGAATGATGATCCAAATTCTGATGGAGTACATATCAGTGATCCTGAGTTTCACACAACTATGGGTTGTCTAGCTAATTTCTACAATGCAAAGAGGGCTCAGACTAAGGAAAGAAGAAAGGCAGAACATGAGAATGCCAAGGGTGTGTTGGCATCTCAAGAGACAACACAAATTGGCCAACCATCAAACGACGACGGCATCAACGAACCAAACAGTGAGTATGAAGACTATGATCGGAAGATGGAGTCTGATGTTGGTGATCCTGATACCCCCAAGAGTGTTGATGAAGAAGAAAATTATTACAAGAGTTGATGCAAGGACAGATTTCAAGAAATTTTCAAGAGTCGGTTATATTATAGTGGTTTAAACAAATTGGTTATTGTGTTCTAGTGGTCCCTTTAAAATGTCTATTGTACTCCAGTACCTTTAAAATGTCTGTTGTATTCTAGTTGTCCATTTAAAATATCTATTGTATTTTGATGGTCCCATTATAATTCCTATTATATTGTAATATTCTCATTATAGTTGGTAACACATATGTTCAGCTGCAAGTCGGAATGACTTTTCCAACCCTCGACAAGTTCAAATCAGTAGTGACCAAGTATGCTATCACCTAAGGGTACAATGTCAAGATTCTTGTTTCAAATTCATCAAGGAAGAGGTATGGAGCCGGGTGTAGTGGCAATTGCAAGTGGAGTGTGTATGTATCTTGGGATAAGAAGTTGGCTACTTATGTGTAAAAACTTTGAAAGATAAGCATACATGCAACAAAAACATGAACAAGAATAGGCAGTTGCATGCTGATTTTTTTTGTTGCATTCCATTACCTCCTAAGTTACAAAAATGACCCAAACATGTCAATTTTTGAGTTGATTAGAAGAGTGAGGGTTGACTTTGAGGTGATAGTTACCAATTGGTTTGCGTATGATGTTAAGAAGAGAGCTTACAAGCTTCTTCATGGGTCAACCATAGAGCATGTTATGAAGGTTGGTAGACATCTGGTTGAGTTGAACAGGTCTAATAGTGGAAGCACTTTCAAAGTTGTTTGTGAGGATCATCTGGCTGATCCAAGGATTGAGAGACCTCTATCTATGTTCTAGAGGTTATTTGATTATTTTGATGCTTTGAAGGAAGATTTCCTAAAAGGTTCCAGACCCGTGATGTGCATTGATGGTTGTTTTCTGAAGACATTCTTGGGTTAGTGTTCTATTTTGCTACTTTCTTAATAATTTAAGATTTATTCAATTGATGTCATTAAGACTTGCTAATGTATTCTATTAGTCCAACTATAATTTGTTATTGTATTGTAGTGGTCCGTTCAAAATTTATGTTGTATTCGGGTGGTCCTATTATAATTGTTATTGTACTGTAGTGGTCCCTTGAAAACTGTTATTGTATTCTAGTGGTCCCTTTGAAATGTATGTTATATTCTGGTGGTCCAATTATAATTGTTATGGAAATAATTTTGTTTGTCATGGCAGGGGGTATGCTACTGGCTGTTGTGGGAATAGATGGGAGCAATCAAATGTTCCCAATTGCTTGGGCCATTATAGAAAATGAGAACAACAACAGTTGGTCTTGTTTTCTAGGGAATCTAGCAGACTGTCTTGGAGGGACATTAGGCTCTGGATTGGGGGTGATGTTAGACAAGCACAATGTAACGTACCATACATTAAATGTCGTACATTATTTTCTTATGTTAATAGTTAGTCTAACATTGAATATAATTTATTTCAGAGCACAAAAAATGGAGTGGCCACTGTCTTGCCCAAATCAGAGCATTGGTATTGTGCAAGGCAGGTCCGCAAATTGGAAGAAAGGTCACAAGGGAGAAGAGCTAAAGCTGTTGTTCTGGTCATGTGTCAAGGCATACAACCTAGTAGACTAGAATCAAGCTCTAGAAAACCTACCAAAGGCGTATCCTCAAGCACCACATGATTTTGTCAACAAGCATGATCCTAGAAGATTTTGTCGCGGTGTTCATGAGCATTGTTTCGAAGTATGATATTGTTGTTAGCAACATGGTGGAGACTTTCAACGGTTATATAATCGAAGCAAGGGCCAAACATTACATTTACTTACTTGAACACATAAGAGAGCTTTTAATGAAAAGAATGTTATACCAAGAGGTCTTCAAAGGAAGGTGAACTGGATAATGCAATATGCTTTAAGATCCTAGCTGTCTTGGAAAAAGAGAGATTTTGTAAGGGAGTCGACTGTCATTCCATCCACAATTGACAGATTCCAAGTGGATGAGGGTCTAGATGAGTTGTTGGTTGACATGCCAGCTAGGACTTGCACTTGTAGGAAGTGGGATATAACAAGGACGTGTCGACATGTCATAGCAGTTGCAGGCTTCTTGAAGATCGATGTTGAGACCTACGTTCACCCGTACTACAGGAAGGAAAAGTATGTGGAGACTTACTTTGGAGCTATATCTCCATGTTCGAGTGAAAAACATTGGTCATCTTTAGATCTGATACTTGAACCTCCAACTATAATTCCCAGATCAAGGAGGCCTGCCAGGAACAGGAGGAAGGACCCTCATGAGGACCCCAAGAGCAATGGATGACTTAGTAGGCATGGAAGGCAAATGGCGTGCAAGAAATGTGGTGGGACATAGCACAACTCAAGGACATGTCAGGAAGATCGACCCACCCTAACTCTACAACAGCCACAAAGGGGGCGGGGGAGGCCAAAAAAAGTACTCATACCAGATGCAACACGAGCTACAGCTCTAGCTGTAACTGGAGTTGGTTCTTCTGGAAGATGTAGAGGAAGAGGCTACAGAGGCAGGGGTGGAGGTAGAGAGGCAGGAAGGGGAGCAAGAGGAGTAGGAGGAGAAACTGTATTCAATGCAGCTCAATCAATAAACTTCTTCATTTTTTATTCGATAAGATCCACTTTTGTTGGGAAACACTAAACCCTAAAAAAAATTATGTTAAACGGTATCTTAAAGACATTTACCTACCAATGCACTATCAATGGGGACCATGTTTTTTTTAATTTTATTTTAATGTAGGCCATTTCCTAGGGCAGTTCCTAACAAATGGTACCACCACTCTCATGTGCTCCCAAGTATTAGTTGCAAGTTGCAGCCAACCACATGGGGGGCTAAAGTAGGACTCTTCCAGTATGGGGGAATCTTTTTTTTTTTTTTGGATAGTGTGATGTAGATTCCTATCAGTTTAGGTTTATTGTATTCAAACATTGTGGATAAGCAATTGTGTGTAGGGCCTGTTTATAAAACTTTAGGGGCTATTTGTAATACTTTTGGGGATTATAACCAAACATTGGTTGGCTAGATATTAGACTATACATGGTAACTATGTTATGACATTGTCTTTTCGCTTATTTTTAAGTGTGTGCATGGTTGGCTGGATATCAAACATTAGTTGTTGACTTCATCTTTCGGTCTTCCCAAATTCAATCACCTTTGATTTAGAACCAATAAAATCTAATGTCCTTGCATTTGGGACCACTAAAATCCGAATTCCTTGAATATTGGACCACTGTAATCCAATTTCTTTAACTTGGGATCAGTATTACCCAATTCTTAATACTATTGGATTACCGTATTCCAATTCATCTAATTTTGGGACCAATGGTTTCCAATTGAAAATAATATGGACTACTGAAATCCAATTATGTTAATTATTATTTTACAACATAATAGCCACTTATTAGATATTCAATCACTTAGTATGCAACACCAATATCATCTAATGTCACAACAACGAAAATCGTTCATTTACCAACCAAAGTCAATTCTTTTGGATTCACCAAATTGAAATACATATTGTAATACACATCGAATGAAACAAGATACTTTCGGTTCATTAAACATGATAATCCCACCATCCACAACCATTCAAGCAACACCTTAAATGACCCTACCTAATGCAATACCTGCCAAATCAATGCAATGTACAACATCAACTTCTCCAAACTCAACTTCCCAGATGCCCTCATTTTCAGGCAAAACAGCTCATCCTTCATAATCTTCAACTCTCCCTTAGTTGTTGTGTAACACCTTGGATATGTTGTCAATGTGTGGCTTAAAGGGTTTGAAATGACTGCTTATATAACCAAGGTGCACAATTTTTTAAGGTAGCTCATCCGTTGGGAACTCTTCAGCTAATCGTGCTTGGCTGGGAGTAGTCTCAGGATGGGTGGTATCTTATAAAATTTTTCCCAAGCAGCGTGTGAACGAGGACGAAGCACGTTAGAAAGACTCATGGTGATTTGTGGGGGCAATTAGCGATCCTTGAAGCAGTTATCAATAATTTCTGCGGCCCGAGAGGGATTGGGGCGTTATATATGATATCAGAGCCAACCTGCGACCCTGAGTTGCGTAAGTGGACGGGAGATCCATGGGCAGTCACCCAACGGGGCAAAGATTATGGAATGGATTGAGACACAACAAGGATGTTGTGCACTTAAGTAGGTGTGAGTGTAACACCTCAGATATGTTGTCAAATTGTGGTTTAAAGGGTTTGAAATGAATACTTATTGTTCGGTCTCGTTTCAGCCGAATTGATATCATTTATAAGGTGTTTTGCTTGTTTTATCCCCTTGATTATATATTAGTTATGATGATTTTGAGTTTTTGTAGGATAATAAAGTGTTAGAATGAAAACCGACCCAAAAAGCCTAAAACAGCCCAAACAAGCAGTGTAGCGCCCGTTACACTGGGTGTAGCGCCCTCTACGACATCAAAGAACTCAAGCATGGGCGGACAGAATGAAGTCGCGACCGCGGCTTGGGCGGTGACACCCACGACACCAAGTGAGCAAATTAAGTGGAAGTTCTTGAGTTTTGGTCGCGCCCGTCACGGTTGGTGTAGCGCCCACTACGGCAGGTCCAGAGTGAAGTCGCGCCCGCAAAGATACTTGTAGCGCCCGTGACGGATGTTGAGAAAAATACGGATGAAAGAAGCCAGAGCAAGGTCGCGCCCGTGATCGATCGAAAAACTGCGGAAATTAAGTGCGTGGCGGCTAGGCTTAATTGTAGGGTTTTGGGCTTTGTTTATTCCTTCTATATATACCCTAAACAATTCAGCATTGTAGGAATCTAGTTTTTAGCATCTAGACTTAGAATTAGATTAGGATTAGAGTAAAATTAGGTTTTATTGCATCTTTCTTATCTTTCCTTTATCTTTATTAAGCTTTAGTTTTATTTCCAAGTATTCTCTAGTTTTCCTTCATTGTAATAAACTCTCTTTCAAGCAATTTCAATCCAAGCAATTTCCAGGTTCTTGCTCTCTCTAGCTTTCATTGATGTTTTGTCATTAAATCTATATATTATAATAGAAACCATTGTGCCCCCCACGAAATAAAGCCACGGAAGTGTTTCAAGGAGTCTAGACTAATCACAACGCATTAAATTGTAATTTATTTTCTATCTCTTTCCAGATTTTATTTACAATTAAAGAAATTAAAAAATATATTCTTGATCCACGTCTTCTTGGCATCAGTTACATTCAAAACGAGTCCTACTAAGTCTCAAACAGTAGTGTTCAATTTTAATTTTTATTGTATTTTATTTTCTATTTGTTTCCAGATTTTATTTACAATTCAAGAAATTTAAAAATATATGCTTAAACGAATCCTACGAAGTCTCAAATATTAGTATCTATATAATATTAATAGTAAAGTTTGTGGGTCCCACATAACGAAGAAAGAAGATTAATTGTAGGGATTACGACCAATCAAAAAATAGATAAAAACTGAATTAAATTATTTGGTGCAACTATCAGTAATTATTTTGGCATAATAATAATAATAATAATAATAATAATAATAATACATGTTTTGTTTGAACAATTTATTGTGAAGTTTTCCATTTAATAATTTCATCAATTTTTCCTACCGTCAACTATTTGTCGACGATTAGTTATTCATAATTTCCCCCTTTAAAACAATTATTTTGTTACACTTCGTGCATCACACGGGTTTAGGACTAATAATAATTATAATAATAATAATAATAACAATAATAATAATATTCTATGTAATATTAATCATAAAGTTTGTGGGTTTCGCTGAATGGAGAAAGGAGATTAGTGGTAGGGATTACGATCAATCAAAAAATAGATAAATGCTAAATTAAATTATTTTGATGCAACTATCAGTAATTGTTTTGGCATCATAATAATAATAATAATAATAATAAAATAATAATAATAATAATAATAATAATCTATATAATATTAATAGTAAAGTTTATGGGTCCCGTTAAATGGAGAAAGAAGATTAATTGTACGGATTTCGACCATTCAGAAGATAGATAAATACTGAATTAAATTATTTCGGTCCAAATAACAGTAATTATAATTAGTTTGAAATAATAATAGTAATAATAATCTATATAATATTAATAGTAAAATTTGTAGGTCGTAAAGTTTGTGGGTCCCGCTAAATGGAGAAAGGAGATTAATTTTAGGGATTTCGACCAATTAAAAGATAGATAGATACTGAATTAAATTATTTCAGTCCAAATATCAGCAATTATAGTTAGTTTGAAATAATAATAATAATAATAATAATAATAATAATAATAATAATAATGATAATAATAATTATAATAACAATAATAATAATAATAATCTATATAATATTAATAGTAAAGTTTGTGGGTTCCGCTTAATGGAGAAAGGATATTAACTGTAGGGATTACGACTAATCAAAAAGTAGATAAATGTTGAATTAAATTATTTTGGTGTAATTATCAGTAATTATAATTATTTTGGAATAATCTTTCTAAATTATAACTATAATTTCTATTAAATACTTGATTTTTTTAAAATAACTATTTTAATATACTCCGTGCATCGCACAGGTTGATGCCTAGTAATAATAATAATAATCTATGTAATATTGACAGTAAAGTTTGTGGGTCCCCTGAATGGAGAAAGGAGATTAATTGTAGGGATTACGACCAATTAAAAAATAGATAAATGCTGAACTAAATTATTTTGTTGCAACTATTAGTAATTGTTTTGGCATAATAATAATAATAATAATAATAATAATAATAATAATAATAATAATAATAACAACAATAATAACAATAATCATCTCTATATAATATTAATAGTATAGTTTGTGGGTCTCGCTGAATAGAGAAATGAGAAAGGAGATTAATTGTAGGGACTACGACTAATAAAAAATAGATAAATGTTGAATTAAATTATTTTGGTGCAACTATCAGTAATTATTTTGGGATAATAATAATAATAACAACAACAACAACAACAACAACAACAACAACAACAACAACAACAACAACAACAACAACAACAACAACAACAACAACAATAATAATAATAATAATAATCTATATCTATATAATATTAATAGTAAAGTTTGTGGGTCCTGCTGAATGAGAAAGGAGATTAATTGTAGGGATTTCGGCCAATCAAAAAGTAGATAAATGTTGAATTAAATTATTTTTGTGCAACTATCACTAATTATAATTATTTTGGAATAATATATTTATAATATTAATAGTAAGGTTTGTGGGTCCCGCTGAATAGAGAAAGAAGATTAATTATAGGGATTTCGACCATTAAAAAAGAAGATAAATGATAAGCTAAATTATTTTGTTACAACTATCAGTAATTATAATTATTTTGGAATAATAATAATAATAATAATAATAAGAATTTATATCTATTAATATACCAAAGCTAAATATTTGAATTTTAAAATATTGAGCAGATAGCAAGTTTAGGTGTATCATGAAATTCGTTGTGGTCAATGTTAGCTAGCATTTTAGGAAATTTTCTATTTCACTAGACACCAATACATGTTTTGTTTGAATAATTTATTATGATGTTTTCCATTAAATAATTTCATTAATGTTTTGTACTGTTTATTCTATATCGACGATTTGTTATTCATGAATTTCCCTCTTTAAAACAGCTATTTTATTACACTCCGTGCATCGCAGGGTTTAGGACTAGTTTCATTAGTATTAGTCTACAAATCCAATCCAACTTTTAGTGAGGAGGAGGATTAAGAGTAACAAATTCTACTTTCAAGTGAGGATTTGGGGATTCTTAGTAATCCAAATCACATCTTCTTGTTTGTTCGGGAGAAGGTTCGAGTGACCGATTTGAGATGGAGAATTAGTGAAGATTTAATGCATTGAATGTATAATTTCTTATTCTTAATTTCATCATTAGATTTAGTTTTTCATTCATTGCTTTTAATTGCTTTCTTAGTATAGATTAACCTTCTTGTTCGAATTAGGTTTAGTTCATCTTTTCATGCTTGCTTGAGTATTGTTATTATGAATCCATGTTTAGCTTAGTTTAACTTGCTTTCCTTTTTAATTATTTATTGCTTTCTGCATTTGGAAAACCCCAATCAAACCGATTTCGATGAAACCTAAACACCCATCCTAATGTATCCCAGTCCGAACCAAATCAGAGTGCACTGATCTGGGCACACACCGAAGGTCCTTCAGACCTTGACAAACTCAACAGATGCGTTTTCTCAAGGGTTGAAATGGATTGGGATCAACAAGGAGATGGAAAATACAGAAAATAAAGGATAGAAACAAGTGATTATCAATCAATACAGACACACCATGATCGATTATCACAAGGGCAATCTTAATCCAATCCTTAGTTACAGACATACCTTCTAAGGATCAAATCAAGTCCTACCTATTCACCACTTGATTGCCAAATCAAGATACTGAGATAGAATTTGAGAGTTGTTAGATACTCAAAAACAAAGCAAGCTCAAGGCTCATCTATTACATCAATTCACTGTTGCCCGAAGGACATTACACAGGGGTATATATAAAACTCAGCTAAAGCTAATTAGGAGTTTCTTGAGCAAAAAGAAATTGTCCTAATTATGCTGAATTAAACTAATTACATAAGAAATAGTTAATATGTAACTAATTTATGAAGCTTCTAGAACAATAGTAATGAAGACTAATAAAAACGTCACACATGACATCTTCATGAAGCTTCTAGAAGAATTGGAAGGCTCTAGAAACATCACACATGGCGCTTTCTTATTGTAGCATCATTCCTCACGTGGGCAAGGCTAGATATTCTCCTGACAAGCTGTAAGGATCTCAACAGCTCGAAAGTGACGTCTTTCTAAAGGACCTCAATGACAAACAACTCACTGAATTGGAAAGACCTCAACAACTCAGGAAGTGAAGTAAAAAAGGTGCAAATAGTCTTCCTCCATTAGGGAACGTCCTTGGACATCCAAATTCTCAGTAGACTAAAGATGGAGGTCCTCATGCATATATTCTGATTGCATAGAAGGCTAATAACCTCCAACTGGATCAACCATTGGCATTTAGGAAAGCTCAATAATAAACGTCCTTGACATCCAAAGAGAAGAGAATCATAAACCAAGTTGAAAAGAACAACCAGCTCCAGATAAACGTCCTCAACGCATGCCCAGATTGAAATAGCTCTATGGAACCTAAATGACCTTCGGACCATGTAAGCTTGGACATTATGAACGACTCTTGGACAATCATGGAGGGCACAATAAGATGAGGTCTCAGATCTGAGGCATTGAGACTATAAAGATGGCCTCGCATATGGTGAATGACCTTCGGTATCATCAAGGTCCATATGGGATTCACGAATGACCTTTATGCAAGTTGGCACCAAATGAGGTTACGAGGGCTAATTTCCATCACATCCCTGCGGTACGACAACCCTACTCTTAGAAAACCCAAAATACCCAACCGAACAATGGCGCCGTCGCTGAGGATGACATTATTTGGTAGATTAGGTTATTGGTTTGTGTGTGAATAGTTTCTTGCTTTTTTTTAAATTATTTTTCCTGAAAAATATAGTTACAAAAATTGAATAATGAATAAAAAAAGAGTTATGGCTAGTCCCCAATTTCCCCAATTTGAGCATGAAGTATTTTGGAGATATTTTGCTAGATTACAAGATTATTGTGCTCAATGTGAATCGTATGGTATCTTTTATGATACATTGGATATTTTGGGAATTGTGCATGAGGGTGTGAATTATGAGAACCGAAATCTCTTAGAATATTACGGGTTTTCTAATTTAGGAGAAGATGTTGCTTGAGAATTTCTTGAATGGTTGTCTAGGGATACTGATGAGTTGGAACAACAAAATTCTCCCTTTGACATCCATACTTCAAATTTTGCACCACCCTCTGAGACTTAAGCCAAACCATATCATGAGTACCCCCAAAATCTGAATGGTCAATCTAGTGGTGGGGAGTATATGGAAAATTTCTCTGAGACCTTAATTGAAAAATCATGCGAATATCCCCTGTATTTTGATGATCAATCTTATGGTAGGGATTACGTAGAAGACTTTATGATCTTCCCCCATATGATGTTGTTGAGCGTCATCCTTTGTGCTCACTTTGTGATTCTCCGTATCATGATTCTGACTCTTGTTTTCGACCTAAAGTGGATGAATTGTGTGCGAAAATGACTGAGTACATGCGTGAATTATTACATGAGACTAGTCCTAGTGTAGAAACTTCTTCTTCACAGTGGTAGGTTCGTTAGTTGAAGTAGGATATTCATTGTCTTTGAGTCCTGAAATGCATGATGATTCTTCTTTGTATGATTATGATGAAGATGATGCCTACTATAATGGACCTCGTTTTGCATGCATTGAGCTTAGGAAAATCTTAGCTACATCTAGAGAGCAAGAGAACATTGTTGAGTTTGTGTGTGATGATGTAGAACTTTATGAAAACGTGTTAGATGATGAACCACTGTCCACGCCGTTATCCATGCTTGTATATAAAGAAAAAGTTGAGTCTAATGAATACCATAGTATTTGTGATGCGACTGAACATGATCTTGTTGAGAGTGAAATCGAATCCGTTGTGATGGAATGTGTGCTTCATGAATTATTCACTTTCATTAAGAATCAATGCATTGATGAGGCATTAGCTACCCTTCCTTGTGAGTTCATTGAATATAATGTGAAATCTTGTGATGATGAACTTGAGTCTTTGGGATTGATCCTAAGTGTTTGAACATGGTTTGTGACAATGATGTTTTCGATGATGATATGCATTATGAGTCGTTGTTTGCATCCAAGTCTTTGCATGAGGAAGTTAAGGAATGTGTTGTATTGCCCCCTCCCGTTGATTTGCATAACCAATCTCCATTTACAAGTCAATGGGAGGATTCATTTGTCATGTCTCAATTTATAGTGCCTAGGAAAGTTGTGTGCATTCCTGTAGTCCGTCATTTCACTGACTTTTCTAAGGCATTCGATAAACTATTGAGAGCACTAATGTTTGCTGATGTATTATTGAGATTGTGCTCTTATGATCATCAATCTGAGATGCATGCTAGAATGCATGACTAGTTACTAAGGGCGTTGAATGGTTCTGACATGGTTACTAGCATCTTGAGGTGAGATGGAGTGGCTGAGGCTCCATAGGTAGTTTTATTTTTTCCGAGAGTTCATTGTTTGGGTATACTCAGTACCCAACCAAGTAGTATCGTTCCCTCCTTTTTCTTTTACAGTTAGTGAGTTGGCTTTCTTTCTTCTTTTATTTTCTTTTTGTGTGTTTCTTTTTCTTTTCTTTTCTTTCGTGTGCCTGCTTACCTTTACATTTGTTTACAAAGAGGACATTGTTGGTCTTTTTATGTGGGAGTGGGGGTGGCATGCATGCCGGCTTGTGTTTTTCCTCTCTTTTGTGAGTTTTTCTTTTGTGTGATCTTTGTTTTCTTCTTTGTGTGGTGTCACCTTAGTTACAATGAGGACATTGTAGAGTTTTTGTGTGGGAGTGGGGTGGCACTAGTGCCTTTCTAGTTTTTGGAAGAGAAACAACTTTAGTATCATTGAAATTAGGCGAAATTTTAAAAATTTTATCGGCTAGAGGTAGTTTGTATATATGGTTGTGTCGTTGATTGCTAGAATAGTGCAATCGCTTAGTTAGGAATAGTTAGTGAATGCTTGATAGGCTTCAGGCTTGATTGTTGCTTTTCCTAAACATAATAACCTCACCTGTATTTGCAACTATGTGGTATCCTTAGAAATTCACTTCTAGGCTAGTTGATGTGATGGTTTTGGTTTAGGTGGGAAGTTTTATCATGTGGTATCCCTTACACTGTCATGCATCCAAAACCTTAATCTCACAAGCAAATCCCCTATTAATAAGAGAGTATCCAGTTAATCTAAAGAGAGCTATTCAATTTTGATCAATTTCAATCAACAATTAATGCAGTGGATAAATCAAGAAAGTAGTTTTGTTTGTGTAAGGGATGCAAGGGGTGTGATAAAAAAATGGATGCAAGGGGTGTGATAAAAAAAAAGGGAGGCAAGGGCCAAGGGGTATGCTATCTAGGTCGAAAATACTAGAAAGAAAAGAATAATAAAACAAAAATTAAATTATTATGCAGAGGCTATAACTATGATTTGACTATTTCAATGGCTATATGGATATCTATGGGTAGTGGATACCGAAACTAAATTGTGGGTTATCCATGCCCACCTATCTAATATCTGGTATTACCCACCTATTTTGGATGGGTATGGGTCGATGCCCATTAAATGGGTACAAATTCCCACCCACATAGGGACATATCGATGCACCCTCCTTTTTAGGTTATCTGTGAAAATTGTAGTGGTGGCATCTTTCCTTTGACTATTGAAACCTAAAATCTGCTAGCCATAGCTATGCAAGAGAGATTTGCCGATATACTGGATCTAATATTGATTGGTAGACCAATTGCTTTAGCAACCAGTTTATATCCGCCAAGCTGCTTAGCAAAGTGGAGGTTTTGGAGCTTGCAAATAACTTTGAGGGTAGCTTGTTTTTTTGGGTAGTTTCTACTTCTTTACATGAAAACACCCCCTGGTGTCATGATTACTACTAATTGACCTCCAAAAAAATAAGAGGACAGGGGGAGAGGGTGGGGGAGGGGAATGTTTGCAAGATGTGTATTGAAAGAGCGCCTTTGTTCAGTATCAGCAACACTAAAGACACAACATCTAGATTTTGATTTAAGTTATTTTCCATCTCTTTTTACTGTTTGACTTAAATTTGCATCGAGTTCTTTTGTTGGGAGAGACAATTGCCAAATCCTTGCCCTAAAATTTGATTTTATTCTTGGTGGGTTATGCAAACAATATGCCAACATGGGACACAGAGTATTCTTGTGTAGGGGGAAGGGTTGACTAGAATGTGCACAACATACCCATGCAATGGAATAGTGAGATTTCCGTTGGACCCTAGGTTGATTGTTTATTACTCGTACGAAACAACTAGAGGGCACTAACATGTTCGTAGCAACAAAGTGAATAGGGATTTTTGTTCACTATTGTGTCTTTGAGCTCTTATAACTGAAGTTTTAGTCTACGAGTTTCCTGGCAGAAACGGTGATTCCATAGATGCTTAAAATCTTTATTTCATTTTACGCTAGTGTTTGTAAGCTACAACATTTATTCTTTTCCTTCCGTTGCCAAATGTTTGATTCAATGAATGGAAGAAAGAGCTTTTACTGAATGTTGATTGCTTATATAGGAAATGTGAATACATGTTCTAAAATCGTTTATTAGTTGATTCTTTCACTCTATTTGGGTGTATTTATTTAAATCTTGGGCTCTCTAGAGATAACATCAAACATAGGAGGAAAAATATGAGACAGATTTAGCAAAGCAAAGTTTGACACTTTGATTTAATATTTTGAATATATATGCTAGTATTTGTGCGTGTGAAAACAGGGGTCAAGTTCTTCATTTGTATTATCTGGGAAGTTGCTTTAGTAGAAAATGTACTCACATGTCATTACATTTCAAGTGAATTTCTGAGGGTGATTTGCTAGTTATATATTTTATTTATTGCCAATGCTGCGTACATGCTTTCTAGTTTGATTACTTACCTTGTTTTGTTAGCAATATTCCCCATGGTTGAGTGGCTTTCAGAATCGTTTCGCTTTTCATGTGACTTAATGGCCTTTCTTGTTTGTTGTTTCTAGTGGAGGTCTGCGGTTAAAATGTGACATAACTGAATATGGAGAATTTCTACGTAGCTTCCATGCCCCTTCTATTGATGAAAAATTTGAAGCGTTGGGAATGTAAGTTGCAATGATTTCGAAATAAATTAGTTATTTTTCCCAAAAAATTATCGTGACTAGCCAACATCATTTTCTAGCTGGGCGAATGTTTTCATTGTCGCTCCTGAAAGTCTCTCCACCTTATTTGAGGGAACTCCAAGTATCCGAAAAGATTCACAGAGGTATGATATTTGTTACAGTCAATTCTTTCTATTGATGGGTTGAATGATGGATAGTTGGATTAAGGGCCCTTTTCTTCATTTCTCACGTCATCACCACTCTCCTGTTTTCTAACTGTTACATAACAAAAAAACAAAAAAAGAGAAGATTTAGAGAAAGAAAGGACTTGTTACATTATACAAGCTGCTTTGTTCCCCCCTCCCCCCTTTTTATGATTTATGCGACATTCCCAACTGGCTTTGCTCAGATGTATCTCCAAAGCAAAATTCCATTCTCTAGAGCCTCTCATGCGAGGAGGTGTGTGTAGTTGTTGGTAGCATTTTGGAATGCAAAGAAGCTATGTTCATGTACACTATATTAAAAGGCCATTGATTTCCTATTCGTAAACAAAAAGTAGCGGAGGATGGTTCAGAACTCATACAAACTCGGTTTTGGCATTTGTGTAGATACTTACATATGTGTGCTCGAATTGATATCATACTCGTACTTAATACTAATATGTAGGTATATAGATGGACATGTGGATTTACATGTCCATATGCATTGTTTTTCATCTAGATTTGAAATAGGAGGCATATACGTCAACTAGCCATCTCACTTCCCCAGCCGCCAAATCCTCAAACCTAAATAACCAATTGACACTAGAAGGAATCGGTGACACTGACGTCTCTAACCACAAATACTGCTAGTGACCTACCCTTAGCCATCATTTGTTATGATCACTGATGCCATTCTCTCGTCTCTACTTTCTCTTCCCAAGGGGTGAAATTATCTCCCTTCCCCTGCACCACCTAGTTGCTTCGTCGGTGGTCAGCCTCACTTTACTTGCAACCCCACCCCCACCCAAATGCCTCAATAACCATCATTCTTGGGATGGCTATGGCACCCTTCAAATAAAAATTAGTTGTGGCGCATGGAGAGGGATTTAGAGGTAATTGGGGTTCAGAGTGGTGCGATAAAGAAGGGTTTAGTTGAGTACTTGAGTGAGAAAATATAAGGTGTCAGGGAAGAGAGGTTGAGGGTGGGGCTCAGGGCTTGCTGGCAGCGTAGCAGTGGTCTCAATTGGAGTGTGTAAACCAACCACTGTAAACCAATTTCTTTTGGAAAATTTTTCTTAATTTTTCCTAGTAAAAAATTCCCAAGTAAAACATTTTGCTAGGAAAAATTTTTCGTGGGATTCTACCAAACACGCTTGATTGTGGAGCCCAACTAGAGAATATGTAGTTGGAGGCCTGACTCTTGTAGCTTGGTGCTAGTGCCTAGCGGTGTTTAGCTGGGTACAGGTTAGGTGTGGCTATTACATTAAGGTGGGCAACACCTCGACCTTAAGGTTTTTTTATTTTTTATTTTTAGGGGGGGGTTATGCGTGAGGTGGGGTGGGATGGGGTTAGGGGGCTCTAAACCAAAGCCATTTTTCTATCCAAGGGGTAGGTGTTCGTGCTCATACTCAGGGTTGGACACCTATGGCCTCTTTCAAGGAAACTCGCTATGAGCATCTAAGTTATAAGCGGTCATGTTCAAAATTAGTAATGAAGACTAATAAAAACGTCACACATGGCATCTTCATGAAGCTTCTAGAAGAATTGGAAGGCTCTAGAAACATCACACATGGCGCTTTCTTATTGTAGCATCATTCCTCACGTGGGCAAGGCTAAATACTCTCCTGACAAGCTGTAAGGACCTCAACAGCTCGAAAGTGACGTCTTTCTAAAGGACCTCAATGACAAACACCTCATTGAATTGGAAAAACCTCAACAACTCAGGAAGTGAAGTAAAAAAGGTGCAAATAGTCTTCCTCCAGTAGGGAACGTCCTTGGACGTCCAAATTCTCAGTAGACTCAAGATGGAGGTCCTCATGCGTATATTCTGATTGCATAGAAGGCTAATGACCTCCAACTGGATCAACCATTGGCATTTAGGAAAGCTCAATAATAAACGTCCTTGACATCCAAAGAGAAGAGAATCATAAACCAAGTTGAAAAGAACAACCACTCGGATAAACGTCCTCAACGCATGCCCAGATTGAAATAGCTCTATGGAACCTAAATGACCTTCGGACCATGTAAGCTTGGACATTATGAACGACTCTTGGACAATCATGGAGGGCACAATAAGATGAGGTCTCAGATCTGAGGCATTGAGACTATAAAGATGGCCTCGCATATGGTGAATGACCTTCGGTATCATCAAGGTCCATATGGGATTCACGAATGACCTTTATGCAAGTTGGCACCAAATGAGGTTACGAGGGCTAATTTCCATCACATCCCTGAGGTACGACAACCCTACTCTTAGAAAACCCAAAATACACAACCGAACAATGGCGCCGTCGCTGAGGATGACATTATTTGGTAGATTAGGTTATTGGTTTGTGTGTGAATAGTTTCTTGCTTTTTTTTATTATTTTTCTAGAAAAATATAGTTACAAAAATTGAATAATGAAAAAAAAAGAGTTATGGCTAGTCCCCAATTTCCCCAATTTGAGCATGAAGTACTTTGGAGATATTTTGCTAGATTACAAGATTATTGTGCTCAATGTGAATCGTATGGTATCTTTTATGATACATAGGATATTTTGGGAATTGTGCATGAGGGTGTGAATTATGAGACCCGAAATCTCTTAGAATATTACGGGTTTTCTAATTTAGGAGAAGATGTTGCTTGAGAATTTCTTGAATGGTTGTCTAGGGATACTTATGAGTTGGAACAACAAAATTCTCCCTTTGACATCCATACTTCAAATTTTGCACCACCCTTTGAGACTTAAGCCATACCATATCATGAGTACCCCCAAAATCTGAATGGTCAATCTAGTGGTGGGGAGTATATGGAAAATTTCTCTGAGACCTTAACTGAAAAATCATGCGAATATCTCCTGTATTTTGATGATCAATCTTATGGTAGGGATTACGTAGAAGACTTTATGATCTTCCCCCATATGATGTTGTTGAGCGTCATCCTTTGTGCTCACTTTGTGATTCTCCGTATCATGATTCTGACTCTTGTTTTCGACCTAAAGTGGATGAATTGTGTGCGAAAATGACTGAGTACATGCGTGAATTATTACATGAGACTAGTCCTAGTGTAGAAACTTCTTCTTCACAGTGGTAGGTTCGTTAGTTGAAGTAGGATATTCATTGTCTTTGAGTCCTGAAATGCATGATGATTCTTCTTTGTATGATTATGATGAAGATGATGCCTACTATAATGGACCTCGTTTTGCATGCATTGAGCTTAGGAAAATCTTAGCTACATCTAGAGAGCAAGAGAACATTTTTAAGTTTGTGTGTGATGATGTAGAACTTTATGAAAACGTGTTAGATGATGAACCACTGTCCACACCGTTATCCATGCTTGTATATAAAGTAAAAAGTTGAGTCTAATGAATACCATAGTATTTGTTATGCAACTGAACTTGATCTTGTTGAGAGTGAAATCGAATCCGTTGTGATGGAATGTGTGCTTCATGAATTATTCACTTTCATTAAGAATCAATGCATTGATGAGGCATTAGGTACCCTTCCTTGCGAGTTCATTGAAAATAATGTGAAATCTTGTGATGATGAACTTGAGTCTTTGGGGGATTGATCCTAAGTGTTTGAACATGGTTTGTGACAATGATGTTTTCGATGGTGATATGCATTATGAGTCGTTGTTTGCATCCAAGTCTTTGCATGAGGAAGTTAAGGAATGTGTTGTATTGCCCCCTCCCATTGATTTGCATAACCAATCTCCATTTACAAGTCAATGGGAGGATTCATTTGTCATGTCTCAATTTATAGTGCCTAGGAAAGTTGTGTGCATTCCTGTAGTCCGTCATTTCACTGACTTTTCTAAGGCATTCGATAAACTATTGAGAGCACTAACGTTTGCTGATGTATTATTGAGATTGTGCTCTTATGTTCATCCTTCTGAGATGCATGCTAGAATGCATGACTTGTTACTAAGGGCGTTGAATGGTTCTGACATGGTTACTAGCATCTTGAGGTGAGATGGAGTGGCTGAGGCTCCTTAGGTGGTTTTATTTTTTCCGAGAGTTCATTGTTTGGGTATACTCAGTACCCAACCAAGTAGTATCGTTCCCTCATTTTTCTTTTAGGGTCCGTTTGGACCTTGGAAAATAGCATGGAAAAAAAATTATTTTGGAAAATGAAAATCTTTCCTTTTTTTGGATTGAAGAAAAATAAATGGAAAAAAATAGTTGGAAAATTGCATGGAAAATTTGGAGTAACAATGAATAAAAAATTTTCCCTTAAAAAATGAAAGGAAAGTTGGTAGAAAATTTTTGGATCAAAGTCAACATTTCTTTTCATCCTCTCTCTAGCTCGTCTCTCTCTCTTTCTCTCTAACTCGTTTCTCTCTCTCTCTCTCTCTCTCTCTCTCTCTAACTCTCCTCTCTCTCTCTCCCCCCCCCTCTCTAACTTTCTTCTCTCTTTCTCTCTAACTCTCTTCTCTGTCTCTCTCTCTCTAAGTCTATTCTCTCTCTCTCTCTAACTTTCTTCTCTT
The DNA here is from genome assembly GCA_029582165.1 of Portulaca oleracea. Classification (NCBI taxonomy): domain Eukaryota; kingdom Viridiplantae; phylum Streptophyta; class Magnoliopsida; order Caryophyllales; family Portulacaceae; genus Portulaca; species Portulaca oleracea. The sequence goes on from CM055876.1 coordinate 11,835,250, forward strand.
TCTCTCTCTCTCTCTCTCTCTCTCTCTCTCTAAGTCTCTTCTCTCTCTCTCTCTAACTCTCATCTCTCTCTCTCTCTCTCTCTAACTCTCTCTCTCTCTCTCTCTTTCTCTCTCTCTCTCTCTAAGTCTCTTCTCTCTCTCTCTCTAACTTTCTTCTCTCTCTCTCTTACTCTCTCTCTTTCTCTCTCTAACTTTCTCTTCTCTCTTTCTCTCTCTCTAAGTATGTTCTCTCTCTCTCTCTCTCTCTCTCTAACTCTCTTCCCTCTTTCTCTCGCACACTCTTTCTTCTTTCTCTCTAAGTCTCTTCTCTTTCTTCTCTCTGTCTCTCTAACGTTCTCTCTCTCTCTCTCTCTCTCTCTCTCTCTCTCTCTCTCTCTCTCTTTCTTTCTCTCTCTCTAACTCTCTATTCTCTCTCTCGCTCTCTCTCTCTCTCTCTCACTCTCTTTTCTCTCTCTCTCTCTCTAACTCTTCTCTTTGTCACTCTCGATCTCTATCTCTCTAATTCACTTTTCTCTCTCTTTGTCTCTCTCTCTCTTTGTCTCTCTCTCTCTAACTCTCTCTCTTTCTTTGACTCTCTCTATCTCTCCCAAATCACATCATATGATCTAAAAAAATGAAACTTGATAGTTACAAGTTTTCTTGCAAATTTTATTTTTCCATGTATTTTTCCTTAAACCAAACAAGGAAAAGAAAATTGAATAGAAAATCAATTTTTTTCCTTCAAAATTTACTTAAACCAAACAAGAGAAAGAAATTTACTTTACCCCAAAAATTTTTTCCTTCTAATTTTTTTCCACGAGATTTATTTTCCATCCTATTTTCCTAGGTCCAAACGGACCCTTACAGTTAGTGAGTTGGCTTTCTTTCTTCTTTAATTTTCTTTTTGTGTGTTTCTTTTTCTTTTCTTTTCTTTCGTGTGCTTGCTTACCTTTACATCTGTTTACAATGAGGACATTGTTGGTCTTTTTATGTGGGAGTGGGGGTGGCATGCATGCCGACTTGTGTTTTTCCTCTCTTTTGTGAGTTTTTCTTTTGTCTGATCTTTGTTTTCTTCTTTGTGTGGTGTCACCTTAGTTACAATGAGGACATTGTAGAGTTTTTGTGTGGGAGTGGGGTGGCACTAGTGCCTTTCTAGTTTTTGGAAGAGAAACAACTTTAGTATCATTGAAATTAGGCGAAATTTTAAAAATTTTATTGGCTAGAGGTAGTTTGTATATATGGTTGTGTCGTTGATTACTAGAATAGTGCAATCGCTTAGTTAGGAATAGTTAGTGAATGCTTGATAGGCTTCAGGCTTGATTGTTGCTTTTCCTAAACATAATAACCTCACCTGTATTTGCAACTATGTGGTATCCTTAGAAATTCACTTCTAGGCTAGTTGATGTGATGGTTTTGGTTTAGGTGGGAAGTTTTAGCATGTGGTATCCCTTACACTGTCATGCATCCAAACCCTTAATCTCACAAGCAAATCCCCTATTAATAAGAGAGTATCCAGTTAATCTAAAGAGAGCTATTCAATTTTGATCAATTTCAATCAACAATTAATGCAGTGGATAAATCAAGAAAGTAGTTTTGTTTGTGTAAGGGATGCAAGGGGTGTGATAAAAAAAGGGATGCAAAGGGTGTGATAAAAAAAGGGATGCAAGGGATGTGATAAAAAAAAGGGAGGCAAGGGCCAAGGGGTATGCTAACTACGTCGAAAATACTAGAAAGAAAAAAAATAATTAAAAAAAATTAAATTATTATGCAGAGGCTATAACTATGATTTGACTATTTCAATGGCTATAGGGATATCTATGGGTAGTGGATACCGACACTAAATTGTTGGTTATCCATGCCCACCTATCTAATATCTGGTATTACCCACCTATTTTGGATGGGTATGGGTCGATGCCCATTAAATGGGTACAAATTCCCACCCTCATAGGGACATATCGATGCACCCTCCTTTTTAGGTTATCTGTGAAAATTGTAGTGGTGGCATCTTTCCTTTGACTATTGAAACCTAAAATCTGCTAGCCATAGCTATGCAAGAGAGATTTGCCGATATACTGCATCTAATATTGATTGGTGGACCAATTGCTTTAGCAACCAGTTTATATCCGCCAAGCTGCTTAGCAAAGTGGATGTTTTGGAGCTTGCAAATAACTTTGAGGGTAGCTTGTTTTTTTGGGTAGTTTCTACTCCTTTACATGAAAACAATCCTTTATGTCATGATTACTACTAATTGACCTCCAAAAAAATAAGAGGACAGGGGGAGGGGGTGGGGGAGGGGAATGTTTGCAAGATGTGTATTGAAAGAGCGCCTTTGTTCAGTATCAGCAACACTAAAGACACAACATCTAGATTTTGATTTAAGTTATTTTCCATCTCTTTTTACTGTTTGACTTAAATTTGCATCGAGTTCTTTTGTTGGGAGAGACAATTGCCAAATCCTTGCCCTAAAATTTAATTTTGTTCTTGGTGGGTTATGCAAACAATATGCCAACATGGGACACAGAGTATTCTTGTGTAGGGGGAAGGGTTGACTAGAATGTGCACAACATACCCATGCAATGGAATAGTGAGATTTCCGTTGGACCCTAGGTTGATTGTTTATTACTCGTACGAAACAACTAGAGGGCACTAACATGTTCGTAGCAACAAAGTGAATAGGGATTTTTGTTCACTATTGTGTCTTTGAGCTCTTATAACTGAAGTTTTAGTCTACGAGTTTCCTGGCAGAAACGGTGATTCCATAGATGCTTAAAATCTTTATTTCATTTTACGCTAGTGTTTGTAAGCTACAACATTTATTCCTTTCCTTCCGTTGCCAAATGTTTGATTCCATGAATGGAAGAAAGAGCTTTTACTGAATGTTGATTGCTTATGTCGGAAATGTGAATACATGTTCTAAAATCGTTTATTAGTTGATTCTTTCACTCTATTTGGGTGTATTTATTTCAATCTTGGGCTCTCTAGAGATAACATCAAACATAGGAGGAAAAATATGAGAAAGATTTAGCAAAGCAAAGTTTGACACTTTGATATAACTTTCTGAATATATATGCTAGTATTTGTGCTTGTGAAAATAGGGGTCAAGTTCTTCGTTTGTATTATCTGGGAAGTTGCTTTAGAAGAAAATGTACTCACATGTCATCACATTTCAAGTGAATTTCTGAGGGTGATTTGCTATCTATATATTTTATTTATTGCCAATGCTGCGTACATGCTTTCTAGTTTGATTACTTACCTTGTTTTGTTAGCAATATTCCCCTTGGTTGAGTGGCTTTCTTTTGTAACTGTTCTCAGTTTTCATGTGACTTAATGGCCTTTCTTGTTTGTTGTTTCTAGTGGAGGTCTACGGTTAAAATGTGACATAACTGAATATGGAGAATTTCTACGCAGCTTCCATGCCTCTTGTATTGATGAAAAATTTGAAGCGTTGGGAATGTAAGTTGCAATGATTTCGAAATAAATTAGTTATTTTGCCCAAAAAATTATCGTGACTAACAAACATCATTTTCTAGCTGGGCGAATGTTTTCATTGTCGCTCCTGAAAGTCTATCCACCTTATTTGAGGGAACTCCAAGTATCCGAAAAGATTCACAGAGGTATGATATTTGTTACAGTCAATTCTTTCTATTGATGGGTTGAATGATGGATAGTTGGATTAAGGGCCCTTTTCTTCATTTCTCCCGTCATCACCACTCTCCTGTTTTCTAAATGTTACATAACAAAAAACCAAAAAAAGAGAAGATTTAGGGAAAGAAAGGACTTGTTACATTATACAAGCTGCTTTGTTCCCCCTCCCCCCTTTTTATGATTTATGCGACATTCCCAATTGGCTTTGCTCAGATGTATCTCCAAAGCAAAATTCCATTCTCTAGAGCCTCTCTTGTGCAGTAGGCAGGGTGTGTAGTTGTTGGTAGCATTTTGGACTGCAAAGAAGCTATGTTCATGTACACTATATTAAAAGGCCATTGATTTCCTATTCGTAAACAAAAAGTAGTGGAGGATGGTTCAGAACTCATACAAACTCGGTTTTGGCATTTGTGTAGATACTTACCTATGTGTGCTCGAATTGATATCATACTTGTACTTAATATTAATATGTAGGTACATAGATGGACATGTGGATTTACATGTCCATATGCATTGTTTTTCATCTAGATTTGAAATAGGAGGCATATACGTTAACTAGCCATCTCACTTCCCCAGCCGCCAAATCCTCAAACCTAAATAACCAATTGACACTAGAAGGAATCGGTGACACTAACGTCTCTAACCACAAATACTGCTGGTGACCTACCCTTAGCCATCATTTGTTATGATCACTGATGCCATTCTCTCGTCTCTCCTTTCTCTTCCCAAGTGGTGAAATTATCTCCCTGCCCCTGCACCACCTAGTTGCTTCGTCGGTGGTCAGCCTCACTTTACTTGCAACCCCACCCCCACCCAAATGCCTCAATAACCATCATTCTTGTGATGGCTATGGCACCCTTCAAATAAAAATTAGTTGTGGCGCATGGAGAGGGATTTAGAGGTCATTGGGGTTCAGAGTGGTGCGATAAAGAAGGGGTTAGTTGAGTACTTGAGTGAGCAAATATAAAGTGTCAGGGAAGAGAGGTTGAGGGTGGGGCTCAGGGCTTGCTGGCAGCGTAGCAGTGGTCTCAATTGGAGTGTGTAAACCAACCACTGTTAACCAATTTCCTTTGGAAAACTTTTCTTAATTTTTCCTAGGAAAAAATTCCCAAGTAAAACATTTTGCTAGGAAAAATTTTTCGTGGGATTCTACCCAACACGCTTGATTGTGGAGCCCAACTAGAGAATATGTAGTTGGAGGCCTGACTCTTGTAGCTTGGTGCTAGTGCCTAGCGGTGTTTAGCTGGGTACGAGTTACGTGTGGCTATTGCATTAAGGTGGGCAACACCTCGACCTTAAGGTTTTTTTATTTTTTATTTTTAGTGTGGGAGGGGGGGTTATGCGTGAGGTGGGGTGGGATGAGGTTAGGGCGCTCCAAACCAAAGCCATTTTTCTATCCAAGGGGTAGGTGTTCGTGCTCATGCTCAGGGTTGGACACCTATGGCCTCTTTCAAGGAAACTCGCTATGAGCATCTAAGTTATAAGCGGTCATGTTCAAAATTAGTAATGAAGACTAATAAAAACGTCACACATGGCATCTTCATGAAGCTTCTAGAAGAATTGGAAGGCTCTAGAAACCTCACACATGGCGCTTTCTTATTGTAGCATAATTCCTCACATGGGCAAGGCTAGATATTCTCCTGACAAGCTGTTAGGACCTCAACAGCTCGAAAGTGACGTCATTCTAAAGGACCTCAATGACAAACACCTCACTGAATTGGAAAGACCTCAACAACTCAGGAAGTGAAGTAAAAAAGGTGCAAATAGTCTTCCTCCAGTAGGGAACGTCCTTGGACGTCCAAATTCTCAGTAGACTCAAGATGGAGGTCCTCATGCGTATATTCTGATTGCATAGAAGGCTAATGACCTCCAACTGGATCAACCATTGGCATTTAGGAAAGCTCAATAATAAACGTCCTTGACATCCAAAGAGAAGAGAATCATAAACCAAGTTGAAAAGAACAACCAGCTCCAGATAAACGTCCTCAACGCATGCCCAGATTGAAATAGCTCTATGGAACCTAAATGACCTTCGGACCATGTAAGCTTGGACATTATGAACGACTCTTGGACAATCATGTAGGGCACAATAAGATGAGGTCTCAGATCTGAGGCATTGAGACTATAAAGATGGCCTCGCATATGGTGAATCACCTTCGGTATCATTAAGGTCCATATGGGATTCACGAATGACCTTTATGCAAGTTGGCACCAAATGAGGTTACGATGGCTAATTTCCATCGCATCCCTGAGGTACGACAACGCTACTCTTAGAAAACCCAAAATACACAACCGAACAATGGCGCCGTCGCCGAGGATGACATTATTTGGTAGATTAGGTTATTGGTTTGTGTGTGAATAGTTTCTAGCTTTTTTTTATTATTTTTCTAGAAAAATATAGTTACAAAAATTGAATAATGAAAAAAAAAAGAGTTATGGCTAGTCCCCAATTTCCCCAATTTGAGCATGAAGTACTTTGGAGATATTTTGCTAGATTACAAGATTATTGTGCTCAATGTGAATCGTATGGTATCTTTTATGATACATAGTATATTTTGGGAATTGTGCATGAGGGTGTGAATTATGAGACCCGAAATCTCTTAGAATATTACGGGTTTTCTAATTTAGGAGAAGATGTTGCTTGAGAATTTCTTGAATGGTTGTCTAGGGATACTTATGAGTTGGAACCACAAAATTCTCCCTTTGACAATTATACTTCAAATTTTGCACCACCCTATGAGACTTAAGCCATACCATATCATGAGTACCCCCAAAATCTGAATGGTCAATCTAGTGGTGGGGAGTATATGGAACATTTCTCTGAGACCTTAACTGAACAATCATGCGAATATCCCCTGTATTTTGATGATCAATCTTATGGTAGGGATTATGTAGAAGACTTTTATGATCTTCCCCCATATGATGTTGTTGAACCTCATCCTTTGTGCTCACATTGTGATTCTCCGTATCATGATTCTGACTCTTGTTTTTGACCTAAAGTGGATGAATTGTGTGCGAAAATGACTGAGTACATGCGTGAATTATTACATGAGACTAGTCCTAGTGTAGAAACTTCTTCTTCATAGTGGTAGGTTCGTTAGTTGAAGTAGGATATTCATTGTCTTTGAGTCCTGAAATGCATGATGATTCTTCTTTGTATGATTATGATGAAGATGATGCCTACTATAATGGACCTCGTTTTGCATGCATTGAGCTTAGGAAAATCTTAGCTACATCTAGAGAGCAAGAGAACATTGTTGAGTTTGTGTGTGATGATGTAGAACTTTATGAAAACGTGTTAGATGATGAACCACTGTCCACACCATTATCCATGCTTGTATATAAAGAAAAAGTTGAGTCTAATGAATACCATACTATTTGTGATGCAACTGAACATGATCTTGTTGAGAGTGAAATCGAATCCGTTGTGATGGAATGTGTGCTTCATGAATTATTCACTTTCATTAAGAATCAATGCATTGATGAGGCATTAGCTACCATTCCTTGCGAGTTCATTGAAAATAATGTGAAATCTTGTGATGATGAACTTGAGTCTTTGGGGATTGATCCTAAGTGTTTGAACATGGTTTGTGACAATGATGTTTTCGATGGTGATATGCATTATGAGTCATTGTTTGCATCCAAGTCTTTGCATGAGGAAGTTAAGGAATGTGTTGTATTGCCCCCTCCCGTTGATTTGCATAACCAATCTCCATTTACAAGTCAATGGGAGGATTCATTTGTCATGTCTCAATTTATAGCGCCTAGGAAAGTTGTGTGCATTCCTATAGTCTGTCATTTCACTGACTTTTCTAAGGCATTCGATAAACTATTGAGAGCACTAACGTTTGCTGATGTATTATTGAGATTGTGCTCTTATGTTCATCATTTTGAGATGCATGCTAGATTGCATGACTTGTTACTAAGGGCGTTGAATGGTTCTGACATGGTTACTAAGGGCGTTGAATGGTTCTGACATGGTTCTAGGTGGTTTTATTTTTTCCGAGAGTTCATTGTTTGGGTATACTCAGTACCCAACCAAGTAGTATCGTTCCCTCCTTTTTCTTTTACAGTTAGTGAGTTGACTTTCTTTCTTCTTTAATTTTCTTTTTGTGTATTTCATTTTCTTTTCTTTTCTTTCGTGTTCTTGCTTACCTTTACATCTGTTTACAATGAGGACATTGTTGGTCTTTTTATGTGGGAGTGGGGGTGGCATGCATGCCGGCTTGTGTTTTTCCTCTCTTTTGTGAGTTTTTCTTTTGTGTGATCTTTGTTTTCTTCTTTGTGTGGTGTCACCTTAGTTACAATGAGGACATTGTAGAGTTTTAATGTGGGAGTGGGGTGGCACTAGTGCCTTTCTAGTTTTTGGAAGAGAAACAACTTTAGTATCATTGAAATAAGGCGAAATTTTAAAAATTTTATCGGCTAGAGGTAGTTTGTATATGGTTGTGTCGTTGATTGCTAGAATAGTGCAATCGCTTAGTTAGGAAGAGTTAGTGAATGCTTGATAGGCTTCAGGCTTGATTGTTGCTTTTCCTAAACATAATAACCTGACCTGTATTTGCAACTATGTGGTATCCTTAGAAATTCACTTCTAGGCTAGTTGATGTGATGGTTTTGGTTTAGGTGGGAAGTTTTTGCATGTGGTATCCCTTACACTGTCATGCATCCAAACCCTTAATCTCACAAGCAAATCCCCTATTAATAAGATAGTATCCAGTTAATCTAAAGAGAGCTATTCAATTTTGATCAATTTCAATCAACAATTAATGCAGTGGATAAATCAAGAAAGTAGTTTTGTTTGTGTAAGGGATGCAAGGGGTGTGATAAAAAAAGGGATGCAAGGGGTGTGATAAAAAAAAAAGGGAGGCAAGGGCCAAGGGGTATGCTAACTAGGTCGAAAATACTAGAAAGAAAAGTATAATTAAACAAAAATTAAATTATTATGCAGAGGCTATAACTATGATTTGACTATTTCAATGGCTATATGGATATCTATGGGTAGTGGATACCGACACTAAATTGTGGGTTATCCATGCCCACCTATCTAATATCTGGTATTACCCACCTATTTTGGATGGGTATGGGTCGATGCCAATTAAATGAGTACAAATTCCCACCCACAAAGGAACATATCGATGCACCCTCCTTTTTAGATTATCTGTGAAAATTGTAGTGGTGGCATCTTTCCTTTGACTATTGAAACCTAAAATCTGCTAGCCATAGCTATGCAAGAGAGATTTGCCGATATACTGGATCTAATATTGATTGGTAGACCGATTGCTTTAGCAACCAGTTTATATCCGCCAAGCTGCTTAGCAAAGTGGAGGTTTTGGAGCTTGCAAATAACTTTGAGGGTAGCTTGTTTTTTTGGGTAGTTTCTACTCCTTTACATGAAAACACCCCCTCGTGTCATGATTACTACTAATTGACCTCCAAAAAAATAAGAGGACAGGGGGAGGGGGTGGGGGAGGGGAATGTTTGCAAGATGTGTATTGAAAGAGCGCCTTTGTTCAGTATCAGCAACACTAAAGACACAACATCTAGATTTTGATTTAAGTTATTTTCCATCTCTTTTTACTGTTTGACTTAAATTTACATCGAGTTCTTTTGTTGGGAGAGACAATTGCCAAATCCTTGCCATAAAATTTGATTTTGTTCTTGGTGGGTTATGCAAACAATATGCCAACATGGGACACAGAGTATTCTTGTGTAGGGGGAAGGGTTGACTAGAATGTGCACAACATACCCATGCAATGGAATAGTGAGATTTCCGTTGGACCCTAGGTTGATTGTTTATTACTCGTACGAAACAACTAGAGGGCACTAACATGTTCGTAGCAACAAAGTGAATAGGGATTTTTGTTCACTATTGTGTCTTTGAGCTCTTATAACTGAAGTTTTAGTCTACGAGTTTCCTGGCAGAAACGGTGATTCCATAGATGCTTAAAATCTTTATTTCATTTTACGCTAGTGTTTGTAAGCTACAACATTTATTCCTTTCCTTCCGTTGCCAAATGTTTGATTCCATGAATGGAAGAAAGAGCTTTTACTGAATGTTGATTGCTTATATAGGAAATGTGAATACATGTTCTAAAATCGTTTATTAGTTGATTCTTTCACACTATTTGGGTGTATTTATTTCAATCTTGGGCTCTCTAGAGATAACATCAAACATAGGAGGAAAAATATGAGAAAGATTTAGCAAAGCAAAGTTTGACACTTTGATTTAACTTTCTAAATATATATGCTAGTATTTGTGCGTGTGAAAATAGGGGTCAAGTTCTTCATTTGTATTATCTGGGAAGTTGCTTTAGCAGAAAATGTACTCACATGTCATCACATTTCCAGTGAATTTCTGAGGGTGATTTGCTAGGTTTATATTTTATTTATTGCCAATGCTGCGTACATGCTTTCTAATTTGATTACTTACCTTGTTTTGTTAGCAATATTCCCCATGGTTGAGTGGCTTTCTTTTGTAACTGTTCTTAGTTTTCATGTGACTTAATGACCTTTCTTGTTTGTTGTTTCTAGTGGAGGTCTGCGGTTAAAATGTGACATAACTGAATATGGAGAATTTCTACCCAGCTTCCATGCCCCTTGTATTGATGAAAAATTTGAAGCGTTGGGAATGTAAGTTGCAATGATTTCGAAATAAATTAGTTATTTTGTCCAAAAATCTATCGTGACTAACAAACATCATTTTCTAGCTGGGCGAATGTTTTCATTGTCGCTACTGAAAGTCTCTCCACCTTATTTGAGGGATCACCAAGTATCCGAAAAGATTCACAGAGGTATGATATTTGTTACAGTCAATTCTTTCTATTGATGGGTTGAATGATGGATAGTTGGATTAAGGGCCCTTTTCTTCATTTCTCCCGTCATCACCACTCTCCTGTTTTCTAACTGTTACATAACAAAAAAAACAAAAAAAGAGAAGATTTAGAGAAAGAAAGGACTTGTTACATTATACAAGCTGCTTTGTTCCCCCCTCCCCCCTTTTTATGATTTATGCGACATTCCCAATTGGCTTTGCTCAGATGTATCTCTAAAGCAAAATTCCATTCTCTAGAGCCTCTCTTGTGCAGTAGGCAGGGTGTGTAGTTGTTGGTAGCATTTTGGACTGCAAAGAAGCTATGTTCATGTACACTATATTAAAAGGCCATTGCTTTCCTATTCGTAAACAAAAAGCAGCGGAGGATGGTTTAGAACTCATACAAACTCGGTTTTGGCATTTGTGTAGATACTTACATATATGTGCTCTAATTGATATCATACTCGTACTTAATACTGATATGTAGGTACATAGATGGACATGTGGATTTACATGTCCATATGCATTGTTTTTCATCTAGATTTGAAATAGGAGGCATATACGTCAACTAGCCATCTCACTTCCCCAGCCGCCAAATCCTCAAACCTAAATAACCAATTGACACTAGAAGGAATCGGTGACACTGACGTCTCCAACCACAAATACTGCTGGTGACCTACCCTTAGCCATCATTTGTTATGATCACTGATGCCATTCTCTCGTCTCTCCTTTCTCTTCCCAAGTGGTGAAATTATCTCCCTGCCCCTGCACCACCTAGTTGCTTCGTCGGTGGTCAGCCTCACTTTGCTTGCAACCCCACCCCCACCCAAATGCCTCAATAACCATCATTCTTGGGATGGCTATGGCACCCTTCAAATAAAAATTAGTTGTGGCGCATGGAGAGGGATTTAGAGGTCATTGAGGTTCAGAGTGGTGCGATAAAGAAGGGGTTAGTTGAGTACTTGAGTGAGCAAATATAAGGTGTCAGGGAAGAGAGGTTGAGGGTGGGGCTCAGGGCTTGCTGGCAGCGTAGCAGTGGTCTCAATTGGAGTGTGTAAACCAACCACTGTAAACGTTTTGCTAGGAAAAATTTTTCGTGGGATTCTACCAAACACGCTTGATTGTGGAGCCCAACTAGAGAATATGTAGTTGGAGGCCTGACTCTTGTAGCTTGGTGCTAGTGCCTAGCGGTGTTTAGCTGGGTACGGGTTAGGTGTGGCTATTGCATTAAGGTGGGAAACACCTCGACCTTAAGGTTTTTTTATTTTTTATTTTTAGGGGGGGGGGAGGGAGGTTATGCGTGAGGTGGGGTGGGATGGGGTTAGGGGGCTCCAAACCAAAGCCATTTTTCTATCCAAGGGGTAGGTGTTCGTGCTCGTGCTCGTGCTCAGGGTTGGACACCTATGGCCTCTTTCAAGAAAACTCGCTATGAGCATCTAAATTATAAGCGGTCATGTTCAAAATTAGTAATGAAGACTAATAAAAACGTCACACATGGCATCTTCATGAAGCTTCTAGAAGAATTGGAAGGCTCTAGAAACATCACACATGACGCTTTCTTATTGTAGCATAATTCCTCACGTGGGCAAGGCTAGATATTCTCCTGACAAGCTGTAAGGACCTCAACAGCTCGAAAGTGACGTCTTCCTAAAGGACCTCAATGACAAACACCTCACTGAATTGGAAAGACCTCAACAACTCAGGAAGTGAAGTAAAAAAGGTGCAAATAGTCTTCCTCCAGTAGGGAACGTCCTTGGACGTCCAAATTCTGAGTAGACTCAAGATGGAGGTCCTCATGCTTATATTCTGATTGCATAGAAGGCTAATGACCTCCAACTGGATCAACCATTGGCATTTAGGAAAGCTCAATAATAAACGTCCTTGACATCCAAAGAGAAGAGAATCATAAACCAAGTTGAAAAGAACAACCAGCTCCAGATAAACGTCCTCAACGCATGCCTAGATTGAAATAGCTCTATGGAACCTAAATGACCTTCGGACCATGTAAGCTTGGACATTATTAACGACTCTTGGACAACCATGGAGGGCAGAATAAGAAGAGGTCTCAGATCTAAGGCATTGAGACTATAAAGATGGCCTCGCATATGGTGAATGACCTTCGGTATCATTAAGGTCCATATGGGATTCACGAATGAACTTTATGCAAGTTGGCACCAAATGAGGTTATGAGGGCTAATTTCCATCGCATCCCTGAGGTACGACAACCCTACTCTTAGAAAACCCAAAATACACAACCGAACAATGGCGCCGTCGCCGAGGATGACATTATTTGGTAGATTAGGTTATTGGTTTGTGTGTGAATAGTTTCTTGCTTTTTTTTCATTATTTTTCTAGAAAAATATAGTTACAAAAATTGAATAATGAAAAAAAAAAGAGTTATGGCTAGTCCCCAATTTCCCCAATTTGAGCATGAAGTACTTTGGAGATATTTTGCTAGATTACAAGATTATTGTGCTCAATGTGAATCGTATGGTATCTTTTATGATACATAGTATATTTTGGGAATTGTGCATGAGGGTGTGAATTATGAGACCCGAAATCTCTTAGAATATTACGGGTTTTCTAATTTAGGAAAAGATGTTGCTTGAGAATTTCTTGAATGGTTGTCTAGGGATACTTATGAGTTGGAACAACAAAATTCTCCCTTTGACATCCATACTTCAAATTTTGCACCACCCTCTGAGACTTAAGCCATACCATATCATGAGTACCCCCAAAATCTGAATGGTCAATCTAGTGGTGGGGAGTATATGGAAAATTTCTCTGAGACCTTAACTGAACAATCATGCGAATATCCCCTGTATTTTGATGATAAATCTTATGGTAGGGAGTATGTAGAAGACTTTTATGATCTTCCCCCATATGATGTTGTTGAGCCTCATCCTTTGTGCTCACATTGTGATTCTCCGTATCATGATTCTGACTCTTGTTTTCGACCTAAAGTGGATGAATTGTGTGCGAAAATGACTGAGTACATGCGTGAATTATTACATGAGACTAGTCCTAGTGTAGAAACTTCTTCTTCACAGTGGTAGGTTCGTTAGTTGAAGTAGGATATTCATTGTCTTTGAGTCCTGAAATGCATGATGATTCTTCTTTGTATGATTATGATGAAGATGATGCCTACTATAATGGACCTCGTTTTGCATGCATTGAGCTTAGGAAAATCTTAGCTACATCTAGAGAGCAAGAAAACATTGTTGAGTTTGTGTGTGATGATGAACTTTATGAAAATCTTGTGATGATGAACTTGAGTCTTTGGGGATTGATCCTAAGTGTTTGAACATGGTTTGTGACAATGATGTTTTCGATGGTGATATGCATTATGAGTCGTTGTTTGCATCCAAATCTTTGCATGAGGAAGTTAAGGAATGTGTTGTATTGCCCCCTCCCGTTGATTTGCATAACCAATCTCCATTTACAAGTCAATGGGAGGATTCATTTGTCATGTCTCAATTTATAGTGCCTAGGAAAGTTGTGTGCATTCCTGTAGTCCGTCATTTCACTGACTTTTCTAAGGCATTCGATAAACTATTGAGAGCACTAACGTTTGCTGATGTATTATTGAGATTGTGCTCTTATGTTCATCATTCTGAGATGCATGCTAGATTGCATGACTTGTTACTAAGGGCGTTGAATGGTTCTGACATGGTTACTAGCATCTTGAGGTGAGATGGAGTGGCTGAGGCTCCATAGGTGGTTTTATTTTTTCCGAGAGTTCATTGTTTGGGTATACTCAGTACCCAACCAAGTAGTATCGTTCCCTCCTTTTTCTTTTACAGTTAGTGAGTTGGCTTTCTTTCTTCTTTAATTTTCTTTTTGTGTGTTTCTTTTTCTTTTCTTTTCTTTCGTGTGCTTGCTTACCTTTACATCTGTTTACAATGAGGACATTGTTGGTCTTTTTATGTGGGAGTGGGGGTGGCATGCATGCCGGCTTGTGTTTTTCCTCTCTTTTGTGAGTTTTTCTTTTGTGTGATCTTTGTTTTCTTCTTTGTGTGGTGTCACCTTAGTTACAATGAGGACATTGTAGAGTTTTTGTGTGGGAGTAGGGTGGCACTAGTGCCTTTCTAGTTTTTGGAAGAGAAACAACTTTAGTATCATTGAAATTAGGCGAAATTTTAAAAACGTTATCGGCTAGAGGTAGTTTGTATATATGGTTGTGTCGTTGATTGCTAGAATAGTGCAATCGCTTAGTTAGGAATAGTTAGTGAATGCTTGATAGGCTTCAGGCTTGATTGTTGCTTTTCCTAAACATAATAACCTCACCTGTATTTGCAACTATGTGGTATCCTTAGAAATTCACTTATAGGCTAGTTGATGTGATGGTTTTGGTTTAGGTGGAAAGTTTTAGCATGTGGTATCCCTTACACTGTCATGCATCCAAACCCTTAATCTCACAAGCAAATCCCCTATTAATAAGAGAGTATCCAGTTAATCTAAAGAGAGCTATTCAATTTTGATCAATTTCAATCAACAATTAATGCAGTGGATAAATCAAGAAAGTAGCTTTGTTTGTGTAAGGGATGCAAGGGGTCTGATAAAAAAAGGGATGCAAGGGGTGTGATAAAAAAAAGGGAGGCAAGGGCCAAGGGGTATGCTAACTAGGTCGAAAATACTAGAAAGAAAAGAATAATTAAACAAAAATTAAATTATTATGCAGAGGCTATAACTATGATTTGACTATTTCAATAGCTATATGGATATCTATGGGTAGTGGATACCGACACTAAATTGTGGGTTATCCATGCCCACCGATCTAATATCTGGTATTACCCACCTATATTTGGATGGGTATGGGTCGATGCCCATTAAATGAGTACAAATTCCCACCCACATAGGGACATATCGATGCACCCTCCTTTTTAGGTTATCTGTGAAAATTGTAGTGGTGGCATCTTTCCTTTGACTATTGAAACCTAAAATCTGCTAGCCATAGCTATGCAAGAGAGATTTGTCGATATACTGCATCTAATATTGATTGGTGGACCAATTTCTTTAGCAACCGGTTTATATCCGCCAAGCTGCTTAGCAAAGTGGAGGTTTTGGAGCTTGCAAATAACTTTGAGGGTAGCTTGTTTTTTTGGGTAGTTTCTACTCCTTTACATGAAAAAACCCCCTGGTGTCATGATTACTACTAATTGACCTCCAAAAAAATAAGAGGTCAGGGGGAGGGGGTGGGGGAGGGGAGTGTTTGCAAGATGTGTAT
Organism: Portulaca oleracea; assembly: GCA_029582165.1. Lineage (NCBI taxonomy): Eukaryota > Viridiplantae > Streptophyta > Magnoliopsida > Caryophyllales > Portulacaceae > Portulaca > Portulaca oleracea. The sequence goes on from CM055876.1 coordinate 11,850,915, forward strand.
TGAAAGAGCGCCTTTGTTCAGTATCAGCAACACTAAAGACACAACATCTAGATTTTTATTTAAGTTATTTTCCATCTCTTTTTACTGTTTGACTTAAATTTACATCGAGTTCTTTTGTTGGGAGAGACAATTGCCAAATCCTTGCCATAAAATTTGATTTTGTTCTTGGTGGGTTATGCAAACAATATGCCAACATGGGACACAGAGTATTCTTGTGTAGGGGGAAGGGTTGAATAGAATGTGCACAACATACCCATGCAATGGAATAGTGAGATTTCCGTTGGACCCTAGGTTGATTGTTTATTACTCGTACGAAACAACTAGAGGGCACTAACATGTTCGTAGAAACAAAGTGAATAGGGATTTTTGTTCACTATTGTGTCTTTGAGCTCTTATAACTGAAGTTTTAGTCTACGAGTTTCCTGGCAGAAACGGTGATTCCATAGATGCTTAAAATCTTTATTTCATTTTACGCTAGTGTTTGTAAGCTACAACATTTATTCCTTTCCTTCCGTTGCCAAATGTTTGATTCCATGAATGGAAGAAAGAGCTTTTACTGAATGTTGATTGCTTATATAGGAAATGTGAATACATGTTCTAAAATCGTTTATTAGTTGATTCTTTCACTCTATTTGGGTGTATTTATTTCAATCTTGGGCTCTCTAGAGATAATATCAAACATAGGAGGAAAAATATGAGAAAGATTTAGCAAAGCAAAGTTTGACACTTTGATTTAACTTTCTGAATATATATGCTAATATTTGTGCGTGTGAAAATAGGGGTCAAGTTCTTCATTTGTATTACCTGGGAAGTTGCTTTAGTAGAAAATGTACTCACATGTCATTACATTTCAAGTGAATTTCTGAGGGTGATTTGCTAGTTATATATTTTATTTATTGCCAATGCTGCGTACATGCTTTCTAGTTTGATTACTTACCTTGTTTTGTTAGCAATATTCCCCATGGTTGAGTGGCTTTCTTTTGTAACTGTTCTCAGTTTTCATGTGACTTAAGGGCCTTTCTTATTTGTTGTTTCTAGTGGAGGTCTGCGGTTAAAATGTGACATAACTGAATATGGAGAATTTCTACGCAGCTTACATGCCCCTTCTATTGATGAAAAATTTGAAGCGTTGGGAATGTAAGTTGCAATGATTTCGAAATAAATTAGTTATTTTGCCCAAAAATCTATCGTGACTAACAAACATCATTTTCTAGCTGGGCGAATGTTTTCATTGTCGCTACTGAAAGTCTCTCCACCTTATTTGAGGGATCATCAAGTATCCGAAAAGATTCACAGAGGTATGTTATTTGTTACAGTCAATTCTTTCTATTGATGGGTTGAATGATGGATAGTTGGATTAAGGGCCTTTTTCTTCATTTCTCCCGTCATCACCACTCTCTTGTTTTCTAACTGTTACATAACAAAAAAACAAAAAAAGAGAAGATTTAGAGAAAGAAAGGACTTGTTACATTATACAAGCTGCTTTGTTCCCTCCCCCCCCTTTTTATGATTTATGCGACATTCCCAACTGGCTTTGCTCAGATGTATCTCCAAAGCAAAATTCCATTCTCTAGAGCCTCTCTTGTGTAGTAGGCAGGGTGTGTAGTTGTTGGTAGCATTTTGGACTGTAAAGAAGCTATGTTCATGTACACTATATTAAAAGGCCATTGATTTCCTATTCGTAAACAAAAAGTAGCGGAGGATGGTTCAGAACTCATACAAACTCGGTTTTGGCATTTGTGTAGATACTTACATATGTGTGCTCTAATTGATATCATACTCGTACTTAATACTAATATGTAGGTACATAGATGGACATGTGGATTTACATGTCCATATGCATTGTTTTTCATCTAGATTTGAAATAGGAGGCATATACGTCAACTAGCCATCTCACTTCCCCAGCCGCCAAATCCTCAAACCTAAATAACCAATTGACACTAGAAGGAATCGGTGACACTGACGTCTCCAACCACAAATACTGCTGGTGACCTACCCTTAGCCATCATTTGTTATGATCACTGATGCCATTCTCTCGTCTCTCCTTTCTCTTCCCAAGTGGTGAAATTATCTCCCTGCCCCTGCACCACCTAGTTGCTTCGTCGGTGGTCAGCCTCACTTTGCTTGCAACCCCACCCCCAGCCAAATGCCTCAATAACCATCATTCTTGGGATGGCTATGGCACCCTTCAAATAAAAATTAGTTGTGGCGCATGGAGAGGGATTTAGAGGTCATTGAGGTTCAGAGTGGTGCGATAAAGAAGGGGTTAGTTGAGTACTTGAGTGAGCAAATATAAGGTGTCAGGGAAGAGAGGTTGAGGGTGGGGCTCAGGGCTTGCTGGCAGCGTAGCAGTGGTCTCAATTGGAGTGTGTAAACCAACCACTGTAAACCAATTTCCTTTGGAAAATTTTTCTTAATTTTTCCTAGGAAAAAATTCCCAAGGAAAACATTTTACTAGGAAAAATTTTTCGTGGGATTCTACCGAACACTCTTGATTATGGAGCCCAACTAGAGAATATGTAGTTGGAGGCCTGACTCTTGTAGCTTGGTGCTAGTGCCTAGCGGTGTTTAGCTGGGTACGGGTTAGGTGTGGCTATTGCATTAAGGTGGGCAACACCTCGACCTTAAGGTTTTTTTATTTTTTATTTTTAGGGGGGGTTATGCGTGAGGTGGGGTGGGATGGGGTTAGGGGGCTCCAAACCAAAGCCATTTTTCTATCCAAGGGGTAGGTGTTCGTGCTCATGCTCAGGGTTGGACACCTATGGCCTCTTTCAAGGAAACTCGCTATGAGCATCTAAGTTATAAGCGGTCATGTTCAAAATTAGTAATATGTTGGTAGGGAAGGAGGGAGTTTGTATTGTGATGGACTTATTCATTACCACTGTTCTTCGGCGGAGTAGTAAGTTACTGGTTAGGACTTTAGGAGGAACAAAGTAGGGAAGGAGACTATACATGAGGGGATTGATTTATGTTGCCTCTGACTATCACTCTTCATTGTCATTCTAGTTTACAAAGTACTAGTAATGCATTAGATCTTTGTTTTTGTGGTTAAGTAAACAAGTGCCTGTCTGGAAACATGATGTTTTCTCATTTGTGTGCCGAGTTGTTTACTTTTGATTCTCAACTGTCAGATTTATTGAGCTTCGGGATGACTACAAGTCCGCAAAACTAGCAACAAAGCTCAGCTCGTTGTTAAAGCCTTGGTTAATTTGAGCTTGAGGTTTCCGAACCGACATCAACTGTGTAGGAAATAATCACTTTTTGGTATGATGTCGAACAAGATACAAGAATGGGACTTTGTACTGGTGGCTCTCGAGCTCAATTCCCTTAAGTTGTTGGCATGGAACTTGGAAGTGCTTCGTCTACAAGACATATTTGATAGCTGCTATCTTTCAGGCCTTAAGCTAAGCATTATCTAAAATTTGGAGTATGTTCCTGTGTGAATTAGGGTTTTTGTTTTTCCATATTGTAAATCTATGTACTAGTTATTTGATTGTTACTCTAGGTTAAAGGTTTTGGGGACATTGGCAGTCCCTATTTATTGGAAGAGAAGAGAGTTTGTTGTTAGTATAGTGGCAAGAGATTCGGTTTTGTAGAGTGTCCTATTACCAGACACAAGTTTATTACTGTAGATCTCATGGAATTCGAGTGTCAGAAGCTTTCTAAGATGTATCACCTGTCATAAATATTTGCTCAATTCAGGAGAATTTATTCACATTCAAACGTTCTTTTATCCGAGAGAATAGAAGTGCTGCACATATGCGAGTAAAGCACAAAACTAATTGTAGTTATTAGACACTAATCTATTTTATTTTGATCATTGTTAAGCCAAAGTGCTCAAGATGTGACATGCAGCAAACCGCTAAGGGCTCAAGATGTGAATAAATTTGTTTGGGTAAAGAAGTTTCTTGGATAAAGAAATTCAGAATGTTGTGATTCTGGGCCTGTTTGTGATTTTCACATATGAATTTGTTGGCCCTGTGTCGGGTGTTTGAGCAACATTTCATTTTTTTTAAATTGTATCTATAGTTATTGTTAAAGTTTTATTTTTAAATTAAAATAGCTATTTTAATATAATCCGTATAATGTTGCAATTAATTACATGCTTCTGGAGCATGTTCCAAATATGATCATTGTTTACTCTCAATAGCATAATTGCTCACTCATACTTATCCGTTGTTCATTCTCAATAGCATAATTGTTCACTCATATTTATCTATTGCTCACTCCCAATAACATAATTGTACACTCATACCTACCCAAAGCACATGCTCTAGGTGCATGTAATATGTATTGGTACAATGTACATCGCACGAGTTTAAAACTAGTTTGGGTATAAGTTTGGTGAGTCATGGAAGCAAGTGTATAAAGCAAATTAAGGACTACCAAATTTTCAATGCAGTTAGCAATTGCCAAATAGTTGTCCAGCTTAAGATTCTTTTGGGTGGGTTTCTGTCTCATTTTGCGAATTGTATTGTAGCATTTCGTGGCATGTTTACCTTTTTTTTTCCCCTGCTAATTTTTTTTTGTTTAAAAGATGAGACTTAGCGTAAATTATTTATGGAAAATTCCATTGGGTAGGCTTCAAGGTTGTTAGAATCGGGAACCTAGTTAGGATCGATGGACGTAGTTAGGATCAGAATCGTAGAACCGGATCGAGGATCGTAAGATTCTAATACAATAGAAAAATATCAAATAAAGTTCTATGATAGTTAAAATAACATTTTACTCCCTAGTAATGAAACAATATGTTAAATTGTACATCAGTTGATAACTTCTATACAAAATTTAAATTGTTATGAAAAAATTTTAAAGATGATATTGTGCGCAAACATTATCAAATTCAGGTAGGATCGTGGATCGAATCGCAGGATCGAAGAATCGTATTGCGATTCTAACATATAATATTCAGACAAAACCAGGATCGTACGATCATAACTACTTTAAACAGTCTTGTTCGAAATTAAAAGTCAAGACTTAGTGAATGAGAAGATGGCCAACAGAGGGGGAAACTCAGCACAACATGCCATTTACATAGTGAATATCCCTAAAGATCTTGACAAGTATGGGCTGAAAGGAATTTTCACCAAGATTGGTGCAGTTAAGGAGGCAAACATCTCATGGAAAGAAGGAGTGAGAGGCAGATTCGGGTTTGTTTGCTTTTGTAATGAAGAGTCAGTGGCTAAGAGTATTAGAAACATGAATGAGAAAGTGGTAAGGGGACAGAGGATTATAGTTCAAAAGGCGAAAAGAAGAGTAAGAGATGGAAAGAAGAAAAGGCAGCAGATTTGGGTTAGGAAGGGCAGCAGCCGAAGCCATGATTCTTTCAAGTTTGCTGATGAGAGGTGGATTGAAAGAATCAATGGAGAATCAGATGAGCAGATTATGGAATGGCTCTCAAGAAGTGTCGTATGTCTGAGTAAGAACCGGATCAACCTACTCACAATCTCATCCAACATATCAGAAGCAATTGGTTCCTCCCTAAAAATCACTATTGTGGACGGTTCCAAATTTATTTTGACCCTGGATTCTGTTGAAAGGGCTGAGAGTGTGGTTAACAATGCAAAAGCACTGGCTAAATAGTGTGAGGAAATCAGACGGTGGTCCAAATACGAAAATTGTGAAGAGAGAAATGTGTGGTTAGACATTCACGACGTTCCTCCTCATGCATGGAAATTAGAGAATTTTCAGAAATGTGTTCAGCAATGGGGGAGGATATCAAGTTTGAATCAAGATATCAACATAGTGGATCACTTTGAATACATGAAGGCGTTGGTTGTAACTAGAGAATTCTCAACAATAGATGGAATGGTCCTGATAACCATAGAAGATTGTGCCTACAAAGTCTTTGTCAAGGAATCTAGCTCACCAACTCGGACAACCAAGTCCAGTGAGTTTACTACCAATATTGGAATCCAAGATTCAAAAAAAGACGACGCTGAGGAGAATCAGTTTGAGTCAGGCTTCCGGATTCATCAGGCTCTGGGCTGTGCTGGAAGCCAAAGCCGTGTTCAAGAAACCCAAAGGTCGCAGGGGAAACTCAAGTGGTGCCAGAGCAGGCTATGGAAGGTGAAGGGACAGTAGGTGTGAAAGAGTGTAATCAAAGCACATTGGAAAAATGACACATCAGCCTAAAGGAGCTCAACAGGCAATCAAAAGACTGCAATCAAATTGAAGAACATAGAACCCCGTGTGCTCATTGTTGTCGTACTTTTGGGAGTACGATTGTCGATCTCAGGGAGTCGTGTTCCAAGCACTCAGAGCGGACTTAAGTGTTTCAAGTTAGGTAGATTAACCAAGGATGGTGATTATCAAACGACAAACTACGAAAGCAATAAAAAGATGTTCAGGCAACAAAATCGGTATTCAACAACTAATCAATTTAAACGACCTAATCTACCAATTCTGAACAAGTAATTAAGAGTGATCGGTTGCACCATTAAAGCTCACCAAAGCCCTCTCTCGAGGGTCAAGGGCTAGTCTAACTATTCTAACTACCTATTCTCATGGAGTTAGTCTAATTAAACTACAAGAATAGCAACCCTAGACCTAGTTAGAATTCGACTATTCTCATGTCAAAAACCCTAACTATTTTCTCTACCACACAAGCAAATTAATCTCACCTCTCGACATACATCAATTGCCCAAAGAAATATAAATGAACACTCTCTCGAGCATTTCTTCGAACACGTGGTGGGCAAGAGAAAACCTCTAACTACAAGCATGAATTTAGATAGATTAGGACTAAAACAAGGTTAACTCATTGTCAAACACATCAATCACAACCCAAACAACACAAGACTAACAAGAAATTAACATAGGAGAAAATATATAGAAAGGGATAAAAGAAGAGAAACTTAGTCTTAAATTATAGAACTGGAAGCGAAATCCATGAATCCGATGCATAGAAAAGCAAATTAAATCCAAGAACTAACCTAAAAGCCTCTAGAGAGGCTAGAGAGAAAACCTCTCAAACCTAGGAGGAAGATGGAAACTAACGTAATATGTGAAAAACTGCCCTTTTTTCTAATTAAAACAATAAAACTGATTTCTGGGCATTGTGCACAACCGTGCGCCTGGGTGTGCGCCTCGGGAAAAGTCTTATTTGAGATCCTTCACGCGCTCTTTGCATCCCGGCTTCTTCATGACGTCTTCACGTTTCATCCAATAATAATTAAAGCGTCGTGAATCGCCCAAAATTCACCAACAATTGACAAAGTTAAGTATTTTAGCTACAACAAGTGAAGTTGAGCTAAACCAAGTCGAATTTGTGTCAAAGTAGGTAAAATACTCTCGAAACACAACCTGAAAACCGAGGTTTAAGGTGGTAAAATTGAGGTTTATCACTCATGTTACCTCAATTAATAAGGCAGCCTTAATTGAGCTCAATTCGCATGCCCTCATAGAAGAAGGTGAAGTCACTGGTGAATTTACACCAACTACAGAAAACAGAATCATTAGAGATTGCCAATATAACATTGTGGGAGATGAGGCTAGTGCAAACCATGATGGAAACCTGCATTCAGTAGACATTGAAGAGAGCGACAACCTCGTCATTGCAAGACAAAGTGAAGTACTTGAATTACAAACTCAACAAGTTGAAGATTTCGACTCTGAAGAAATTAATAGGAGGGTTAAGGCTAAGGCCTCAATAGTGGGAGACGACATAGGGTTCTGGGTGCTAAAAGATCCTGATGAGATTGAAGAGCAGTTCCTGAGATCCGAGGAAAGGAGGAAGGGAGGTAAAAGCACTAGGGGTAGAAAATCAAAGAAAAAACAGAACTTGCAGCGGAAGGAGGTAGCAGCAAAATGAGATTTGGGGTGTGGAACGTATGAGGAATAGGCGCAGCTGGAAAAAAGAAGCATGTCAAAGATCTGGTCTAGAAAGAGCAGCTGAATGTCATGGGAATTGTAGAAACAAAACATGAAGCACTTGATCATCGTGATGCAAAACGGTGCTGGGGAAATGGAGACTTTGGATTTTCACAAATACAAGCTCAAGGGAGATCGGGAGGGCTAATCTTGTTTTGGGATAAGGAGGAAATTTCAGTTGGTAATGAGAAAAAAAAGCAGCAGGTGGATTTACATTGAGATCAAGTTAATTAGAGAGAACTTGGAGTGTGTGGTAATTCTGGTCTATGCTCCTAACGATCATGAAGCGAGACTTGACCTTTGGAATCAACTGAGGCAATTGAAAAGCGAGACAACCCTCCCGCTAATACTTATGGGAGATTTCAATGAGGTACTTTGCCTTGAGGAGAGAAGAGGAAACACAACACTAACACAGGGAATGAAAGATTTTGCAGAATTCATACAGGACATAGGGGTTCAAGATGTACCAATAAATCAGCCTTACACATATGTAAGAGCTAATGCTGCTAGTCGATTAGACATGTTTCTAATCGACTGCAGTCTCATCTTTGGCTCTCACACGCTCAAATCATACTACAAAGAAAGACTCTTGTCATATCACTTTCCAGTGCTTCTCAAGTCTTCTGAAGTTCAATGGGGTCCAACGCCATTCCGAATCCAAGATGTGTGGCTCGACTTGCCTAGCTTTGTTGAAACCTTCAACGAGGAATGGATGCAAAAAACAAGTCTCCTGGTGCACAAACGGTTGAAGGCTGTCAAGCAACCGTTGAGAAGATGGAGTAGAGAAGTTTTTGGAGACATTGACTCGAAGATAAAGTTGATAGAGAAAGAGTTGAAGAAGATAGATGAAAGAGCCCTTGCAAACAATCTTGATCAATGCGAATCGGCCAGGAGAGACGCATTAAGAGCTCAACTTCAGGTGTGGATAACAAGGAAAGAGAGAGTGTGGAGGCAGAAATCAAGATGTCAATTTCTGCATGCAGGGGACAAGAATACCAAGTTTTTTCACATGCTTACAAGTATCCAAAGAAGAAGGAAAGTAATGGAAGAAATAGAAATTGATGGCTGCCTTTACTCAAGTTCGACTGACATAAGAAAGGAAGTCAAGGAATATTACAGGAAACAATTTCAGGGAGAAAAGCAAAACAACAAAGTGGACTTGTCCAGACTAGGACTCAAGAAACATTCTGAGGAGGAAAGAATGAGCTTAGAGGCTGAAATAACATAGGCGGAAGTTTTTCGCACAGTTAACCAATGTAACCTGGAGAATGCCCCTGGATATGATGGGTTCAATTTGAAGAGCATACAGCGGCTATGGCCTATAATTGGGGACAATTTTTGCAGATACATAGTAAACTTATTGGAAGGAAACCGGTGGTCGGAAACCATTAACGTTACATGGGTTTCTCTAATCCCAAAGAAAAGCAGGGCCACAAACATCAAAAACTTCAGACCAATCAGCATGGTTGGTTGCATTTACAAGATAGTATCAAAGGTCCTTAGCAACAGACTGCGTAATGTGATGCCTAGATTGATTGGCGAAACCCAAACAACATACGTAGTAAGTCAACAAATCTTGGATGGGGCCTTAATTGCATCCGAAACTGTATCCTGATTAAAGCGGAAGAAGAAAGGAGGAGTGCTGCTCAAATTGGATTTTCAAAAATCTTACGAATCGATTAATTGGGATGCTCTTGATCTAATAATGACCACAATGGGGTTTGGTAACAGGTGGCTCAATTGGATGAAGTTATGTTTAAGAACGGTGAGCATATCTCTAATAATTAATGGAGCGCCCACCAAACCCTTCAAGAGATGAAGCGTGGATTGAGGCAAGGAGACCCTTTGTCTCCATTTCTTTTTGCCTTGGTGGGAGAAGTGCTAAATACGTTGATGGTGAAAGTTGCTGACAAAGGTCATTTGGATGGTATTATAGTGGGAACAAAGAAAGTGAGGATTACTCATCTGCAGTTTGCAGATAACACATTGATCTTTGTGAAGGATGACGAGGAACAACTGATAACAATCAAGGCCATATTGGGATTATTTGAGAATTTCTCTGGCTTATCCATAAACTTTACCAAATCAAACATTTTCATTTTTGGCAGGGATCACGAATGGAGCCATCGAGTTGCTAAGATTCTCAAATGTAGCATTGGCAAACTACCAATGATGTATTTGGGATTTCCCATTGGGGAAAACATGAGGAGGAAGGAGGCGTGGAAACCAGTGATCCAAAAAATCGTGACCAGGCTAAAAAGTTGGATGGCCAGTTGCCTTTCTATAGCTGGAAGAATTGTGCTGATCAAGGCGATGTTGAACAGTCTGCCAAATTATTACCTCTCCCTGTTCAAGATGCTGAAATCAGTTGCTAGAGAGATAATCTCTATGCAGAGGCGATTTTTCTGGGATGGAAAGGAGAAAGGAAGGTTCAACGCAACCATAAAATAGAGTGTAATCCAAAGCCCCAAGGAAAATGGCGGTCTAAGTGTTGGAGACATTCTAATGAGGAATTCAACATCACTGTTCAAGTGGTGGTGGAGGTATGGCTCTGAGGAAGGAGTGTTATGGAGGAGAGTTGTCAACTCAATCCATGAAGGTGCAGGTCTACTGCCCAACCCGTACAAGCAGAGGACATCGGGAACTTAGAGAGATATAAAAAAGATAGCCAAGGAAGAGGGTCACATTCAAGCGGCAGTAAAACAGAACCTAAGGATCAAGTTGGGGGATGGAAAACATGTTCGGTTTTAAGATGATTGTTGGACAGATGGAGGGACATTGAGGGATCAATTTGCAGATCTATATATGGTATCCTCTAAAAAACGGGGCGTTGTGGCGGATGTGGGATGGTTTGCAGGGAGCTGCTGGGTCTGGTGTCTAGCATGGGTGCGAGAACTTAATGATGGAGAGAAGGTTAGGGAGACACAATTATCAGCAAAGCTTCAAGAGACACATCCAATTTGTTCAGTGCAAGACAGTCTAAGCTGGGCAGCCTCTGGAGAATTCTCAGTTAAAGAGGCAGTGAGGGCAGCTGAGGAAAGGGCTAAGGGAGATGTGACAATTGATTCAATAGTTACAAAGGCTTTGCTGAAACTTGCACCACCGAGGGTAGAAGTGATGGTTTGGATGGCTTTGTCAAGTAAACTCAACACTAGAACCTTTTTAAGGAGGAAAGGTCAGCTGGATCTGGAACAAGATCTTTGCCCTTTTTTTTTAAGGCAGGGTGAAGATGTTGATCACATCTTCACTCAATGCAGCTTTGTGCAGCAAATTTGGGCTGAGGTTAAGCAAGACTTGGGAAATGAGACAATAGAAGCAGATACACTCCGGCAATGGTATATGGATAGTAAGCTCCTTTGCTACAATTTGGACAATTTGGAAGCACAGGAATGAAATCGTTCATGAGAGGAGGGAACCAGATCTCAGAGTAGTCATTGACTCTATCAAGAAAAAGGTATCAATGTGGGCTTCATCATGGAAATAGAGGCTGCCATACACAAAAGACCATATTGAAAGGAACTTTCATCAAATTCCCATAATCTTCAATAGACATGGTTGAAGTTCTTATCGGAGGAGAAAGGAGACGGAATAATGCCAAAGAAAGCCAAGCAAAGTAGGGGAGGAGGGCATGCTGGAAATTGGGAAACTTTATTTGATATGCAGATCTTATGTGTGTTTTATATAAGTATGAGTAGGGTTGGTTTTTTATTTTACTTTTTGCTTTTCTCTTGTTGGACCTTTAGCTGTAGGACACAGCTTGCTCCAGGCTGGTTTTGGCCTGTTGTGTTTTGTCTTTTGGGCTGTTTTGCCATAATTTCTCGAAAAAAAAGGAACCTAGTAAGAGTTGGATCGATGAAGGACTTTTGGATCGTAAACTCATAGAATCGTTGATCTGGATCGGGATTTTAATAACTATGCATGGTAGGCTTCAACTTTTGCATATTCCAAGTTGTCAACCACTTTTTAAACTATTCCAAACGGTAGACTTATTTTGAAAATAAAATGGGACAGAGGTAGTAGAGACCTCATAGCTTCTTTCAATTTGGTCGAGCTCTGAAAATTCCAAGAATATTTACATACTCTCATTCGAATTGAAGGCAATAACACACAACAAAGCTTAGGCTTGCGCTATTCATTCGTGGGAGATCAAATCACTTTCTCTTGATCGAGATTCAGTCTCTATAACCCTCGTTTAAGTTTATTTAAGGAGATCGAATCAGATGAGTTATATATTTGTTTATCCATAACAAATTCACATATGGACCATGATAACCATCTTGACTCAAGATGGATCTTAACCATCTTGAATTGTTCATATTTCACATTTTTGTAACTTTTATTAATATTTTCTTTAATAATTATATATATTTATCAATTATAAAAATATAATACTTATTAGCTAGGTGAAAAAAATATAATAATAGCCTAATTTTATCAATCATAGTAGAAAATGCACATTTTATACATAGTTTTATATTTATAAAATAAATATAAATAAATAATTATTTTTAAATTGTTTATGAGTTACGGTAACCCTGAAAATAATGAAACATACCTTTAGAATGATTTAAATACACTTACATTTCACTTTATTAATGATTTAGAAAAAATGCAAGATGGTTAAGAGCCACCTTGTGTCAAGATGTTTATCATTTCCGTTCACATACATTGTATCTAAATTCCTTTTAAAATTAATGCAAATTATATTTGATATCAATTACTTGTCTTTATTTATTTTAGACATGAAATTTGTGTTTACAAATTTATAATCATATTGGATTTGCTTCATAACACAAAATGAAATTCAAAATAAGAAAAAAATTAGGAAAAATAAAATAGGAATAAGAAGGTAAAAAATAAATATTATTGAGAACTAATATGAAAGCCGAACCCCAAAGACCATATTAACTAGTTATGGCTAAATGCTAAAACATGTTACTATAAACTTGTGACATGTTTTGAACTTGGGACCTTGGATATGTCATATGTTGTACAGGAAAGCAACAAATTAAATAAGGAAGTTAACATAATGTAATATTCTATATATTCTTTTTTTTTTTTGGGAATATTTACTACCAATAGGATCATATGGGTTTGTGATGGCCCATACAAACACCTGTTAAATCCTCTCCTATACAACAAGACATTAGTCTAAACCACTAGTGCAAGGCTCAAGTCAATTTAAATTATAGACGATCTCTATACAATAAGTCTAACATTCATGGCCTTGGAATTAAATAATTACTCCCTACGTTGCATATTAATTGATATTTTGATTAAATTTTAATTGTTAAAATATAAATTTACATTCTTTATAATTTTGAGTAAAGTGTATTTTTGAAGGTAATTTCATATAGTAATTCATTATAATTTGTAAGTAATTAAAAATCAAAACTTAATCAAAGTATTAATTAATTTGAAAAGGAAAGAGTATTACTCAAGCAAAAAACATTTTTGAGGTTTCATGCATATATACTTCTTGACCAAATCATAATGCATTTTCTTTGGGCTTTTTTCTTTTTATTATTTTTGTAAATACGTTGGTATTGTTTTGTGTGTTACATTATGTGTGTCTCCTCAAAAAGGCAGTGAACATTATCAAGTTTTATATGTTTTGATACCGAAGACATTAATTGGTATCATGGCAGGTCTCCAAGGAGCATTCACGCACACTTAAACACATGTCAATGTTTTCTCTTGCCTCTTCGTCATCACTTGTGCCTTTTTCTTTTCCCTGCAACTGCAAGGTTTACACAACAAAACTAGTTTGGTGATCAACGTAACATTGGAATATAATATCAGCTCCATCTTTCTCGCTACCAATACATCAAACCCTTTTTCTTTTAGGAAATGTGTTGAGTTGTTCCACGTCGGCCTTTGTCACCCATATTGTGGTATTTATAATGACTTGTGTGCCTCAACCTCCTAAGCTAGCTTTTGGGGTTGAATTGGGCTCAAGTCCATTATTTCACAAAATTACCATAAGAAAGTAATGATAATAATAATGATGATGATACAGCAAACTGGTGAAATAATAATATACGCAGTGCGTGCATTATACAGTTCTACAACACTAAATTAGTGATATTTACGACAAGTTATCAAATTTGTTTAGTTAGAAGGATCGTTAGCAACGTCGTGACAAATAATAACTACTCCCCCGTATCATATTAATTGTCATAATTTTGACTATCATGGTCTCCAATATCACTATTTGATTGATAATTTTTGTATATTTTATGTTATTAACAATTGCAATATTATACTTTTAAGATAGTATTTTTCGTACGAATCTAACAGTGATAAATTTTTGAAAAACTTATGGTCAATTTTTTTGAAATTTAACTGCACGATATATTCAAAGACGACAATTAATATGAAATGAAAGGAGTACTACCTTGGAACTGTGTAGAGGTGTGTGAAGTAGCAGTGTCTTTCAAGTCGTCGTCGTCGTCGTCGTCATCATCATCAGCATGGAGGTGGAATTTTGATTGACTGTTAGCCACCATTTTAGTGTGGTTTTTGTTGGGTGAGGAGGTGATCAGAATACCATCACCATCAGCAGATTTTCTGGGAAAGGGAGAAGCCGCATCAGAAACCAAGGAAGAAGATCCGCTGTCATATACTTCTTCTTCTTCTCTTCTTCTCACATTATTAGTTTGTGATATCAAGTAATCTTCAACTCCAACTTCAAGGTAGAAAGTCCACCCACTCTCCTCACAACAATTGCAACGTCTATCCACCCTCTTTGTCCCACCAGGGGATCTAATTATTGTAATTGGGACTGATTTCCCTGATGAATTATTATACTCCCAACTCATCCACTTTTCCTACTCTTTCTTTCTTTCTCTATATCACCTCAAGTGTTTCACGTGTTTTTCAAACTTATAATATAAGGTTATATATATACATGTATACATCACCACTCAAAGTCACGCAAGCATGCTCTATCAAAATGAACGTGGATATTCAAGACATGGACCACAAATGGATGATCATGTCAATGCACTTTTATATTAGAATCATGCCACGATACCTTGATGAAATGAAATAGTGTTTCAACATTTTGGATTGTAAAGGGTGGTCCAACCATGTCACATCACCCATTATTCTTATATTTTGAAATTCTTTATTCTACAAAAATAGAAACTTATTCTTGCTTTTCTCTTTAAAATATTTATTTGTGAAACCCACTCACTACTAAAAACTTATCATATAGCAACGAAAATTGTGACGGAATGTGTCAAAGTAGCTACGGAATTTTTGGACCGAGCGACGGACCTTGCGACGAAATTTTTTCCGTCGGAGGAACCATGCAT
This sequence comes from Portulaca oleracea, assembly GCA_029582165.1. NCBI lineage: Eukaryota > Viridiplantae > Streptophyta > Magnoliopsida > Caryophyllales > Portulacaceae > Portulaca > Portulaca oleracea. The sequence continues at coordinate 11,866,106 of CM055876.1, forward strand.
GCAGTGTTCTACTTCCCACTTTCCCTTTTGGAGAAGAACTCCACGCTAAAACACATGTTCCACACTAAATTTTTTCCGTCGGAGGAACCATGCATGCAGTATTTATCTAAACCTGATATATGACCGACCCGTAACCCGTCCGCTCGCCCAAATTGATAGGAATACTAGTAGCTATTAGCAATTTTGTTTTTCGTAATAGTATATATATGCTTTGGTACTTGAACTTTTTTTTGTCTCACTGTTCCTTCTTTTCTTTGTAAAAATTGGCCAGAAGTTACCTCACATTTTCTAAAAAGTATTATTAGGGGATTACATTTTCAAAATTAATTTTGAGATATCCTAACTACATTATTTAGTAAATATTCGAGGGGACAATCCCGAAATACCTTGACAGAATGTGGTGAGGTCCTTCAATAAAATTACTGACATACCCCCACCATTTAATTTGAACTATGATTAATGTAAAGTATGAAATTTCCCCCTCATTCAAATACTCCTCTTTCTCTTTATTAGATTAGAGTATTAGACTAAACTAACTGGTACTAGATCATAGAATTACGATGTTAAAAGTGCAGTCTTAGCTTTTTAAGTTTTGGTTGTTGAGCCTATCAAATAATTAAAGGTTTTATTAGAGTTTCTCAAACAACTGATTTTGATCAGCCTAAATATGATATTTGAGTATTTGTTGCCAACTTATGGATCATTGTTCAAATTACATGAAGGGTATTTCGTTAACTTTTGGATGGTTCCGTAAAGGTTTGGTCGGATTCCGTCCCTGCAAAAGATTTACTGATAAACTATAAGATACTTCAAAACTCATTTTAAGAATGTGGTCTCCTAATAGTACACGTGTATTTTTATTTTCTTTGACGAGTAACAATTAAATAAAATGTGAAGAAGACAGAACAACACACCTGTGCAGGTGAGTCGGGAGTAGGGGCCACTTGTAAAACATTGCAATATTATTAGCCCTTTTTCGACATTTCCCAACACCACCACCGTGTGTGGTCTTTCATCAAAATAAGTCTAATTTAGGCCTAAAATGCATATAATCTTACCAAATATACAAATTTTATACTAAAAACATCGTAATTTCGCAAATAAATCAAATGATTAAAAATAAGCAGAAAATGTGATGATTGCAAGTAAGTATACCTTTGATTATAAGGTCATATTTATTTACGTTCATCAATTAGTTCAAACGTCAAATTTTAGAACGTATTTTTTTACAAACGACTTAAACAACTATTAACTATCTGCTAAAATATAACAATTATTTTCTATTTTAATGATTATCTACTACTCAAACAACTATCCACCGCTAAGTCCGTTATTTGTGAGAAACGAGTCCTTGTCAGTCCTGACATGTAGATGTGGATTCTAGAAGCTCAAAGCAGAAGAAGATCGATCTCTCTCTCCGCCAACAATTAAGATTTGTTTAGTAATCATTGTTTGTTGGGTAACAATCAATTCACTACCTGAACTCATGTTTATGGGCTTATTTAGGTAAATACTCCCTCCTTCCCAATTTAAGTGTCACTTGGGACACAATTTAAAAGACCAAAAAAACTTCCCATTACATTAATTTAGTGCATTGAAAATATGAAAATGTTGAATAAAATGGTGAATAAAAAAATAAAAATGTGAATAAAAAAGAAAAATGAATGAAAAAGATGTAATTAATAAGGTTAATTCGATAAATTAGTAATTAATGTGCTATTGGAAATATAAAGTGACAGATATTATGGGAAAGAAGAAAGTTAGTTAAAGTGACAGATAATATGGGAAGGAAGGAGTATGGATTAGCCGTGCTACATGTCAAATCTTAGAATAAGTAGAAAATCCACAAAACTAAAAATACTAACCAATGGGATGGATGAACACGATTAATAGTGCTCCCTCCATTCTTCAATATCTGTCACTTTGATCAATTTTTTCTTTTCCATAATATTTGTCACTTTACAATTCCAATGCAACATTAATGACAATTTTTTAAATTTACATCTTACTTTTATAATTTCTAATACAGTTATATAACTAAAATAGAAATTTAAGTCTTACTTTTACTATTTCCAAGACAATTATCATTCTCAATATTATTTTCTTAAAATCTTTCCAAAACTTCAAAGTATCAATTATTAAGAAATGGAGGGAGTACTCTCGTACTTTGGAACCATATATATTGGTTGGTAAAATTTAAGAACCGATTATATTTGTCTTAAGTTTAATATTTGTGAGGTACGTATTGAAATTATTAAGACGTGACAGGTTTTTCTATTTGATATTAATATAAACTTGAAATCTGGAACCAGAGTGCCTAACATTTTAACATTGTTGTAAAACCAAACCATGAAAGTATTAAAATTATATATTCTTTTGGGTAGGAAAATATACTTATAGGTAAGTTTTTTTGGGTTGAAAAAATACAGTTGGAAGTTGAAAGAAGCTATAAGGAGTTGGTCAAAGCTGTAAGGAGTTGGTCAGAGTTGGAAGGAACTGGAAAGAACTGAAAGTAATCAAAATTGTTGGAAAAAGTTTAGAAAGAGTTAGAAATGATTCAAATTTGTTTTAATAGGATATTGAATAAGAGTTGGAAAGGGTTGGAAAAACCAATGACAGTTGCCAGGAGTTGAAAGAAACCGGTTAAAGTTGGAAGAAGTTAGAAAGAGTTGGAAAGAATTGTAAGTAGTTGATAAAAGCTGGAAGGAGTTAGAAATCAACAATTCTAACCCAAAAGAACAGACCCTGATTGATGAAGTAAATTCTGAGGAGATAACAGAAAAATTGAGTCTTGGATTACAATTGTTTATGGTATATCTTGGAATGTCTACCGAGGTCCATCAAGATGTTAAATAAAAAAAAATTAATATTTATTATAAAATTATCATAAATTTATCAACATTATTACAAAATTAAACGATATATTCTGAATTTACCAAATTTTTTACACAAATTCATCCCATAAAATTGTTTTCCTATATTTATTAGAAGGTGTTGAATGTGGAATCCTCATAGAGAAGGCATTGCTTTCCTGCTTGACGCAGTTTGGGAAAAATTGGGAATGAATGTTTTGTTTGCGGGCTTGTCTGTTTCTGCAATTCCACATATGGTTTCATGTGGTCAGAAGTTTGTCATCTTAATCTGGATTTCCAATTCATTCTTATTATTGTTGATTGGGTAGTGAAAAACCCATTCCCCTAACCAGCTAACCTTCATCCGATATGTTGGAGAGATTCAAGGGAGGAGTCCACTTCAACCAAAGCTTATAGTACACAAGTTAAGTGAGATTCCATCTTAAAACCAATTAGTGTTAAGAGAAGTAGCTCACTTGACTTATATACCATGTCCTTTCTTTTTATTTTTCTGATGTGGGACATTTCACTCATAGGTGAATCCCAACACCATATGTCTGTCTTCACTCTAGGATTGGAACAACCAATCCATAAGTCAATCAGGTATTGCCCCAGTTGTGTTAAGAATGAGTTCTTATTGTATTAGATATATTAGGTTTGAGTTCAATTTTTACTTTTCTAGTCATATTATAATTATATTGTACTATTCTTCCCAGTTATTTCTGTCTATGTTGGTGGGATGCACATTTTCCAGTGTTTAGTGGATAAAAAATGAAAAAAACCTTTTTCTAGAAAAAAAATCATTTTCTCCCTCTTTATTTAAATTATTTTCATGAGTTTAATCTTAAGAAACTTCATTTTCCTAGTAAACGCAATCACATAGCTCGCTTCCTTCCTCTCCCATGTCTACCTTAACCCTATGAGAGTATCGCTGGCGCCACGTCTCTCACTCACTCCTCCACCACTGCCTGACAGTCGCCATTGTTGTTAAGCAATATTCCCTCCGTCCCAAATTAATTGACACTTTTGACAAAATTTTGACTGTTAATTACTCACAAATCACAATGAGTTACAATATGAAATTACCGTCATTAGAAAGATACTTTACTAAACTTTACAATTAAGGTAATTTCATATTTTATCTTATTATAATTTGTGAATAATTAATGGTCAAAATTTAATCAAAGTGTCATATCAATAACATGGTAGAAAGGATGAGGGAACCATTACCAACCGTGCCTAAGATGGTATATAGCGACAATACGTAGAACATGATATAGCATGCATGGCTATACATAAGACAATGATACAAGCTAGAGATATTATAATGGGCCAATTCATTCATAGATTAAACCGAAAATAAAGTGATTGCACATGAATCCTGCACTCATCTATCTTTGTCTTCAGATACCACCTCCAATCTTTTATACCAACTGCTCCAACTCAATATATAGGTTCAGCATCCACCTTTGCGTGTACCTAAGTTTTCCTACCAAACCCTACCTATCAATTAGAATGTGATTGATTAGCTATGGTTATCCCTAAATTCAGTGGCGAAGCCAGAGTTTACAGGTAGGGGTGTCAAGATAAAATTTAATTAAAAAGATTAATTATCGTGGAATGAATTTTAAAAAATTAACACATTCAAATAACATAAAGTTTTGTGACATAGTTTTGAAAATAAAAATATGTAACCTAAACCTAGAGTTGTCCTCGATAGTTTGAATCACAATCGCAACAATATTTTAATTTTGTAACCAATCAATCAAACAAATAATATAGATAGTTTGAATTATGAATATTTGAATAAAAAAAAAGGAAAATTGGAATCTAATAAACTAAGCTTTATGTCCATTTTGATCTAACAAACTAAACTTACCTTTTTGTTAATGGTATACTATACTTAACATTATATTTTTTTGATTGAACCTCCACCACTTTCTGGACACGGGAAAAATGACGTGAAATTTTTTGTGCTGAGGTGGAGTGTTTTATATAATAACAATAAAGATAAATTGAAGATGGCTTGTGTTTTATATGATAAAAATAAAGATAAATTCATATTAAGGAGATTTTTCATTTTTTTGGGGGGATTATTATTGTTTGGGATGGGGTTTAATTTTACTGATTTTTTTTTTTTTGAGGGGCAAATGGTGAGTTAGATTAGGAGAAGGCTGCCAAGTCATAAAACACAAGTCATCTTCAATTTATCTTTATTTTTATCATATAAAACACTCCACCTCAACACAAAAAATTCACGTCATTTTTCCAATGACCGAAAAGTGGTAGAAGTTCAATCAAAAAAATATAATATTAAGTATAGTATGCCATTAACAAAAAGGTAAGTTTGGTTTGTTAGATCAAAATGGACATAAAGTTTGGTTTATTAGATTCCAATTTTCCTAAAATAAAACCAAGAACCCTAATTGTTCTATTCATAATTACTATTTCATCACAAAATTATCAAATTTATTAAGGGTTTTTGGCCACAAATAATACGTACTGAGAGGCTTGTGGCTGGGAATAATCCAAAGTGACTTTTCGGCCACTGGCAGTCTGTACTTTTTCACTATTTTCTCATAGCAGTCCAGAAGCAATTTCCGGCACCGAAAAGCTGACATGGCGACCGGAAAGTATGTTTTTTCACACTCCAAAAAGGAGATTTTCGGTCGCCACGTCAGCTTTCCGGTGCCGAAAATTGATTTTGGACTGCTACAAGAAAATTGTGAAAAAGTACAGACTGCTAGTGACCAAAAAGTCACTTTGGATTATTCCCAGTCACAAGCCCCTCAGTGCGGATTATTTGTGGCCAAAAACCCATTTATTAATTGTTCAGTACGAATTTAATTATTAGAAATCAACAATTAAGTATTAACAATATAATAACAGAATCACCATCTCACAACAATATCTAAATTTGTAACTAATTAATTAAACAAATAATCTAAGATAATTTGAATTATAAGTATTTAAACAAAATAAAACCAAGGACCTTAATCGTTCCACTTCCATTCATAGATTACTATTTCATCATAAAATTAGCAAATTTATTAATTGTTCAATACTAATTCAATCAAAATTGATAAATTAAACATAATACCTTACAAAATAACACTACAATTCAAGTATTGATTTGGTTTAAAGAATTTGGTGAATTGTGTAATAAATAAACACAATTTGGAGGGATGGTGGTAATGGTGGTCGATTAGCCGGCGAGACTAGTGGTTGCCACTTGCCGGCTAGGATGGGGCGTGTTAACAAAGGACAGTGGTCCGGGAATGCTCTGGCTTTTCGACTGTTAGCAACAACATTATAACCTGAAGTACATTAGGAATAAGAGGCGCTAACATAGGTTAAATAAAAAAAAATGTAACTTTGTGAATTGACGTCTTCAAAACCCTGAACTTGGCAACACAAGCGCGGCTCACAATGGCCTTTGGTGATTACACCATCCGACTTCAGACCATGTCGCAAATCATACCAACAATTTATTATATATTAATTATTAACTATAAAAATAGCTCCAAACTAATTTTTTTCCCAAAAAAAGCTGGGGGGTCAACTGATGACCCCCTTGACCCTTAGTGGCTTCGCCACTGCCTAAATTAGTGTCTCTTCAACTTAAACCAACTAGTTTTGATTTCCATTGCGTATTTTCGTGCATGAGTTATGAAGTTATATTATAATTATAATTGTAATGAGTTATTTTATATATTTTTTACTCGATACATAAAGAAGTAAATCCATTGTTATAGTGACGTAAATTGAGTTTATATAATTAGAATTAGGGAAATTAGATTTAAATAATATGAACTTTGGATCATAATAGACTTAATAATCTGAACTTTAGATTTGTTTTTCAATAATTTGAACTTTAACCCTCTTGGATCTAGTAGCACGTCATCGAGTTAAGTGAATAATAACTTGGTGGTGGGATGACTTCCTCTATGCTTTGAAGTTTCCTGTTGGTTTTGGGCTAGTTTTGGTGGTGTTCAAGGTGGTGTGCGTATTGATTATCATTCACTTAACTCGGTGACATGCTACTAGAATGCAAAAGTGTTGAAATTCAGATTATTGAGAAACAAATCTAAAGTTTAGATTATTAACTCTATTATGGATCAAAGTTCATATTTAAATCTGATTTCCCTTAGAATTATGGCAACTTGTACATATTCTTCAAGATTTTATCAAAATAAATTATTGAGTTACTATTGTTATTAGAGAAAAGTGAGTAATTGCAAGGTTACATTGGAGCGAAAATAAATTTAAGATGATGGAAATTATGACAAAATTCAGGAACAAAAAATAAGCGATAAGACAAACATCAGGTTTACGTGGGAAACCGAAGAACTCGGAGGAAAACCCACGGACGGCGACAACTAGAAAAAATAATCCACTATAAGAGGAGTAGTACAACTCGATCATTATCACAGGGTGTGATGCGATTAACAGGAAAGGAGATTACAATATAAATCTCTCTAACTCTCAACTCACAATATCTCAGGATACGCTTTGGAAAATATTGGTGAGACTGTTTCTCTCTCAATATTTTCTTCCTCTCTAACTCTTTGTCACTTGATGACGCTTTTCGCCGTGAAATAAAGTGGAGAAAACTTAATCCTATTTATAGGGTGGCTAGGAGAAGAAATAGAGTCAGATTAAAACTCAAATAACAACAAGTAGTATCTGACTTGAACAGAGAATTAGAATTAGATTAAAGTTGTATCCTCTGCCGATTCTTCTCAGGTTCTGGACCCCACAGAGGATCCAATGGGCGACAAAATCCAACAAACTCCACCTTGGAACATGATCCGAGTCATCGGTCCAAATAAATATTTCGACTGTTGCCATCAACACGCCCCTCCGCAGGGCGTTGCTCCGAAGGGCTCTCAAGCGGTAAACATCATATATCGATGCCTGGATGCCTGTTTAAGACCATCCGTGCTGTCGAACTCATCAAGGTTTGAGACCGCCTCTGTAGTTCTCGTTACTATAGACCCCTGTAAGTTGTACAGGCTTCTCTTCCTGGTTCCCTTCATTAGAACCTTGGAACCCCAACACACTTTTTGGACACCATCTTTAGTTTTATACCTGCAACCATTAGCCTTAAGAGTGCCCAAAGAAATCAAATTACGGGTTCTACCATCATGGGTCCTTATCCTGATGCTACTAATTCCTGCAACTTTGCAGGTCGTGTCGTTGCCCATGACCACAACGCCGGTGTTAACACTCTCATAAGGCTCGAACCAGTCCTTATGAGGACACATATGATGGGTGAACCCAGTATCAAGAACCCACTCATCTCTAGCTTTCCTGCTCGATGTGGTAGCCAAAGCATCATCCGTAACAATAAACCCCTCAGCATTTGAATCGGACTCAATACAGTTTGCGATACCTGTTTTGGTGCGGTTATCCTTACTACCCTGCTTCTGGTCTCTCTGCTTTCTCTAATAGTCACTCTCTACATGACCCTTCTTGTCACCCATTCTTCAGTAAGAGCCCGTCACCCTTTAGGCAACTCACACATCTCCCATGTATAATTCTTCTGCAGACTCTCCATCTCCTCTGCAACACTCAGCGCATATACAATCATAACATTGGCTTCTTGAGTACAGAGTATACCATGCTGGTCTCCTGATCTCCCTCCTGGGATGATCTCTTGTCATGCTTGGTTCTTCCTCCACCTGAGGAGCTTCAGCCTCAATCTCAGGCTCATCAACCTTAGTTGTTTTAGGAGCATCAACAACAACTTGCTCCTCATTGCAGGTTCTAGTGACTCCACCTTGAGCCTCAACCTGCTCCACCTCGAACTCAACTCTTCTTGTGTCCTCATCGCTCATTATTTCATCAGTCTTCGTGGAGGGATACTCAATCATATCCCGTACCTCGTGGTGAGTCAAGACCGCCTTCATCTGTAGTCTCCTTGTTCCATCAAATTTTGGAATCTCGCACTTCATGATTAAAGCCATCTCCACCTCGCTCTGATACCACTTGTTAGAGAAAAGTGAGTAATTGCGAGGTTACAGCGGAAGCGAAAATAAAATTGAGATGACAGAAACTACGACAAAATTCAGGAACCAAAAATAAGTGATAAGACAAACACCAGGTTTACGTGAGAAACCGAAGAACTCGAAGGAAAACCCACGGACGGCGACAGCTAGAAAAATAATCCACTATGAGAGGGGGAGTATAATTCGATCACTATCACATGGTGTGTTGTGATCAACAGGAAAGGAAATTACAATATAAATCTCTCTAACTCTCAACTCACAATATCTTAGGATACTTAGGAAAATATTGGTGAGACTGTTTCTCTCTCAATATTTTCACCCTCTCTGACTCTCTGTCACTCGATGACACTTTTCGCCGTGAAATAAAGTGGAGAAAATTGAACCCTATTTATAGGGTGACTAGGAAAAGAAATAGAGTCAGATTAAAACTCAAATAACAACAAGTAGTATCTGACTTGAACAGAGAATTAGAATTAGATTCAAACTGTATCATCTACCGATTCTTCTTTGGTTCTGGACCCCACCGAGGATCCAATGGGCAATAAAACCCAACAATTATAATTAATTAACATTTACATTTGTCATAGTAAGTTTCTTAGTTATTGTACAAAGGTAAATTTGTTATTGTAGTTAGCATTTACCATATAAGAGTAAGTCAATTGTTAAACTGACACATATAATATCTGTTAGGAAAGTGTCCTAAAATCACTCAGTCTCTTGATCTCACAATTATTTGTTTCCTAATTGTATTAGGATATTATTTAGGTTTCCTTATTATGTTAGGTTTCCTAATTGTATTAGATTCTAAATCTAATTAGAGTGGGAGTCAAGTTAGATTTATAGGGAGTTTTTCCTATAAATATCGGTTGTCATCAACCTATACACCTACGGCATACGAACAACACACAAAGCATTCTTCACCTCTACCCATCCCTAGGTTGTGAGAGTCATTTAGAGAGCTCGTTTGTCTTCAGTATATCTTCCGCTGCAAATACTAGGCCTACCTTATATTTTACCTTGATACTAACGATTGGTATCATAACCTCACAAGGGTATCTGAGCCAGGTCTAACAAGTGGTATTAGAGCGAGGTTCAATCTTTTTTTCTTCCTAGTTCGGGATGTCTGTAGTTAAGTCTGCAGTTAAGTCTGATATTGAGAAGCTCGACAGTGTGATCAGTTTCAGTATTTGGAGAGTTCAAAAAAATATTTTGATGAAGGTAACTCCATTATTATTAATCTGGCAAATTTGGAGGTTACTATTGAAGATGAGGATAAGACTATTTTTGTTGGTTGTCTCTTTGCCCCATCCCTACAAGCACTTTAAAGAAGTCATATCATATGAAACCCTGTCTTTCAAAGATGTCAAATCTAATTTGATCTTGAAGTGTTTTCTGATAAAGCCAAAGGCTTGGTTTTTTAGAGGTGAAACCACTAATAATTGGGGTTTTAGCAAAGCCAGATCGAAGTTTAAAGAACATTCCAACAATACCTGTTCTACAACCTCCAGGCAAGGTGGTTATTATGTTCGATAGGGTTCAACTACTACAGGATCTACAACCGTTTCTACAACCTCATCTCTTATTGAGTTCAAGGGTGACTTGAATTAAATTGATGCTCATCACATCTGATCGCCCTTCAGGGCTCTATGACAGTACCGGATATTTTAGTCCAAGGTGAAGTTTGTTAGGAAAGTGTCCTAAAATCACTCAGTCTCTTGATCTCACAATTATTTGTTTCCTAATTGTATTAGGATATTATTTAGGTTTCCTTATTATGTTAGGTTTCCTAATTGTATTAGATTCTAAATCTAATTAGAGTGGGAGTCAAGTTAGGTTTATAGGGAGTTTTTGCTGTAAATATAGGTTGTTATCAACCTATACACCTCCGGCATACGAAAAACACATATACAGAGCATTCTTCACCTCTACCCATCCCTAGGTTGTGAGAGTCATTTAGAGAGCTCGTTTGTCTTCAGTATATCCCGCTGTGCTATTAACCCCTTGTGATCTTGCCATCGATCCCCTTGCATTATATAGCCTGTGCTATTAACCCCTTGTGATCTGGCCGTCGATCCCCTAGCGTTATATAGTCCCTTGGGATCTCTCTTGTAATATCTCCCCTTATACTAGTGGATTATTGTTCCGTTGCCGTCCGTGGTTTTTTCCTGATTTGGGTTTCCACGTAAATCGTGTGTCTTTTATTCTCTCTATCTTTTTACTGATCTTGTTCTATTTCTTCTCAATTTATACATCCTAATAATTTTATCTTCTGCTGCAAATACTAGGCCTACCTTATATTTTACCTCGATCCTAATGATTGGTATCATAACCTCACAAGGGTATCTGAGCCACGTCTAACAATATCATATACACTGAAAATACTATCACAAAGAGTATACTTTATATTTTGTATGTGTTGGGCCTAGTTTCTAAGAGTGCTTTTAGAGTTAAGAAACACAACTTAAGCTAAATGTTATTTTTTAGAAGTTAAAATTGTTTTCAAAAAATAATTTTGACAAAAAATAGCTTAAAAAATAGAAGTAATAAATTCTTACTCTTGCACGCTAATAATTAACTAGGGCTTAATCTGGGGGATTATTTATTAATAAGTTTCTATTTTGAATTAATATTCCCTTTTGTGTGGACACTTCGATAATTTTCTAGAGTATGTAATAATAATATCTATTATATGATGCATTGGACATGTTAATTTTATATTAGAATTTTAAAATATTTTCAATTATCTAATTCTTATAAAGGTCATGTAATTTATTAGTGTTGTATAAATAGTTTGAGTAATTTAAAGAAGTGTATAGTTATGTGATACCATATTTGTATATATTTAATGCAAATAATAAAATCTAAAAAAAAGTACTAATAAAAGTAAAGTGTAAAAATCGGTGTCAATAATGAAAATTTTTAAAAATCCGTGACATTTTTAGTTAAAATAGAAAGTTGAGTGACATTTTTATTCAAGCACTCGATACCCAAATTGTCAATGTTTGTCATATATAAAGTGACTATAGAGTAGTACTATAGAGATTATACCTTGTAAATTATAAGAAGGGAAAAAAAAACTTTGAAAAATTGGATACCGATTAATTAATTATTTACCAAACTTCATGTGAATGTATTTAAATGCAAGTTTTTAAAGTACAAGTTTTTTAGAAATATAAATAGTTAACTGGAGCTTTCTACGTGATGCTCTAATCGACATGAACTTGTCGCGGGTCATGATCGAAGTTATAATGAAGTGTGTAAGGACATGCACCCTAAGCATTCTATGGAATGGGGAGGCTACATAAACTTTTTACCCTTCAAGAGGGATTCGTCAAGATGTCCCCCTGGATGGGCCCCCAGAGTTTCTAGTCTTTTCTTTGCAGATGATGTGGTCCTCTTTGCTGAGGCATCCGATGGGCAGGCAGAGCTGATTAGGAGTTGCCTTGATAGATTTTATGCTATGTCGGGCCAAAAAGTTAGCTTGCAAAAATCCAACGTCTTCTTCTCCCCAAATACGCTGCTTGACATGAGAAGTAGTGTTTGTAGCATTCTCAACACGAGCAAAACAGATGATCTAAGGCGGTATTTAGGAGTCCCAACGTTGCATAGAAGAGTTACTCGGACCACCTACCAAGGCATCTTGGAAAGAATAGATAAGAGACTGGCTGGGTGGAAGGCTCGGTGCTTGTCCTTAGCAGGTAGGATCACACTAATCCAATCCACGATAAATGCCATCCCCGCATATGCCATGCAAACAGCAAGGATCCCGAGATCATTATGTGATGATATTGATAGGAAACTAAGAAAATTTCTATGGGGTAGCGCAAATGGTGAGAAAAAAAAGATCCACCTTGTCAATTGGGAACTAGTAACGAGAACAAGGCAAAAGGGAAGGATTGGATTAGTTTCCATGAGAAATCTCAATTCAGCTTACTTAACAAAGCTACGTTGGAGATTTATTACGAATAAGGAGGATTTGTGGGCAAAGACTTTGGCTGGAAAATATTGTCACAATCACACTGATTTGGCAACTAAAGATTTAGTTTCACACTATAAGGCTTCTAATGCTTGGAGGGGGATGGTGCATGCTCAAAAATTCATCTTGCAAGAGACGATGACATCATTGGGAGATGGCCGAACAACCCGGTTTTGGCTCGATCGCTGGGCAGACTCATCGTCTCTCATCGAGTCTTCTCTGTCCATGCTCACAGCCACGGAAAGCTCGACAAATGTGGCTGACTACTGGGATCGTAACACGGGTTGGAAGTGGGCAGATTTTGCTGCTCGTTTGCGAAACTTTGCACTCCAAAAATCGCAATGCTGGAGCTTGCGGAGGAAGGTGTCACCGATAACTTCTTCTAGACAGATATGGTTTCCAGAGAATTCAAACTTAATGTAGCTCTCTCAATCATTCAAGGTCCGGTAGAGACCGAGACGATGGACGAATGGCAGTGGATCTGGCGACTTCAAGTTCCCCAGAAAATTCGAGCCATCTTGTGGCTCGTTGCACACAACAAAATCCTCCCACATGATAATCGCGTCAAGCGGAGTTTGACGGACAACAACATGTGTCCGGAATGCAGGAAAGGGGAAGAAGATCGAGACCATCTCTTCAGGGGGTGCCCGAAGGCGGCCGAAGTTTCGGCTGAAGTGGAAGCAGCGGGCGTAGGCAACCGAATATTAGGCCGAGCCTTCAAGAATTGGCTTTGGGACGGTCTGACATCGTCGTCTCATGATGATGGACGAACCATTGCATTTGTTGTGACGTTTTGGAACCTTTGGCTTTGGAGAAACCGACGGACAAGAAGCTTTCATGGATGAGGACGATCGTAACGTGGCCCGAGGTTATTTCTTCAATGATCCCATTGAACATATTTACCACTAGGTCGGTCCCGGCCTGGGTATCTACCAGTTGTGTGCAGACGGAGCAGCTAGGGGTAATCCAAAGATCAGCAATGCCGGAGGGGTCATTCGATGCGCTGGCGGCAACTGCGTACACGACTACATGAAGAAGCTTGGGGTCAAATCGACCCTCATGACCGAGCTTCATGCTGTTATGGAGGGTCTCAAATTGGCTCGGGGTTTGGGGATTAAACAACTTGAGTTAAGGATGGACTCACTACTAAAGGGAGCCATCACTTATGATCACACAGAAGAAGAGCTATCACCATGCATATCTTTCCAATCTTATGGTTCAATGCAACCTCTGGATAAATATGGATGTCTATACCGTCCATCCGAAATTTTGCTACCGAGAGGCGAATGTAGTGGCGGACAAGCTTGCCGACTTAGCGCTTACTAGCAGTAATAACAATGTAATCCTTCTGGAAGATCCTCCTACGGAGGTGCAATTTCTTATCCACACGATACCACGGTCTTACTACTATGTAATTAAGATTTATAGTGTTTAAATAAATTAGGGGCTCTGCCCCTCCTTTCCCACGAAAAAAAAATTATTATTTTCTTGTTAAATATGAATTGCAAGTTTTTTGTTCCATTTTAACCCTCAACCTATGTAAATGAATAATAAGAATTAATATGAATAGATAATAGTGCAATATGGTAAGAGATAATCTTTTAAAAAATTATTCTATTTTTTTTCCTAAGAACCTCAAATTCAAATTTGTTCGAAAGTTGTCGTCGCCCATCAACCCTTCAGATGAATATCAAAATCATGTTAAGGAAGAGTCGAAGAGATCATAAGATATCTTTAAAGGAGAATTGGATTATAATAATCCCAACTTTACAAATTGGATAGCAATAATCTCTACTTTCAATTTGTATTTTGGTGGTCAAATAAAAAAAAATTGTATTGTAGTGGTACTAAATCCACCTCTACATTCTTTCTATTTTTTTAATGCCTACCCCATATTGTTTTTTATTTTTTTCGTTCCCGCCACCAGAAAGGTAATGAAATGTAGTTGCTAAAACATTTTTTAAATTATTTTTTTGAGACTCAGAGTAATTATTATGATTTTTTAAAAGGAATAAAAGTAAAAAAATCATAAAAAAATTGAAAAAAATTGGGAGAAATGTCGTAAATTCATTAAAAATCATTGTAAACTGTTATACTAAGTTTTGAATCAAACGCAACACAAAATCTATGATATTTAGGATATACTCTTGATGATATCCCACTACAATACAATTTTTTTTTTGGACCACCAGAATACAAATCGAAGTAGGGATTATTCCTGTCCAATTTGTAAAAGTTGAGATTATTATAATCCAATTTTCCTATCTTTAAATGCAAAGTCTTGAGACATATGATGATGTATAATGGGATCAATGGAATCTCATTATACTTGGAAACAGGATCTTTAAAAACCAAGATAAGAATCTTGCGTCTCAAAGTTCTTAAAGATCGACCAAATTGAATGAAAGAAGATGGAAAACGAAAAGAACAATAGAAATCTTTATCAAGGTGGACGAATGAATGAATGAACGGTTGAAAGTATGAATGAATGGATGATTGAACGGTGAAATGGATGAATGGAAATGAATGGACTGATTGTGTGATGGAATGGGATGTAAGTTTATTGAATGTTTGGAATGGTATGTGAATGATCTTGAGATTGAAACAATGAAGAAACAAAAACAAGATCAAATGAAAACTAGAATGAAACTCACGAATTGAATGATGAACGAATGATGATTGATAATGGCTTTGAAGACTTCCATGGAGATATAGGCACACCACTCCAAAGACTTCTTCAATTCTACCTTTCACCACCAAGGGATGCCAACCCTAGGCTAGAAGTAGGGATATTCGAAACTCCCTCAAGAGATTCAAAAACTAGCACAAAAGCTAGAGAGAAAACAACACCATGTGTGTTTGATTTGTATTTCATATATTGAATAATTTGTGATTACAAGGCACCCAAGGGGTCTATTTATAGCAAATGAAAGGCCCCCTTGGCGTGTAAAATGAAAGAAATACAAGGGATCTAGCTTACATAATCTAATACAAGTATGACATCATAAAGAATCAAAATGAACTAAGCTAGATTAAAACTTGAATAACTTGCTCATTTCTTCTCCAAATTCCAAGATTCAAAAACCAAATGAAAGCTCTTTAGATGCTCTATCTTTGTCTCTAGGATGACTTTCACAAAAGCTTTATGGTTCTTGAGATATGGAGCAAATTACCGAGCTGTCCTTGTTGAATCCATTCGTTTGTGTAAGAGACATGAGTGAATGGAGCTCCTTTTCCATGTAATCAAGTATTTAGCTCTTATGATGTATATTTGATGTCTTCCTTGATGACCTTGTTGTATATGGCTACCAAATATACATCATACTCCCCCGGTTGAAAAAAAGTTTGTCATCAAACTTTGAACATCAACTCTCTTGTTTGCCTTCTCCGCAAAGAAATTACAAGCTTTCTTCTTAAAGGCTTTGAAGTCATCATAGACTCCTTTAATAAACCTTATCAACTTCTTCCAAAATAACCAAAAGACATTATTGGACTTTGATTCTCGATATTTCTCCATGGATGTAAAAATCCCATGTAACTTCACAACTTCAAAGTCTAGTTTCTCAACTTTGCCTTTATCATGGGTAATACGACATAGTATGAAACGATCCATCTTTGAATGGTCATCGACAACTAGAACCTCTTGACTTCTTTGAATCCTTGGTACTTCAACCATGAGATTCAAGTTGATATCTTTATGGAGCATATAATAGATACGTTTCGAAGGAGAATTCAAAATTGGGTGATTGCCTGGGTTCGATTTGCTTTCCTCCAAGTTTGCAAGAGTAAGACTCTTATGCTCTTCATACTCATGATTTTCCACCTTCATAATCGTCACAATGTTGCTTTCTTCCTCCTTAGGACGAAAAGATGGTGCTAGAGGTGTCAAAGTGATCTTCTTTTGATTGAGAGTAAGAGTATAAGTGTTGGCTCTCCCATCATGTATGACACTCCTATCAAACAACCATGGTCTTCCCAACAAAATATGAAAAGTACCCATAGGAACAATATCACACCATAATGAATCTTTATAACTCTTTCCAATTGAAAGACTTACGAAGACCCGTTGATCCACACGAATGTCTTGGCCTTGGCTTAGCCATTGTATAGTATAAGGTGTGGGATGAGGGATAACCTCCAATTCCAACTTCTTGACCATTGTTGTAGAGGCGGCATTGGTGCAACTTACTCCATCTATGATCAATGAGCATACTTTTCCTTTGATGGTACAACGAGAGCGAAAGATAGCCTCCCTTTGTACTTGGCCATTCGGCACATGAGCTACATTCAAGGCCCTTCTTATAACAAGTAACTCTCCATCATCTGGCTCCTCTACATATTCCTCTTCTACATCTTCTTCCTCATTCACGTCAATGGTGCCAACAACTTCCTCTTCATTCTTTCTTTCATTATACTCCGACTCAACATACAAAGCACTTTGATATTCAACCAAAGATACAACTCTTTTGTTAGGACACTCGAGGCATAGTGACCTAACCATTGGCAACGAAAACACCTTCGTGGGGCTAGAGGTTTGGCTTCTTGGACATGGGGTTTAGGGATGGATGGGGGCTGATTTTGTGGAGCTTTTTTGTTTGGTTGTTTTGTGGGGAATGGAGGTGTTTGTTGTATATGGGTTTTGTCCTAAAGTTCTTTACTCTTTACTTGTATTTCAACGTAAAGGGCTAAAGAACTTAACTCCTCCAAGTTTGTGTAAGATTGATATACAACAACACGCCGAATGTAATCATTAAGACCAAGAGAGTAACATACCAAAACTCGTTGATCATTCTCCTTAAGAGCATATTTCCATAGTTGCCGCCTGAATTCTATTGTATATTCAACCATGTCCTTGCTCCCTTGCTCCATTTTTTCAAGTTTGTTGATGTAGTCTCCTTTGTAGTTGAATGGCAAGAACTCTTCTTGAACTTTATTTCCATTCTTCTTGCTGGAATGTTTACTCCATTCATAAGGTGCTTCATATTCAACCTCATAAGGATGTATCTCACGTGAATTTGCGCTTCTTGATCCTTTTTGAAGGGTCCCACATTCTTCCATTTGTGTGGTGAGATCATGAATTTATTGCTCCAAACGTTGTAAATCACATCGTGAATTCATGCTAGATCTTTTTACAAGCCATAAAATATGAATCTTGATACAAAAAGATCATAAGAAACTCATGGTTTTGGGTTAGCACGTACGGGACGAGAGGGGTTTGTGTTTAGGTTTGATTGTGTTTGGGTTTTTGGGTTCTTTGTGGAACTAATGATGGACGTGTAATGGAGGGATGGTGGGGGATGGATTAATAATGGAAAGATGGCAAAAAGATGGTGCAAGAACTAAGAGAATCAATCTCCTAAGCTCTGATACCAATTTTAATGTATAATGGGATCAATGGAATCTCATTATACTTGGAAACAGGATCTTTAAAAACCAAGATAAGAATCTTGCGTCTCAAAGTTCTTAAAGATCAACCAAATTGAATGAAAGATATTGGAAAACGAAAAGAACAATAGAAATCTTTATCAAGGTGGACGAATGAATGAATGAACGAATGAAAGTATGAATGAATGGATGATTGAACGGTGAAATGGATGAATTGAAATGAATGGACCGATTGTGTGATGGAATGGGATGTAAGTTTATTGAATGTTTGGAATGGTATGTGAATGATCTTGAGATTGAAACAATGAAGAAACAAAAACAAGATCAAAATGAAAACTAGAATGAAACTCACGAATTGAATGATGAATGAATGATGAATGATAATGGCTTTGAAGACTTCTATGGAGATATAGGCACACCACCTCAAAGACTTCTCCAATTCTACCTTTCACCACCAAGGGACGCCAACATTAGGCTAGAAGTAGGGATATTCGAAACTCCCTCAAGAGATTCAAAAAGTAGCACAAAAGCTAGAGAGAAAACAATACCATGTGTGTTTGATTTGTATTTCATATATTGAATAATGTGTGATTACAAGGCACCAAAGGGGTCTATTTATAGCAAATGAAAGGCCCCCTTGGCGTGTGAAATGAAAGAAATACAAGGGATCTAGCTTACATCATCTAATACAAGTATGACATCATAAAGAATCAAAATGAACTAAGCTAGATTAAAACTGGAATAACTTGCTCATTTCTTCTCCAAATTCCAAGATTCAAAAACCAAATGAAAGCTCTTTGGATGGTCTATCTTTGTCTCTAGGATGACTTTCTCAAAAGCTTTATGGTTCTTGAGATATGGAGCAAATTACCGAGCTGCCCTTGTTGAATCCATTCGTTTGTGTAAGAGACATGAGTGAACGGAGCTCCTTTTCCATGTAATCAAGTATTTAGCTCTTATGATGTATATTTGATGTCTTCCTTGACGACCTTGTTGTATATGGCTACCAAATATACATCCTATGAGCATTCATATAAACCTTCTCTACATGATCAACTAATTAGGAATTAAATCACATGAATTCATCTTGAAACAAAATGTCATGAATCCATATTCTCATAACGTATTGTAGGACCGCGGGAAAAGAGGCTCCAACTTTTTTTCCCTCGAGTGCGCTACTTAATGATCGGGAGCCGACTAAGGTGGCTTAATCCTTAAATAAGCATATTTTTATTTTATGAAAACATTTTTGAGGTGAGAGACCTTTATTCGTTGAAGAACCAATTTTTATTATTTACACACTTGAAATTACATCAAATTAATTTATAAATGACTTAATACAAATTCCAATTCGAACTCGGGCCTAGAAGGAAGCACATGGGCCACCAGGGGCTGTCACAGGTCGCGGGGCCTATGATATTCCCACTATTGGGCATGCGCCACTTCGGCCCAACAAAAAAAGTCTAGAAATTGTCGTTGGCCGCGGGGCCTATGATAATTTCTTCAACATTTTCTCTTGGGCTAGCCTTGGGTTAGGACATAGAGGAGTATAAAGTCATTTTATAAATTTATTTACGTAATAAACATGTATGTTTAATAATAAAAAGAGTTATAAAGAAAGAGTTGCCAGTCGATTTAAGAAAATCGACAAACCAAAATAAAGAAAATGACTTTGGTCTGCGAACCCAAATTTTGAATTCGAGAGCAAGGTTATGAATTCAAGAATTAAAGAATTCTCGAATCTGCATGTTTAAAAAAACAGACTCTACTAAAATTGAACTTGAAATGAAGATGAGCAGGGAGAAGTTTAATGAATTTTACGATGTTATATTCCAAATCATGCAAGAACAAAATATGAAGGTTTTTACAAAACGAATGTGCGAATAGAGTGATACATGAAAATAAATTACATTATTGAAACACAAAAGATGGACGAACCTCACTTTAAGCTTTGATACGATGAAGGAAGATCGGGCTCCTTATGACGAACACTTGAATATGACTTAGTTGAGGCTCTTGGAGGGATAGAGGGTTATTTGAAGGTGGTGGAGAATGGAGTCTATGGACGAATATGGATGATGGTTGGTAGTAATGGATGAGAGTAGATAGTATGAGTGGAGGAGCTTAGAAGATAGTAGTTGATGGTGATTGTTGGTAGTAGTGGATGAGAGTTGATGATGTTAGTTGATGAACTGAATGGAAAGATGGGGGGTATTTATAGGTGGGGGATGAAGTAATGAGGATGTGGAGCGTTCCGGGCATGGTGGAATAATGATAGCTTGAGTTGATAATGAATAGATTGAGGAGAAGAGAGAAACTCAATCCATAGAGTTGACATATGATGCAAATTCTACCATCCATGCTTGAACTAACAACAATAACCTTGAACAATGATCAATAACAATGAAAAAGAACCAAATCAATCAACCACAAGCTTGAGCACCAAGAGGATTAGATATGACCTTGGATAAAAGAAATTCCACCACCAAAGGCCTAATGCCCCACCATGATTATCATAAACGAAAACTCACCAAATAATCACTAAAGGAATGACTTCAAACACCACCAAATCAATTGAATAAAGTTAACAAGGTTTTAGAGGAACTAGGGAAAACCATAATATGCATAAGCATAAACATCAAGTCTGAATAATCTCCTAGAAAAACGTGCAAATGGGGTATTTATACAAGGTATTAAAGGTCCTAAACACAATCGTTTTAAACTTAAAAACACGTGTAAAACAGTATCGTCACGGGCGTGACGACCTGGGCAGGCTAGTGTCACAGGCGCGACATGGGACATCGTGGCGTGACAACGTGCGGACCAAAAACTTGCCTGTTTGCCAAGAGGCGTCACGGGCGTTACGGGCGAGGGTAGCGGGCATGACGAACTGGGCAGTTTTTCTGCCGACTTCAAACTTGTATAACTTCTTCATCCAGACTCCATTTTACGTCCATAAGATATCGATGGAAAGCTCTCGGTGTGTAATTTAATCTTCAAAAATTTGAGGTTTATCGGAGTTATATTGAAGGAGTTATGGCTGAAAGAGTGAAGGCACGCACATTTCTAGCCTTTGAATGCCTTCATTACCTTGTGTTTATTCACCCTGGCCCATGGCCTAACCTTGATGCCAAATATTCATGATCTCCCGGGATGACCCGACATCCCATAGGCCCTCGGGGTTGTCAACAAGTCCTGAATCTCTTCCAGGGCCATTTAAAACATCCGCGAAGAAGATTGGACCCCAACAATGGACATCACACCAAAGCCACGCTAACTTGATGCTCACCACCCCATCCTTCGTGAAGGTATAACAGTTATTGAGAACAAGCGGGTGAGCGGGCTTAGCATGGTGATGCCGGTTAGCTCCTCTACTCTTGATCTTGTTGAAATCCACGATGTAATCATCACAAGAGAGCACAACATCCAGTGCTTGCTGAACCAGTGGCTTATCCTCGGATGTGAAAGCTTGGACCCTTGCCCGATACGGTCCATACTCCCCTTCTTGAAAAAGAGTTGCCCTCCACTCTTGGGAGTTAAAACCGAGGCGCTCTCCATAAATTGGCTCCATTGAAATTCCAACATCCCGAACGCCATGAGCAATCACGCTAGATATCCAACAAGCATCGAACCCCACAATTTATCCATCATCCAAATGAAATAAGGTGGTTGGACACTTGTTGTGTCGAGGTGAGGGATTAAGGGAGGGTATAGGAAAATTTTGTGGTGCTTGGGGACTCTCAATCTCACTTGGGTTGCTACAAGGTAATGACAAAGCCAAAGGTAGCTCGTCCTTACCAAGAGCACACTCATCCCGTGTTTCGCTCAATATGAGAAGGTTCCTCAACTGACTATCCATCCCGGTTTTTGAAGATTTGGTTTCTCGGGGAGAAATGGGGAGTAGTTTGATCTTCTTTTCCTTATGGGTGAAAGTATGTGTTTTCCAACCCATTGTGAATGGTTTTCTTGTCTTATTGCCATGGACGCCCCAATAAAATGTGACAAGCACTCATAGAAACAACATCACAAACAAGGGAATCATCATAGTTAGTACCAAAAGACAAATTCACTAAGACTTGCTTAGTTACCTTGATGTCGTTGTGATTATTGAGCAAATGGAGTGAGTAAGGTCGAGGGTGAGGTAGTAAAGGCAAGCCAAGCTTCTCTACCATATATGTAAATGCGACGTTCATACAACTCCCTCCATCAATGATAAGATTGCATACTTTACCACCCACAAAACACCGTGTTTGGAACATCATCTCCCTTTGGGCCATGTCGAGAGGAGTTTCATGGGCATGCAAAACTCTCCTCAATACAAGGGCTCCTCCATGAACGGGCCGTACGGGAGCGACATCCTCTTCTTTATTCATATCTTCCTCATTGACAACCACTTCGGACTCCTCTTGTGCCTTTTGAAGCTCATCATCAATATCGTGGACCTCTTGGAGTGTCAAAGTCCGACGGTTCGGGCAATATGCTTGATAATGGCCATACCCATGACATTTAAAACACTCCCTTCCATCCATCCGTCGAGGAAGTTCCGTTGGAGACATCGTAACAAGTCTGTTTCCTTTGTCAGTTCGAGGTGTGGGTGTAGACTTGGGTGTCTCACTTGACTTCAGAGTGCCGAAGTAGGGAGAAGAAGGGTTAGAAGGCGATAAGATGGGCTTAGTCGATGGCTTGAAGGTGGACTTCTCGTTTCTTCACCTCTCAACCTTGAGAGCAAGACTACACAACTCATCCAAAGAATGATAAGGTTGGATTTTGATTTTCTTGGCAATGGAGGGATCTAACCCATTCAAAAACCGCATCATAGTCTGCTCCTCGGGTTCTTGAAGGTCGCTTTTGATGAGGAGTTGCTCGAACTCCTGGATATAATTGCTCACGAACCCTTTGCCTTGAGTAAGGGAATAGAGTTTCCTCAAGACGTCTTGCCTGTATGTTTTGGGAAAAAACCGGCGATTCATCAATTGCTTCATGTTTAGACCCGATTTCGTGTCTAAATACTGCCTAAATCCTTAGGCTTTTGACTTGTTTCGTAGTTTGTTTGAATAACTTTTAATGCGTTTTAGTTACTTTTGTAGTTTCCGAAGGGTTTCACTCAAAACAATTCTAAATGGGCCAACTTTGCACCAATCTTGGGAATCTCGAGATTCCCTAAGATTCCCCGAGCCCTGGTTGTGCCAAAGGCAGCGGATTATAAGGGCCGGTCATGTCGAAAGGAAGCGGAAGTAGAAGCAACGGCTGAAGAGTACTCTGAAGGAGACTGTGGTCGAGAGAGACCGTGGCCACGGTCACCTTGACCGTAGCCACGGTATGATGGAGCCATGACCAAGGGAAGAGACCTTGCACCCGAGATAGACCGTGGTCACGGTCACTTTGACCGTAGCCACGGTGGGATCCTACCCTGCCCAAGGAAGAAGTTGGCCGAACTAGGCCGTGGCCACGGTCTCTCATGACCGTAGCCACGGTGGTGCGAAGGAGCGAAAATTTGTCAGCCCTAATCGCCTAGACCGTGCCCACGGTGCACGGGGACCGTGCCCACGGTGATGCGAAGCGAAGAGAAGAAATCGCCTGCCTTACAGGACCTTGGCCACGGTCACCTTGACCGTGCCTACGGTCCCCTGCGGGCCACATTTGTCTGTTGTGTAAAATGATGAGTTTTGAGTAACAACCTTGATTACTATTTAATGTATTTAGGTCATTTTAGCTAAAGATGAATCTAGACAGCAGCTTTTATCTATCTTTTATGATACTTTAGCACTTTTTATCACATTTTAAGCCTTAGATTAGAGTGATTAAGGAAGAGCTTTGCTGAGATTATTGGTTCTTGTATTGGATTCTCTTGATTATTAGTGCAAGTTTGAAGATTATTCTGAACTTTGGAGCATTGGAGCTTTATTATTCTGAAGTTTACTCCCTTGTCATCACAATCAATGAGCATTTCTTAACCTTTTTCTCTCTAATTTATTGCTTATTTACTAATCTCTGTTTTTGTTACCATTGATATTGTTGGTATTGTTGAATGTTTATTGCCATCTTGTTTACTCTTTTAAGCATGAATGAAGTTGTTGATGTTATTATCATGATAGTTAGGATGTTTAGTGGCTAGAACCTTAATGGGTTTGGAGATATTAAGGGTGTGAATGGGTGATTAGGTTTGGGTTAGCAATTTTAGTGAGTAACTAGTTAGGAAATCAACTTCCTAATCCTATCCTTCCCTCAAGTGGGATGTATTTGGGTGCGAAAGCATCCTGAATACATCCAATGCTTGTTGGAAGGTAGGAATTAGGATAATTAGTATTCTAGTTCGCGAAAGCGAATACAAACTAACTAAGAAATTCCGTTCTATTAACTTTCCCAGGTCTGTCGATGGATCATGGGGAAGTTAATCCGGACTATCCTTGAAAGAGGAAGCCCGGGGTATTTTCTAACGGAATTACCATTTGATTTCCCTTTCTCGTTACTCGCTTGCTGCGAAACCCATTTCCCCATTCCCGTTTGCATCCCGAAAGTCTCCCGACACCCATTGTTTCACCTTCTTGACTGAACATAGTGTGTTTGTGCCGTTTTCACCCTAAATTCTATCATCCTTTCATGATCGAAAACCATACCTAGAGTCAACTAGTTGCAGCTAAGGCCCCTAGCTCCCTGTGGAAGAACTATAAAACCATAGTCTTACAAACCACTCGACTAACAAAATGGCGCCGTTGCCGGGGAGCAAGCGCACCTAGCTTAGCTCTTTGTCTTTAGGTTGTTTAAGATCATTTCACTACTAGAGATTTTGTTATCCTTGGCTACTGGAAATTTGATTCTTCTGTTTGTTCCTTTTGTGCATGCGGACTCGCTCTCGACGAGGCCAAACTCCTATAACTCCACCGAACCCGAATCCGGAGAGTATTATTCGACAAGCTAACGCTGGCTCGAGACGAGCTAGACTACAAAGGGAACGAGAGACGATCGAAATTCCAATGGCTGAAGGAGAGCAAGTTCCACCCTGTACCTTAGCATCATTGATAAGTACTTCTTGTATATATGAGAACTTGGTTGTTTTGATGAGAATTTGGGGAATATTTGATTTGATTATGTTATTTTATACCCGAATTTCCCATATTACACTTGGTTTGGAGTTTGGTGAGTTTTTGTAGGGAATTTGTGAAGAATTGATGTAAACCGAGCCCAAAAAGCAAGTGTAGATCCAAGTTATGAGCTTAAAGCACCAAGAAGTGAGATGTTGGATCGCCCCAGGCCCAAACAATGGCCCAAAGTACTCCTAGGCCCGAAAAAGCAGTGACACGGGTGCCCCCAGGAAGAGCACGGGTCGTGTCTATGTCCAGAGAGTGAGAAAATACAAGCAGTGAGTTGACACGGTCCGTGTCACAGGGAGCACGGTCCGTGTCACATGGGGAATGGTCCATGCCTAACCTAGCACGGTCCGTGTCTCTCCTGTCTTTTCATTTTCGGCGGTTTTGAGTTGATATTTGCCTATATTATGCTGATTTTCGGCCGAGTAGAGAGAATCATCATCCACCATCATCCATTTCATGCCCTAATCATATCATTCATCATCCATATTCCATTCCATCATTGAAGATTGAGAGAAATCGAAGAGCAATTTGAACATACTTTGAAGTGGAGGAGCAAAAGTCCTCCATTGTTGATTCCTTGCAAGTTGTTCTTCACTTGGGTTTATTTCTCATTCTCTCATAGATTTTCATATGCTTTCTAGAATAGATTTCAATTGCTTTGTAGTTTTAAACATGAATTGTGAGTAGTTCTTTTAGTTTAGGGGATGAACCTTTGAAGTTGCTTGATGAATTGACTTTGTTGGATTGAATTATCATGAATTTAGTTTGTTTCAATCTATTTGGTCTTTGAATTGAATTGTTATTGCTTTTGCTTGATCACCAATTGCAAGTTAATAGGTTGTTGAATGAAGTACCGAAAGGAGAAGTTTGATTACCCGAAAACCTAGATTAAACTAGTTAAAATTATCTAGACATAGAAGTTTTAATTAGGGTTCTTGAGATAATTTGATCTTTAACCTTGACGAAATCGAAATAACCACGAAAGTAGGTGCTTGGTTAGTCTTGGCAATTCGCTCTAGTGGAAAAATCTCATTGTGAAGTATTCTATGCGATTATCGAACCTTGATTGTGCAAGTTAATGAAATGAAAGTTCAATTCACATCGTTGATTCGTTATTTGACTTAGGTTTCATCCCCTGAACGCCTTTTTACCTTGATTAAATCAGAAAAGTTGTGTGAATATTCGTTGTTTAGACCTTGATTGTGATTAGAGTTAGATTTAGTTGATTTAAAATAAAAACCAGATCGACATAGCGATCAACTAGGAGGCTAGTTCAGTGCGTTGAAAGGAAAAGTCCCTATGGGAACGACCTTGATTTATGCTACAATTTCACCCGTGCACTTGCGACTTATCAATCATATTCCTTACCATCGTCGGGTACGGAAGGCGATCCCATCACATTACCAGAATTACCACCGAGTGCATCGTTCGAGTTCAAGCCATATTTATTGGGGATATTTGAAAACACCCCGTACCCTGGAGGAGAGCATGAAAATCCTATTTACCACATCAACAGATTCGAGCAACGCATCGGCTTTGTACAAATGAATGGAGTTTCCGCCGAATACATGAAGCTGAAGTTTTTCCCTCTTACCTTGAAAGGGAAAGCATTATTATGGCTCAACACATGTCCGCCCGGAACTTATTCAACATGGAATGCCCTTAGCCGCGACTTTCTTCAAAGGTTTTTCCCCAATGATGAGACGTGTCAGTTGAGGCAAGCCATCATGAGCTTCAAGCAAGAGCCCGATGAGTCGTTATTCGAAGCATGGGGGAGATTCAAAGGTCTCCATCGGAGGTGTCCACACCATAATCTTGAGGATTGGTTATTATTGCATCACTTCTATTCCGGATTGAGTAGCTCTTTGCGAGAATCCATCGATCATGCCTCGGGGGGCATGTTCCTCAAGAAGACGGCGGAGGAAGCAAACGTATTTCTTCACGAGCTATCTCAAAACTCTCCTCATTGGGGAGGCGGCCGTGGTCCAAGAGATGGTCCCCCTCTAGAAAGCAATCCTACCATTAAATTTCTCATGAATGCCGTTCTTGAGATGCAACAAAAGGAAGCTTTGGAGGAAACCACGAGGCAAGTAAAGGCAGCTCAAGAAGTACCTATGCTTATTCCGGATGCCCGAGTCTTGGTATGTGATTTTTGTGGAGGGCCACATTCTTCGAAGCGATGTGAAGAGTATCAAACCGAGCAAGTCCAAGCCATCTATCCTAACAATAACCTCTCTTATACCAATCAAACCCCCATTCGTCCTCGTGGGAATTATGCCTACACCAACAAGCTCCCCTAAACCAAAACCCACTCCCCGGTTTCCCAAATCAAAATCGCCGCCAATACCACCAAAACCACCACCAAAATCCTCACCAAGGTCAATCTTCCAAAGCACCCAAACCACCACAACAAGAAACACTTGACCAAACCCTTCAAAAGTTGGCCCTATCTCAAGAAAAGATAGCCTTATCCCAAGAAAAGATGGCCTTAGACCGAGAAAAAGACCAAACTCGCATTAAGAACCTCGAGTTACAATTGGCCCAATTGGCACAACAATCTCAACCTATCCAATCTTTGCCTAGCCAACCCCAACCTAACCCGAAGGGGCAACTTAATGCGATTACATTGAGGAGTGGCAAGGAGATTGATGGACCTAGAATGGTGGAAGAGGAGGTCTTGGGTGACAAAGAAGGTGATGTGGTGGATATCTCGGAGGAGGAAGATTTGTTGGAGAAGCGGGAAAGTGAGTTAGTATTGGATGAGGAAGTTGAGGGAGCACATGAGGATGAATTAGGAGAATCTAGTAAAGAAAGAGAGGAGATGGAGAAGTTAAGGAAAGGGAAAGGAATGATGGTGGAAGAAGAACCAATCCAGACTATTGAGAAGCCAAAGCTACCACCGGTCCCTTTTCCCGATCGGTTAGCAAAGCCAAAATCCGATGCAAAGTTTTCAAAATTCATTGAGATGCTCAAGAAACTTCAAGTGAACATTCCATTTCTTGATGCCATTTCTGAAGTCTCGTCCTTCAAGAAGCATTTGAAGGAGCTTCTCACGAGCAAGAGGAGGATTCAAGAGAAATCTACGATCCATTTGACGGCGGATTGTAGTGCAATTATCGATAACAAACCACCGGAAAAATTAGCCGACCCCGAAAGTTTTTCTATTCCATGCACCATTGGTGATATACGGATTGGCCATGCCCTTTGTGATCTAGGAGCAAGTGTAAGCGTCATGCCTTATTCGATTTGCAAGAAGTTAAATCTCGATGATCTTGGTCCTACAACAATTAACCTTCAATTGGCCGACCGTTCCGTGCGAAGACCGTTGGGAATATTGGAAGACATCCCGGTCCAAGTGGGGCGGTTTTTGATTCCTTGTGATTTTTTGATCTTGGAGATAGAGGAAGATAACAACATCCCCATGATTTTGGGAAGGTCGTTCCTTGCTACGGCGGGAGCCATTATCGATGTGAAGAATGGAAGCATGTCGTTGAATGTCGAGAATCAAAGCATAATTTTTCAACTTGAGGGGTCATTGAAAGGTCCTTCGTATGGGGATTCATGCTATGCCATTGATATGATGGAATTCCTTGTTGATAAGTATATTGAGGACTCCTATCTTCTTAAATCTTTTTGCGATGATCCCTTGGGAGCTTGTTTATTGGAGTCTTTCCAATTTGAGACCGACGACACCGACATTACTTTCTTCACCAACCTTCTTGACTCTTCACTCATGCATAAGGAGATTATTATTGATGAGCCTTATATGGAGTGCATGGAGATTCAAGATGCGATCTTCAAAGGTATGTCTTCCTCTCAAATTCAATCTTCTACTCCTTTAGAGCTTAAAGCATTACCCCCTTCCCTCCAATATGCTTTCTTGGATGATGAGAAATCTTATCCTGTCATTGTGAATGCGAATTTGAATGATTTTGAATTGTCCAAGTTGCTTGATTTGCTTAGGAAACATAGGGGTGCATTGGGTTCTAGGATAGAAGATTTGAAAGGTTTATCTCCTTCCATATGCATGCATTCGATTGATTTGCTAGAAGATGCCAAGCCTACTAGGCAACCCCAACGTTGTTTAAATCCCAACATACAAGAAGTGGTTAAAAAGGAAGTAGTAAAGTTGCTAGCTGCTGGGATCATCTTCCCCATCGCAAATAGTGAATGGGTAAGCCCGGTTCAGTGTGTACCCAAGAAGAGTGGAATGACCATAATTGAAAATGACAAGAAAGAACTAGTTTGTACCCGGACCGTCACCGGTTGGCGGATGTTTATCAATTAAAGCCAATTAAACAAAGTAACAAAGGACCATTTCCCCCTTCCCTTTATTGACCAAATGTTAGAACGGTTGGCGGGTCATTTGCATTTTTGCTTTTTGGATGGGTACTCGGGGTTCTTTCAAATTCCAATCCACCCCTCACACCAAGAAAAAACCACCTTCACATGCCCATATGGGACATTTGCTTATCGTCGCATGCCATTTGGTTTATGTAATGCCCCTGGGACTTTTCAACGTTGTATGATGGCTATTTTTAGCGATTTCATTGAGAAATGCATAGAAGTCTTTATGGATGATTTTTCTGTTTACGGTAATTCTTTCGATGATTGTTTGCTAAATCTGGAGAAAGTGTTAACTCGTTGTGAGGAAGTGGATCTAGTTCTGAATTGGGAGAAATGCCACTTCATGGTGGAACAAGGTATCGTTTTGGGTCACTTAATCTCTTCTAAGGGCATCGAAGTAGATAGGGCTAAAGTTGAGGTTATAGAGCGCCTACCACCCCCAGTTTCTGTTAAGGGGGTGCGTAGTTTCCTTGGCCATGCCGGCTTTTATCGCCGGTTCGTCAAGGATTTTTCGAAAATTGCTCGACCTCTAACTGACCTCTTGTGTAAAGATGCCTCTTTCATTTTCACTGATGAGTGCCTTGAGTCGTTTTATAGGTTGAAGCAAGCTTTGATTTTCGCTCCAGTAGTTCAACCTCCGGATTGGACGCTACCCTTCAAGATTATGGCGGACGCGAGCGACTTCGCCGTGGGAGCGTGTTTGACCCAAACAGTAGACAAGAAGCCTAGGGTCATCTATTACGCAAGCCATGCGCTTGATAGCGCCCAAAGGAACTGCACTACCACGGAAAAGGAGCTTCTAGCGATCGTTTTTGCGCTCAACAAATTTCTGCAATACCTGATGGCAAAGAAGGAGACAAAACCGAGACGTATACGGTGGGTCTTGCTTATGCAAGAATTTGATTTGGAAATCCGCGACAAGGCGGGCACGAAGAATGTCGTAGCCGATCACCTTTTGAGGATTCTTGTCGACTTGGAAGACACCCAACCGATTGTAGATGCTTTCCCGAACGAGCGACTCTTGGCTATCAACTCACATCCTTGGTATGCGGATATTGTGAATTATTTGGCGAGCGAAGTGATTCCTCAACACTTGAACCATCATCAAAAGAAGAAATTCCTCCACAACATGAAGCATTACTTTTGGGATGACCCTTTCCTTTTCCGTCTTTGCAATGACGGGATGTACCGGTGATGTATTCCCGAGAGTGAAGTGCAATCGATCTTGACCCATTGTCACGAATTTCCAGTGGGAGGTCACGGTGGCCCCCAAAAGACGGCAGCGAGGGTTTTGCAAACCGGCTATTGGTGGCCGACTCTTTTCCGTGACGCCCACTTGCATGTCAAGCAATGTGATAGGTGTCAAAGGTCCGGTAACATCTCCCGGAATAATGAAGCGCCATTGAACTATATTCTTGAGGTGGAAGCTTTCGATGTGTGGGGATTGGACTTCATGGGTCCTTTCTCGTCGTAAAGGGGTTTCCAATACATCCTAGTGGCGGTGGACTATGTCACAAAGTGGGTCGAAGCCATACCATGTGTAAGATGCGATGGGAAGTCCGTTTCGAAATTCTTGAAAAAGACCCTATTCCCAAGATTTGGCACTCCACGGGTCATCATTAGTGACAACGACTCCCATTTCATTGAAAAGAGATTCGAGTCTCTCTTGGAGAAGTACGACATCAAGCATAAGAAGGGACTTCCTTACCATCCACAAACACAAGGTCAAGTGGAAATCTCAAACCGTGTCATCAAGGAGATCTTAGAGAAGATTGTTAGCTCTTCAAGGAAAGATTGGGCAGAAAAATTAGATGAAGTCTTGTGGGCATACCGCACCGCTTTCAAGACGCCGATTGGTACTACCCCTTACCGTCTTGTCTACGGGAAAGCGTGTCACTTCCTCGTAGAACTTGAGCACAAAACCATGTGGGCAATCAAGAAGTTGAACTTCGATCTCAAGGCGACCGGAGGTAGTCGGTTATTTCAATTAGAAGAACTTGAGGAGTTGAGGCGTCATGCATATGAGAACAACAAGATCTACAAGGAGAGAACAAAAGCATGGCATGACAAGAGGTTGAACCGACGTGAGTTTGTGGTAGGCGATAGGGTTCTCATTTTCAACTCAAGGCTGAAGTTATTCTCTGGGAAATTGAGATCAAGGTGGTCCGGGCCATTTGAAATCGTGAGAATTCTTCCCGCCAGAGTAGTTGAGTTGAAAGATGCACAAGGGAAGTGTTTCAAAGCAAACTCATCGAAGCTCAAACCATACATCATGGGCGAGGAATATGTCGGGACAATTGTGGCATACCTCACGGATTTCGAAGATTGAGAAGCATCGGAATAGGTCGAGCTAGGACCTACAAAACAAGCACCCGGGAGAGGTATGAACTACTTCCCCCTCTTTTAGTGTTTTCTTTCAATTTTGTTTTTTGTTTCTTTCATTTTATTTTCCTTATTTTAGTGCTTTTCTTCTTCCTTTGTTTTACATTAGAAAAAAGAAAATTTGAAAAAAATCAAGAAAAATCAGAAATGTTTGAAAAACAAAAAGAAAAAGAAGACATCGAGAGTGGTTCTATGAAGGTCGGGGTTCGAAAGTGTCTTTGAGTGTTGGGAGAGTATCCTTGAATGAAAATTGAGCGAGAAAGAAAAGGGAGTGGATGACAAGAGGGTAGATTTTAGGACTTAACATTTTTTTTCTCCAAGTTTTGAGCCTTGTAGGTGTTGAGGATGGACCGAAAGGGACCGTGCCCACGGTAGCCAGGACCGTGGCCGCGGTTAGCATACGCAAGTTGCCTCCAGCTTTGTCAAACCGAAGATCACCATGACCACAGTGAGATTCACCGCAGCCACGGTCTCATCGAAGCAGATTCTTGAAAATTTTGGTCCCGACCATCACCGTGACGACGGTGAGATTCACCGCAGCCACGGTCTCCGCCCTGCTTCTTCCCTTCTTTTTCCCTTGCCCGAACCACACCGTGTCCACGGTAAAGTGGACCGTGGCCACGGTCTGTCGAAAATCTGCGATATGTCGGGGGTTTCACTCTCATTTCCCCTCATTTCTCTTTCACTTTCTTCCTCACCCTCACACTCGAAAACCCTTCCCCAACCCTAAAACCCTAAATTCCTTCCAAGATTTGATAAATCCCTCACCAATTCCTCCATTTCCCCCAACTTTCTTTTGCGATTCCTAACCCTAGCTACTGTGTTCGCCATTTTCGGTTCAATTCAAGCTAGGTTCTGGGCTTCTTGTTGCTAGGGGGTTCGAAAGTCAGCCTCCACCTTCCCCAACACTTCAATCTAGGTATTCCTTGCTTTATTGGTGCTTAAACACTCGATTTCTTGTTTATTTGGGTTGAATGTTGTGCAAATTGCTTGTTGGGTTTTGGTTGGACGAGTAGGTGGAGTTTGGGGTTGGAATTTTGGATTGAAATTGATTGTTGGGAGTGTTATTGGTGAACTCTTGGTTGAATTTTATGTGAGTTGCTTGTGGGTTTGGTTGGATTAATTGATTGAGTTCGGGGTTCGAATTTTTGGTTGATATTGCTGAGATTGGGAGAATATTGCTTGTTTTTGAGTTGAATCTTGTGATTGATTATGAATTCGTGTTGCTCGGGATTTTTGGGTATTGGTTGTGTGTGTTTCGGTGTCTGGTGGTTGATTTTCTTGCAGTAACTTCAATGGGTCGAGCAAAACGTTCCCGGACCGAGCCGGAATCAACCCCCGCCCCATCAACCTCGGCTGAGCCTGACAAAACCCGGTACAAGGGTCAACCGGCCTCGATTATTCAATGCGACCCGAAAATTAAGGTCAATTTTCGGGACGATATGCACAAGGCACGGTATGAGCGGCTTAAGAAGCGTAAAATTTGTGCTCCGGATCTCTATCATGAGGAGACGGCAAAGGATGTTTCTTGCAAACCGAGCATGGACTTCTTCATCAAAGTCATGGGATGGGAAGTCTTCGCCACAATCAACAAACCGATCATCGAGCAACCGGTGCTCGAATTCCTCAGCTCTTTGGTGGTAAAAGAAGACGGCACATCCAACGCCTCCTTTTCATACATCGTGAACAAAAAGGAGGTTGAATGTACGCTCAAAGACTTATGCAATGCTCTAGGCCTTCCCGAGGACGGCATACCCTACTGCGAGTGCGTCAAATTCGATGAACAAGAAGCTATGAAAGCACTCACTTGCTGGAGGAGACGTTACCCGAGGGTTCGATCGCAACGAGCAAAGTACTATTGCCCAAGCAACTCTAAGGCTAGGGATTTCTGTAATCTGAGCGTCCGCATCTTCCACCGCATCATTTCGAACTCTGTTTTTAGCCGTGACGCCGGGCGTTCAAGCATCCGGAAAGACGACCTCTTCGTCCTCTATAATGCGATCAACGGTCGTCGGGTCAACACTGGCTCATGTATCCTCCATTGCCTCCGGGAAATAAGCCTCGAAACCCAGAACATGACTATTGGTATGGGTCACATCATCACCCATTTCCTAAGGAAGCAAGCGTTCGAGTCCTATTTGAGCAAGTGGACTCCCCGCTATTTCCCCGACCCCATCGACGGTGTTCGCCTACGAAAGATCGAATTCCTGGAGAAACACAAGACGCGAACATTATACCGTCACGGGAACGAACCCCACAGTGTCGTGATTCATTTGGGCGACGAAAATGTCGAACAGCGTCTAGATGTCTCCGACTAACGCAATTGGTCGTGTGGCCAAACCTTTGGGGATCGATTTGTGGTGGGTGGTCCCGGGGATCGAGCGGAGGAAGGTGAAGGAGGAGATGAAGAAGAGGAGGAAGAAGAAGAACAAGCACAAGGGAATGAAGCCGAGACGATTCAACAACGGGACGCCGCTCTTGAGCGTATCAGCGAGCAACTCCAGGAGCTTCATGATGAGTTTCAAGTCCAACGGGAGCTCATCCAAAACCAGCAACTATTGATCGAAAACTTGCAAGGATTGCTTGAGATCCAACAGGAGACGCTGGCTAGCATCCAGTCGCACCTCCAACCCCGTTCTCTGCCCGGAGGGTCCGCTTGAGGACCATTTGTAAGCCCCCCACCCCCGCCCGACCTTTATCATTGATCTATTTACTTTATTTTGCAAAGTATAAGTGTGGGGGAGTGCTTCTTCGGGGTTTTGGATGTATGTCTGGTGGCTTTGGATTGTTGGTCTCTCGATTTCTTTTAGCTTGTGTTAGCATATTTTGGGGATTGTTAGGCTAGGTTGCTCGGGTTTTTCTTTGTCTTTATTATCATTCATGTTTGTCGGGTTGTTGGATGGTTGTCGGATAGTTGTCTTAGGGTTGTTTGTTTGTTGTTTTTGGTGGGTTGGACTGTTGTTTAAAGCATTTCTCGTTTGTATTTTGGGTCATGGATGGATATAACCGAATGTTATTTGTGATGAATGCAATGAATAGTTGTTTCGGTTAGTATATATCGAGTTTCACCCTTATTTCATGCCTCAATGAGTGAGATTCGGGGATAAGGTAAGTCACTGGCAATGTATATATTGTTAATATCTTTTTCATTTTCATCTTTTCAATTTCCTTTCATAATCTTTTAAGTTAGATTTTCCTTTCTATTGCTTTTGGTCTCGCATGCAAATTCTATAGTTATAAAGTCGTCTTTTACTCTAACATCGTTCTGACTCCCTTGAATGACGACTTCGGAACACTATCTTTAACGCTTATGAAGAGCTTGAGGTAATATCTTTCCACCTTACTCTTTTTATGTGAATTCTTATCATCATCCGTCGCATGCTTCATTTTCTTTTGGGTGGCGAACCCCTATGAGTGTCTGTGTTGGGATATCTATTGCTGTTGGAGTCGTGTGGGCTCGGGTCGCCACCATTTCTACTTGCTAGATGTTTTGATTGTTTGTGTTTTTCTAGGTTCTCTACCCTTTTCATGTGACACCTTCCCACAATGAGGACATTGTGGAGTTTTAAGTGTGTGGAGGGGGGGGGATATTCTGTTTCAAGGGTAGATCACCTAGTCGTTTCGTTCTTTGTTTCCTAGTTTTGCTTAAAATTTAAAAAAATTTGTGTGAAAATAGAGAAAAAAGGGAGTGAAAACCTTTTCGTTTTTCTTTTCGTTTTGTTTTTGTTTTGCTTTGTTTCCAGGATCTCGTTTTCGAAATTGAGAAGTCGTTCTTAAACTTGCTTCTAAAAGTAATCGGTTGGAGCATTTTCGACCCTAACTCGGGTTCTAGTCGAGACTTATCCTTAATAGACTCCCTTCATTAAGTGTCTTGTGAGACTCCCGTTCCTTTCTCGTTTTGTTGGGAACCCGGAGATTCTAAGGGCTTGTGTCTGAATTTGTTTTGTTTCTCGTTTAGCAAAAGCCAAAAGTGCAAAAAGAAAAGAAAAGAAAGAAAAAGAAAGAAGAAAGCTTTCATAAGTTATAATAATCTGAATAAGTGGAGTGTGTCGCTGAAGACATTAACCACCATACACTTAGCCAACCTACACGGGCCCGGTATTCATGGTACGGCACTGGATATCCCTTAACCCTCCTCCTATATCGCTTTGCGACGGAGAGGCGTATGGAAAAGACCGTGTTGGGAGGGTATACCCCTTATATGGGTCGTCCAATTCCCGAAAGTAAGGCTAATACCGACTTTTAAAAACCAAAAAGAAAGAAAAAAAAGAGAAAAAGAAGAAAGAAAAGAAAAGTTTTGCTTCTAAAAAGAGTGGAGCCTCCCCTTGCATCACCTACGGCCCTCACCAAGCCAAGGGCGACCAAATGCGAGGGAGGGCAACACTCCTCTCGGTTGTTTCGTTGTTTTCAAATTCGGACGCGAGTTTTTAAAGTCTTTTGGTTCCCGTTAAGTTTTTCTGCGGGGTTTCGCTTGTTACAAGGTGTAGGGAGTCAAAAATCTTCAAGATCGACCTTTTTCTGAGTTTGGTGTTTGTGAGATGCTCCTAACGGTTACTTTGGGAGGTTTAATCGTGTTTTCTTAGTTTGGATTGCGAGATCTTGTGAACCAAAGCCCTTGTTTTTTGTTCTTTTTGTTTTCTTCGGTTTTGTTTTCACTTTCC
This sequence comes from Portulaca oleracea, assembly GCA_029582165.1. NCBI lineage: Eukaryota > Viridiplantae > Streptophyta > Magnoliopsida > Caryophyllales > Portulacaceae > Portulaca > Portulaca oleracea. Next base: position 11,902,811 of record CM055876.1, read on the forward strand.
CTCTCTCCTTTTTCTTTGGCTTTTGTGGGTACAGCCGCTACAAACCCTCACGAGTCCATCTCGTCCACCCGGGCTGCCGGGGGGTTCAAAGGGCTTGGTGCATACGCTAAACGCACTCGTTTCTCTCCCACGACAGAGGAGTTTGTGTTAGTTTGTTTGTTTTGTTTTGTTTTGCTCGGGACGAGCAAAGGTTCAAGTGTGGGGGGGGGTGTTTAGACCCGATTTCGTGTCTAAATACCGCCTAAATCCTTAGGCTTTTGACTTGTTTTGTAGTTTTTTTTAATAACTTTTAATGCGTTTTAGTTACTTTTATAGTTTCCGAAGGGTTTCACTCAAAACGATTCTAAATGGGCCAATTTTACACCAATCTTGGGAATCCCGAAATTCCCTAAGATTCCCCGAGCCCTGGTCGTGCCAAAGGCAGCGGATTATAAGGGCCGGTCATGTCGAAAGGCAGCGGAAGAGGAAGCAACGGCTGAAGAGTACTCTGAAGGAGACTATGGCCGAGAGCGACCGTGGCTACGGTCACCTTGACCGTAGCCACGGTATGATGGAGCCATGACCAAGGGAAGAGACCTTGCACCCGAGATAGACCGTGGTCACGGTCACTTTGACCGTAGCCACGGTGGGATCCTACCCTGCCCAAGAAAGAAGCTGGCCGAACTAGACCGTGGCCACGGTCTCCCATGACCGTAGCCACGGCGGTGCGAAGGAGCGAAAATTTGTCGCTGTGACCGCGCCCGCACGGCATGGGACCGTGCCACGGTGATGCGGCGATGAGAAGAAATCGCCGCCTTTACGTGGGGCCAGTGGCCACGGCCGTCGCTGCAGCCGATTTGTCTGTTGTGTAAAATGATGAGTTTTGAGTAACAACCTTGATTACTATTTAATGTATTTAGGTCATTTTAGCTAAAGATGAATCTAGACAGTTGCTTTTATCTATCTTTTATGATACTTTAGCACTTTTTATCACATTTTAAGCCTTAGATTAGAGTGATTAAGGAAGAGCTTTGCTGAGATTATTGGTTCTTGTATTGGATTCTCTTGATTATTAGTGCAAGTTTGAAGATTATTCTGAACTTTTGAGCATTGGAGCTTTATTATTCTGAAGTTTACTCCCTTGTCATCACAATCAATGAGCATTTCTTAACCGTTTTCTCTCTAATTTATTGCTTATTTACTAATCTCTGTTTTTGTTACCATTGATATTGTTGGTATTGTTGAACGTTTATTACCGTCTTGTTTACTCTTTTAAGCATGAATGAAGTTGTTGATGTTATTATCATGATAGTTAGGATGTTTAGTGGCTAGAACCTTAATGGGTTAGGGAGATATTAAGGGTGTGGATGGGTGATTAGGTTTGGGTTAGCAATTTTAGTGAGTAACTAGTTAGGAAATCAACTTCCTAATCCTATCCTTCCCTCAAGTGGGATGTATTTGGGTGCGAAAGCATCCCGAATACATCCAATGCTTGTTGGAAGGTAGGAATTAGGATAGTTAGTATTCTAGTTCGCGAAAGCGGATAGAAACTAACTAGGAAATTCTGTTCTATTAACTTTCCCGGGTCTGTCGATGGACCATGGAGAAGTTAATCCGGACTATCCTTGAAAGAGGAAGCCCGGTGGGTATTTTCTAACGGAATTACCATTTGATTTCCCTTTCTCGTTACTCTCTTGCTGCGAAACCCATTTCCCCATTCCCGTTTGCATCCCGAAAGTCTCCCGACACCCATTGTTTCACCTTCTTGACTTAACATAGTGTGTTTGTGCCGTTTTTACCCTGAATTCTATCATCCTTTCATGATCGAAAACCGTACCTAAAGTCAACAAGTTGCAGCTAAGGCCCCTAGCTCCCTGTGGAAGAACGATAAAACCGTGGTCTTACAAACCACTCGACTAACACTTCAACCATGCCCACAAAGTAATTTTCGATCGACCTTCCCTAACCTGTTGCACCTTAACATTCTCAAACCAAAGTGAAGCGGCTTTGGTGAGTCTCAAACAAGCGATCTTGAAGGCTTTCTCGTCGTTGTACTCTTTCATTTCAAAGATCCTATCCATCAATTGGATCTATTCAAGGTACTCGTCAAGATCATTGGAGTCGTTGATCTCGGGGATATCGATTTTGACGTCCTGGAAGTCGTCATGAGGGGGCTTATCATGCACTTCCCGACGAGGTCGGCGTCGAGGGGAGCCTCTAGCATCGTCACTCGCTCAAAATTGGGAGGAGGACGGATAGGGATTTGTGCGGGTCTCCGACGTTCATTTCGGGGTGAACCTTGGAGGTTCAAAGCAATGTTGTTCACTTGGGCTGCAAGGACCTGAAGAGTCCGCTCGATGGTGGAGTGTCGATTCTCGACGGTGGTGAGTCGGTTCCTGACAGCACGATTTCAAGGACTACCCCGATGGCTTGATTCCTCTCGATTGGGGTTGACTTCTTCATCCATATCGAGCGAAGGGTAAGGGACGGATTATGTTTGGGTTCTTTTTATGGAGTTCGGGGGTTTTCTTGTAGTTGGTTAGTGTTTGGCTGAGGGTTCTTTGTGTTTTTCTCACATTAACATTTTATCGAACACCTTCCGTGCACCATTTTCCAACTTCAACTCAAAACTCCAAATTGCTTCAAAAACACCAAATACAAACACAATACAAAGTTTTCCAATACTCTTGGATAGCATAGGGGTTAGGGATACACCAATAGTTGCATACAATCCATAAAACTCAATACTAGCAGAGAAACTCTACTAGTAAGAACAGTGAACAAAACTCAAGCAAAAAGAAACCTTGAGCTCTCATACCAGATGGAGCGTTCCGGGCATGGTGGGATGATGATAGCTTGAGTTGATAATGAATAGTTTGAGGAGAAGATATAAACCCAATATTCACCCATGTCCATAGAGTTATAAAAATATGATGCAAATTCTACCATCCATGCTTGAATTAACAACAATAACCTTGAATAATGATCAATAACAATGAAGAAGAACCCAATCAATCAACCACAAGCTTGAGCACCAAGAGGATTGGATATGACCTTGGATAAAGAAAATTCCAACACCAAAGGCCTAACAGCCCACCATGATTATCATAAAGGAAAACCCACCAAACAATCACTAAAAGAATGACTTGAAACACCACAAAATCAATTGGATAAAGTTAACAAAGTTTTAGAGGAACTAGGGAAAACCCTAAAATGTATAAGCATAAACATCAAGTCTGGATAATCTCCTAGAAAAACGTGCAAATGGGGTATTTATACAAGGTATTAAAGGCACTAAACTCAATCGTTCTAAACTTAAAAACACGCATAAAACAGTTTCGTCACGGGCGTTACGACAATCGTCACGGGCGTTACGGCTGTTGTCCCAGGCGTGATGACCTGAGCAGGCTGGTGTCACAAGCGCGACATGGGACATCGCGGGCGCGATGATGTGCGGACCAAAAACTCGTCTGTTTGTCGAGAGGCGTCACGGGCGTTACGGGCGATACGGGCAAGGGTAGCGGGCGTGATGAACTGGGCAGTTTTTCTGCCGACTTTAAACTAGCATAACTTCTTCATCCAGACTCTGTTTTAGGCCCATAGGTATCGATCGATAGGTGTGTACTTTTACCTCGTAAAATTTAAGGTTCATCGGAGTTATACTGAAGGAGTTACGCCTGAAAGAGTGAAGGCACACGCATTTCTAACCTTTGAACGCCTTCATTACATTATGTTTATTCACCCGGGCCCATGGCTTAACCTTGATGCCAAATATTCATGATCTCACGGGATGACCCGACATCCCATAGGCCCTCGGGGTTGTCAATACGTCCTGAATCTCTTTCTGGGCCATTTGAAACATCCACGAAGAAGATCGGATCCCAACAATGGACATCTCGCCAAAGCCATGCTAACTTGATGCTCACCACCCCACCCTTCATGAAGGTATAACAGTTCTTGAGAATAAGCGGGTGAGCTGGATTACCATGGCGACGTCGGTTAGCTCCTCTACTCATGATCTTGTTGAAATCCACGATGTAATCATCACAAGAGAGCACACCATCTAGTGCTTGCTAAACCAGTGGCTTATCCTCGGATGTGAAAGCTTGGACCCTAGCCCTATACGGTCCAGGATGGAAGGAGGGGGAGGCATGATCTTTGTATCATGGCGTAGGCCCTACGAATTTTGACTTTGCATTGGTCAAAGCCGCTGAGGCGAAGATCGTGGGATCAGATGGAGGGAAGTTGGCGCGAAAATCAATTTCGATTGAGCAAGACCCTGCAGCCAGTGGCGCCTCATCACACGGATCGCTGAGCTGGCATTGTGGAAATGGGCCTCTACCCCGAGCAAGGCCCCGCGGTCGTCCTCTTGATTTATGGGGCCGCTGCCTTTGGGCCTGGTTTCTAGGTCTGGAATTTGAGCAAGGTCGTGGGGTCTTGCTACCTGGCTAGTCCGGACTTCAAACGGCCATAATTTCTTCATCCAGACTCCGATTGAGGCAATTCAAAAGGCGTTGGAAAGTTTATAATGTATACTTTACTCTCATAAAAAGAAATATAGCCAACGAGACTTATGGAAAAATGGGATTCGAAATGGTGGACACATGTATGTGGAAAGGGTGAAAAATGAAGGCTTTTGTGGTGGGTTAGCCCGTTAGCTTTTGATTGAGGAAGGCCCATTGGCTTTGGTTTCATTCTAGCCTCTTTTGTTATTGTGCTTGATTTGTACACTTGTCTCGGTACAAAATCTGGTCTATACACGTATAATTTTCCATGTCAAATTCGTACATGTCATGAACACTTGCACCATTTTCATATTATATATACTTAACAAGACATAAACCAAACAAGACAACACAAGTATATATCAAAAACATATATACTAATGAAACAAGAACTTCCATGAATGAACACTGTCTTAACTCAAACATGCTTGTATCTCTAGCGGAGAATAAAACTAGTCATGTACATAAACTTAAACATGTGAATCATATAGATTGGCATACATACTTGCACATGTACATTTATGACTACTAAAAAATATTCACGCTTGTCATTTCATCAATTAACAACAAATTGATAATGCCAAGTATTCAAATATAAATAATCATGATAAACTTAACCAAACAATTATCATGCTTTATATTCAACAAGACAATTCATATATGAACACCACATATATGTACTTAACCATGGAAAAACATGCCATAAAATTCATAAACTCACTTAACATGGCACTTTGCGATTTACTTGACAAATAATAAAATCACACTTATAAACTTGGCAATAGGAATAATGGCAAAGAAACATGTACTCATAGAACACCCTAACACACCACTTTCTTGAAAACTTATAAATGGACTTAACAAGGCGTATAAATCATAAATCTCAACATGTTTCTAATTAATCCTTCCATTTGGATTAACCCAATTCAAATCAAGATAACTTATGCCACTTAAAAACAAATGCCAATGAAAAGTAAATAACTTATCTCGATGAAGGCAATCTTGTCATACTCCTTGAAACTCTAGTATAAACACCAACCACCATTGCCAACAATAACAATTAAGATTCTAACTACACCAATCAAATAAATTACGATTGATTAACAATCTTGATAAACCCTAAATAAAATTAGTAAACTTGAATAGACAAAACTCGTATAAAGCACCATAAACTTATCTTTTTTTTTTACTCCATAGCATCTTGATCTTAAAATTTCATCCCGGAAATTGCCCGATATGATCCTCACCTCGATCATCCATGGTGGAAATAAGTCTTAATATTGTTGGAAATATGGGGTAACATTGTCACTTCACAAGATGAGGGATCACTTGGTTAGCTAGGAGTCGAGGGTCAACCCGTCTCCCCTTAAGACTTATTCACAAGAACGTGAATAGACTCAAGGGTAAAACCTAACCTCTTGTAAGCAAAGTACAAGATCTCAAGAATTCTCAAGAATGTTGATGCAGTTCACACCTTAAGAGTGTGTTGAAGCTCTCTAAGAAAGATAGATAGAAGAGATTGAGGTGTTGTGGATGAATGAAATTTAGCAACTATTTACAGAGGTCTTTGGAGTGTTCAAACCATTCAAACTTGCCAAATCATGTAGTATCATCTTAGGGATGTGTCTAATGGTCATTAAGGATTAATATTGATTGATTTCTCAATCAATATTAATCCCTAATAATGCTCAAGATAATCAATATCTGGGGCATGAATCAAGGGATTTTAGAAAGACATATGACTGGGCATCAACACGAACCGTGTTGGCCTCAACACGGTCTGTGGTGATCAGCCACGGTCCGTGTTGACCCAATGCAGACTTTCTTTGCTTCTGGGCACCAACACGACCCATGTCATGCCTAACACGGTCTATGTTGGGTCCATTTTGCTTATTAATCTATCTTTTGACCTCCTGGTAGGGATGGCAATGGGTAGGGTCTGGGGCGGGTCCAGCTAGACCCGGATCCGGACCCGCCAATTTTTTTGGACCCAGACACGTCCCGAGATCCGGCGGGTCCCAAAAACTTGGACCCGGACCCGGACTCGCCGGGTCCGTGGGTCCACGGGTTCATAACGGGTCATTATTAGGTCCAACACTCCCATGTATTTTTTTACTAGATTTATCAATGTTTCAGGTTAATTTTATACATGCGCAATTGTATAATAATAACTATTTATTTAATTACACATATTTTCAACATAATAAAAACATTTAATTCAATGTACGAGGCTATTAACAAAATTAAACATAAGAAAATATTACAAAAGTCATCCACTCTAAGAATGCAATTATACAAGTTAAAATGTAAAAAATGAATAAATAAATAAATAACACAAAGTTCGTGATTATCGCACGATACAACTCTAAGAATACAAATACACTAGGGTTTTCATTATATAAATATATAATTTGACGGGTCCATGCCTAGATCCGGACCCGGACCCGCCAATTCATTAGTGGACCCAGACCCGACCCGGACCCAATGGGTCAAAATTTTTTGGACCTAGACCCACTTAAATGGGGCGGGTCCGAGCGGGTCTGGGACGGGTCCAAGACCCATTGCCATCCCTACCTCCTGGCCAATCCTATACTTATATTTTACACTCTTATGCCTCTTAACTCTTGAAATACTGCAATAGTTTGGATTATCTTTATTGAGGGGGAAAAATGTTCGGTATAGTTAGTTAAAATATGCGTTTAGTAAACTTTCATATATAACCTTATTCTAAACTAATTTAATTTTAATTAACCATAATTATATATTTAGCATATGTTTAAAATATTGAATAATAATTAATTTTCCGTCCAAAAGATGCTAATGTATTTCATCTGTAAAAAATTAATTTTCTAAGTAATTTTACATGTTATTGTTTTCTTATTTATGTTATTTTCTTTTGAATCGGTCCATATAGTACCTACTTGTATGTTGTCCGATGCTTGGATGTTGGTGTTACGCAATAGTTAATTTAAAATGTATTGTCAAATATTTTTTTTGAGTAAACTTTTATAAATTAATGAAATTAAGTAGTAAAAATTAAACTTTGTTCAATGTTCAATAGATAATGCTTACTAAAATTATAACTTTTTTAGTTTTATTATAATTCATCGTAAAAGAAATTGTAATTCATGTTTTATTATAGACTTTCAATAAAATTTCTTGTACGCCCACGACCATCTTTTGTTATTTTTTATGGATAATTTTATTTCTAAAATGTAATTATGTTTGTATTGTGAAATAAAATTTATATGGTTCACGTTTCATAGGACTAGTCTTGCCGGCGCGTGCTTTGCACGCGCTGACCCGACAATCATAACTGTTAATTGGACATATAAAATATGTGTCGATCTAATAGTCATAATTGTTGATTACATATATAACATATTCTACTCAATGCTCTTGAACCAAAGAGATACATTAGACTTGAAATTGTAAAATGTTGTCGTAGTCTTGAGCATTATGATTACATGATTAAACCATGTCAAAGTAACCTGCAAAAGGTAAGAAAAAAGAGGAGAGAAAATTATGACTACAGAAGTAAACCAAAATTAAACCATCAGCCACTAAAGTATACTATAATAGTCATTCAAAGTAGCACAACATATTAACATTACCTACACAACATAATGTTCAGATACTGATGGTGACCATGGCTAAAAATAGATGAAGCCAACCCTTGATATACACTGAAACTTTGCACACCATATTTACCAAGTAAAAGTTAGCTAGATAGTACACCCTTAGGATTTGTTCATCAGAGTTGTACCCAGTAAGTACTTCAGTGAGTACCTAGTAAGTCAATCAATTGCCAAGATTTGCTCATCGCTGTTGTACATCATGTAATGTTAAATGTCAGACAAGCAAAAAATGCTAGAGAGAAACATTACCTGAGTATTGAATCTCACATCATCGAACTCAATCCACTGGTAGTCCAACAAAAATCCTTTATCAAGGATATAATAGCTCATACATGATTAACAAGAACTTAAAAAAAAAAAGCAAAAATATATAGAACAAATACAATAGAGCAAAGAAGCAAATATGGCAAAAAAAGAGGGATAGGTACAACAAAGGCATAATCACATTTTGCATCCATGTCTTATACCCTGGTATATGGGTGTCATAATCATAAAGCCATCAGGATAAGTTACCAAAGGGTTGACACCTAATCTGACAAGAGATAAAAATTCAAGTACCATAAACTTGCCAATGCCAAATAAAGCTTAATTTACATATAATACTTTGTATATAATATGGAAGATGACCAAGTACGAAGTAGAATAAGGAAGGATCCAAATACCTTGTGTTTAATCATCCTATATATGGTGATGTAATAATGGATTTTATACTACTTTAAAAATTATAAAATTAATATGATATAAGACACTCAATTAAAAGAATATATATATATATATATATTCTGTTTAATTATCCTGTATTTTTTTTAAAAAAAAACTGAACTTGAGTTTTTGGCCCCAGTATTCAATCCCATGTTTCATATTTAATTATACATTTCATATCATAAATACTATTTAAAATAATAAAGAAATCATAGCCTAGAAAGTTTGAGTTAAAATAAGAAGAAAAGTAGGAAGGTTTATAAAATGCCCAAAAATCAGACAAGATTACTCTAACTTTCCAGATTGTAAAAAATGGGATACAATCATAAAAAAAAAAATCATTTGAATTTTGAATTTGGATATAATGGCTTTCTTGGTCCATTGTCTAACCACATTTTACTTTTTTTTTTTTTTTGAGGAATCTAACCACATTTTACTTGAATTAAAGTTTGTTTTGATTTGTTTGCCCTAAAAACAAAATTGGTAGTCATGAATGTTTTGTCCCATTTTACAAATATAGCCTGTGGCAAACCTAAATCCAAATCCCCCTCCCCCCCAAAAAGACACACAAAATCTCACCTAGGTCATCTGGTCATAGGATGACGCGAAACTTGTGTACTACAAATGCTGCAAATGTGAAACTTGCAAGTCCATTAATAAATTTCTGTTTCTTAAAGTATGCAATCCGTATGGTAGGGATGCTTGTAAGGAAGCATGGAAGTGCATCACTATTCTCATAATTCAATCATCAGATAATGCACAACTCAGTCTCAATTTTTTTTCCAAAAAGAAATGGTCATCATAAACCAAGCAAACTTGAAACTAACCCAAATTCTGGTAGAAGCTTCTTGTCTAATTTTTAGGTCCGGGTAAATTCGGACAATGTCGAAATCCATACGAGAAATTCATGTCCGGACCCATCTTTATTTCGGATCAGACTGGGTTTGACGATTCGAACGAAGCTAAAATCGGGTTCAGACAATAGAAAAAAGGGAAATTTTATGTCTAATATTTGGTGATTTCAGACAATATAAAAATTCAGATGAAAAATCTATGTCCAGACCCTGTTTTTTTCGGGTCGGACCATTCGGGCATTCCACATCAGACAAAATTTTGTCATCTCTAAAACGAACATCCAAAAGAACCTGTTTGCACTTTCTCCATTCAATTGCAAGAACAAGAATAATCACGCATATATAAAATCCAAACATTCTATTGCTAAGATTATTAGAATTCCAACAAAGGAGAGCAACGGTTACCAACTTACCATTTGGAAGTCTTGAAGCCTCTGGCAAGGAAGGAGTCGAGCAATGACATGATGAAAAATCTGAGTCCAAAAAACGAACCTGATGTATTACCGGATCCAAAAAGGTTCTTAATTTCGATGATACATGAAACACGTGTAACCAAACAGGGAAGTGGGGGTGGTTCACGAGATTAGGGTGGGAAAGAGAGGAGTAGTTCTCGTGAAAGGGGTTCTTTGTGGAAGCTATTTTCCCGTGAGGGCTTTTTTGGTTTCAAGATTCAAGAAAGATGGAATCTTGAACGGGAAAAGGAGAGAGATGATTGAATCTTAGATGGTGATTATGGAGGGGGGTTGTCGTGAGGATGGAAGAGAGGGAGAGAGTTTGGCGTTTGGTTTAGTGGAAGGGAGAGAGTAAAGGTTGTTGGATGAGAGAGAGAGTTTGTTGGAAGGTTGTTATGGAGAGAGAAAACAGAGGAGGTGATATTTCGTGAGAGGGGTAAGGAGGAGGGTGACGTTTGGGATGGGGAAATAAGGATAGATGTGTCTTAACTATATTGATAGAAAGACACAATGTAATTATCTTAACTTTATTGACAGCAAGATAAGAACGGATAGAACTAGGTTTCCAACTTGAATCCACCAGAAGGATAACCTAGGGCTAACTTGATCTAGACCGCAACCTAGGATCAAGCTCTTCCTAACCACTTGGGTGCCATGCCAAGATACAATAGAAGAAAGGGGGTGAGAGTTTATCCAAACACTCGAGAGAAAGCTAAAAGCTTAACTATTTTCATAATTCAAAAGGGTGTGTTTGCCTTGAGAGGCTACAATCCTATTTATACTAGGAGAGTCCTTAAGGGACTAGAACTCCTACTTGGCGTGCAAGCCAAGTTATTATAACCTAGGAGACTCAATGTAAAACCCCGGAAAATCCAATTATAAGTATCGTTACGTCGTTAGTATTATTTTACGTTCGTTAATTATTTCTGTGGTTTAATTGTTAACACTTGAGCTCGTAGGACCGTCGAGGGAACATCAAGGGTAATATAGTCTTTCTCTACGTGCATGGTTATGCATGGGAATAGGGGTACTTTGGTAGTTATATGTTAATATTTGATGAATATGTGTTAGTTTTTATTTAATTAATTATGTGACAAATTTTATTATTAGCATTTTATTATATTTTATTTTATTTTTTTTGAAAATAAACCATATTTTGCCCTATGCTATTTTTAGTGCCGGTTGCTAATAAACGTTTTCCCCAAGTTATTTTATTAACTATATTAATTAGTATTATGTTAATTAAGTACACTAATTGCACAAACCCTAATCACTCACTTCTCCCTCTCCTCCCACTCCGTGTAACTGTCGTTGCTGTTGCTCCAACACCACGCCGTCGCCGCCGCCGTGCACAACCGCGCCGCCGCTGTAGTCGCACACCACCAACACCGCGAACCATCACGACCCTCCTCTTCCTCCATTTTTGTCTCGCCCTCTCCCCTCGGTTGGACGTTGCTGTGCAACACCACCGCCACCAAGACCGTCGTCGACGTCGCAGCTCCACCCACGACCACCGAACACCGCCCTTGTAACCACCAGAAACCGCTGCACGTGTGGGACACGGAGAAATGAACTGATACCGCTGTTGTCGCTCCTGCACCGTCACTGTTGCAGTTGCCGCCGTTCTCGACCCTCGCCGACGATGCTTCACCGTCCGACGCTGACGCAACCATCGACCCCGCTCCGACTGCCACCCATCTGCCCAATAAACCCTTATGTAAATCCCTAACGCTACTATTCTACGTTGGTTTAGTTCATTAGCTTTCTTTATCATGATGATTAATGTGCTTATATTTAGGATTATCTTGCTTGTAATATGATTTTATGGTGTTCTGCTGATTAATATGATTTCATTGAGGTTTTTTTTTTTAATTTTTTATATAGTTAAGTTAAACACCGGCTAAATGTTAGTGCATGTGGTTGATGGAAAATTTGAGTGCACCATAATGTATTTGATTAGCTTGGAGTAATTGTGATAAATAGGGTCCTATCCGTCAATTTGTTTCTATCATTACTCATGTTATGATTATTATTATTTGTTTAATCTGAGTTTATTATGATTTAATTTGTAAGCATGATATGATTGTTATTTTTATATGATAGCTTTTAAAAGGGTCTTGTTAAATCTTCTTATAGTTTTACAAGTTAAATTGTTTATGTGAGAAATTGTGTTAGTGCATGTGTGAATCGACCTTAGTGTTGCTATGGGGTGAAAGGGGACGTAGTGGCACCTAGTAGGCTGTTTAGAATCCTAATTTGGAGTCCCGGGATAGTGTGGTTGGAATTAGAATCGAAAAACCCAAATAAAAACGGGTCAGTTTGGACAGATTTTATGAGTCGTACGATATCGGTCACCATTTATTGTGGAGTTAATATTTAGCCCTACTTTTTGGTCTGAAAATACCTTAGGATGTTAGCTTTCATAGGAATTTTGCGGATCGGACTTTGGAATTGTATAAGTAGAGTTATACCCCAATTACCAGACCTAGGTCAGATCTGGATAGTTTGGACTAATGACTGTTTTTGAGGACCTTGGAGTGTGTTTTTAGTCTCATGTTCAACATAAGAGTTTTGGTAGACATCCCGAGGTCTCCAGAAAGTCTAAAACCAGACCCATAGGATGTCGGGAAGTCAAGTTATGGTCTGTTCTATGTGCGCATTGCAATCTGTCCAGTTTATGTTTTGAATAAATGTATTATCATGTGAGAATTATTCGTTTAATTGTAATATGTTATTTGTTTGTAATATGTAATGGTTTAGAATATGTGAAGGATGTTTAAAATGTTAATTTATGAATGATGGGAACCTTATAGTGTTCCTAGGGGTGGGTTAGGAAGAAATTAGATTGCGTTAACTCCGTACGACACGTTTTAATTTTAGAAATTTCGTTATTTTTAGGCGCGTTCTAAACCGTTCGATCTAGTGAGCTCAAGTGTGTTCTGAAGTAAGGAGAAGAATTGTCAGGTAATGTCTATGTCCTAAATCTCGCCGGGGTGCGCTTTAATTGTTTTGTTGATTTTTAAGTTATTTTGCGGTTTGCATCTCGAAGGGATTTTATGGTGAAAATTGGCTGTCTATTTTGGATGTTGATTATATTCTTCTCAGTTGGTAAAATGTGGACAGTCTTTTATGTGTATTTGGAAATGGTTTTGGAAACTGGGATTGGACTGATTGAGTTGGACAGGATCAGTTATTAACCTGACTAATAATTCAAATGAGACATAAATGCGGGTTCGGGCAACGCCCCATAGACCAGGATCTATTCCTGCAGGGAGGTTGTCAAGAGATCAGGGATGCCTGATAAGTGCTACTTCCCCGGGGTTAGTTTTATGCACGTGTGTGAAATGGATGGCCATCCGTATGATTGAGATTGTGATTGATTGAGATTGAGTATTGAGATTGAGATATGATTATTGTGAAGTCTTTGACTTCGAGGGCCAAATAAGCAAGGTCCGACATAATTAGTCGAAAGATGGTTTGGTTGGTTGGGAAGAAAGTTGGTTTGAAAGATTTGACTTGTCCACTTCTCCCGCAAAAATTGAAATGATTTTTAAATGGTTTTAACGGTTAGGGGTAGACATTATTGAGTCACTCTCATGTTTTAAATGTTTTGTTTTCGGTGAAGAGTTACATCTTTGGAAAAGGGAACTAGAAGTGAGTCTGTGAGTTAGTTTGAGAATAAGTTTAGTTAATGTTTTAGCTTTGAAGTTAGTAATGCTTAGTTTGTGTTGTTTTTAGAATTGAAGTTTCTTTAGTTAGTCAAATTGAAGTAATTAATGATTAGTTGTTAGTTTCCTTTCAGATTTGTATTCAGCCGGGGATACAAGAACGCCCAATTAAAAAGAAAAAAAAAAGTCTTCCGCTGTTAATGTTAGTCAATGTTTGACTTTGACCGTTAAGTTTAGAGTTTAATTTCCAGGGCGTTACACTCAACCTTGGCCTGCAATCCAAGTTGAATTCCTCTAATTAGACGCCATCCTACTATTACTCTCCCTTGGATTAGAATCCTTATCCTAAGGGGAGTTTGTTATAACTAACCTTATCCTAGTTGGTATGGCTTTCCTAATCCAATTTGAATTAGTTACAAAATAGCCAACTCTATCTAGGAATCATAAAGTGACGCCTAACTACTAATACCACACGAAAAATATTAATCCTAGGATGATCAAGTTTATAATTTACTTGTCATCTTACATTATTCTAAAAAATAAAACACACCAAAAACTATTAAAAGATAAATTACATCCAAAAATCAAGATTATAAAATTAGCTTGGAATTCTTGACTTGGATGTTGGTTTCTTGGACTTGGACGTGTGTTCTTGGCCCAACTAGGATGTTTGAACATCCTCTTGAAATAAGAGACACACCATATGAATGGACCTTTGTAATTCAGCTTTGTATCTTCCTTCTTTGGCCCAATTGGTGTAAATGACCAAATCTTCCTTATTGATCCTATATGGGATGAAGTCATTTGATGAAGGACCCTATCTGTAGCTTGGATATCCAATTGGGCCTTCTTGATTGGGCCTAGAGGAATAAGCGTGGGCTGATTTCCATCAAAACCAATCACAGAAATTTTAGGAACCCATCAACATGATCATAGCAATTCTGACCAATATCAAACATACCCGATTCAACTTTCACCCAGAAATTGATGATTAAGAAAGAGAATGTAGAACATCTCACCTGCTGTTGTTGGGCCATCTTGTTTGTTCGAGAGTAAACACACAAATATAATGAAGAGTTAGAGAACCAGCCATGTCACAGCGCACAATTCAAAGTTGTAATGGGATTTTGACGGCTTATTTTCACTCACAAATTGCTGAATCTATATCAGAGCAGGGATAGTAAGAGTTCACAATTCTTCCAAGCACAACTGCATAAGGACCAACCCACATTGTAGATTTTCTAGCAGAGAAACCAATGTGTAAGAATTACGATTTATTTACCCATATACCTGAGATACCAAACCATGAACTTGCTCAACTGTGATTTTCGTACTGTTGCATTTGATCTTGCCAAGTGTTGGATCTTCCTGCTATCAACACCAAAAAGACAGCAATCAATAACTGGACATATGAATTTAAGCTAAAATACACAACAGTTACCAGAACAATGTCTACAGCAGAAAATACTTCAGAAAAACAAACTTAAAGCAAGTATAAGCTTATCAAACGTTATATCTATATTATTTCTGAACCGATGAAGGAAACTTGTGGGATAAGTGTGGCTCAACCATGACAGATTAGCACTGCATATTCATAAACCAAATGCAGCCAACAAACCACATGACCTAAAAACAGTATAGAGCATTTAAGCAAACTAAACAGCAACATCCATATGACCTAAAAACAGTATATTTTTCAACACTTGACAGTTGACGCTAATTGAGTAAAATTGACATGAATGAAATCCATATAAAACTCAAAAAAAGAAAGAGGGAAAGATCTACCAATTTCTATATTCCCTAGTTATTCTGAGTTCTCATAACTCAACCATATCAAAGGGTTATTCAAAAATAAATTCAGAAAAACTTTCATTTGTGGGTCGGAGAAGCAGAGCAGAAATTTCAGTGGTGACTGAAACTTCAAATATATTGTAAGCTGTTTGATGGTGTTATGTAGTGCCACTTAGGGAGGCTCTTTCCTCCGCCAAACCCTCGTGACCCAAAGATTTAGATCATCAATGGAGGTGAGTTAAAATTAGAGAAAAACTGAAGAATCTTAATTCCTCTAAACTCAGCCTAAACGCTAAAAATGATCGATATGAATGTCCAACTTTTTTTTTTCCAAGAAAAGATTAACTTTGTAAAAAAATGTTCTTGTCCATTAAACAATAGGTATCATAAATCCATATCACTGCAGCCTTTCCAAATGAAATAACAGTTTGATGAGAGTTGAGAAGTGCATTCACAGTTATGGCAAATAGTTGGGTAAACAGAGGGAAAAGGGTACCTATCAGAAGAGTAATCCCAATCAAATGAAGCATGGGTCAGTAAGGATTTTAGTCTTTATGTGACCACAAAATGCATACAAGGAACAAATTAAGCATCCAATTATTGAAAAATACAGCAAAGCCAAATATATGTAAAGATAAATGTGAAATAGAAGCATATCTTAATGTCAAACACAATCAACATGGCCATAGAGCAGCCATAGTCACAGGCTCACAACTATTCCATTAGCAATAAACTAAAAGCAAGCATCCAACCTTGTCTAAACAGTTGCATAATATAGGACATATTGCTCTTGGTTTTCAAAGATGTATTGAGATACAAGTGTATAAAATCTTTAAAAATTAAAAAAACAAGAAGACATGGAGCACTGGTACAACAAAAAAGAGGAGGAAAACACACACACACACACATGCACATACATGATGGATTGAAGACCTATACTATTTTGAAATATTATCATGCCAAGAAACTCCTATCACTTAGAAGATGATACTCAGACATTTGAATAGTTCTCCAGACAACTCAATCATTTTGGAGACACAGATTGTTTACAGACATATGAGAATCAAAATCATGAAAGCAAATGCCTGAAAAGATACAAGTAAATCTTGCTCAACACATGGAAAGAAGTATTAAATGGTAGAGAAAAAGAGCAAGAGATGAAATATTTGTTGCTAGCAGCCTTGTGATTGCCAGTTCAGAAACTCAAAACTCATATATGGTAACAATAAAATTTACCCCAAAACCAAATCTTGCTAAGCTAAACTATATATAATCTTGGGTGTTGTTCATTCATGTCCGACTAAATCCCACCTCATCAATCCAACAAAAAATTCACACAATTCAAGAAATTAAACAACACAATATGATAAACTTTAAAACTTACGCTCTGCATTTACTTTCAAGCATTATACCCAGATTAATTTACATCCAGCAGAAAAGGAATTGCATCCATATATATTTGCTAAATTTCATTTGACATGCAACAGTTTTGAACCAAACTAAACATGCAAACATATAATGCCTAACATTTGAGTAAATTCATGAACGAAAAGCCTCTTAGTCTATCATTAATTAATATCAAAACATTTCTAAAAACAAAATCTCAACCTCAAGAGGTGTGACACAATCCAACAGTAAACCGTCAACAACACTCTTTAAAAAGCTTGAAGTTCCCAAGAGTAAAGGAAGAAAAATAATAAAAATGGGGGTCAATTGCTAATAGTGTCCATACTAAGAAGTAAAAGAAATAGATCACCTCCAATTTCAAACCCGCTTTTCCCCCTATTTGGCAGCCCTATATCTGTTCCTTAAAATACCCTCTCCCGGATTAGATTGCTCATCGCTTCATATATAGAGCAACTGCCCCACTCTCATTGAAAATAGCAAGATATATTGGGTTCATGGGAGAGTTTTAGGATATAAACTCCTCAAACACAGACTTCTAATCGATCTTTGTATTTCCCTCTATTCTTGATTTTTATTAAATAAAGACTTTACCCAATATACCCAAAATTGTTTGTTCTCTACATTACTCTTGTCTCTTCTATCAGATATGTTGTTAGGTCAGTTCTCTCTGCTATTCAACAAACTGATCATTCAGTCTTTCAGTTTGAGTTCTATAGTCAGCGAAAATTTTCAGGATATTCACTCCTCAAATTACTCTTCAAACATGCAATGTCATCAATGGCTACCAAAACACACAACTAATTTACCTTTGCAAGGCCCCAATAAACTCAAATTTGACATGCAAGAACAAACTGTGCAATGAAATCATGTATACATAATTTCAGAAAATAGAGTCAAACAATACATAAAAATTGGGGCACAAAAAATTAGGAAAAAAATGACTTACGAACTCTACCCAGGAAATATCATTCTTGGATCTCAAATTCTGATATGTCTATGACTGAACGCCCAATTAAACTGTCAACAGAGTTCGACCTAACTGAAGATTCAAACCCCACTTCATCAAATCAAACCTTAATCTCGCTTAAATTCGGATTTTCTCTAACTAAAATTCATTATATAAGCAATATCAAACCTGAATACAAATCCGAATATGTTCTGGTCGATGTGAAGTGCACGATCTGCAGAGAATACCGAAATCACTGAAAGCAGTCGGACGTCCATAGCACAAGCATGAGAGAGAGAGAGAGACAAAGACAGAGAGAGAGAGAGAGAGAGAGAGAGAGAGAGAGAGAGATCTTCGATGGCCTAGGACGAGCGCCATGCGTGAGGGAGGCGAGATCTGAAAATCTAGGAGTTCAAGCGAACTTCTATTACCATCCATCAAAAAAATCGAAAAATAAAATAATAATGACATCATTGAGGGTAAAACCGTAAATCAAAATTGGGACAACTCCATCCTTATTCTCTTTTTATAATTGTATATATATATATATATATATATATTTATATATATATATATATATATATATGTATATATTTTTTAATTTTAAAAAAACCTATAAAAATTATATTTACTTTTATATTCATAAATTTTTATTTGTGTTTACAATAAGAAAAATTATTAAATTAGTTTTAAAATTGGTGGGAGTCGAGCAGAGGGAGAAACTATAACAAAGTTGGTACAAAAATGGCATTTGCCAGGGTATTGTTATTGGCATCGGGCTTTCAACCATTAGCTTAATTTTTTGATTAAGATAGTTTCACACAATATTGGATTCAGACTGAGTAAGAGGTTTCATGTCAAAGCTCGACACCTCATGTTTATTTGCACAACTGTCTTTGCAACATTCATATTTCAAGCCCAAATGACGTTCACATGAGGAAACATGTTAGCGAGAGTATATAAGGCATTTAATTGAAATGGTTCCACAAAAGTCATATATATATATATATATATATATATATATATATATATATATATATATATATATATATATATATATATATATATATATAGGGAAATTGGATTCTAATAATCCCTACTTTTGCAAATTGGATATCAATAATCCCTACTTTAAATTTGTATTCTGGTGGTCCAAAAAAAATAAAATTGTATTGTAGTGGTACCAAATCCATCACCACATTTTTTATTTTTTTTCATGTGTACCCCATATTTTTTTTTATTTTTTTTCATTTCTGCCCCCAGATAGGTAAAGAAGTGTAGTTGCTAAAACATTTTTTAAATTATTTTTTTGAGATTTCGAGCAATTATTATGATTTTTTAAAAGGAATAAAATTGAAAAAAACATAAAAAAAATTGAAAAAAAATTGAAAAAAATTGGGAGAAATGTTGTAAATTCATTAAAAATCGTTGTAAAGTGTTATACAAAGTTTTGAATGAAATGCAACACAAAATCTGTGATATTTAAGGTATACTCTCGATTATGTCCCACTACAGTACAATTTTGTTTTTTTTTTGGACCACCAGAATATAAATTGAAAGTAGGGATTATTGGCATCCAATTTGCAAAAGTATGGCTTATTAGAATCCAATTTTCCTACATATATATAGGAAAATTGGATTATAATAATCTCATGTTTTGCAAATTGGATGGCGATAATCCCTACTTTCACTTTTGTATTCTGGTGGTCAAAAAAAAAAAATTGAATTGTAGTGGTACCGAATCCACCTCCACATTCTTCTTATTATGTTCATTTCTACCCTATATTGTTTTTGTTTTTTCATTTCTGCCCCTAGAAAGTTAATGAATTGTAGTTTTTAAAACATTTTTTTAATTATTTTTTTGAGACTCCGAGTAATTATTATGATTTTTTAAAAATAATAAAAGTGAAAAAATCGTACAAAATAGTAAAAGAATTGGAGAAACGCCGTAAATTCATTAAAAATTATATTAAAGTGTTGTACTAAGTTTTGAATCAAATGCAACACAAAATCTATGATATTTAGGGTATACTCTCAAAAATGTCCTACTACAATCTAATTTTTTTTTTTTTTGGATCACCAGAATACAAAGTGATAGTAGGGATTATCGCCATCCAATTTGCAAAACATGGAATTATTATAGTCCAATTTTCCTATATATATATATATATATATATATATATATATATATATATATATAAGGCTCTTATAATGTATAAATTGTTATGGAATAATTGTGTGAATGTCCATACTCTTATTTTTCTTAGTGATGAAGTATTCTTAGCGATGAAGAATCCTTGTATTATAAATACTTCCTCGATGGCAATGAAATATTGATTCCTTTCTTTCTCTCAATTCCTCTGTCTCTATTCTCTCTCCACTTTCTCTTATATTCATATATTTATAACACGTTATCAGCACCATATTCTAACCAACTGAGTCTACTGTTCTTAAATATCATATATCTACTGTATCCAACCCAATTGCTAATCCTAATCCTGCTACTTTTGATTCCATCCCATCTACACCAATCAAACACACCAATATGGATAATAATCTTAAACCCACTAATCCCCTTCCAAAATCCAACCATAGTTGACCGTCACATTCTCTCTCTACGATTGAGTTCTGCCTCCATCAATAATACAGAGCTAAGCACCATGGACATGGTCAAACTTGAGGAGGAATATCAAGCTATTGTATCGGAGAAGAGTGGTGCAAATCCAGGTTGATAAATTGAAGGGGATCTTGCATCTTGTCAGATGTGGTTGTGGACGAGAATACAAGGTGGAGGTTGGACTGAATTCATGTGGATTAGACACATAGGAGTTATCGCAGTCACATCAGATGGACAGAGGATCAACTTGGTCTTATGGTGCAGAAGGTATGTGTATTTGTTTTCCACTTAACCACCATGAATTTAAAAAAAAAATGTTCTCTTTGTTTGAATGCATACATGATACATATCAAGCTCTCAAAGAGAAGTATGCGATATTGCCCAGACCAAAATGATACAGAAGCGTGTGATATGGCTGGAGATTTTATTTATTTATTTTATTATAGTTAAAGTTTATATATTATCATTGGCGAACCAGAAGTTTGTTTCAATAATACAAAGTTTATTTTATTAGTGAATCAGAAATTCACTCTAGTTGCGAAAATTTCACTTAATTATTTTTACTAGTGAATGGAAAGTTCACTTGAATGGTAAAAAAAAATAAATATACATTATTTCATTAAATGAACCAGAACTTCACTCGTATATCACATATTTTATTTTATCAGTAACCAGAAGTTACCATAATAATCATAATTTGTGTTATTTCATTAGTGAACCTGAAGTTCATTCTAATGTTAAGAATTTTATCTAGTTTTATTAGTGACCAGATGTTCACTTTGTTATTGAAAAATAAAAAAATTATTTATCTCATTGGTGAACCAGAAGTTTATCCTACCACTAATATTGAATTTTATTTGTGTTGATTACATGTATTAGTAGTGAACTAGAAGTTTACTCCAATCATTAAAGCTCTCTATAATCTCGTTAGTGAACCAGAAGTTCCCTTTCCTGCCAATTAGAGTATAGAGTTGTTAATTGGCATAAAAATTGTTGAAAGACGATGATAGTATACTTGAGGTTATTAAGGTTTATATCGTCAATTAAATTGAGCATTTTTGTTACAAGTGTGGAGTTTAATGCTTAGCTGAAAAATGTACATAATTTTAGTAATAATGACCTATGAGATTATTAGAATCCCCAAATGATTTTGTCCCATTCCCTGAAGTGAATGTGGCTGGATATAAACTCAAGAATCATGAGCAAAACAAAGGTCAGGCCAGTAGTCGTGATAGTCGACATAGTCATGATCGTAGTCATGCTAATCTTTTAAAAAGAAGATATTTCTACCAGGAGTAGGAATACGATGTCAAAAAGCATGAATGGTTTAAAGACGATAAATGTATTATTAACGAAAAATGGAAATGGTACGTACCTGTTGTACGACATAATATCTTGTTGAACCTTATCAAGCTTAATCACAAAGCACAAAATATTATTTTACAAACTTTTGATAGTAAGTGATATTATTGTTTATGTTGTGCATGTTGTTTCAAGTCGCTACTGTTTAGATCTCCCTCTTGGCATTGTTCAAAGACTTTAGTAATTGTTGTGTTTTAATTATTCTTCAGCCCCTTTGTTGATAAGTACATAATTATGGATTAATATGAGTCTTCATGCGATGCTATTATTTTATGGATATTTATATGATTTGATATGTATGCACCTTATTGAAAATGTTACACATGCAAAATGCGAGTAATATGCTCTCATTTGTCTTATGATATCAGTGATTTATTGAAATTGGTGATCATATTGAATGATTAAGTATTTTCCAATATCATGAATAAGGTTACTTGTTTCGTAATGTCTAATCACCAAGTGTATTGTTATTGATTGACCAAATATGCATGAAGTTTGTTTCATAAGCATAATACAAATTACAGTGTGTATTGGTTATTTGATTGTGATACTATATGAGCAAATGGATGGAATCTATCTTTATGAAAATGTGATTATTTATGTGATTATTTATTATACTCATACACATGTTTTTAAAAGTAATCAATGATATTGATATCCATGATTAATGCATATTCACTATGGAGTATTTAACTTTCAAGAGTCATGTACGTGCTTCTGAAGTGGAGTTTCTTTTTATAAGTGATTAAAGCACTTCCACTATATGCTTTATATGCATTGATGTTATATTTATCATGAAGTGAATTTCATGCATACTTACTTGATTAGAACATGAATAAATGAGGTGATAGATGTGTGTCCTGCAGACACCAGAACAACACACATTTTTAGTGAATGATAAATTACTTCTTGTCCATTGATGAGGGAAGCAAATATTAGCATTATATATATGACAGTCTACTTTGATTAAAGGCTCCAGAAGAGTGCATATAATATTACTTGGTGTAACTAACTTTCCTATTGTGGAGGTACTTCTCTCCATCAAGTTAGTCTCAAAGGTAACCTATTAATTAAGTTTCAAAGGTATTTGTGGGAATGAATATCTGCATGTTGAGACAACTAGTATTCATATATTATGAAAATAGTTTTGAGCAACATGTGTGTTGAAAAGGATATCATCTTTATTTTCTGGGTTATTCTACACAACTAACCCAATTGAAGCACATACTTTAGTAAACTAGAAGTTTACTATATATTGATGAAGACTTTATCATAATTGGAGCATCTTAGATCAATCCTCTCAAGAAGAACTCATATGGATATATTTTAAAGGGCCAGAAGATCCTTAATCAAATGAGCTCTAATTAAATGCTCATTATCAAAGAAATTAATTATAACACCATCATTAGCAAAGATAGGGATCGAATCCCTTGGATTCCTGGGTTGTGTACAAGTGATATTTGTGTTGGTCCTGTAGACCCAAATATAAACCATTTGAATATAGTATGACTTCTCTTGATGCATCAATAAGATAGTCATTTGTATGTTTACTATCAACTTGCACCTTGGCGCGTGCAAGGTTGTTTGCTCAATTGATTTACGAGCACATTTTAAAATTATCAATCAAGAATATTTATCTTGATAGATGATGGTGAAGGCTTTTGACAGTTTTTGTATGCCAATGGACATAGATGTTAAGCATCCTATGTCAAATGTTTATATGTAAAATGATCCTGTAGAATCATTAATATATGAGATGATGAGTATATAATAAATAGCTTACTACAGCTGTTTAGGAACATGTCATGCTACATGCACCAACATTGATCCAAATAAGGCCAAGAGGTTATCATGAATGTTAATTCCTCCCCTACAAAATGGTTTCTGGCCATGAACCAAATATCTCCTACTTTTGAATTTGAGCATGTGCGATGTATGCTCCATGATAACGCACTAAGATGGGACCCCGAAGGAATCGGGAATATATGTTGGGTATGAATATCCATCTACATTTGAATATAATAGAACCATTCATTAAAGATATACTTATAGCACAATTTGCCGATTATGATAACACAATTTTCCCAACATTAGGGGGAGAAATCAAGTTGTTGGACAAGGAAATAAGTTGGAACGAATTATTATGATTGTCGTACAATGTAATGTGAACTGGAAGTTCAAAATATAATTCGTCTACGAACTTGAGTGAATCTACTGTCAGTTATTCTACTGACCCACAAAGAGTTATTAAATCCTATGTTCCAACTACTAATACTCCTATTAATGTCCCAATATGACAAATTGAATTATTAATGAGTCTAGACCACATATGAAGCGTGGTAGACAAATCGGTTCCAAATACAACAAAAGTCCTCGAAAAAGAAAAGGAGCAAATGATTAATGATAAATGAGGAAATTTTGACTCCAAAAGAGTCCTCAATCATGACACATGTGGAAGTTACACCACAAGCTCAGGCACCTGAAATTCGCGAAAATGATGAGATCTCAATTAATTATGTCATGAATTGGATAAGGTGGAACCGAAATCTAGTCGACGTCGATATCATATTTGATTATATAACATAGTGCTCACTATTTTGAGTAACCATGAGGATCATGAATTTATGTCTATAAATGAATACAGACAAAGATGAGATTGGCCAAGTGGAAAGATGCATTTAAGAATTAGATTCGCTTGTAAAATCGGAAATATAAGGGCCTGTTGTCCATACACCAAATTGGTGTAAAACTTGTGGGATATAGTTCTGTCTTTGTGTGAAAACAAAATGAGAAAAGGAGACTATAAGACACAAGGAGCGACTTGTTGCATAAGTCCTTTTGCAAAGACTTGGTATCAATTATGAAGGAATATACTCTTATGTAGTCCATGTCACTACATCACGATACCTTAAATTTGGCAGTACATGAAAAGCTAAGCATGCATCTTATAAAATATCGCTATAGCTTATGAAAATTTTGATAATGATGTTTATATAAAACTCCTGAAGGGTTCAAAGTGCCGGAAGCACAGATTAAAATTCTCGAGAATATTGGTTATTTGGTTGATAGACATATATGTGATTAAAGCAATATGGACGCATATTGCATAATCAAATTAAATGATTAAATGATCCGGATCCTAATTGTTTGTAAATGTTATTGATGGTTTGGACTCCCGAAGAGCCTTAAAAGTTGTGGATTGCTTTAAAAGTATATTTGGAATGAAAGATTTTAGTAAAATCTGTTATTGCCTTGGTCTACAAGTTACACATTTTGAGAATAATCTTACATGCATAAATTAATTTATGTAGCAAAAGTGCTCAGATAATGTTGCATGAGCAAATCACTCCCTTTTAAGTACCCTGGTAGTGGTACAGTCATTTGATATGAAAACAATCCCCTTTCGATCACGAAAAGTCAGAAAAGATGATGAGAAGTTTAACGGTCCTGAAGTACCGTATTTGAGTCTTGAAGTACTATATTTGGGTCCTGAAGTACCGTATTTAAATGATATTGAAGCACTGACGTATCTTTTAATCATACATGATCTAACCTATTTCAGTACCTCGAAGGTACTAGCGATTTAGATATTCATTATCCCCATCAGCTCAAAATTGGTTTGATTAACTATGCTGATCTTGGATATTTACCTAAATCCTATGACACTTGATCACATACTAGTTATGTGCACGCTGAAACAGATATTAAGCAAATTCATTTCAGTTAGAATTAAGTTGATTTATGTATCAAGTCACTTTCGACTGCAAAGTTTAAAAATTAGTGATGAAGTTGAATTACATCAACTCAAAGATCTTCATTGATATTCTCATCAGGGGGAGTAATACGCGTTGTACTCTTTTTCCCTTATCTGAGGTTTTGTCCCATTGGGTTTTCCTTAGAAAGGTTTTTAATGAGGCAGCATATCTTGGCGTATCAAGAATTATGTACTCTTTTTCCTTCACTGGGTTTTTTCCCATTGGGTTTTTCCTAGTAAGGTTTTAATGAGGCATATTCTTTGGCAATGGACATTCAAGGGGGAGTGTTATGGAATAATTGTGTGAATGTCCATACTCTTACTTTTTTTAGTGATGAAGTATTCTTAACGATGAAGAATCCTTGTATTATAAATACTTCCTCGATAGCAATCAAATAGTAATTATTCCTTTTTTCTCTCAATTTCTCTGTCTATATTCTCTCTCTACTTTCTCTTATATTCATATATTTATAACATAAATATGATTTTCCACCATACTCTTCTCCATAAATTTACTCCTTAGAAATTAATTTAACTTCCATCAATTTCTCTACTCTAATCGGTCATTTTTTTTTTCGATTAGAAAAAAGATATTGTTACTGAATTTGCATCCATTTCCCTCTCACCAAGTTATCTACCTACGAGGGACTCCTATTTTCTTAAATTGCCTCTCTTCTTTTTTTTCCCGCTTTCTATTTGTCGCCCTATAATCTCACACGTCACCCTTAATTCACCATTTGGTTTCCTATACTACCACTGACCCTCCCCCACCATCCCCTAAATCTCATTCAATCTCTACTCACTCTCTCTCTCTCTCTCTCTCTCTCTCTCTCTCTCTCTCTCTCTCTCTCTCTCTCTAACAACACTCACACTGCAAGTCTCACCACTACCACCTCCAACCGCCAATCGCCGATCACCGGAGACCAGAGCCGACGGCCGCAACCGTCCTCCACCGTCGGGAGCCGACGTCCGCCGCCAGGCGCCAGCCGACCCGTCCCCCTCCGGCCGACCACCATATAGGTTAGTTTGAGTAATTTTTTTGTAAATTTATAGTTGATTTTGTAGTTATATGTTGTTTAGGTTTGTTTCAATGGATTAAATCTTTAAATTTGTAGTTGTAAATTGGGCATGAGGGGTTTAAATCGACCAGAAAACTTCGTAAAAATTAGGCCGGAAAACGGTCGTAGCTGTGCCCAGATCGTGGCTGAGACACGACCGAGATGTGCCCAGGACGCGGCCGGGTCGTGTCCCAGCCGCGATCTGGGCGCGGCTAGGGCTATTTTCCGCGCTAATTTTTGAAACAAGCGAAATTAAAAATGTGTTTTTTGGAGTAATTTGAACATAATTTGTGTTTTTTTGTATTGAAATTTTAATTCATTTGGTTAGAATGCGTTTATGATGTTTATGGGTGTGAAAAAATAAAAAAAAGACCCTAAAATCCCCGGAATGTACACCGCGCTCAAACACATGCAGGCCACGACGCGCGCCAGATCATGGTTCATGACCAGACGCGACCGGTCCGCGTCTGGTCAGGCTGTGACGCTGCGTTCAGCGCTGTGGTCATTCCGGGGATTTTTGGGTTTTTTTTTTTAAATTTTTTTATATTACTTTAATCTGAAATTTAAAGTATATTAATATTTTGAAAATGATTTTGAAAAAAATTAATATCAATAATAGTATTTAAAAATAATTGTTGATAATGTTTTTAATCTTATGGAAATAAGTAGAGTTTGTAATTTTAAAATTAAAATAGTATTTGGAAAATAATATTTGAAAAATTAAAGCGAATACTAAGATGAGTAAATAAGAATTCGAAAAATAAAATGTTAATGACATATATAATGTTAAGATTGATAATAATAATTTTTGTTGTTGCTATTATTATATGTTTATTTTAACGTTGTAATTATTTAACGTTTACGGATGACTAACTTAAGACTAGTTCGTTCTAGGTTTTAAGGTTTTAGAGATTTAGGAATTAGTTTCTTTTTTAGGGTTTAGGGATTTTAGGTTGGTTTTAGTGTGTTTAGGGTTTAGGGATTTTAGGTTGGTTTTAGTGTGTTTATGGTTTACTAGTAAATGAATTAGGGTTTAGGGTTCAGTTCACAGTCGTCTCTGGTGGAAATTCTTCTATTAAGGAGCCAATTTCCCATATAAGGATGACTGTTAAAATTATATAAGTGTATGTAGACAATGTCTTTAGTGGATAAATTAATTAAACGTCAGTATCCAATTTATTTGTTGTCTACATACCCTTGTATCAAATTGTAATAACTTATGGTGTGTGTACTAATTAGAAAGAACTATTTAGCAGTTTTAGGGTTTTAGGGTTTAGGGTGCAATTTGTGGGTTTGATAGTTTAGAGTAGTAAGTAGGTTAATTTATAGTTTTAGTATTATTAGTTGTAGATGTTATGAATAGAGGTGTAGTATTGATCTTGTTATTGTACAAGGAGAGTGTGTATGTTCCTGTTAATGTATGGGTGAAAAAGTCTTTTTTCACCCATACATTAACAGGAACAAACACAATATTTTTTCACCCATACATTAACAGGAACAAACACACTCTCCTTGGACAATAACAGGATCCATACTCAATCTCTTTTGATGACATCTACAACTAATATTGGAACTATAAATTAACCTACTTACTAATCTAAACTACCATCACAAATAACCTATTTCCATGTGTAGCAACAAGTATTAGAGTTGCAGTGTTTTCGGGTTTACTATTTAGCAGTTTTAGGGTTTTAGGGTTTAGGGTGCAATTTGTGGGTTTAATAGTTTAGAGTAGTAAGTAGGTTAATTTATAGTTTTAGTATTATTAGTTGTAGATGTTATGAATAGAGGGGTAGTATTGATCCTGTTATTGTACAAGGAGAGTGTGTAGGTTCCTGTTAATGTATGGGTGAAAAAGTATTTCTTAAGTCGTAACGACTTCTTTTTTATTTGTGTGGTTCCCAAAAAGTAGCGCAATATCATCCGTGAAATTGTGCGAGGTCTATAGTGCTCTGGGAGTTAGAAGCGTATCAGATTCGGTACAATGCAGTGTTTCCATTGTGCAGCCTGGTGGGCAACAAGACAATGTGGGTCTGAAAGATACATTGTCTTGTTGCCCACCAGGCTGCACAATGGAAACACTACATTGTACCGAATCTGATACGCTTCTAACTCTCAGAGCACTATAGACCTCGCGCAATTTCACGGATGATATTGCGCTACTTTTTGGGAACCACACAAATAAAAGAGAAGTCATTACGACTCAAGAAATAATTTTTCACCCATACATTAACAGGAATAAACACACTCTCCTTGGACAATAACAGGATCCATACTCAATCTCTTTTGATGACATCTACAACTAATATTGGAACTATAAATTAACCTACTTACTAATCTAAACTACCATCACAAATAACCTATTTCCATGTGTAGCAACAAGTATTAGAGTTGCAGGGTTTATGGTTAGGGTTTAGGGTTTTAGGGTTTAGGGTTTAGTATTTAAGGTTTTAGGGTTTATGGTGCAATTTGTGGATTTGGTATTATTGGTTAAGAAGAAAAACATAATATATTTGTATGTTGTCATAAACACTAATATCTTGTAGGAATAGAAATGTCGGATAAAAACCTCAAAAGCGAACTTTCACTCACATTTAAGAGGTATGAGACTGGGTGGCGAGCAGAAAAAGAAGGCGACCCCCATAGATGCGGGACGACTGCATCAGCTCGTCGTGCTCGCACTGAGGAACCGACTACTCATGCGCAACCCGAGCAGTCGTTGCTAGCGGCATCCTCACGAGCGTTTCATCGTGCTACGATGCGCGAGATTGAGCAAGGAGAGTCGTCCGATCCTGATATGATGGGGGATTTTGAAAACCAGCTAGATTCTATGATGGTGTCTGATCGTCATGGGCAAACCGAGCAGATACATAGAGACGAGGATGAGGAGGAGGAGGAGCAGGATGTTCAGGCTATTGACTACGTTCAACTTAGAGCCCAGGACGGTAAGTTTGCTCCAGGGAAGAAGAGCACCCAGAGTTCTGGGGTAGATCAGGGGGGTCTAGTTCAGCGAGCAGGCAAAAGAGGCGGCGAACTGACGAAGATTGGAAGATTAAGGGGTCGATGCTTGGTGGTCCTTCGACTCCTGAGGTGATACCCAGCTTCGGGGGACATATTGATCGGTTAATTTGGGAGGGGGAGGAACGTAATCCTGAGATCATTGACTGCCTTACTAGGAAGGTGGCACCCGGTCACCTTAGGGACTTGTTGCATAACATGCATCCGGTAGCGACAGAAGCGATCGGGCGTAGCCCGATGGCCATCGTGGACACTTTGATGTTCGAGCACATCGATTATTCACTGATCGCTGCATTTGTGGAGAGGTGGCAACCGGACACCAACACATTCCACCTTCCTTTTGGTGAGATGACCATTATGCTCCACGATGTGGAGAACATTCTCGGCCTCTCAGCTGAGGGAATTTTGCCTCCATCACCTGACCGTGATATGGTCAACACCTACATCACTGCCCTATTTCCCTATGGTATGGATGTCATCCAGTCCCGCAAAATATATGACAAGGGGGGCATTCTTGATAGTGAGCTTAGAAACTTATGCAGCGACCCACACACTCCGCCGCGTATCCAGATCCGGGCATGGTATTTGAGTTTGTTGGGGAACACATTGTTGGCCGACAAGTCTCGGGATAGGGTGCATCCACATGCATATGGTAGCACTGTATGGGTGGACGGAGTGGCATGGGCAGCGGTGGCTTTGGCATATTTATATAGGCAGTTGGGTCAAGCCTTTAGGGCCGGGACCAGTAAGAATTGGGGGAGGTCTGATAATTCTGCAGGTGTGATATATGAGCATTCCCCACATCTGAGGCCTCACCCCCCAACACGTGTGACAGGGCCACGGGTTAACAGGTGGTCTGTGAGGAGTGAGCCACATACGTTGGAACGCCTCAGGAACGTCAGGCGCATACTAGACGACCTAGTAGAGGAACAGGTCGTTTGGTGCCCATACGGTCCAAAACCTTACAAAATCTGTCCGCGTACGACATACGATGGTATCATTCGAGCTTATGATGTGACTGAGCCCTACATGCCCATTCGTACTATCCGACAGCTTGGTCTTGTTCAAAAAATCCCTCTAGCCCCAGACCCACCACAAAAGGAAAGCCGACCAGCAAATGGTACATATATTTTGGCCTTTAACGACTCACTGGTTGATATATCGTGGGGCCGATTTCCGCAGGCCAACGCCATGAGACTTGCTACATGGAGACGGTGCTGGAACCCATGGGATGCAGAATAGGATTACAATACTTGGTTCTGTAATGTCTCACACCCGTACCTGATCCAGGATGGCAACCCCAGTCCGGCCGTCGTAGATGATCCTAACACTCGGAATTTGTAAGTAACTTTTTTTATTTAATAATTGTTTGTTGGTATATTTATTGCCTACTAATGTTTTGCAGCGAATGTTTGTTTCATGTTGTAGTGGGCTCATGAGTGGCCACGACGTGTGTTGCCTTTGTTCGATTTCCCAATGGGTGGGCAGATACCAGTAGAGACTCACAACAACGTCCTTCAACTGTATGAACAGTGGTGTCGGCATGCACATTCAGGCCCCCCCTCGTCCGCCCCCATACGATGATGATGATGGCTGATTGTCCTTATTGTTAGTTTGTTATCGTTTATTTCAGCAGTGACTGTTTTAGGTTTTTTTTTTTTAAGGTAGCTTGGAACAATGTTTATTTCGTTTATTTCAGCTTTGAGGTTTTAGCTTTGACTAATTGTTTTTATGTTTATTTGGGTAGCATGGAACAATGTTGAAATATCTGTTTTAAATTTTTTTATGTTTTTATTGTGCTATCGACAATGTTGCATAATAATTTTTAAAAAAATAGCAATGGCCACAAACCCCAAAATAAATCAACATGAGCTTAATACCTTTGAAATTAGGTTGCATGAGTCAGATAGGTGACAATGTTTCATAATTTAACCCTACAATAAAAGACCAATCCCCACAAGTCTCAAATAAAATTGGAACTAAATCATATGTTATCACTACGACTTTGTCTAAGTCTAGACCACAACGGAAAACAGTCAAGAAGAGCAACATCAAATCCTTCCACAGAGTTGTCGCAGGCACTTCTCCATCTAATATCCAACGGAGGTAGAGGACATCTTGGTTGCAAATGCATGAGAACATAATGGGCTTTGTGGATATGTGCTAGGGCTACAACGCGTTCAGGAGAAACAATGCCGGTCGCTACAGTAAGTGGCAAAACCGTCATACACGACTCAGTTGTATGTTGACCGCGTCCACGAACAGTTGCGAGACTAACAAAAACGAAGTTCAATATGGTGGCAGCGGGAAACATTTCTGAAGTGTTTCCAACCAATGTTCTGGTCCGCATGATCCATACAAATGACTTCCAATCCTGGTCATGGCTATGATCATCGCGTTATCGTAGCCGTAAGTCGCATCATACATTTGTGGATTGGCTTAGATTTCATTTTTCATGGTATTTCTGACCACAATCCACTTATGTTGGCCGCCAAAACCTGCCTCGCCAATACATCTAAACCCACAGTTGCCATCGTCTTCAACATCCATCCAGCCAATGATGTATGGAATAATGAAATCAGGAACGTCATTTGGCCAAGGAAATGCACCTATAGTCATTTCTTGGGTCCCTGGGCGTACAAATAAAAAGTAGTTAACACATTTAATTTTTATGTATGCTACATTTCAACTACCATTACGTAATATCGCTTACCAATTGACCCTCCGCCTCCAATCGAAGAAGCGCTCACTGTTTCTTGCTACCGCGTTTGCTGGATCTGCTGCTCAGGGTCTTCGAACGACGATACTCAAAAGCACTAGGGTCACGTTTTGTTGACTTCCATATAGGCAGTTTCCCTCTCCCATGTTCTTTTACCTCAGGATCCGGTATGTCGTACTGCTCGGGGTGCATCTCAGTGTTCAGTACTCGAGCCATCCGGCGTATCACAGCGGGGTCACTTGCCCTTATCTTGTTCACAACGGACTCGAAGAACTCAACGTCCTAGGTAGATGGATCAAGCACTGTGTCCGAATGATCATAATCAACAATCACTTCAAGTTGCCTCCAGAAGCTATGTATAGCTTGGGCATACAAATCAGCATCCCGCTCCTGAAGTCCTAACATCGTACATGCACAAGGAAGGCGATGTGTTTTCCACAGAATGTGTTGGCACAGGTGCTCCGAACCATGCTTCAATTTCGTCACCTTACAGTACTCATTGTTGATCAGGTCCATCGCATAATGAGAAACACGACCGTGTAGATGCTTGAACAATGAGGATTTCCTCAACACTGCGTGTCCACTCCTAGACTGCTCGAGGGCCCTCTTGATCTCGGTATGTTGGTTTTCAATCTGGTGATGAGCCCTTTTGAACAAACGATCAAATGAACGACGGCCGCTACCGAGATAATACTTGAAAGTCGAATGTTGACTCTCAACTCTGGAAGTCGCGATGTTTCCCATATGAAAGACATCGTCGGTGTATGCCTGCACAAACTTCTTCTCGTACTTCATCCAAGTACTGGTCAAATAATCGACAACCAGTCTATTTTTCCCAACCCAATGTGACTCCAAACACGACCATCTGTAATCGAATTCTTCAATTGTACTCGAATAGACGACACGGTTCCACCATATGTTCCTAAACAACAATCCTTGCCCATTCTTCTTCCCGCCAGTCAGGTCATTAACTTTGCTCTCAACGTCGTTCCCTATATGCCATACGCATAATAGGTGAGGAACTCCGTGAAATACGCGTCCTATAGCCCATGACAAAGCATGCTCTCTATCAGTGACGATCACGTTCGGTTTCACACCGACGCCCATGAGCTCTTCCAGCCTTTGGAGTACCCACTCATATGACTCCTTCACCTCATCTCTCACTAAGCAGTACACAACAAGAAAGTTATGATTCGTACTCGTGACACCAACTATCTCACAACATGGCCACTCTTGTTAGTCTTGTACGTACTGTCGATGAGTATAACATGTGGATATATGCGGAGAAGCTTCAGCGAGTATGGGTGGCACATAAACATCAGATGCAACTCCCCATTACCATCAAATGCAGTCCAGTACAAATAGCCGTGCTCATTTGCCAAGTGAATGCAATGCTGCACGTGTGTCCGACCATCCCTCTCCTCCGACCTAACTTTAAATCTCTCATTGTATATCTGCCCCACGTTGACATTACAGTCCGGAAAATGCTGCTTCAACGATGTGTGTATCGTAGCAGGAGTGCAACCAGTGTCAGTCATGTCACGTATATGGACTTTCATTTCAGCTGTCAACGGGTTTCCCCTTCGGTGTCCCTCCTCGTAAAGAATAAATCGATGATTATGCATCTCTTTGTCACCCGGGTACGTTCGGACAACCCACTTCTCCCCCGTTGGAGAGAATGCGCATATCATGAATGGATACTGACACGATTTTGTCTTCGTGTTTAACTGACTGTCGCAATCAATCGTGCCGATTTTCCCTCGATATTTCCCATAACACCAGCATCTTAGATAGCATCGCACAGGACCATCCACATTTCCATTCTTTTTGTAAGATGCTCTGACCAATTTGAACCCAAAGTTTCTAGCTATGTTCTCGGCCCATGCATGTAGATCATCGATACTATCAAACCACTGTTCCGTTGCAAATTGTCCCGAGTAATCTACAACATCTCCCCCAATTTCCTCAAGCAACACCTAAACAAAATTAATCAAATAAAAACATAATTAGGTCAATTATTTAATTTTACCGTAACACCTAAACAAAATTAATCAAATAATTATGAAAAATCCACAACACTAATACTCTATGCAAAACTAATCAAACCCTAAATAATTGAATTCAAATAAAAATGCTTTCATAAGAATATAATCTTATATACATGATAGTTAATGTAAAAAAACTATTTGAACTAATAAAAATATTAATCAAATAAAAACATAATTAAATTATTTAATTTTTTCGTAAAAAAAAAAACATGTGAAACGTGCCAACCAAGACCGAAACGAGTTAAAAACGCGCTCGGAACATGGCCGAAATGCGCCCAGGGCGCGGCCAGTCCATGGTTTAGACGCGCCCATAACGCGTCTCAACCATGGACAGGCCACGCCCTGGGCGCGTTTTGGCCATGTTCCGAGCGCGTTTTCAACACGTTTCGGTCTTGGTTGAACCGCGATCCGGGCGCGATTCATATTCGGCAATAATAAATGAAATTCGACGAAATTAACAACGATTAAAATTAAAATTTTACCTTTTCTTCTTCAGAAGATGATCCATTATTCATTTTCAACAAAATGTTGTTTAGATTTTGAGGGTTTACAATGGAAATGGAAAATTTTCTAGAGAGAGAAAGAGAGTGGGGAGTTGTGGAGGGTTGTGTGAAGTGTTTGAGGGCAAGGGCATGAAATGACATTTTTTTGTCAATTAAGGGCGACGCACAGTAAAAGTAGGGCGACAAAGAGCAATGCCCTTTTTTTTAGGTTATGTTTGGTTGGAAGGAAAATGATTTCAAAGGAAATTGTTTTCCTGGAGAAACGATTTTTCAAGAAAATTGGTTTCCATATTAAATTTTCTCTTGTTTGGTAGGAGACAAATCGTTTTCTGGAAAATAATCATATATGTCGGCATAAGTAGCTATATATGTTACAAATGAAAATATTTGGAGCTCAAAATTCATATTTGAGCTTTTTTTTAAAAATCATTTCTATCGTATTGTATAGTTTCAAGACAAACCGATGAAATTGAATAAGTTTCAGTCATATTTAACAGCAAAAACATATCGATAGAAAGGGAAATTGGAATCTAATAAACCAACCTTTGGGGGTGCTTTGATTTAACAAACCAACCTTGAAAATTAATATTAGACGAACTGACCTTTACACCTTATTTTTTTCAACGAACCGCCATTGAGTCCAACTCGTCGGAAAGATGACGTGGCGGCGGTGCTTGCCTATGTGGAGGGTATTTTAGCCAAAAAGAAAAAGAAAAAAATTAGACATATCTTTTGCTGAGTTGGATTAAATAATCCAATATTTTTCAATATTTTCAAAATTCCACCTCACCTCCTTTCTCTCTCCTCTCTCTCTCTCTCTCTCTCTCTCTCTCTCTCTCTCTCTCTCTCAACTCCCCAGCCCGACCCATCCCCCCAGCCCAACCTTTCACTCTCTCTCAAACTCCACCCCACCATCACTCTTCTCCGCCATGACCACCACCACCGCCACCACCTGTACCGCCACAACCACCATCATCTCCCTTACATCCTCCTCAAACCCCAACTCCAACCTCCATTCTCTCCCTCTCTTCGCCTGTTGATACCCAGCTGGTCCGTGAATGAGGTCGGCAACTACTCACTCACTCACTCCAACCTCCATCCTTCCGATTTTGGTCCCCTAAATAAATCCTGATTATCCCATCTACTCACTCACTCGATTCTCATGAACAAGTAAAACACCACTAACCGCCAATTGGGGACTCACCCACTCAAGATTTATACACTTTGCTTTTGGTCTGATTTGAATTCAATTGGCATGGACGGGGTAATTGCTTTCAATACCAAATACCTAGAAAGAAAGGGGAAAAAAAAACCAGAGATTGATTCTTGGTTTTTTTATTTTGATTATGCTTTCGCCCTTTCGGTAACAATGGAGTATTTGATACATACCCTTTTTGTTATTGATTATGGAAATGGGAAACGTAATGTTGGATACCCAAATTGAATGTTAGGGATTGATATTGTTGAAAGATACTATCATTTTCTGTTTGCCTTCCTATTTGGGTTTTTTCATTTTATGGTAATTGATTAAATTTGGAAGTGAATTTGTTTGTTTCTCAGATAAATGAAATTGAAAATGTCGGTGGTGAATTAATTGTGTTTTGCAGATGGTATTGTTTTGCTCTTGACTTGATTAGGCAGCTTGGAGAGAATGGAGGTTGGAGTTGGGGTTTGAGGAGGATGTAAGGGAGACGGTGGTGGTTGTGGCGGTACAGGTGGTGGCGGTGGTGGTGGTCATGGCGGAGAAGAGGGTGATGGTGGGGTGGAGCTTGAGAGAAAGTGAGAGGTTGGGCTGGGGGGGATGGATCAGGCTGGGGAGGTGAGAGAGGGAGAGAGAGAGGGGGAGATGGAAAGAGGGGGAGATGGAAAGAGAGAGAGAGAGAGAGAGAGAGAGAGAGAGAGAGAGGGGAGAGAGAGAGGAGGTGAGGTGGAATTTTGAAAAAATGAAAAATATTAGATTATTTAATTCAACTCAGCAAAAGATATGTCTAATTTTTTTATTTTTTTATTTTTGCTAAAACACCCTCCACATAGGCAAGCACCGCCGCCACGTCACACTTCCGGCGAGTTGGACTCGGTGGCGGTTCGTTGAAAAAAATAAGGTGTAAAGGTCAGTTCGTCTAATATTAATTTTCAAGGTTGGTTCGTTAAATCAAAGCACCCCCAAAAGTTGGTTTATTAGATTCCAATTTCCCCGACAGAAATGGCGATATATATTACAAATAAAAATATTTGGAGCTCAAAATTCATATTTAAGCTTTTTTTATTCAATATTAGCAAATCATAAAGTTTCGATCCAAACAATCAAGTTTGAAGTTTTTAAAGTTTTAGTTAGTTTTAGTGGCAAAAAATTCTGGTATATGACGTCGCGATAAATATTATCAGATAAAAATATTTTGAGCTAAAAATTTATATTTGAGCATTTTTATATCAATTCTATCATATTACAAAATTTCGAGCAAAACCGTTGATGTTGAATTTCACCCTCAAATTTCAGTTACAGTTAGTAGTGAAAATCATTCCAACAATTAAGGGTGAAAAACATTTTTTCTAGGTTGAACAAAGGAAATCAATATCCTTCTTTTAG
This sequence comes from Portulaca oleracea, assembly GCA_029582165.1. Lineage (NCBI taxonomy): Eukaryota > Viridiplantae > Streptophyta > Magnoliopsida > Caryophyllales > Portulacaceae > Portulaca > Portulaca oleracea. The sequence continues at coordinate 11,940,419 of CM055876.1, forward strand.
GGGAAAAAGATTTTCTTTGAAAATGATTTTCCAAACTTTGTTTGTACCAAACACTACAAAATTGAGAAACCATTTTCCTAGAAAGTATTTTCCCCCTATCAATAATCAAACACACCCAGTTTTGGATGCTTTTAAATTAAAATATTATTTCTTTATTGCATGCTTTCTTATTAATTATTTTTATCATCCCATTATGGTTTCATACTTTCATATTCGCATAATCAAAGGCTAGAGTATATTATTTCTTTATTGCATGCTTTCTTATAGGCAGATTATTTTTCTTCTTTTTCTTTCTTTTTTTTTGGTTCTTTGGTTTCTTGGGCCAGCTGTTGAGTTCGTTGGTTTTATTTAAGCCGGCCCAGGTTCCTCATTTGTATCATCAGATTCTTTTGTATTTTCATTCTATTTTTCCCTCTCAAATGAAAGTTTGAAACTCTCCCATCTTCTTCTTCCTTTGTCTTCAACCTTCACCATTACTGAAGATTTTCATGGTATCAGAGCCTATTCAGGCTAAAGACTTTTTCTTCCTTTCTCGCCATGTCAGAAACATCAAAGACCTTCGTCTCAGATCCTTGTGATCCTCTTTTCATACATCCCTCCGATCAACTGGGGATGTCGTTGGTGGCCGAGCCGTTTTCAGGAAACGACTTTGACAGCTGGAATAGGTTGGCCATAGTCGCCCTGTCTGCAAAGAACAAAATCACCTTTGTCGATGGAACTCTGTCAAAGCCAAGTGCTGATGATCCCCGTCTCCCTTACTGGAAAAGACGGAACGATATGGTTCTATCGTGGATTTTGAATTCTTTGCAGAAGAACATCCGGGACAGCGTTCTATACTCTACGGTTGCTCAAGATTTGTGGAAGGAATTAATGGAGAGATTCGGGCAAGCAAACAAGGCCAAGCTATATTCCATCCAACAAAAGGTTTCAAGATTGTGTCAAGAATCCATGGATATCTCGACCTACCACACAATGGCGAAGAAGCTATGGGAAGAAATGGGAGATGTCACCAATTTTCCATCCTGTCAGTGTGGAAAATGTACTTGCAAGCCTCAAATCATCAGGCAATTTGAGCTGCATTTTGAAGAACAAAAACTTTTACAATTTTTGATGGGTTTGAATGATAGTTACACAAATGTGAGAAGGAACATTTTGATGATGACCCCCTTGCCTTCTTTGAGCCAAGTCTATGCTATTTTGTCTCAAGAAGAGAAGCAAAGGCAAGTAAGAGATCATGTTGGTCCCAAAATGACTCGACTTCTTTCTATGCAAACAAGAACCCACAGAGAAACTAAGGTCCTGTTGAAAGGAATCAGGAATTGAAGAAAGCAAACTTGTTTTGTGATCATTGTAAGAGACCTGGACACACAATCGACAAGTGCTACAAAATCTACGGATATCCTCCCAAGAACCAGAACAGATCTCAAAATAGACCTCCCAATCAATAGAAAACCAGGAGACAAGCCATTGTTGCTCGGCAAGAAGCAGATAGGACCACACCAGGAGAAAATGAATCCAATGCTTCACCATCCTTTTCTTTAAATAAAGATCAAGCAAAGCTTCTCCTTCACCAGTTATTGCAGACCCTTACCAATGAAGCAACCTCTTCCACTCATGCGGCAGAAACTGAAGCTGTATCAGGTAACATTCAAACTCTTCCCTACAAGCATATGTCCAATACAGTTGCCTGTTTTTGTAATGTAACTGAAAGAGACTCGATATTGGACTCTGGGGCCACTGACCACATGTGTGGGAACAAGAATACTATGCATTCTGTAAAAGACTTAAGTCAACCCGTAAAAGTAACTCTCCCTAATGGAAGTATGTCCTTGTTTAACAATCTGGAAAAGTAACTCTGGCAGAGAATATTGTTTTGCATGATGTCTTATATGTTCCTCATTTCAAGTTTAACTTAATATCAATCAAGACTTTGTGTAGACAGTTGCACTGTACTGTCATATTTGGTGAAAATGATTGTGTAATGCAGGCCCCTTCATTAAAGAGGCCAATGGCTCTTGGTAAAGAGGCACAAGGCTTATATTTCTTGGATAGAAGGCTGCTTCAAGACTCTTCTTATACTTCAAATGGCTTTAGCACTAATCAAACAGTGAGGGAGAATAAAGTTGTTGCTAGTGTTAAGAGTAGCTTCTAGCACCAACATTTAGGACACATGTCAAATGCTAGAATAAAATTGTTGCCAGTATGTACTTTAGAAAGGAACCAAGATTCTTACATTGATAACTGTGATGTTTGTCATAGAGCAAAACAAAAATGTTTGCCCTTTCATACTAGCAAAATTACAACTACTAGATGTTTTGAGTTGATACATGTTGATACTTGGGGCCCCTTTCATACAGCTAGCCATTTTGGGCACAAATACTTTCTCACCATTGTAAATGACTATACAAGGTGTACTTGGACTTACCTCATGACTACAAAACAGGAAGCCTTTAGTTTCTTACAGTCTTTTATTTCCATGATAAACAACCAATTTGATACAAATGTCAAGAGAGTTAGATCTGACAATACTCTTGAGATAGGGAAAAGTAATTAGGCTGTCCATTACTTTACTGAAAAAGGAATCCTCCATGAGATCAGTTGCACACAAAAACCTCAACAGAATGGAGTTGTTGAGAGAAAACACAGACACTTGCTAGAAGTTGCTAGGGCTCTCATGTTTCAGTCTGAATTGCCTTTGAAATTCTGGGGAGAAAGCATACCAACAGCCACTTATCTTATAAACAGGATGCCCACTCCTTTATTAGGAAATAAAACCCCTTTTGAAAGGTTGTTTGGAAAGAAACTTTCCTATGACCATTTAAGAGTTTTTGGGTGTCAATGTTATGCCAACACTCTCAAACATGGGAGAGATAAGTTTCAAGAAAGAGCAGAGAAATGTGTTTTTATTGGATATCCTAAAGGTAGGGAAGCATATAAACTGTACCCTCTAGAAACCAATAAGTTTGTTATATCCAGGGATGTCATCTTTTATGAATCTGTTTTTCCCTTTAAGAGTCAAAATTTGCCTGAGCAACAACCTACCACAGAACATGAAATACCTAACAATTACATCCTTGAGATCCCTATTGAATTAGAACACCCTAAAAGTACAAATCCCTAACAAGAAACCATTGAGGAACCTACTCTTAATATTAACACTACTTTACAGCCTCTTAGAAGGTCTGAAAGAGTTCATAAACCTCCAAGTTATCTAGATGACTATGAAACTTGCTTGTCTTGTATCACAAACCTACATTACATTCCTAGGACTGTTTCTTTCTGTGGTGTTACTAACAGTGATGCAGATTTAAGCACTTACTTGGATACACATGAACCAAACTCCTTTACAGAAGCAAGTAAGCATTCAGGGTGGATGCAAGCCATGAAGCTTGAATTGGAAGCACTACAAAACCTGGGAAATGGTTACTATTCCAAAAGGAAGAAAGGCCATAGATAGCAAGTGGGTTTACAAAGTAAAGCACAAACCAGATGGGAGTATAGAAAGATTGAAAGCAAGACTTGTTGTGAGGGGGTTCACCCAGAGAGCAGGAATTGATTACGATGAGACTTTCTTACCAGTGGTAAAGATGACTACCATTAGAACCATGATTTCTGTAGCAGTAAAAAGAGGCTGGCCTCTTTTTCAGCTAGACATTAATAATGCGTTTCTATATGGCGATCTCCATGAAGAAATCTACATGAAGGTTCCTAATGGAGTGTCCAACACAGACCCAAATACTGTTTGCAAACTCAAGAAGTCTTTGTATGGCTTGAAGCAGGCTTCAAGACAATGGTATGCCAAACTAACCGAAGTCTTATATAAAAGGGGATACAAGCATTTAGAGAATGACTATTCATTGTTCTATAGGAGATCAGAGGGAAAATCAGTGTTTTTAGTAGTCTATGTGGATGATATTCTTGTTAGTGGTAATGATGCTGAGGAAATAAGGTTTTTAAAGCAGCACCTAAACAAAGTTTTTAGGATCAAGGACCTTGGAGTTGCAAAATTTTTTTCTTGGTATGGAAATCATTAGAATTCCAGAAGGCTTGTTCCTTTCACAAAAGAAGTTTACAAAGGAGCTTCTCCAAGAATTTGGTACTGAAGATATGAAAACCTCTGTTTCACCAATGGATATTAATATCAAGCTCTCTCCAGATTCAGGTACACCATTACCTGAACCATCCTTGTACAAAAAATTAGTGGGTAAGCTAAACTTTCTGGTCAATACTAGGCCAGATTTAGCTTTTACTGGATAGCATCTAAACCAATACTTGAAAGCTCCTACGAACTTACATTGGAAAGCTGTTATCCATGTTTTGAAATACTTGAAAGGCAATCCAGATTTGGGAGTGATAATACATCAAGACAATAATTTCAATCTTCAAGGATTTAGTGATTCTGATTGGGGTGCGTGTAAACATAGTAGAAGGTTCATTAGTGGATATGTCATTTTCCTTGGCAACACTTTGATCTCTTGGAAATCAAAGAAGCAGCAGGTTGTTTCATTATCCTCAGCAGAAGCTGAGTATAGAAGCTTAAGATGGTTAGTTGCTGAACTAGCTTGGTTAAGCCGTCTGTTGTCTGAGTTCCAGATTGATTCAATCACTGCTATACCAGTCAAAAGTGATAGCCAGGCTGCCATATACATCGCACACAACCCAGTTTACCATGAAAGAATTAAGCACATTAAAATCGATTGTCACTTTGTTAGAGAGAAGCTTGCAGAAGATCTGATTTCACTCAAACATGTCCCCTCGAGCTCACAGCTTGTTGATATTATGACCAAGGCTCTTCCAGGAACCAAGCACCACCACAATCTGAGAAAATTGGGTTGTTTACCACCCACCAATTTGAGGGGGTGTTAGGATTGATGATGGTAGTTAGTCATTATTTTCTGTTTGTATAGGCAGATTGTTTTTCTTCTTTTTCTTTCTTTCCTTTGGTTCTTTGGTTTCTTGGGCCAGCTGTTGGGTTTGTTGGTTTTATTTAAGTCGGCCCAGGTTCCTCATTTGTATCATCAGATTCTTTTGTATAGGAAGATTATTTTTCTTCTTTTTCTTTCTTTTCTTTGGTTCTTTGGTTTCTTGGGCCAGCTGTTGGGTTCGTTGGTTTTATTTAAGCCGGCCCAGGTTCCTCATTTGTATCATCAGATTCTTTTGTATTTTTCATTCTATTTTTCCCTCTCAAATCAAAGTTTGAAACTCTCCCATCTTCTTCTTCCTTTGTCTTCAACCTTCACCATTACTGAAGCTTTTCATAAAGGTCATTATTATCGAAAGATAAACTTACTTTCATAGTTTCATAATGAAATGTTACAACAGTAATGTTTAAAGATATATAAACATGAAACGAAATAAGGTATCTGCCTAAATTATATATAAATGGCTCACTATTATGGGCTTTTACAATTTACAATTCCGTTATGTATAGACCTGTGAACTGTTGTCAAGGTGTAAAGATTGACATCAGTTTTTCTTCAAGTTTCTTTAGTTATCTTTTTCCTTTCTTTCTTTTCTGTTGCAACCACCTTTTATTCTGCCTTTTATTTCTCTTCTTGTGTTTTGTATATATAGAGGTCTGTTGTTGTATTAGAGCATATTCATTCCGAATAATATTTCTCTTTGAATCTCCTTATACTCTTCTCAAGACTTGTCAATTCGATCGGGCGGGCGGATTTCGAGTCGGTCGTATATCGGGTTCGGATAAATACGGGTTGTGTGTATTTTGGGTTCGGGTAAATACAGACGGTGTATTTCGATTTCGGGTCAACCCAACGGGTTATGATTGCGACTTTTTCCGGTTTTTCTTTTAAAAAAATGGTTCTTAAATACTACTTTTTGTACAATATACATAATAAAATATGATTATCTTTTAGTAACGATAGATTATTGTAACTATTTTAACTTAAATTAGAGAAATAACAAATAAATAAGTTGTGTTTATAGTTTAACGTTAAAAATTACAAAGAAAAATCACAAATTCGAATAAAGTTGTGCTTAAAAAATTAATTTTTCGGGTCCAATGGGCGGGTCGGGTTTGACCCGCTAATTTTCGGGTTCGGTATACTTCGGGTTTAGTTGAATAATCGTGTTCAAAACCCAAAAATTTCGGGTGGGTTCGGGTCGGGTCAGAAACTGTCAGGTCTAGTTATATATAACACTATCTCATAGTATATTACTTTATTGTACTTCGTAAATTATACATTACATTTATATTTTACTTCACTATTTTCATTAACATGCTACCTATATATTATAAATTAATAATATTTATCTTAGTGTTATGAAATAATATATTTGTGAATGTCCATATATCAATTAGATTTTAATTGGATATCTTTATCTGTTAGGATGATATAATATATTAGGATTCTATTCCCATTTGAAATCTATACTGTATAGGACTCTTGCTATGTAACTAGCTAGTATAAATACCCCTTGTGGGTTATGAATAAATCATCTGATTCTCCTCTCTCATTCTCTCTTTCTCTATTTTTCTTCTCTAATATTCTCTCTATATTGTGTTCATATGTTTATTATTTTATAACATGTTATCAGCACCGTAGTCTCTTGATAAGAGTTATCGCATATTGAATGTTCATGTACTGTCAGGGCCAGTGTTATCGTGATAAGGGAGTATTTTATTTATTATTATTATTATTGTTATTTTAATTTGGTTATGAGCATAAATAATGATTTTGATGAAAAAAATCAAGGTAGAAGCCGGAGATCGGATCACGAAGCAAATAAGACGAAGAGTACAAACAAATAAAATATATTATATATATTGTACAAAGAGATCAACGAGAGGACTACAACTTGAAGGATTGTAATTGTGAATTACTACCACAAAAGATTATACTTTTGTTTTCTGTTTGGAAGCATCAGTTTTGTTTCTCCTTCGTCTCTATTTGTCCATAAATTTAGGTATGAATTATAAGTCTTCTAAATTTATTGGTATTAACAATATGTGCATGTTATTGACTAATACATGCTATTCATCCAATTTCATTAGTGAATCAGTAGTTCACCTAATATTAAAATTTTGTCTAATATGATAAACTATAAATATTAATAGTGAACCAAAAGTTCACTTCAATATTGAATATTATGTCGAATATCAATTGTGAACTAGAAGTTCATTCCATCACCTCTATATGGCTGAATTTTTTTATTAAATATTATAGTTACAGTTAAAGGTTGTATATTTTCATTAGTGAACCAGAAGTTTGTTTCAATAATACGAAGTCTATTTTATGTGAACCAGAAGTTCACTCCTACAACGAAAATTTTTGTTTAATTTTATATGTGAACTAGAAGTTCACCTGAATGATAAGAAGCTTACCTTACTTCGTTAAGTGAACCAGAAGTTCACTCATATGTCAAAAATTTTATCTTATGAGTGAACTAGATGTTCGCTCTAATATTGATATTGTTATTTAATTTTATTAATTAACGAGAAGCTATATCCAATAATAAGAATTTTGTCTTATTTTCATTAGTGAACCTAAAGTTCACTCTAATGTTAAGAATTTTATTTAGTTTTATTAGTGATCAGAAGTTCACTCTTTATTGAAAAAAAAAAATGATTACTTATCTCATTGGTGAACTAGAAGTTTATCCTACCATTAATATTGAATTTTATTTCCATTAATTACACGTATTAGTAGTGATCTTGAAGTTTACTCCAATCATTGAATCTCTGTATATTCTCGTTAGTGAACCAGAAGTTCATTTTCCTGCCATTTAGAGGAAATAGTTGTTAATTGGCATAAGAATTGTTGAAAGACGATGAGCCAATGATAGTATACTTGAGGTTATTAAGGTTTATATTGTCAATTAAATTGAGCATTTTTGTTACAAGTGTGGAGTTTAATGTTTAGATGAAAAATGTACATGATTTTATTAATAATGACCTATGGGATCATTATAACTCCCAAATGGTTTCGTCTCATTCCCTGAAGTGAATGTGGTAGGATATAATCTCAAGAATCATGAGCAAAACAAAGGTCACGCCAGTAGTCGTGATAATCGACATGGTCGTGATAGTAGTCATGCTAATCTTTTAAAAGATATATCTCTACTAGGTAGGAACACGGATTTGAAAAGCATGAATGATACAAAAGTGAGAAATGTATTATTAACGACGAAATGGAAACGATACGTACCTGTTGTACGTCATAATATCTTGTTGAATCTTATCAAGCTCAATCAAAAAGCACAAGATATTATTTTATAAACTTTTGATAGTAAGTGATATTATTGTTTATGTTGTCCATGTTATTTCAAGTCGATACTTCTTATATCTTCCTCTTGACATTGTTGAAAGACTTTAGCAATTGTTGTGTTTTAATTATTCTTCAGCCCCTTCGTTGTTTGGCATTGAACTTTGTTCAGGACAATTAAATTTTTCTAACTTTGATAACTTAAGTGTTAACTGTGGACTTGATTTCATCATGAAGATCTATTTGGGGGAAACTAGGCCGAGACATTATGAATTTGACATCCTTGCTAGAAAATTGATTATATGCATGGTGATCAAATATAACATTGATTATTGAGTTCATGGAAATATTATCATGTTGATATGTACATAATTATGGATTAATATGAGTCCTCATGTGATGCTATTATTTCATGGATATTCGTATGATTTGATGTATGCACCTCATTGAAAATGTTCCGCATACAAATTGCAAGTAATATGCTCTCATCTGTCAAAGACTATATGATATCAATGATTTATTGAAATTGGTTGATCATATTGAATTATTAAGTATTTTTCAGTATCATGAACATGATTGCTTGTTTCGTAATGCCTAATCACAAAGTGCATTGTTATTGATTGACCAAATATGCATGAACTTTGTTTCCTACGCTTAATACAAATTATAGTGTGTATTGGATATTTGATTGTGATATTATATGAGCATATAGATTGAATATATCTTTGTAAGAATTTAATGATATTCATGTGATTATTCATTATGTTCATAGACATGTTTTAAAAGTAATCAATGATATCAATATCTATGATTAATGCATATTCACTATGGAGTATTGAACTTTCAAGAGTCATGTATGTGCTTCTGACGTGGAGTTTCTTTTTATTAATAAGTGACTAAAACACTTCCACTATATGCTTTATATGCGTTGATGTAATATTTATTTGGAAGTAAATTTCATGGATACTTACTTGATTGGAACATGAATAAATGAGATGATAGATACGTGTCATGCAGACACCAGAACAACACACATTTTTAGTGATAATAAATTACTTCTCGTCCATTGTTGAGGGAAGCAAATATTAACATTATATATATATGGAAGTCTACTTTGTTTAAAGGCTACAGAAGAGTGCATATAAGATTACTTGGTGTAACTAACTTTCATATTGTGGACGTACTTCTCTCCACCAAGTTAGTATCAAAGAAACTTAAGTCTCAAAGGTATTCGTGCGAATGAATACCTGCATGTTGAGACAATTAGTATTCATATGAAAATTGCTTTGAGCAACATGTATGTTGAAAATGATATCATCCTTATTTTCTAGGTTATTCTACACAACTAATCCATTTGAAGCACATACTTTAGTAAACTAGAAGTTTACTATATATTGATGAAGACTTTATCAAAGTTGGAGCATCATGGATCAATACTCTCAAGAAGAACTCATATGTATATATTTTAAAGGGCCAGAAGATCCTTAATCAAATGAGTTCTAATTAGCTGCTCTCTATCAAAGAAAATTAATTATAACACCATTATTAGCAAAGATATGGATGGAATCCCTTAGATTCCTAGGTTCTGTACAAGTGATGTTTGTGTTGGTCCTGTAGACCTGATAGGCCGCAAGTGCACGGGTGAAATTGTAGCATAAATCAAGGTCGTTCCCACAGGGACTTTTCCTTTCAACGCACTGAACTAGCCTCCTAGTTGATCGCTAAGCCGATCCGGTTTTTGTTTTGAATCAACTAATTCTAATTCTAATCACAATAAAGGTCTAAACAAACTAATATTCACAAAACTTTTCTGATTTAATCAAGGAAAAAGGACGTTCAGGGGATGAAACCTATGTCAAATAACGAATCAACGATGTGGATTGAACATTCATTTCATTAATTTGCACAATCAATGTTCGATAATCGCATAGAATACTTCGCAATGAGATTTTGCCACTAGAGCGAATTGCCAAGACTAACCAAGCACCTACTTTCGTGGTTATTTCGATTTAGTCGAGGTTAAAGATCTAATTATCACAAGAACCCTAATTAAAACTTCTATGTCTAGACAATTTTAATTAGTTTAGCCTAGGGTTTCGGGTAATCAAACTTCTCGTTTCGGTACTTCATTCAACAACCTACTTACTTGCAATTGGTGATCAAGCAAAGGCAATAACAATTCAATTCAAAGACAAAATAGATTGAAACAAACTAAATTCATGATAATTCAATCCAACAAAGTCAATTCATCAAGCAACTTCAGAGGTTCATCCCCTAAACTAAAAAGAACTACTCACTATTCATGTTTGAAACTACAAAGCAATTGAAATCTACTCTACAAAGCATATGAAAATCTATGAGAGGATGAGAAATAAACCAAAGAGAATAACAATCTTGCTAGAAATCACCAATGGAGGACTTTTGCTTCTCCACTTCAAAGTTTGCTCAAGTTGCTCTTCCATCTTCAATCTTCTCTCAATCTTCAATGGTGGATGGAATATGGATGAATGAAGGATATGATTAGGATTAAGTTATGGAATGGAGGATGGTAGAATGATGATTTCCCTCAACAGTCGGAAACAAGCATAATATAGGCAAATAGCAACTCAAAACCGCCGAAAATGAAAAGACACAAGAGACACGGACCGTGCCAGGGGTGACACGGACCGTGCCCCCTAGTGACACGAACCGTGCCCCCTAGGCACTACCCGTGTCGAGGCCCTGCTTCAAATTCCTCATCTTCTTGCCATAGGCACGACCCGTGCCAATGTTCTGAGCACCCGTGCCATTGAAATCTCGGGCCTAGGAGCTCTTTGGGCCATTGTTTGGGCATTGGGTGATCCAACTTCTCACTTCTTGGTCCTTTAAGCTCAAAACTTGGATCTACACTTGATTTTTAGCTCGGTTTACATCAATTCTTCACAAACTACCTACAAAACTCACCAAACTCCAAACCAAGCGTATTATGGGAAATTCGGGCATAAAATAATATAATCAAATCAAATATTCCCCAAATTCTCATCAAAACAACCAAGTTTTCATATATACAAGAAGCACTTATCAAAATCCCCCATGCTTAGTCCTTGCTTGTCCCTAAGCAAGTCCAAAACTCAAAAGAAAAGACAAAGAAAGAAAATAAAAGAAAATGAAAGAAACCGGGACAAAAATACTCAAAGAACTCAAAGCAAAAATAAAAAGAAAACTCAAAAGTAAAAATAATAAAACGAAAATTTTATTTAATTACAACTCCTCAGGATGGCATCTATAGGAAATTCAATCAACCCAATCTAATCTAAAATACAGCCCAAGAGTGAAAAAGAAGCCAATTTACACAAGTAAATGAAGACAAATGATTCAAGAATGGCACTCATCAAGTTCAACCAATCACCCTTAATCACCGAATGAGATAAGAAGGTACATGTTAAGCATGAAACTAGGTAAGAATGAAGAGCAAACTCACTTTTTGGGAATGTGGAAACACTCCTCTGATGTGTTTAAATATGAAATATCATTGAAAGTTCGCTCAAATACTCAAACCAAAGCCACAACCAACCACGTACTTGCTAAGAATCTCAACTCTCCACCACAATTTGCAAAGCAACAATGACAATCAAGAGGACTTTTAACGGTTGTAACGTGGCTAGGGTTAAGGGTAAGGAGTTGATAATATTTGGGAATTGTGGAGCTAAAAGCCAAAGCTTGAAATTATTCCGCACCAATTCAACATACATTCATCTCACCACTTATAATCAATCCAAAACAACCCCACAATCAATTGGAAACTCGCCTCAAAACAAAACAAACCAAAAGTCAAACACTTTATTCTCTTTTTCTTTCTTTTTTTTCTTTTTCCGGAATTCTCCGATTTTTCCCCTTTTTTTCTTTTTTTTTTTGAACACTTTTTTCTATTTTTTTGTGTTTTTTTTCCTCTTTCTTTCTTTTTTTTCAGTAGAATAAAAGACACTCATAAACAACACACTTATATACAACTCACTAGGCAAGTTTCCAATTCCAACCAACAACCTCAATGTACATAATTGGGGAATCAAACCAATATTTACAACTCAAACCAATCCCCATCACAAACCAAACCACAAAAGTAACCATAATCAACCCAACTTCATACTCAAAACATTTCAAGCTATGGCTTAAGGGTAGGAATTATATAATCGGCCAAGGCTTATAATGTAGGTTCAAGAAAAGAAATGGTCAAGGCAAGAAAGGGCTAACTATGGATATTCTGATGTAAACGGGTGGCCAAGGCTTGCGGGTTCAATTCCTAATGCCTGTGTCATCTTGTCAATGTACAACGCATAGCAATTTCAAGGAGATGCAAAGGAAATGAAGAAGGATGCCACAATGGTGAGTCACTCATGGAAATAAGACCTATAAAAATGATTAGTCTTTTCTTTTAGGCTTATGTGGACTCACGGATAGCGCTCAACAATCATTACCCAGTTTGAAAGATATGCATATGCACAACTCACTCTTAAAATAGTGACAAAAGTAATCGGTCTCATTATCCTAGCACAATTCTCACAACATTTAGCTTCACAACTCGTGTCAATTCACTGTCTTTCACAAACGGGCTATACAAGATCAAATCAAGTCAAAAGAAAACTATCTTGCCTAATCCTATATCAAACAGTTTTTTTCTAATTTTTTCAGATTTTCTAATTTTTTTTTATTCAATTTTCAAAAACTTTTTACAAGACTCAAAAAGAAAATAAGAAAACGAAAACAAACTACGAAAAGAAGAAATTAAAAAAAATTTACAAGTGAAACTAAACTAGAAAAATAAAGAAAAGCAAATCAAAACAAAAGAAAACGATTCAAAACAAGTAAAAATCAAAATAAAAGAAAAACGACTCAAAACACACATATCCACAAAATCTTACACAAACCCCCCCCCCCCCCATGCTTAAACCGAGCATTGTCCGCAATGCAAAACATCACCCGAGAAGCAAAAGAAGAAAACACAAAGAGGTCAAAGAGAGCTATCATGGAGGTCGAGGAGGGGGTGGGTTGCAAGTATGGTTAAGCTGCCAATCACGAACGGATCCCGAAGGGCTTGAAACATAAGCTCACAATAAATTTGGAGGTCGTTAAACCTCTCTTCAAGGGTAGCTCACCATCACCCTCATCACTTTGCTCATCACTGCTACTTTCACCACTCTCTCCATCCTCTCGGATGGCTAGTGGAGCCTCAAGATCGGGCTGGTTTGGGTCCATAGGAGGTAGAAAGAGGATGTTAGGGATATGTTGGATGGACACATGATCATGGGGAAGCCGCATCAACTCATTGTTAGGGTACTGCCACAAAACAGCAGCCCGTCCAATGTACACATTTTCATAGAACAAAAGGTCTTAGCATCCAAAAGCAAAGGTCCACCAACTAAATCTCGTTGATGGCGAGCAGGGTCCCAACCAAAATGTCTCACTAATACAGTGAGTAGACCCCCCATAACAATATCCCCCTTCCCCAGGCTAGCATGTCTCTCTAAATGAAGAGCAAAAAGAGCAGCAGGGTTAACATCAGGTCGGGCATAATACATCCCCCACAGCACATAAAATTCAGCCTTAGAAGCAACATTCATGCTATCACCACGTCCAAACATTCCACAGGATAAAATCCGCTGAATAACCCGAAAAGTCGGATTGCGGATGGCGGTGCACTTAGATTTGCGAGGATTATAATCAGTCCTTGTAGTAAGGAACTGCCAAAAGGCTTTGGGGTTCCATACATCATCATCAGGCACCTCTCGCCTCCCTCTATCAGTTATAACAGGCAGTTGAAATATCTCAGCAAATTCAGCCAAAGTTAGGGAATGGGTCTCCTCATCAATGTTAAAACTAATCACCCCATCCCGAGTGGTCAAGTCAACTTCGAAAGTGCTAAGCACCTCCAAGGTCAGGTTGCGATAAGTAGGTTCTCTAGTACGAGCAAAGCGCAACATGCCACAACGATTTAACAACCATTCAATATCGGTTAACATGCCAGTCGAAGCCAAAAATGGTTCATGCATATATCTAGTGGCTACAACTTTACGCTTGCTCAAAGCAAGATAACGGTCATACATTTCACCTTCGAGATTTTGAATGGATTGTTACCTCTATTTGGCCGTGAAGATCGCGCACCTTTGTCCTTGCCCTTGCCTCCATCAGCTTTCCGCCTCTTAGAAGACGGTTCCTCTTGAACTTGACCTCTACCCCTAGCCATCTTTCGACAACAAAGGGTTACAACAATGTTAGTTATATACAAAAGTGCAAAAGACTCAAAATGGATGGTGGAGTTAGTCTTTACAAACCATCATTGACTCAATAAACAAAATAAAGAAACACGAAACTTAGACTCCTCAAACAAAAATCCAACAAATAGGTAAGCTAAAACAATATGTACCTCCTAGAAAACCAAACAAAGCAAACTCAAAATCAACACTACTTAAAAACACTACAATGGTGAAGGACCAACTATATACAAATCACCAAAAACTCGTAACTATGACGAAATGAAACTAAAACTAAAGCAAGAAACAAGTTAACTATACACAATGACTAAATTACTACCACCAAAGACTCAATGTATATACAATCAACCAAACAAACACACTAAAATTTGAGACAAACCACACCAAATTTACAATCAAACCCAAAGCATACAAATTAGTCTCCAATCAATTCAACCAAAACAAAGTTGAACATTTTACACCAAAATAGCAATAGGGTTCGAATTAACCTTAGTAATTGAATTGGGCATCAACCAAACCAAACCAATTAAGCACAAGAAACTCTAAATTCAAAAACCAAGACAATGTATCTCAAAAATCAGCAAATTAAGCAAAGAAAACTAAAAAGAAACAAGAATCAAACCTTTTTACAAGAGAATTGAGAAGAAAGGAGGAGAGTTTGGAGTGATTAGGGTTGCTAGGGTTGGGAGAAAAGGGTTATGGCGTGCTGTGGCGAGCGTGTGGTATGGGGGAAATGTTGGGCGAGTGAAGTGATGTGCATGGCGTACGAGAGGAATAGGGGGCGAATGTGGCGTGCGGATGGTGCGGACGAGAGCTGGGCGAATGTGGGCGAGCTACGAGCAGAAGAAGAGAGGAGGGTGGAGAAGAAGAGGCGAGCAGGGAGGATGTTTGTGAGCGCACGGACCGAATCAAGAAAGAAAATCAAGCTGAGTTTTTTTTTTTTAGGGTTTCGATGAGGGCACGGACCTGACCAATTTTTGGCCTGCTGGAGGGGCGCACGGACCGTGCCACCCTAGGCACTACCCGTGCCCCTTGCCTTTCACCTTGTAAGGTCTTGAGATCGAACCCCACAGCTCTCCCAACTCTCAATCATATTTTTTTTTCTTGAATTTCTCTCACTTTTTTACAATCCATCCTTCCCCACACTAATTCTTTTCACTCATTTATTTTTCAACTCTCTCACTTTTATTTTTCCACTCACTCTCAATCTCTTTTTATTATGTTTTTTTTCTCTTTTTCTCTTTTTCTTATTAAATTTTCAGAGATTTGTTTTCTCTTTTTTTTCATTTTCTTAAAACTAATACCTCCAAAAAGAAAATAAAATATAATATAAACCCTAGAAAAATCCTAGAAAAAGAAAAATAAAATGAGAAAATTGTCTAATAATCCTAGAAAAATCAAAATAAATTGAAGAAAAATCCTAAAAATTCTAAAAACATAAGGAAAAATCTAGAAAAATCAAAATAAAAAGAAGAAAAATTAGGAAAAATTTTAGAAAATCCTAAAAATAAAATCGAAAAAGCTTGGGTTGCCTCCCAAGAAGCGCTTATTTAACGTCCTAAGCTTGACCAAGTACCTTTCAAACCGCACCGGGAGCGGTGAGGTTGAAGTTTTGGCGATCTTCAAGAGGTTGACCAACCAAATAGGGCTTAAGTCTATGCCCATTGACCGTGAATGGCTCGGAATCGTCCCCACAAATCTCAATCGCACCATGGGGGAAAACCTTCAAAACCCGGAAAGGACCCGACCATCGGGACTTAAGCTTGCCCGGAAAGAATTTCAACCTTGAATTGAACAACAACACTTGGTCTCCTTCTTCAAATCTCTTCTTGAAAATATGCTTATCATGCCATCTCTTAGTCCTTTCCTTGTACAACTTGGCACTATCATAAGCCTCCAACCTCAATTCATCAAGTTCTTGAAGTTGCAACATCCTCTTTTCTCCAACCTTTGCAAGATCGAAGTTTAGAGTGCGAACAGCCCAAAAAGCCTTGTGTTCCATCTCAACCGGCAAATGACATGCTTTTCCATAAACTAACCGGTACGGAGTGGTTCCCAATGGAGTCTTGTATGCGGTCCGGTAGGCCCACAATGCATCATCTAACTTAAGAGACCAATCCTTCCTTGAACGGTTGACCGTCTTCTCCAATATGCTCTTGATCTCCCGATTAGAAACCTCCACTTGGCCACTAGTTTGGGGATGATATGGTGTAGCAACTCGATGCGTCACCCCATACTTGGCTAGAAGAGCATTAAGAGGCCGATTGTAAAAATGAGTGCCATTGTCACTCAATAAGGCCCTTTGAGTTCCAAATCTTGCAAAAATCTTCTTGAGGAACTTAATCACCACCTTGGAATCATTGGTGGGTGTTGCAATTGCTTCCACCCACTTTGAAACGTAGTCGACCGCCACCAATATGTAGAGGTTGTTGTGAGAAGGAGGAAAGGGACCCATGAAGTCTATCCCCCACACATCAAAGAGTTCCACCTCTAAAATGTAATGTTGGGGCATCTCATTCCTCTTGGAAATACTCCCGGATCTTTGGCACTTGTCACATGAGAGCACAAAACTTCTCACATCCTTGGAGAGTGTAGGCCAATAGAACCCGGCTTGGAGCACCTTTGCAACGGTCTTGTCGGTGCTAAAATGACCACCACAAGTAGTGGCATGACAATGGTGGAGCACACTTTGAACTTCATCTTCCGGCAAGCATCTTCTATACACTCCATCCCCACAAAGCTAGTAAAGTAGAGGCTCCTCCCAAACATATCTCCTCAACTCGGAAAGAAACCTCTTCTTTTGTTGCCATGACATCTCCGGGGGAAGTACACCACTAACAATGAAGTTCACTATATCCGCAGACCAAGGGGTGACTTGATGAGCAAGAACAAAAAGTTGTTCATGTGGGAAGGAATCATCAATGGGAATATCATCATCGTTTTGAGCCTCAAGTTGCAATCTTGAAAGATGATCGGCCACCGCATTTTACAATCCCGGTTTGTCTCGGATTTCGAGGTCAAACTCTTGGAGTAAGAGGACCCATCGGATGAGGCGAGGCTTAGAATCCGCCTTAGTCAAGAGGTGTCGTAGAGCAGCATGATCCGTGAAAACAATCACCTTGGAATTGATCAAATAGGAGCGGAATTTGTCCAAAGCGAACACAACCGCTAAGAACTCTTTCTCGGTGGTGGCATAACTAACTTGAGCTCCATCCAACGTCTTGCTTGCATAGTGAATCACATAGGGCTTGTTGTCCTTCCTTTGCCCCAAAACAGCCCCCACCGCATGATCGCTTGCATCGCACATCACTTCAAAGGGCAAACCCCAATCTGGTGCTTGTACGATGGGGCCGGTGACCAAAGCTTCCTTCAACCTGAGAAAAGCAATCAGACATTCTTCATTAAAGTCAAAGGGCACATCTTTGATGAGCAATTGGGTGAGAGGTTTTGCAATTTTTGAAAAATCTTTTATGAATCGCCGGTAAAAACCAACATGTCTAAGAAAACTCCTCACACCTTTTACAGAATTTGGTGGCGGCAATTTTTCAATCACCTCCACCTTTGCTCTATCAACTTCAATGCCCTTAGATGAAACAACATGACCAAGAACTACCCCCTCTTGCACCATAAAATGGCACTTTTCCCAATTCAAGACCAAGTTAACTTCTTCACATCGATTTAGCACCTTTTTCAAGTTATTTAAACAATGTTCAAATGAGGTGCCATAAATAGAAAAAACATCCATAAAAACCTCCATTATGTCCTCAATAAATTGGGAGAATATAGCCATCATACATCTTTGAAAAGTAGCGGGTACATTACACAACCCGAAAGGCATTCTGCGATATGCAAAAGTTCCATAAGGACAAGTAAAAGTGGTTTTCTTTTGGTCTTTTGGGTGAATCGGGATTTGGAAAAATCCGGAATAGCCATCTAGGTAGCCAAAATGGGAATTCTTTGCAAGTCTTTCTAGCATTTGGTCTACAAAAGGAAGGGGAAAGTGGTCTTTCCGGGTGGCTTTGTTCAATTTCCTATAGTCAATACAGACTCGCCAACCGGTTACCGTTCTAGTGGGGATCAATTCATTTTTATCATTTTTCACAACAATCATTCCCCCCTTTTTAGGCACAACATGGACCGGGCTTACCCAGTCACTATCGGAGATAGGGTAGATAATACCGGCCTTCAACAGTTTCAAAACCTCTTTTTTCACAACTTCTTTCATGGTAGGGTTAAGCCTCCTTTGATGCTCAATGGATGGCTTATGATTTTCCTCCATGAGGATGCGATGCATGCAAAACGAAGGGTGAATTCCCTTTAGGTCATCAAGAGTGTATCCTATGGCATTGCGATGCAATCTTAAAACTTCCAACAAAGCAGAATTTTCAGAATTGTTTAAGTTTGCATTCACAATGACAGGATATGTAGAATTAGGACCTAGAAACTCATACCTCAAAGAAGATGGAAGAGGCTTCAATTCCACTTCCGGAGCCTTTTCACGCGGCGTGTAGGCTCTTCTTCCACCTCCAGCTTCTCAATCTTGGCAAACCTCGGTGGAAATGGTGGGGATGCTTCCAACAACTCAGCACAAATTGCAACCTCGGGGTTGTCATCCTGCAAATAGTCACAAAACAGCAAACATAGCTCAAGTGGATCATCACTTGGCCAATGGTTAGTCTCATGTTCCCTAACTATTCCCTCAATCGAATCAACGAAGTTACAATCATCGGAAATAGAAGGAAATTTGGAAGCTTTATTCACATTAAACTCAATCTTATCACTTCCCACATCAAAAGTCATCTTGCCATTTTTCACATCAACACAACACCCCGAAGTGGCCAAGAAAGGCCTTCCAAGAATGATTGGGGTGCGCAAATCCTCATTCCTATCAAGTATCACAAAGTCAACAGGCACAAAGATGTCACCCACCTTGATAGGGACATCCTCAAGTATACCCAAGGGGTATTTCATAGAACGGTCAGCAAGTTGTAGGGATATGGTAGTAGGTTTCAGCTCACCCATACCAAGTTTTTGAGACAAAGAAAGGGGCATCAAGTTCACACTTGACCCCAAATCATACAAAGCACGATCAATGAAAATGTTCCCTACAACACATGGAATGGTGAAGCTACGGGGATCCTTAAGCTTAGGAGGAAGCTTGTTTTGGATCGCGGCGCTACAATGGTCAGTCAAAGCCATTGTCTTATGCTCTTCTAGCCTTCTCTTGTTGCTTAAAATTTCTTTCAAAAATTTGGCATAGGCGGGCATTTGAGACAAGGCCTCGGTGAATGGTATGCTAATTTCGAGCTTCTTGATGACCTCCAAGAACTTCCCAAATTGTTTGTCAAGTTTAGCCCTAGCCAATCTTTGAGGGAAAGGCACGGGCGAAGTATAAATCCTTTGGGGAGTTTTCAGTGGGTTATTAAGAGGCTCTTTCTCCTTTTGCACATCAACATCAATCGCAGAATCTTTAGAGGGCGGAGACACCTCCTCATCAATCACAACATTCTCAGCATCAATCGCATCATTTTCAACATCTTTAGGTACATCAATCACCACATGCTTAATCCTAGGATCTTTAGGCCCCTCCAATTGTGTCCAACTCCTTAAGACTATGGATTGACATTGTTCCTTAGGGTTAGGTACTGGCTTTCCGGGAAGCATTCCCGTAGGGGTAGTGGAGGTACTAGCTTGTATAGCAATTTGATTCTCAAGCATTTGAGTGTGGGTGCTCATAAGGTCAACTTTCGTAGCTAAGGCCTTAATCACCTCATCTTGTCTTTGTTGATGCTCAAATTGCCGTTGTTGGTGTTGTTGTTGAGACAACATCAAAGCTTGTATCATGGCCTTTAGGTTAGGCTTTTGGGGAGCTTGTGGAGGAGGTGCTTGGGGTTGACCCATTTGGTTATTGTTCCGGTAAGAAAAGTTCGGGTGGAACCTAAAACCGGGATTATAAGTATTGGAAAAAGGGTCAAAGTTTTGCCTATTAGAAGGGTTACCAACATAGTTAACCACTTCAGTCGATTCATTGCTAACTAGCCCACTAGGACAATTCAAGGTCTCATGCTCATATGATTGACACGACGCACATGGTTGGGGAGGGGGAGCATTCACATTCAACAAATCCATCTTCTTATAGTCATGGCATTCAACTTAGCATTCAACATAGAAATAGCATCAACTTCATACTTACCTCCCTTCCTCTTGGAATGAGGCTTTGACCACTGGTAGCTATTGATCGCCATCTCCTCAATCAAAGTTTGAAGTTCCGCCACTGTTCTGGACATGATGTTGCCTCCCGCCGCCGCCAAGATGTTGGCCCTCAAGTTGTCATCCACCCCATTGTAGAAGGCTTGTATCGGGACCCATGGTTCGAAACCATGGTGGGGGCATTGACGTAAGAGGCCCTTGAACCTCTCCCATGCTTCATAGAGGGACTCATCCGGCTCTTGGACAAATGTCGAAATTTGATTCCGGAGGCTCGTCAACTTGCTAGGAGGAAAGTACTTCGCCAAGAATACGCTAGCAAGTTGGCCAAAAGTGCTGATGGCGGAGCTTGATGGAAGAGAATCCAACCACTCCCAAGCCTTCTCTTCAAGTGAGAAGGGAAACAATCGCAGCTTGATTGCATCGGGCGTTGCACCATTTGCCTTAAAGGTCTCACATGCTTGGTTGAATAGGCGAAGGTGTCGGTTGGGATCTTCATTGGGAAGGCCATGGAATGGGTTGGCCTTCACCAAATTGATGAGTGAATTCCTCGGCTCGAAATCATCAGCGGCCACTCTTGGGGGATTTATGACGGAGGGTTGATTTGTGACATTGGGCATCACATAAGAGCCAAGCGTGACTCTAGGCTCGCCGCCATCGCCGCCGCCACCGGACATGGCGTTCTTTCGCTTGGAGTTCTCTTCTTGTCTCCTCCGGGCGTGCTCTAACTTTTGCTTCTTCCGCCGGGAGCGAAAGGTTCTTTCGATTTTAGGATCAAACTCAAAGAGTGGAGCTTTTTGCATGCACGTAGAGTAAACCTGGCAAGAAAAAACCAAAACACCAAGGAAAATCAAAACAGAAAATAAATGACTTAGGCAATCTTAGGGTATTCGTTCAATGGCTGGCTAGGGACAAAGTCCCCGGCAACGGCGCCAAAAACTTGATAGGCCGCAAGTGCACGGGTGAAATTGTAGCATAAATCAAGGTCGTTCCCACAGGGACTTTTCCTTTCAACGCACTGAACTAGCCTCCTAGTTGATCGCTAAGTCGATCCGGGTTTTTGTTTTGAATCCACTAATTCCAATTCTAATCACAATCAAGGTCTAAACAAACTAATATTCACAAAACTTTTCTGATTTAATCAAGGAAAAAGGACGTTCAGGGGATGAAACCTAAGTCAAATAACGAATCAACGATGTGGATTGAACATTCATTTCATTAATTTGCACAATCAATGTTCGATAATCGCATAGAATACTTCGCAATGAGATTTTGCCACTAGAGCGAATTGCCAAGACTAACCAAGCACCTACTTTCGTGGTTATTTCGATTTAGTCAAGGTTAAAGATCTAATTATCACAAGAACCCTAATTAAAACTTCAATGTCTAGACAATTTTAATTAGTTTAGCCTAGGGTTTCGGGTAATCAAACTTCTCCTTTCGGTACTTCATTCAACAACCTACTTACTTGCAATTGGTGATCAAGTAAAGGCAATAACAATTCAATTCAAAGACCAAATAGATTGAAACAAACTAAATTCATGATAATTCAATCCAACAAAATCAATTCATCAAGCAACTTTAGAGGTTCATCCCCTAAACTAAAAAGAACTACTCACTATTCATGTTTGAAACTACAAAGCAATTGAAATCTATTCTACAAAGCATATGAAAATTTATGAGAGAATGAGAAATAAACTAAAGGGAAGAACAATCTTGCTAGAAATCACCAATGGAGGACTTTCGCTTCTCCACTTCAAAGTTTGCTCAAGTTGCTCTTCGATCTTCAATCTTCTCTCAATCTTCAATGGTGGATGGAATATGGATGAATGAAGGATATGATTAGGATTAAGTTATGGAATGGAGGATGGTAGAATGATGATTTCCCTCAACAGTCGGAAACAAGCATAATATAGGCAAATAGCAACTCAAAACCGCCGAAAATGAAAAGACACAAGAGACACGGACCGTGCCAGGGGTGACACGGACCGTGCCCCCTAGTGACACGAACCGTGCCCCCTAGGCACTACCCGTGTCGAGGCCCTGCTTCAAATTTCTCATCTTCTTGCCATAGGCACGACCCGTGCCAATGTTCTGAGCACCCGTGCCATTGAAATCTCGGGCCTAGGAGCTCTTTGGGCCATTGTTTGGGCCTTGGGTGATCCAACTTCTCACTTCTTGGTCCTTTAAGCTCATAACTTGGATCTACACTTGATTTTTAGCTCGGTTTACTTCGATTCTTCACAAATTACCTACAAAACTCACCAAACTCCAAACCAAGCATAATATGGGGAATTCGGGCATAAAATAATATAATCAAATCAAATATTCCCCAAATTCTCATCAAAACAACCAAGTTTTCATATATACAAGAAGCACTTATCAAGACCCATATATGTAAACCATTTGAAAACAGTATTGCTTTACTTAAGACATTAATGAGATAATTACTTGTAAGTTTACTATCAACTTGCAACTCGGCGCTTGCAAGATTGTTTGCTCAATTAATTTACGAGCACATTTCAAATTTTCAATCAAGAAGATTCATCTAGATAATGATGGTGAAACCTTTTGATAGTTTTTTTATATGCTAATGGGCATAGATGTTAAGCATCCTATGTAAAATGTTTATATGTAAAATGATCCTGTAGAATCATTAATATATGAGATGTTGAGTATATAATAAATGGCAAACATATTACTTTTGAGAGCGGAGCTTACTATAGCTGTTCAGGGACATGTCATGTTACATGTACCAACATTGATCTAAATAAGGCCAAGAGGTTTCATGAATGTTTATTTCTCCCCTATAATGGTTTCTGGCCATGAACCAAAAATCTCTCACCTATGTATTTGAGCATGTGCGATGTATGCTCCATGATAACGCACTAAGATGGGACCCCGAAGGAATCGAGAATATATGTTGGGTATATCCATACTTAAATATAATATAACCATTCATTGGAGATATACTTATGGAACAATTTGCCAATTATGATGACACAAGTTTCCCAACATTAGGGGGAGAAATCAAGTTGTTGGACAAATAAATAAGTTCGAACCAATTATTATGATCCTCATACATTGTAATGTGAACTGGAAGTTCCAAATGTAATTCGTCTATAAACCTAAGCGAATCTACTGCCAGTTATTCTACTGACCCACAAAGAGTTATTAAACCTTATGTCCCAACTACTAATGCTCCTGTAAGAATTGATGTCCTAGTAGGATAAATTGAATTGTTAATGAGTCTCGATCACATATGAAGCGTGGTAGACCAACCGGTTCCAAGGACATTAGTCCTCGAAAAGAAAAGGAGCGAATAATTAATGATAACCGAAATGAGGAAATTGTGACTCTAGAAGAGTCCTTAATCATGACAAATGTGGAAGTTACACCACAAGCTCAGGCACTTGAAATTTGCAAAAATGATGAGACCTCAATTAATTATGTCATGAATTGTATAAGTTGGAACCCAAATGAAGTCGACGTCGATATAGTATTTGATTATACAATATAGCGCTCACTACTGTGAGTAATCATGAGGATCATGAATATAGGTCTGTTAATGAATATAGACAAAGATGAGATTGGCCAAGTGGAAAGATGCATTTAATAATTAGATTCGCTTGTAAAATCGGAAATGTCAGGACCTGTTGTCCATACACCAAACTATTGTAGAACTTGTGGGATACAGTTAAGTCTTTGTGTGAAAAAGAATGAGAAAGGGAGATAATGAGATATAAGGCATAAGAAGCGACATGTTGCATAAGTGCTTTTTCAAAGACTTGGTATCAATTATGAAGGAATATACTCTTATGTAGTCCATGTTACTACATCACGATACCTTAAATTTGGTATCTTATTAATATCGCTATAGAAAATTTTGATAATGATGTTTATATAAAACTTAAAGGGTTCAAAGTACCAGAAGCACAGATTAAAATTCTCGAGAATATTGGTTATTTAGTTGATAGACATTTATGTGATTAAAGCAATATGGACGCATATTGCATAATCAAAGGAAATAATTAAATGACTCGGATCCTAATTGTTTGTAAATGTTATTGATGGTTTGGACTCTCGAAGAGCCTCAAAAGTTGTGGATTGTTTTACAAAAGCATTTGGAATGAAAGATTTTGGTAAAATTTGTCATTGCCTTAGTTTACAAGTTGCACACTGTGAAAATGAACTTTCGTGCGTAAATCAATTTATGTAGCAAAGTGCGAAAATAAAGTTGCATGAGCCAAACACTCCCTTTCAAGAACCCTAGTAGTGGTACGGTCATTTGATATGAAAACAACTCCCCTTTCAATCTTGAAAAGATGATGAGAAATTCATCGGTCTTGAAGTACCGTATTTAAGTCTTGAAGTATTGTATTTGGGTCCTGAAGTACCAATTTAAATGTTATTGAAGCACTGACATATCTTGCTAATCATGCATGATCTAACCCATTTCGGTGCCTTGAAGGTACTAGTGATGTAGATAGTTATTATGCTCATCAGCTCAAAGTTGGTTTGATTAGCTATGTTAATCTTGGATATTTACCTAAATCAAAAAATTACTTAGAGGTACCTTAACTTTTGAAGAAACAATTTTTTGGTACCCTAACTTTTCAAAACTAATTTTGGGGTACCCTTACTTTTAGAATTAGAAATTACTAGGTGAATTTCCGGCGAAACTTCGATTGGTTCAAATCATTTTCGTCCACAAAAAACAAAGGACATTTTCGTCCACAAAAACACTTAATCAATTTCTTGCCTAAAAGTCACCGGTGAATTCAAATCATTGGCCGGAAATTCACCTAATTATTTCTAATTCTAAAAGTTAGGGTACCCCAAAATTAGTTTTTAAAAGATGGGGTACCAGAAAAACATTTCACCAAAAGTTAGGGTATCCCTTAGTAATTTTTTGTACCTAAATCATATGATACTTAATAACATACTAGTTATGTGCACGCTAAACAAATTCGTTTAAGTGAGAATTAAGTTGATTCATGTATCAAGTTAGTTATGAAGTTGAATTACATTAACTCAAAGATATAATTGATGTTCTCATCAGGGGGAGTAATACGCGTTGTACTCTTTTTCCCTTATCTGAGGTTTTGTCACGCTGGATTTTCCTTAGAAAGGTTTTTAATGAGGCAATATATATTTGCGTATAAAGAAGTGTGTACTCTTTTTCCTTCACTGGGTTTTTCTCCCAATTGGGTTTTTCCTAGTAAGTTTAATGACGCATACTCTTTTGGATAATGGACATTCAAGGGGAGTGTTATGAAATAATATATTTGTATGAATGTATATCAATCAGATATCTATTGGGTATCTTTATCTGTTATGGTGATATAATATATGAGGATTCTATTCCCATATGAAGTCTATACTGTATAGGACTCTTGCTATGTAACTAGTATAAAAATACCCCTTGTGGGTTATGTATAAATCATCTGATTCTCCTCTCTCATTCTCTCTTGTCTCTATTGTTCTTCTCTAATATTCTGTCTATATTGTGTTCATATATTTATTGTTTTATAATACTTAGGTATTTTTATGAACTATAATATATTTTAATTTGGTTCATTTTATTAAACTAGCTTGCAGGTAATATGTGCAATTTAAAACTAGTATGTTTTATTTATTTATTTATTCTTGATAATTGCGGCCAATAGACCCTTTTATTCAAAATAAAGTTGAGCCTTCATAAACAAGCATACAACTAAAATGAGAATAAACAACAGAGAGTAAACTGAAATTCCTCCACCACATGAGACTCATATACATCAGGGAATACAACCGCAGGTCTACAGAAGAATGGTAAAAATATGATAAAATTTCATTGTAAGATGGTTCATTGAGTATGAGTATTTTCTCTTCCAGATAGTTGACCAAGGACAAAACCTCCTCCTGACAATTTACAGCACCAAGACTTTGTGTTTCTTCTAATGATCGAAAATCTGAAACTTTAAGAGTGTGTTTGGTAGGGGGGGGGGGAAACATTTTTTTGAAAAATGTTTTTCTCAATTTTCTAGTGTTTGGTACAAAAAAAAATTAGAAAATCATTTCCAAAGAAAATCATTTTCCTCTAAAAGAAGAAAATTGACTTCCTTTGTTCAACCTAAAAAAATCATTTCCATCATTGATTGTTGGATCGATTTTCACTACTAACTCTAACTGAAATTTGAGGCCAAAATTTAACATTAACAGTTTTGCTCGAAATTTTGTAATATGATAGAATTGATTAAAAAACCTCATATATAAATTTTTAGCTCAAAATATTTTTATTTGATAACATTTATCACGATATATACCAAATCAAAAATTTTTGCTGCTAAAACTAGCTGAAACTTTTAAAAATTCAAATTGAACTGTTTGAATCGAAACTTTATGATTTGATAGTATGGACTAAGAAAATCTCAAATATAAATTTTGAGCTCCAAATATTTTCATTTGTAACATATATTGCCACTTTTGTCGACATTTTTTTGCGGCTAAAACTAACTGAAACTTTTAAAAACTCAAACTGAATTGTTTGAATCGAAACTTTATGATTTGATAGTATGGACTAAGAAAAGCTCAAATATAAATTTTGAGCTCCAAATATTTTCATTTATAACATATATCGCCACTTTTGTCGACATTTTTTTGCGGTTAAATATGAATGAAATTTAAAAGCAAAATTCAATTTTATCGGTTTGTCATAAAACTTTACAACACGATAGAAATGATTAAGAAAAGCTCAAATATGAATTTTGAGCTCCAAAAATTTTCATTTGTAACATATATTGCTAGTTATATCGACATATATGGTCATTTTCCGAAAAATAATTTGTCTCCTATCAAACAAGGGAAAATTTGATATGGAAACCCATTTTCCTTGGAAAATTATTTCTCATGGAAAACAATTTCCTCAAAAATCATTTTCCTCTCAACCAAACACACCCTAAGGGTCCGTTTGGACCTAGGAAAACAGGATGGAAAAAGAATCTCGTGGAAAAAAAAAATTAGGAGGAAAAAAAGTTCTGGGTAAAGTAAATTTCTTTCTCTTGTTTGGTTTAAGAAAATTTTGAAGGAAAAAAATTGATTTTCTATTCAATTTTCTTTTCCTTGTTTGGTTTGAGGAAAAATACATGGAAAAATATATTTTGCAAGAAAACTTGTAAATATCAAGTTTCATTTTTTAAGATCATATAATGTGATTTGGTTGAGAAAGAGAGAGCTAGAGAGAGAGAGTTAGAGAGAGAGAGAAAGAGAGAGAGAAAGAAAAAAGAGAATTAGAGAGATAGAGAGAGTGGCAAAGAGAAAGAAAAGAGAGTTAGAGAGAGAGAGAGAGAGAGAGAGAGAGAGAGAATAGAGAGTTAGAGAGAGAGAGAGAGAGAGAGAGAGAGAGAGGAAAGAGAAGAGACTTAGAGAGAAAGAAGAGAGGGTGCGCGAGAGAAAGAGGGAAGAGAGTTAGAGAGAGAGAGAGAGAGAGAGAGAGAGAGAGAGAGAGAGAAGAGAGAAGAGAGAAGAGACAAGAGAGAGAGCGAGAGAGAGAGAGAGAAGAAAGTTAGAGAGAGAGAGAGAGAGAGAGAGAGAGAGAGAGAGAGAGAGAGAGAGAGTTAGAGAAAGAGAGAGAGAGAAAGAAAGAGAGAGAGAGAGGAGAGTTAGAGAGAGAGAGAGAGAGAGAGAGAGAGAGAGAGAGAGAGAGACGAGTTAGAGAAAGGATGAAAAAAAGGTTGGCTTTGATTCAAAATTTTTCTCCCAACTTTTCTTTCATTTCTGAAGGGAAAATTTTTTATTCATTGTTACTCCAAATTTTCCATGCAATTTTCCAATTTTTTTTCCATTCCTTTTTCTTCAATCCAAACAAAGAGAAGATTTTCATTTTCCAAAATAATTTTTTTCCATGTTGTTTTCCAAGGTCCAAACGGACCCTAAATGAACCCATACCTCAAATGACACCACTCAAGTCAAATGATGCTGCACTTCCTTCAGCCCCCACAGGGAGGATCAAACTCAAAGACATATATAGTCCATGATTGAAATCTTGATCCATATCCGTTGCTTTCATGTTGAATATTGAATACAATTCAAAAATCTACCCCAAATTAGGCCTAAGCACTAATGTTAATGCTCACTCTTAGATGTTATTGTATCACTGGATGACAGATGCTGCCATAAACCGTGCATAAACTAGTATGTTTTAACCAAACAGTTATTTGCATTAATAAATTCATCCTATTAAAAAGGATTTTTGGACACTAATATACTGAACTTTTGAGGTATTGGACAATAATGCACTGAACTTTGACCTTTGACAATAATGCACTGAACTTTGAGGGGTGTTGGACCATAATGCACCCGAGACAATTTTAATGGTAGAGAACTTGGTGACAATATTACGCGGCAGACCGAGAAGACGAATAGACTAAATAATATTTAAGTTTGTGACAAGCTACATAAGATTGTCACCAAGTTAACCACTGTCAAAATCATACTGAGTGCGTTATTATTCAACACTCCCCAAAGTACAGTGTATTATTGTCCAAAGTTAAAGTTCAGTGTACTATTGTCCAATACCCCCAAAAGTTTAGTATATTAGTATCCAAAAACCCTATTAAAAATGACCATTTAAGATTATGCAAAACGTTATTTATCACACCTTCAATAATTTTTTTATAAAGTGAAAACAACATATATGCCTCCAAAAGTCATTTATACCCCAGAGAGACTTTTCATTGATATGTTGATTGCCAAACAGCCCCAAAAATTGTTCAAGTGTCGTACCTATGTGTCAAAATTATTGAATGGTGATGACAACTCAAGTAGTGACAAAGTGAGATTGTAGAATTGTATGGAAGCCAAACCTATACAAATAGTTTAAGTTAGGTTAGGTCTTTACTCTTTATGCCAAACCTAGGCGCCACTGCGCTAGGGACAGAATGCGACCAAACAGGATCGACATCTACACTACCTTGTCCTTGTTGACCACCAGAGATACCCTCTAATAATATCATGGACTTGGAACTCTAGTTTCTCCGGTTATGAGATCCATCCAGCAAACGATGGTAAAGTTTCAAGTAAGATTATGAGGTTTTCGTTTATGAGAAATATCAATTTTAAATTATTCTATGTTTTTGTTTTTGTATTTTATGTGATTTCGAAGCAAGTTTTATACTTAGTACTAGACTTGACAAAACTTATCCAAAACCTAAAATCCAATCCAATCCGCCCGAACCCGACCCGCACCCGAATTGTGGGGGCACTCGGTTTTTACCCGAAACCCGGAACAAACCAATCTGGAACCGATCTGAACCGCAACCCGAAAGCTTACCAAACAAGAGAAAACGTCTGAACCGACCTAAACCCAAACCGAGTCCTGTTAAACCCGATTAAATACGGATCCGAAAATGGCCCAAACCAATTTTTACTGGACCCATGACACACCCTAACTGAATTTACCCGACCCGATACACAACCGAATTGACTTACACCCGAACCGAATTGGAACCAACCTGATTTACACCAGACCAAACTATATACCCATGAACCAACCTTAAATTATTTAAGTATGCAACTAATATCTGCTCAAAAATTGAAAATTGGCATTTGAGTAATAAATAAATTTTAACATAATACGTTAACAATTCGGCCTGAATGGAATTTGAACTTGGATTCACCCGAAAACTAGCAACCGAATCAACCTAACCCGAGAAAAGATTAAACCGACTCTAACCCCAAGATGCTGATCCGGTTAAACCATACCCAGATCGGCAAAGGTCCATCTGGAGTCGAAACGAACTCGAACCTCGTCCGAACTGAACCCAATCCGGGGCGCAGTTAATCCGAACAAACCCGATCCGGCACATCCAATTGCCAGGTCTACTTAGTACATCAAACAAAAACATTAAAAAAATTAAATTGATATTTCTCACGAATTGGAACCTCATAGTCTTGCTTGGAACTTTATGATCCATTTGCTTCATGGGTCGGTCCTTGGGGTCAAAAACCTAGTTTCTAAATATATTATTTTGAAGATATGGAAAATAGGAAATGAAAGGTAAAGACGATAGATTTTCACAGCTGGATCTACTGTTCCTAATTTACATTTTACACATCTTAGCTGTGGCATGATTTGTACCAATTCCCCACAAGGGAGCCAAGCCACCGAGTGCAGTGTTCCATATTCAGACATATGATATCCTTATGTCGTAATCTAAGGCCAGCTCAATATGGTCAAACCCTGTTTAAGGTTTAATGAAAAGTAGTCGAAACGAGTATGAATATAGAAAAGAACCCATAAAAAGATGCTTCACAATAGCAAGTTGTCCGATAACATATGGTGATGCTCTAGAGTAAGATGAGTCGGGGATCACTCAACAACCAAATATATTGACTCAACTTTATGCATTCCAACCAGTTTGTACAACTCTGAGATACATTTGCAGATCATACCGAATTTCAATACAATAGAGAAGTGAGGTACTCTTAAAATTTCATCACATAACACAAATTTCCCGCAATACATGCACAACATTCAGTCCTGTGTGCTGCACTTTGTCATCTCTTAGGCAAGATCTGTGAAAATGCAAAATCGTGAAACGGGGGACCTGCAAGAAAATGTGAATTCTTGGGTTATCCAAATGAACGAAATTCAAGGTCTGGCTTCCATTTTTTAATTTCTTTTTTGTGGGGAGGGTGCTTTATCCATTAAATACATGGGAGTTGGGGTATATGTTGTCAGCCAATGGAGACAGTTAGCTGAAAAAAGAAGGATATCGCCACTGATGATCTCTACACCTGGATCTCTTGCAAAGTTTTCACAAGGGTCTCTTCGGATCACGGCGATAATGCTTGTAGGGATAGATAAGGGCATATATTGGGGAATTGATATTGGGAGTTGCTGTAGTCACTGATGGACCCTTATATATATTTATAAAAAGAAAAACTAAATTGACGGAGCCCATGCCTCATAGGAACATTTTTGTCCCAGTCCATCTCTTCCCAAGCTAAGAATTTGCCAGCAGTGGCTCCTTAGTAGAACGTAGAACAATGAATTTTATGTCATTAATGCACGAAGGTTTTATTTGACTTGGTTACAGCATCAAGAACTGTAAAAAATAACACAGATAGCCAAAAAAAAACCTCACCTGGTTGTCCTGCCAAGAGATAGAAGGGGATATGGGCAATCATCTTTGAGCCACCCTCACGCCAATTTACACTTCCTGGACATGGCTGCTCTCCATTTGAATTTCGTGAAGACCTCAATACAGATATCGAAATTGCAGGCTCGTTCAGTAAACTCAAACAATCACGAGCACGTGTCCAAACTCTTGCATCAGACAACTGAGACCGGGCTACCTGAAAATGTATTAAAAAAAAAAAATTATCATCAGACAAAATTTATTCCATGAAAGATATGTTCCTCTAATACAGATTAAATTGATTATGGCAATTTAAAATTCCTCAGAATCTCAACACCTTGAAACAGCTAGTTATTCTCAATTTCCATGCACCACATAGTTGTCTTGCAGATAATGGCTCAGTTTTTTTTAAAATAAAGCCAGACTGAGACAGATCTAACATGCGAATGTGGAAGGTGAATTTGGTTAAGAACAAGATGAGATCATTGTGCCAATCACCTCTTGCCTGAGTGGCAAGAGGTCCACCTTCTATTCATTGGCAGGCCCGTTCCCCGTCTGCTACAGGCCTATTGGGTAATACCCCTGAGATAGGGGCCCAATGGGTTTGACTGCTTACCTATTTTTTTTTTTAAAAAAAAAAAAGATGAGATCATTGTATGTTGAAAGTACTTACCTTAGTCAATGATACACGTGCTCTTGGTAGCAACTCACGATGCCAAGCAGCTAATTTTGCAATTGCTGTGACCACAAAACATAGAAGCCTCGACTGTGATGGCATTAAAGAGCCTGCACCACTTACACTCATACTAGAAGTGCGGCCGAAGCTAAGACCAGGTTCTTGTCTCAGACCAAGACGACTTCGAAACAAATCAAATTTAAGGTCAGCTTATTAGGAGAAAAAATCTCAGTCTCCAAATGAACAGGTACTATAGAACTTACCTAGATGAAAGGTTCTCATATAGCAGCAACTCCAAACTTTCAAAAAGTTCACGAGCAGCATCTTTGTGAGATTCACCACCCCCTCCATGCTCTCCTATGGCCCAACATAGTTGTAAAGCTAACTCTGTCTACCAAAGAAAAAGAAAATCAAACTGCAAATCTCAAACAATATTTAGGGTTACATAAACTAGCTATTACTAAAATCCAGGAAGTATACCTTCTCCTGGCTATCACAGGCCTCTCCAAGTCTGTCCATTATGGGCTTCTGCAAGTTATTGCAAAACCATGAAATCCTATGGAAGTGTAGGCTCTAGATTGAGTGAAAGCATTGTGTAATGAAACCTTGAAACGTTGGACGAGGGTCCAAACTTCAGCACACAAAATTATGCATATTTTCAGCCATTAGCTATATGTGATACCTTCAGAATCGCAATAAAATCTGCAGACCGTTGAAATGAAGCACGCATGAATTCCAACAATCTTTTTCTTATCTGCAGAAAATGCAGACTTGTGAATCTTTTGATTTTCCCTCTGCAACACATCAGAGCTAACATACTGAAAAACTTGGTAATTAATAGATGAGAGCAAATAAATCCAAGAGTACATTGTTTTGCCATTTTATCATGAAGAATTGAAGATTTTGTAGGTACCACAATTTTTCAAAAGCAACCAAATCAAAGCTTCAAAAATGACAACAGTTTACACTAGACCTGGCAATTTCTGACCCGACCCGATAACCCGCCCGAAATTTCTGGGTTTTGAACACGATTTTTTCAACTAAACCCGAAATACACTGAACCCGAAAATTAGCGGGTCAAACCCGACCCGCCCGTTTGACCCGAAAATTCAACATTTTAAGTTCAACTTTATTGAAATTTGTGACTTTTCGTTGGAATTTTTAATTATTAAACTATAAGCGCAACTTATTTATTTGTTATTTCTCTAATTTAAGTTAAAATAGTTACAAAAATCTATCGTTAATAGAAGATAATCATATTTTATTATGTATATTGTACAAAAAGTAGTATTTGGAGACCATTTTTTAAAAAGAAAAAACAGAAAAAGGTCGCAATCATAACCTGTTGGGTTGACCAGAAACTGAATACACCGCTCATATTTACCCGAACCCGAAATACACCTGACCTGTATTTGCCCGAACTCGAAATACGACCGACCCGAAACCCGCCCACCCGAACGAATTGAGAGGTCTAGTTTACACACATAAACTCACTCTTCCGTGCTTAAAGCAAATTTAAGTTCCTCCTAGTTTTGCTTATGATGCAAATAATAAGGGGTGCTAGGAGAAGTTTTTATTTGTTCAATACAAGTAACTGTATAGATTATTAGGCCAATTTTATAGTAGAGTTATTTTAGGAGTAAAACTTGGGAGAGAATCTATCTATTTCATTTTACTCCAACAAGGCTGTTTTTTGTGATTGTGCAGGGCACACCAGAAAGCACATCATAAGTCCTTTCTTTTGCGTATAAATTGGGAAAAGCCCCCTAGATGATTCCCAAGAGAAACAACGAAGAAGAGAAGGTAAGTTGTTAGCATAAAATGTTTTTTGTTAGGTTATATTCCGACTATCTTTGCTATTATTGTAGGCAATATTTTTGCTTGATAAATAGTTTGTAGTCTTGGTTTTATTTTCAAAGGCTTTCTAAGACTATCTAAGCAATGTCAGCTGTTGCTACAGGCACTTAATAAAATCAGGAAAATTTTTGCAAGTTTATGCTTTCCTTGGACATGTGGCCTCGTGGTTAACTGAACAATGCCCATCAGCTATGGTTGAGTAAGAAATCCAAGTTCCCAATCAATCAGACAACTCATTCCCACAAAGATTGTGAATCAGGAGCCCTACTTAATAAGCCTTGACAAACATACAGCAAATGAGAAAAGTGAACAATAAGCTGGATGAGTAAGAAATCCAAGTTCCCAATCAAATGCATGTTACCTCATAACAATAAATTTTGTCAGGAAACAAGGCAGCTATCCGCAACATGAGCATGGGAATTAATGCACAGATCAAGGCTGCCAAAAGAAAACGTAAAGACGCTTCAGAATATCACAAGTTGGGGCATGAAAATATTATATAAAATGCATACAAGCAGAAGAATGAATGAGCCAAGCAACGACAAATAGAAGATTGCAGCAATGTTAGAAAACAAAACAAGATTCTTACAATCATTGACATCCTTCAGTGCTACAGCAAAATAAATATCTAGAAGCTTTGGTGCATTCTTCAGTGATTGTTTTAGTCGATCAGACTGGGAGCCACTTATAGCAGATTGGATTGCAGCAGCAATTCCAGGTGAGGTTAAGTGACGTTCCTGAAACACAATATGTGAAGTCATGGAAGAGCACTAAATACAAAGCAAAGATATACTCATTCCAGTTGTAGCAAAAAGTGACAGAAATCCCAACCAAAACATTTGAAGTGACTGTTTATAAAAAAGGGAGAA
This sequence comes from Portulaca oleracea, assembly GCA_029582165.1. Classification (NCBI taxonomy): domain Eukaryota; kingdom Viridiplantae; phylum Streptophyta; class Magnoliopsida; order Caryophyllales; family Portulacaceae; genus Portulaca; species Portulaca oleracea. The sequence goes on from CM055876.1 coordinate 11,975,624, forward strand.
AAAAGAAAAACAAGGACATAAAATGCAAGGGTACTGGACATTGGAAAGGAGCCGCTCCTCTAGCCAATCCAACATTTAATTCTTTTAAAAGACATGTGAACTAATTAATAACTCCGCTCTTTAACAGATTGGCAGGTTCGTTCATAAGCTTGTATTCCACATGATTTCTACAGCAACAAGAACCCGAATGTAAGAATATTCAATATATAACATTTCACTTCCACAACAAACTTCACATTGCATGTCAAGGTTTACTTTGTCTAGGCTGAACCAGTTTCAGTAGCTAATATTGAAGTCTCCCTTTCTCCTTTGTCCACCCCCCCCCCCCCCCCCCAAAAAAAAAAAAAAAAGCAAAAAGAACAAACAAAAAAAGGCCATCTATGGTGCTCACACCCTCTTTAATAAACAAATAAAACCACTTTCATATCTCCTTCCACCATACTAGGTTTGACCAAAAGAGATAAATACGAGGACATAGAGTGCCCAAAAAGTCCATATCACAGAAATTAATATGGAATTATGAGTTCAAAGGCTTTATCCGTAAGCAACAAAATTAAAAAAGAAAAATAGATTTAGCCATACAGCGATACCGTCATTTTCATCTTTAAGAAGATCAAGGAAAACTGGATCCGCAATGTCAATGGCACTACTATCCTCAGACTCAGAGTCGCCTTCTCCATCAGCTATGGTTGAACCAGTATATGCCTCATCCATCAGTGCAAGCAGCATCTATATCCAACAGTGGGAGGTGTTCATGATAGCTCAGACAACAGAATGTACAAACTCTGATAAATAGAAATACAGCCAGCTAACCTCAGGAGCTGTACTACTTTTTATTGATGCTATGCTGCTACCAACTAGTGACCCAGAGCTTCGTCCCACCTTCTCTAGAGCAACAACCAAGACTTGCACAACCAAATGATGATTTTATAAAAAAAAAAATAAATAAATAATAATTAGGATAATGGAAAAGGCCACAGAAAATGTCAAGGACGCATATATCAGTCCATATTGTGACCATCAATGTTGCACCAAACATTCCAAGATTAATGAGACACTAGTCAAAGATAATCCTCTCTTGCCGTGGTTATTCAAATGTAAGATTAAATACACTCGACAATACTTCTTAGGAAATGCAACACTAAGCCAATATGTGAAAGTCACCAGGACACCTGATGAATTCATGACTATAACTTTCAGTTTAGGACCTGAGAAAATTTATCAATGGGGCGTAGCAAAGGCCGTATAAGTAATCGAGTGGATTTAAAAAATATATATATAAATACAAGTGTATTAAAAAGAAATTTAAAAAACTAAGAGCCAATCTGATAGGCCTTTCACCATCATTGAGGAAGTCTGATTTGGGACGCATGGAGTATTTACAGACTAGGAGAGTGCACAAACCACAATGTTTAATGTTTACATACCATCGAACATGATTTAATATGCTAGACATATGTAGGAATGGGACACTGTGTATGCAAGCAACTATGAAGTATGAACTCACCTGGCAAGTCCACAAGAGCTGGAAATAAAGGCAGAAATGATCCAGGAGCCACCGATGCAGGGAAAACCTTCATAAATGATGTTTCTAATCTGCAGATGTAAATCAATATGATCAGCTATCATCTCAAATGTCATATGCAAATAAAATCCTAGTAATCAGCTACAAGGATATAGACAGTAATTACAGCTTTTATCCACAATAGCATATTGCGGCATCATTTTTCAACTTCTTAGAGATATATTAGCAAAAGATCAACTAACGTGTTCAAAGTAACGACACACTTGCTAATGCACAATTGAGACATTTTCTTTGGGTGTGTTGAGTGGGGGAGTATAGTTCAAATGACACTAGAATGATGACCATATGCTTCAGAAAAAGGCTTATCGTCCTGGACTAGCAGGACGCATGCAAAAGAACTTGGATGTGTGCAAACCCGGTAACAGTACCCCACTCAGCAATCAAACTACTAGGACTCTTAAACTCAGGAACAACACGGCCATTGCATATTTTTGCCATCAGATCAACCATCTGAAAATACTCTACAACTCTAAGACAACTACTTGCATAAAGAATTGCCATTAAATTCACAAGCCATGAACAGACACTCAGGAAAACAAATGGCGTGTTGAGCAACATATATTGAACAGGAAAAAAAAAACCTGAGTTTTGCTTTTATTGCACATCTTATGTTGTATTAGCTATGGATCATCCCATGTCTGAATTTGATATTCACAAACTATACGCAGAGTTTGCACAATAAAAATGGCAAATGAGAAAACACATTGGTTGTGTATGATGCATTTGACACCATGCAAGAGTGTCTATGGAGTATAGATGCCCTAGATAAAGATATTCTGATCCTCTAAAATGGGTAGAGTGTCTGTACTGCTAGATAATGAGGATTTAAATCAATCCCATCCAATCTTACACCAAGGTTTCTAAAAAAAAGAAACCAAACTACCTCAACAAATTAAGAAGTGAGAACATATATATGCATGCACTGTGCTTTTGACATAAAAAGTAAAGCGTTTGCAGCTAAAAATATGTGATTTGAAGGGAAGCACAGAAGGCTCTAGATGTGAATATCTTGCTCTTTCCGTTAATTATCAACAACAAAAAAAAAAAAGAAAAAAGAACCATTGACTGCTTTTGTACACAACAGCATTATTTGTGATAAGACTTAGGCTGTACACATGCAGCAACTCATGCCATTTTGCCAATTATTTAGTCATGAAGCAATAGAAGACATGCATGTAAACTCCATTCAACATATAAAGAACAGAGGAATCAAACAAGATGAAGGGGAGATTTGTGCTTTTCCCCAGTGGCACCCAGACTAGATAGTAATAATGGCTACAGTGGGGGGGCTTCTTTTTTTTTTTTCTGGGCAGTCAGTTGGACACATTTTTCTTGTTAACATTTCAAGCTATCGAATTTCTTTAGTCTTTTCATTGAATTAATGCAATTTTCTTGTAGACAACTCACCAAACAGCTACCCTTTTGACAGCTTATTTTTTTAGTTTTTCTCATAAGGAAAAAATAAAATTATGTAGAAGAATCAAATGATCTGATGCACATAGCTAGCACCCTACAAAAGACTATACAACCACTTTGATCTCTTTTTTTTTTTTTTTCTTTACAGGAAAAAGGATATATATTAATAATAGGATTAAAACAAATAATGCTCAACTACCACCATACAAGTTTATGTACAACCAAAAAACAAACTATCCACAAAATATACCACATCGAAAGAGGAAGAGCTAAACTTCCTATTCACCCAAAAGAAGAGAGACCTGACGAAATTTTCTTTCAATCTCTGAAGAGGGATTTCAAGTCCCTCAAAACCCCTTTGGTTCCTTTCTTTCCAGATGACGCAAAAAATCACATGTGGTATAACCAAGGCCTTCCTCTTCTTGGGTTTCCTGCCAAAGAAACTTTCCCAAGATAGGAGATGACACCTGGTAGAATAAGATAAAGATAAACCCCAAGGAACACCGAGACAACCAAAGGCTAAAGCCCAAAGTGACCTAGCGAAGTCACAAAGAAGCAAAAGATGATTTGAAGATTCAAGATCCCTCTTGCACATGCTACACCTATTAGCCATAATCTTTCCCTTTTTTGTAAATGATCACAAATCAAAATGTTCTCATGTATCCCTTCCCCAAAAAAAAAATAAAATTAAAAAATAGCAACCTTCAAAGGGGCAAAAGACTTCCATATAATGCTAGATGGAAAAGCTCCAGCCTCAAAAACGTACAATTGGGAAGAATCCATGCTATGTTGAATTGAATAGTAGGAGCTCAAGGGAAGAACCCCACTCTTGCTCAAGACTCATCTCATTGTGTCCTGTGAAGAATTCCAAAATTTGGCCTCATTAAAGGTATTGAAAAAACCAACTAAATAGCCTTCGTTAGCAAAACCTTCCCGAACAAAAATAGGAGACCAAACAAAAGGCGCGAAAGATTGTTCCCGATAATCTGCAACAGAACATAGAAAGCATGAAAGAGGTGTTTCAAAGGAGCCTCAAAGCACCAACGATCATGCCAAAATGAAATGGTAAAACCATCGCCCACACCAAAAGAAACATATGGATAGAAACTCTCCTACCCCTTAATGATAAACTCCCTAAGACTACAACCATGTGAACCATTAGGAATCGAGGGTATCCACCCATAGCCCACTTCACTATATTTGATCATAATTACCTTCCTCCATAGATTACCCTTCTCATTCATCAATCTCCACAACCACTACCCTAGAAGAGCCACATTACAAAGACGTAAATCTCTCACTCCAACCCCCCCTCCCCCTCGAGATAGATTGCTTCACGATGTTCCATCTCACTGAGTGATACTTGAAATCGCTCACAAAAGCACCCCAAAGGAATTTTCTTTGAAGTCCTTCCAACTTATTTGCCATAGAAGCAAAAATGGGGAAAGGAGAAAGAAAGTCGGAATGCCCGAGAGAACACTCCTTAAAAGAGCTAACCTCCCCTCTTTCCAAAGATATTTTGATTTCCACCCCAAGAGTTTATTCCCGAACCTTTTGATCACCGGATCCCAGATAACTAGCTTCTGGAAACTCATGCCGAGTGGAAGGACTAAGGCATGTCGCCGGAAAAGACCGCATACCACAACCAAAAATACCTGCTAGAAATTGCAAATTGTCCACTTGACCCACAGGCATAGTAGAACTTTTAGCCAAATTAATCTTCAAACCAGAACCAGCCTTGAACCAAGTTACAACGCATCGGAGATTGACCAACTATTTGCAATCATTATAACGGAAAATGATGGTGTCATCCGCAAACAAAAGATGAGAAACACGCAAGTTTCACGAGTTTGCTCGCTCCACAGAAAAACCATATAGCAATCCTTCAGTCAGAGCAAATTGTAACATCCTAGAAAACACATCCATGACTAGCAAGAAGAGAAGAGGAGATAATGGGTCTCTTGCCAGATTCCTCTAAAAGTGTTGAAGAACTCAAAAGGGGAACCAGTGACAAGGATTGCAAAAGAAGTGGTTGAGGTGCACTGACGAATCCACGTGTGCCAATTATTCCCAAAGCCCATCCTAGACATTCCATAAAGAAGGAACTCCTAATTGACATGCTCATAAGCCTTTTCAGCATCTAACTTACACACCACTCCTAGCTTATTCGATTTGATCCTCACATCAATAAGCTCATTAGCAATCAGAACAACATCCAGAATTTGACCCCGCACCCAACAAAAGCATTTTGATTTACTGAAATGAGGTCCCCACTAACACTCCTCAATCTAAGAGTTAAAACCTTAGATAAAAGCTTGTAAATGTTCCCAACAAAGCTAATAAGGTGGAAATCCTTAGCATTTATTGCATCTGCCTTGTTAAGAATAAGACCAATGAAAGTAGCAAGTTTGTTTTTTGGTTGTGTATAACTTTGTATGATGCTAGCAACGCATCTCTTCTTGTACCCTATTATTAATAGATATCATTTTCCTATTTGAAAAAAAAAGGAAAATTGGATTTTAGTAATCCCTACTTTCTGCTTTTGTATGACAATAATCCTTACTTTTGTTTTTGTATTCTGGTGGTCCAAAAAAAATAATAATAATTGTATTCTAGTGATACAAAATATATGTCCATATTTTTTTTATTTTTTTCATTCCTGCCCCATATTGTTTTTATTTTTTTCATTCCTACCCCTGAAAAGGTTATAAAGTGTAGTTACTAAAAGAATTTTTAAATTATTTTTTTGAGAATCCAAGCAATTATTATAATTTTTTTAAAGGAATAAAAGAGAAAAATTCATTATAGATAATTGAGGCTAAACATCAAGGATGGGATTTTGGTGTGTCTGTTTGTTTTAGTTCTATTTTGAATCATCCATTATAAATTTACATCTTCTGGTGCAACACTCAAAACTCCAAGACCCAGACTACACTATAACCAAAAAAAATTACATCAACAAGACATAACTGTGGGGAAAAACACTACAGAGGAAAACAAGGACATCACAAGACAGTTGGTCTGATTGTTGCTTTTTTTCCAATCTATCTACAGGTAATCGGTTCCAGAATACATAAGCAAAAGAGTTTCTAAATGGTAACATCAACATCATATGTAATGTAATAAACAAAATAACTCACTTCTCTCCATTCCATGCTATTAGCTTCAATAACAACGGGAAGAACTGCAAGTAATGAGAAGGTGAAACTGGTAAGAGTTCAATCTGGCTGTCTGTATTTTTTTTAACACCTTACCATTCAAATTCTCAACATCAATATAACAAGCTGGTAAAGAAACAAAAATAAGTTACAAGCAATTAAGCAGTGAATTGACAACTTAAACATTGACTAGTATTTAGGCACTGCATTTCAGCAGTGTCCTTGAGAGCTTAAGCAAGAATAAATCAACAGAGGCGAGATATAGACGCTAGATACAGAGATTTAGACAATTCCTACATCTTCTCTTACTATCTCACCCCCCCCCCCCCCGGTCTCTTGGAAGAAAGCGAGCCAGAGTACCAGTCAGTATGCCAGTCAACATCGAAACCTCATTCAATCAAATCAAAGTCAATCTGAAGGAAAAGAATAAGCAATTGGGTACACATTTAAAAGCAGAACTCAAGTCATAATATCCAATTACTGTCCAAAATGCAGCGAAGAATCATTGAAGCTGCTCTGATGCACAATTGCATTGCATCTAATTGTTGTCACAGAATGAATGCAGTGTGGCCATTTCATCAGAAAACAAACTATTTTGAATCCATGTACCACAGGCCAATCATGCAAGGACAGTGTGTTGGCAGTGTCTGCTCATGCCCCCCCCCCCCCCCCCACACACACACACACAAGTGAGCATGAAGATCCAAACAATAGTCCTTTAAGCACAACAAGATGAGGTCTTAAAACCTCTTTCTACAGTTTTATGGAGTTCAAGGGCACATGACCAAGGGGAAAATCAAAGACAGCTAATACAAAATACAACACACCACTTCTTTTCATCCTGTCTATATTTTGAAGTCAACGAGTAGAAATGTCAACTAATTCTGAATTAGAAGTTACCTGAGGTAACACAGTAGGAAATGACATCTGAAGCTTTTTCCCATTGAGAATAAGAAATTCAATTGTAGCTTCTGCAATAACAGGATCTGCAAATTCACTGCAACCAACAATAAACATGAATATGGTTGGTTCAATAATTTTATTAGAAAAAAGGCTAAACAGGGAACTATTTAAGTGAGTACAAAAAGAGAAAAGGGCAGCTCCTTATTCTCCGTAAAGATACGTTATTTTTATACCGTCTTTTTGGTATTGGGGATTTCGATAAAATAGAATGACAAACTGGGAAAACTTCACTAGAAATTAAACGAGCAGGCAAGTGTACCATTCTTTTGTGTATAGTTGGTACTTCCCATAACCCAAATCATCTAGATTTCAAAGAGTCATCATCAGAAAAATGCTTAAAGATACATTCTTTAAGCTCTCTCTCCCGACCAGGGCTCTGACAAAGTCTACTTGTTTCTTGATGACCTTTTTCACCATACTTCCAAGTCAAACAAGCAGATAGGCACAAATTACGAGAATCCAATTCCTCAACTCTCAGATGGAACTTAAAAAAGCTACTTCAACCAACAAGCTTTGTGATTTGTTTGCATTGACTACAAGGTGTTTTGCTTTCTATGTCAATGGGCAAAGGACTTGTTAGGACATTTAAACAGAAAAGGGTAGGGGGGAGGGGAGGGGAGGGGAGGGGAACTACTTTCTTTCAATTGGGGATACTAAAATCCCATTTAGCTTAGTCCTTGGGATTAACCTAGTGGCACGGACTAGGGAGATTGTCTAGCACAAGGAAGACTAAGGTTTGAATAGCCATAGCCTATGTTTGCGTAAATTTACAAGAAAAGAAAAGGAAAAAATCCAAAGTAAGCTTTGCTCAATACTTCTGAGAGAAGGATTTGGTGTTTGTGTTCGTACCCTTGTAAAAAAAATAAAACTTTTAAAAATTTCTCAGCTTTCTGATCTAGACACGGGAAGTTACCCTCTTAAAGTTATCTGTACCACACACTGCAGCCACTAATCACTAGTAAAACCAGACAGACCAAATTGTACCAATACCTCAAAGTAACTTCTTCAGGTTGGTTTTCGGAATAGGATAAAAATCACCACCCAGTGTCAATTTTTCCTGAAAATCTAGGTCCACCTGCAAGTAACCCTTGAAATTGAAAATCTAGGTCCACCTGCAAGTAACCCTTGAAATTATATTTCATGTATTAAAGCTAATTCTATGTGCATTATTTAAAATTGCATCCCTAATTCTTTAAATGTTGAATCTATGTATCCATTCTCACATCTTCTGAGCCAGGATAGACACAGGCTTTGGGTGGCAATTGGAGCATTCTGGCTATTTTCCAATACAAGACAAATATCCAATTCTACCCCTTGATATGTAACTTTTCACTTAGAAGAATGTTTATAACAAATGGATAAGGGGAACTAACTGAGACATGGCTTGCGAACATATAAAGTTATAGTTTGACATTTATCAGTTTGAATGGCCACTTAAATTCACCCATCAATGGAATGAATATATGTGTAGGATCCGGTGCCAAGTGGTACACATGTAATCAACCATAAATCATTATACAGACAATTCATTAATTACGCTTTACTGTTAAAATAATATCGCTACATTACTCTCTTAATGTATTTCAGCATTCACATGTTCATTTGACTTTACTCATGTTTCCCATGCCTGACTGCAAATCACTTGTGCGAGGGCCAAGATGAAAAACTTCAAGTTTCTTTAAGATAAAGCAACTAAATACAATTCCTTTTAAGGAGATCATATCAACTTTTTCCGATATCTCATAATCACATAAGATACAGTCCTCAATGAAAAAGTCCTTGTCAAAAAAGAAAAAAGAAAAAAGAAAAGTATACAAGTGAACAAGTAGTATTACCGACTCAAGCACGAGCGAAAAAATGTCCTCAAACTAGGATCAGCATCATGAAGAACAGTCTCCCCAAAGTCCAAGAAAAATTGAAGAATGGCCTGTAGAAAAGAACATCAATGAAATTGACATACTTGCAAAAACCTCAAAACATAAAGGTATGTGCTTAAGTACTTCAACTAATCATGGCCTTGAATAAAGCTTCTTCCTCTTCTGTAGCTAAAAACAAAACTCTAACAGTAGGTACCTACCAAGGCTTCCAAAAATATTTATCTGGATGACTTTATTCCATAGTATTGCTTACCTTTACTCTTCTCTCAAAAGTTGGATTAAAATAGAACCAAATTTACCAAGGAAAGATAGAGTACCATATACATCAAAATAAATTGCTCGGTAAGGAGAGCTATAGATACTAGAGTACGGTACATGTCTTTAAAAGCTAAGCACACCAGGACATCACAAAAATGTTAGATGGAATCTCATATCAAGAATTTCCAATCCCCTAATCATCCATTTATTCCTAAATGTTTCTGTTATCCTACCTCTACAGATTCCAGTAGATCTCCTCACAACAAAGCAAAATCTTCAATCACTTTATAACGACCACCAACAAAGCCAGATGTTTTGAATTACTGTATCTGCTAGCATTTTCAGAACTAGTTTGCCATCAAAGGCCTTCTAAAACTCATGCCCTCCATCATCAATACCAATCTCACAGGGTTACACCTCTATTCCATCTAGTCCACCAAAGAAGAGAGTTTTAAGCATCCAAACCCGCTAATTGAGAAGAAATAGATAGATCCATGCAAATAAAGGACTTTTTCAGAGAGCGGGTGATCAGGGTTTGGTTGTATTTTTACAAAGATTCACAAGAAATGGTCTACCATTCTGGCCTTAATATTAAAGCAACTCACTTGTCCCTTCAATATTCAATAATAGAGACACACATGCTCCTAAACCTTCATTTCAATCTCAACAATTTAACTGAAAACAGTCAAACTCAATAATGCCATGAACAACATTACTAAAACCTAACATCAGTCAACAGAGAAACTTGTTAACTCAGCTCATACAGGTCTCATCTGCTTTTTTAACTCCCAGTTATTCTGGAATGCATAACTCAAGTCAGTAATTTGGTGAAGGTCCCCAGTACAACATTTTGGATAATTCCATCCTTTCCTCCCCAACGATAATTTTAGGTTTTAGCCCACAAATATGATCATATAATGATTATAATCAATATGCATGCTTCCTAAGCCATTAAGAAGTCAACTTCAATCCCTCATTACAATTCCCAAACTAATACGTGAAAAGAATCATGATATCATCAATGACGGAAGAAAGAAAGCACACCAGCAAGAGAAGGCCATGAGAGGAGCTAGACTGAGGAATTGAAGCAATAGAGCGCTGAAAGAGCTTGTTCATGTAGGGATAAACCCTAGCTGCTAAATCATCTGATTTCTCTGCTTTACACAACTCATTCAGCTTCTTCACCTGCTTAAAATGCAATTCAATCAGAAAAAAGCTTGGTCTTTCTTTCATCCATGATTCATCAAAGTAAACACAATGATAAATGGAACAAATAAGTGGTTCGAAATGACGAAAGCACTGAAAGAGAAAACAGGAAAGGGAAGCAGACGGATTGGAGGAGAGATGGATCGGAAATAGTAGAATCTCTGGTGCTCGCCGACAATATCCGGAGGTGATAATCCCAGTTTCCGTCGGAATCCACCATTTCTGACAAACTTTGCGATCAAGCACCAAGAAATTTGGGTTTTATATTAACCATCTTTGTCAAATACTTTTCATGTTAATTTCTCAATATATATATATATATATATATATATATATATATATATATATAAAGGCAATACCCTTACCTTGAGGGCCCCGCCAGCTCTCCCTTCACTAATCAGGAATTCATTTCGTCTAACTTAGCGGCAGGGTAAGGGATTGCAGACAGTAAGATCGAACCCTTGACCTGCGTCTCCGCTTCATCCCCTACCAACTAAGCTACAATAATTTAATTTATAAATTACTATCAATAGATTAACAACAAAAAATATTATTTTACAAATATAATATTGTCATTGTTAATAAAATAGTATACAATATAGAGCGGCTAAGGAAAAAATCGGTGTCAATGAGCAGATCCAAATGGAATGGAAGCCACTGACTGTTGGGACACTCAAAATCAATTTTGATAGGGCAAAGTTAGGTGACTAGGGAGTCGGGATGGCGGGAGTATGCAGAGACGACCACGATGGCTAAGATTCGGGGTGGTGCAACAAAAGCTGGGTTTGAGGGTTCAAAGATAAAGGAAAGTTCGCGCCTATTAATTGACACTAGCGACGGCACTGGTGCAGGGCTGCCGTCGGGTCATCGTCGAGGGAGACTGCCAAAGCCTCATATCAAAACTCAAGCATAAGTCTCATCCCAAACACTGAGTTGGGTTTTTCAATTACTGATATTTTGAGTCTTGTTAGTCAATTTAGCTTTTTTGTTTGTTCGAAGAGCATGAAACAAGGTTGCCGACGCCTTGGCACCTGCAACCCTTTGAAGTGGGACGTAGATTTTGGTTGGATGAAGTTATGGATGTTGTCATTAGGGATGGCAATGGGGCGGATCGGGGACGAGGGAGTATATCCCCATCCCCATCCCCGCTCCCAAAACTCGTCCCCATCCCCGTCCCAATCACCGCTTCGAGGAATTATTATTGCTCCGTCCCCATCCCAGCGGATTCCCCTTCCCCAATGGGGGTCCAACGAGGATTTTTTAAAGCTATCCAAAATCCAACCAAATTTTAATCGGACTCGGTTTTTAAGTTGTTTAAAATACAACGTATTTAACTTGTTCAAGCAATAATACATCAAAATCAAACAATAATACATCAACAAGTGTTATTCGGAAAAAAAATACAATAATACATCAACAAGTGTTATTCGAAAATTACTACTTTATCCTTGCTATTAATATATATATTGAATTAGAATAAAGGTTATTTGGTAATTTTAAAATTTTCGGGGACGGGGATTCGGGGATGGGGACGGGGAATTTTCCCCGGTGGAGAAAATGGGGAATGGGATGGGAAAAATTTTGTCCCCATCCCCGCCTCGTCCCCGAGCGGATTTTGATAAAGCGTCCCCGTCCCCGTCCTGATCCCCAATGGGGGTGGGGTTTTTTCCCCAGAGCAGGGCGGTGCCCTAGAGGGTTCGGGGATTCCCTGCCCCATTGCGATCCCTAGTTGTCATGGATCAAGTTGTGAACAATATTATGTCGATTTCTATTGAATAAATGCCCATCAACAAAATAAAATAAAATAAAATATTGTACAAGAAATTAGTAACTATCGAGTGATATTGAAAACCATGATAATCAATAAAGTGACAATTAACATAGAACGAAAGGGGTATCTATTTAGATTCACAGTTAGTTATGTATATTAATTGTTTAAATTAGTTAATTGGATTAGCTACTTATATGAAAAATATTATTAAATTTAGTTTTTGTGAGAAAATAAAGTGGCAGTTTGGTGCACAAAGCATACCACAAGTGAGAGTTCGGGGAAGGATCCCACCACAAAGTTGTAATATAGGCAAATCATATCTTGCATTTCTGCAAGCAAGATCCTACTTCTAGGATGTCAAATTCTCCATCTTCATTGTAACATTCTCATTGTATTAGGAAGAAACTAAGCAGAAAATAAAAGTGTATTGCTTAGAATATTTCAACCTTACTCTCTGATTTACAATGATAGAAATGATCCCTTTATATAGGGAATAAGAGAAGAGAAAAGGAAAGATCAAAAGAAACAACTAACTAACTAACTAACCAAGAACCTAACTAACTAACAAAAGAAACAAAAAATACTCTATACACTATCCTTCCCGCCAACACCCCCTTAAGCTTGGATGGTGTGGAAGCATGCCAAGCTTGTTTAAAAGATGCCAATGTTGATTAGTGGGAAGGATCTTAGTGAGAACATCTACTAGTTGTGATTGTGTTGGAAGATAACTTAATTGTAACAAGCTTTCCATGACCTTATCTCGAGTAAAATGACAATCTACCTCGATGTGTTTTGTCATTTCATGGAAAACAGGATTTCTGGCTATATGTAGTGCAGATTGGTTGTCACAATGGAGAGTAACAGGCCTGGTAATAACAACTCCTAGCTCTCTCGAAAGGCTGACCAACCATGTTATTTCAGCAACAGCTTGAGCCATTGCTCAATACTCGGCTTCAGCTGATGATCATGCCACTGTAGATTGCTTCTTAGATTTCCAGGTTATGGGGGATTTATCCATCAAAATTACATAACCAATAACTGATCTCCTGGATATGGGACAAGCTGCCCAATCAGAGTCAGAGAAAGCCGTAAGTTGTAGGTTGTCAGTGCCTTTGAGCAAAATCCCTTATCCTGATGTACCAGCCACATATCTGATGAGATGATCTAATGCAACCATGTGTGATGTCCTGGGAATTTGTATGAATTGACTAAGCATTTGAACTGCAAAAGAGATGTCAGGACGTGTATTAGAAAGAAAATTAAGTTTGTCAATAAAAGTCCTGTAAATACTGGGATTTGTTAGAAGAGTTCCAGAGTCAGAATCTAATTTGCAATTTAAAGGAAGAGGAGTGGCAGTAGGTTTAGAATTGAGGTGCCCAAATTCTTTGAGGAGGTCTTGTGTAAATTTTTGTTTGAGATAGGCTAATCCCTTAGGGTAAATAAGAGACTTCAAGACCTAGGAAGTAATTGAGAAGCCCAAGGTCTTTAATCCCAAAAGCAGTATTTAGTTGATCCTTGAGTCTGTCAATCTCAGTAATAGATGAACCTGTAAGTAAAACATCATCAACATAAACAACCACAATAGCTAGATCATTAGAAGTCTTTTTAGTAAATAGACTATAGTCATTTTTGGACTGATTATATCCTTGTTCTTTCAAGAAGTTTGCCAATTTGGAATGCCATTGTCTGGAAGCCTGTTGAGGCCATATAAGGACTTCTGAAGTTTGCACTCTTTGTGTTTGAGGGTTATGAATCCCTTTAGGCATCTTCATATACACTTCCTCATGTAAATCACCATGTAAGAAGGCATTATCCACATCAAGTTGATAAAGGGACCAATTTCTTGCTGCAGCTAAGGCGATGATAGTTCTAATTGTAGTCATCTTAACCACAGGACTAAAAGTTTCATTATAATCAAGTCCCTCTCTTTGATTGTTCCCTTTGATGACCAATCTAGCCTTATATCTTTCCAAGGAACCATCATATCTTAGCTTAACTTTATATACCCATTTTGAGCTAATTGCTTTATTCCCTGGGGGAAGATCCACCTCAGTCCAAGTGTTGTTGAGTAGGAGAGCTTATATTTCCCTTTTCATAGCTTTTACCCACTCTTGGTGAGCAGCAGTCGGTTTATAGGATTTAGGTTCTTCCAGATAATCAAGCTGACTGATTTGCTGTTGTTGGGAGGCAGTGAGGGCAATGATGTTGCTAATTTTAGGTAGCTGTGTTTCATAATCCTTTAAATATGTGGGTTGGTTGATAGGTCTTGTAGATCTTCTTGTTGGTATGACAATAGCTTTTGGTGATGGCGTTTGAGTTTGTAAGAGAGGATCCCCATCTGAAATTATCAATTCTTGATGTTGCTGGATTACAGAATTTTGAACTAAATTTTCTTTGTCATGATTGTCTCCAGCCTCAGTAATATTTGACAAAAATATAGAGTCAGGCAATACAACATCATTAGTATCAGACACATCATGATAAGGAAAATGTTCTTCATAAAATTTCACATCCCTACTAAATATAATCTTTTTCTCAGAAAGATCATATAGTTTGTAACCTTTCTTATTGAAGGAATATCCCAGAAAAACACAAGGATGAGCTCTTGGGTCAAATTTATATCTATTAACATTCAAAGTAGAAGCAAAACAAAGGCAACCAAAAATTCTCAAGTGACTGTAATCAGGAGCAGAATTGTAGAGCATTTCATAGGGGGTCTTAAAAGTAATAGCAGAATTAGGGATCTTATTGATCAAATAGGTAGCAGTAAGAATGCAATCACCCCAAAATTTTAAAGGAAGTTTAGCTTGAATTAACAAAGATCTAGCAACTTGTAAAATATGTTTATGTTTTCTTTCCACAATCCCATTTTGCTGTTGTCTTTCAACACATGAAGTTTGATGTAAAATACCCTTTGAAGCATAGTAGGAATTAGCATGGGTGTCACAGAATTCTATTCCATTATCATATATGATAATCTTGACCACAACACCAAATTGTTTTGTGACAAAAGAAATAAAATTCTCAAGCATATGGAAATCATTGCTTTTACTAGATAACAAGTATACCCATGTGGTTCGTGTACAATCATCAACAATGGTAAAAAAAGAATGAAAACCATCATATGTATGAACTCTAAAAGGTCCCCAAACATCTACATGGAGCAATTCAAACTTATTTATAGCTCTACTAGTGTTGGAGGTAAAAGGTGATTTGTGTTGCTTTGCTTAGGGACAGATCTTGCAAACTGATGTGCTAGGAGTATTAGATATCCCAGGAATCTTTGTGAGATACTCAGAATAAGGGTGTCCTAGTCTGCAATGCCAAATTTCTGATGTAGAGAGGAGATCACTACCATTTTCTTGATTTTCAGTTGGAGTCTTGATTTTAGTAGGATTATTGGCTAAGACCTCCTTGTTGTCTACCAAGGGTTAGATGTTGAGTCTTCATAGGGTCCTGGATATAACAGTTTCCAGGAGTAAAAACTAAGTTTGCTCTAAGATCTTTGGTCAATTTATAGGCATAAATCAAATTAAAATGAAAAGCAGGAACATGTAAGACATTTTGTAGGATAATCCCAGATTGAAGAATGACATTTCCTACATTCTTTACGAGTACTTGATCACCACTAGGTAATGTAATAAAACAAGAAGTAATGACAGGTGTATAAGAAGAGAAAAAGTGCAAATGAGGAGTTATATGATCAGTTGCACCACTATCAATTACCCATTGAAATTTTGATTGTCAAATATCAAATAGAAAGATTTACCTGCCAAGAAAGCTGAATGTTGTGGGTCTATTTGATCAGAAACATGCACATTTTGTTTGCCAAGAAGTTGCATCAGCTGTGTATACTCCTCATTGCTTAGAGTGTGCCTAGACATTTCTTGACTATCAGATGAAGAAGGTGTAATTTCAGAAGTGATTTGCACATTGGCAGCAACTTTCTGAGATTTTTCAGCTTGTTTCCTGGTTAATTTAAAGCACTTTTCACTAGGATGGCCTGGTTTCTTGCAATAATAGCAATAGGGTCTCTTATTTTGATTAGACTGAGAATTGGAGCTATTGTTAGGTGGCCTAGGTGTAGATTGAGTTGATGAATAACCAGGATGTCCATTAGGCATGGGAGCAGGATATCCAGAGTACCCCTGAGGACTATAACCAGGATATTGAGGTGAAAAACCATACTGATTATAAAAATTCTTGGGATTTTGATTTCTAGACACATTGAACACCAAAGATCCTTCTTCAGGGAATGATGGCTTCTTTATGCTTTGTTGTTGTTCTTCTTAAAGAACAATACTATAAGCTTGATTAACACTTGGTAAAGGAGTAATCATAAGGATGTTACCCCTTACTGTTTTGTATTGCTCATTCGACCCCATCAGAAACCGAAACAATTGTTGTTTAGCTATAAGTTTGGATGTAGAACAATCTGACACACAGTTGCAAGGGGTAATAACCATCACATATTCATCCCAAACTTGTTTGTATTTGGTGTAATAACTAGAGACAGACATATTTCCTTGACTGAGGTTACTCATATCCTGTTGTAACTGATAGATTTTGGCTCCTTGGTTGTAATTAAATCTTTCTTTCAGATCACTCCAAATTTCAGCTACAGTTTCGGTATAAAGAATGCTCGATGCAATGTCTTTTGTGATAGAATGAAGAAGCCATGAAATAAGCATGCTATTACATCTTTCCCAAAAAGGAAAGAGAGGAGAACTAGCAGCAGGCTTTGTAATTTTTTCTTCTATGAAAGTTAGTTTGTTCTTGGCTTTCAAAGAAACTATACACGATCTACTCCATTGGCCATAATTTGAGCCAGTTAATGGTTCATTGGTCAAGCTAAAATTAGGATTATCTGAATGATGGAGGTATAAGGGATGATCAAACCAATTACTTCTGGAATCACAACCTTTTCTTCCCCCATGGTGAAAAAAGAAAGGCCAGACAGAGAGAAAGACAAGGAACCAGAAACGAGAAAACAAAGAAGATGAAAAGAGAAAAAATATCACCAGGAGATCACAAGATCACTAAGCTAATAATGAAGAAGAATCCAATTGGAAGGCTCTGATACCATGTCAAATTCTCCATCTTCATTGTGACATTCTCATTGTATTAGGAAGAAACTAAGCCGAAAATAAAAGTGTATTGCTTAGAATATTTCAAGCTTACTCTCTGATTTACAATGATAGAAATGATCCATTTATATAGGGAATAAGAGAAGAGAAAAGGAAAGATTAAAAGAAACAACTAACTAACTAACCAAGAACCTAACTAACTAACTAACAAAAGAAATAAAAATACTCTATACATTATCCTTCCCGCCAACATAGGACTCGATAAATTTCATTCATGTCCATAATAATGTAATTGTTCTTTTATTGTATTTTTACTTACATTTCAAAACGGGAAAAAGAGCTTTGGACAGAACAAGGGTCACGACCGTGACATATGTCCTTACAGTTGTGACTCGTGACACCTCCAAGATTTGGGTTCTTCAAGAAGCTACCTCACGGATGTGACTATCTTTCTCACGGTCGAGACTCTGAAGAGGAGTACTGCAGATAGAAGGGACCTCACCGCCGTGACATGCACTTGTCACGCCCGTGAGGGATGAGGAACCCTTCCAGCAAAACCAGGCCTCACACCCATGATGCCCATTGTCACGGACTCACGGTCGTGACATACAGAGAGTGCCTCCTACCAGAAGACCCCTCACGGCCGTGACCCTCACATGTCACGCCCGTGAGGGATGCGAACCCAACGATGTTCTTCAGATTTCTCCAAGCGTCACAGCTGTGACGACTTCTGTCACGCCCGTGACGACCCTGTTCTGCCAATTATTTTCGACCAAAACGACTGCGTTTTGGCCAATTTTCTCCCATGTATTTATTGCAATTTCCCTAATTTCGACAGGACACTTTTACTTTGTAGGTTTTATACTTTATGCTTTTGAGTTTTTGGTATCTCTTAATCATAAATTAAGGTTGTTAATCACTTTCTCATCAATGTTAATGCAATTTGTTGCCGATTTCTGAAGTTCTTTATTGCAATCTGAATTCTTTCCATTGTTTTTCCTCTCCAGACCCTAATAATGAGTATTCTTGTTCTCTTTCTCAGATTTTCATCCTTTGTTTATTGATATTGCTTTAGTAGTGTTTCTAATTACTTTGATTATTAGTTTCATGCTAGTATTTGATTGTTATCTTAGAATCATGTTGACTTTAGCTTCAACCCCTGAGTTTTAATTCATTATCAGTATAAGTAGCTAAGCACCTTAGGGTTAGGGGGCAATTAGGGCTAGTGATGGCAACGGGGCGGATCAGGGATGGGGGAATATATCCCCGTCCCCATCCCCGTTCCCAAAATTCGTCCCCATCCCCGCTTCGGGGAATGATTCTTGCCCCCTCCCCAACGGGGATCCAACAGGGAATTTTTAAAGCTATCCAAAATCTAACCAAATTTTAATCGAACCCGGTTTTTAACCTGTTCAAAATACAAGTATTTAACTTACTCAAGCAATAATACATCAAAATCAAACAATAATACATCAAGCAATAATACAACGTACTTAAAATTTGAAAATTGCTACTTTATCCTTGCAATTAATATATACATTGAATTAGAATAAAGGTTACTTGGTAATTTTAAAATTTTCGGGGACGGGGATTCGGGGATGGGGATGGGAAATTTTCCCCGGCGGGGAAAATGGGGACGGGGATGGGGAAATTTTTGTCCCTATCCCCGCCCCATCCCCTAGCAGATTTTTTTCCCCAGAGCGAGGCGGGGCCCCAGCGGGTTCGGGGATTCCCCGCCCCATTGCAATCCCTAATTAGGGCCCCTAATGGGGATTAGACATGGATTAGTGGGATTAGGGTGATTAATAAGGTAATTAGGTGTTCCACCCTAGTTTTCCACTCGATAATTGGAGGATTTCAACTGTCGGGAGGTTATGAATCCTTCCAAGCATCGAATTCGAACTCTAAGGCGGTGTGATTGATTCCTAATCCTAACTCTGGTGACAGGGATTTTGGAATCGATTAGTTACGATTGCGTTTGTATACTATCAAGGACCGTCATACACAAGAGTGATGACGAGCCTTGGGAACTATGCATCAATTTACCACTCTAGCGAGGAAATTGATGCTAGCTATCCGTGCAATCCTCACATTTGATTATCAAAAACTGATCACCTCTAAAACTATGAAATCCGTGTTTAGTCTTTCGTCAGGTTAGCCCGGTACTACCCTGAGCCCTTATTTCTCTTTATTGATTAAACCTTACTCAAGGATATGGTTTTGGAAAAGGTTTTGGAAAAGTCATGTTTAACATTTTTCCTAAGGACTAGGAAAACGATCGTATATCCTTGACTTTGGCTGCTGAGCCATGTCACGGGCACGACGAGCGCTGTCACGGCCGTGACGCCCCTGCTTTCCGATGCTTCCATGCTTATCCCTTGGTCCAATTTCGTCCTGCTTCTTGATGAGCATTAGGGTCTCAAAATACCTTTGATTCGGACCCAAGTTGGCCTTCCTTGATGAGGAAATTCCCAAAATACCCTTGAGGTTGACTTTCACCATTGAGAGCCCAAAAGGAAGTCAAGTTTGACTTCATTGCCTTATTTATGCCGAAGGAATCCCGAGAGCCTCATGAGGCTTAGGAATAGTCCTGTTGAGGACCACAAGCAACATCCCTTGGTTCGGGATCCTCTTTGAAGTCCCGCACCCCATCTTGAAAGGAAAAGACTCGTCCATGCCTTCGGGGTCTTGGCAGAGTTAGTCACTTGTGATTTGGATTTGGCGAGGCCTATCCTGATATACTTCATATTCCCCTTCTTGAAAAAGAGTTTCCCTCAACTCTTTGGAGTGAGAAGCAAGTCGCACACTAAAACCATGCACCTCGAGACGGGTTTTCCTGGAAGGCCAATACGAAGTTGCACCCCAAAATTGACGCTACTTAGAAGGGTGGTTTCTATCGAAGAATGAGGGCGTGGGGGTGTGCCTCGGGTAGTCTGGCGGGTGCACCTCGCCTCGCATTAGCCTGTTGAACTCCTCCACATATTCATCAAAAGACAGCTTGTCATTGGAAGGGTTCTCTTTGGGTGTTTATAACTCGCCAACACCTTGTTCAACAATAACGAGCACCCGTAAAGCGCCAAACCCCAAGATGTAGCCATCGTCATTGTAGTGCAAGTCGAGAGGAGGCTTGTTGGGTAAGGGGAAGGAAAAGAGGGAGAGGACGGGGATATCTTGTGGTGTTTTGGTACACTCACGTACTCATGGTAGGTTTCCAGTGCGGCAAGGATAAAGTTAGGGATCGCCTGGCCTGGCCACGGGTACCCTCATCCAGTGTTTCTCTTAGAAGAAGGTTTCTCTTCTCACTACCCACCCCGGATCGGATGTCTTGTGGGGTTAAGGGGCTCAATGTGATCCTTTTTGGGCTGATGGTGAAAGAGTTGGTGTTGATTAGGCAATCGTGAATGACACGCCTATCAAATTGCAACAACCGCCTCAATAGTATGTGACAAACACTCATAGGCACAAAATCACAAAGCACGCTGTCAACATACTCAAACACAATGGACAATGAAATAAGGGTTTTTCAGGTTACTTTAAGGCCGAAGCGTTCACCAACCCAATTGAGAGTGCAAGGTCGGGGGTGTAGATTGGTCGGGAGACCTGATACGCCGCAAGTGCACGGTGTACAATGTAGTATATCAAGGTCGTTCTCTCAAGGACTTGTTCAGACTACGCACTAAACTATCTCACTACAAAGGATGCTAGGTCGTCCAGGGTGTTTATGTGTTTATAAGATTTTAAACTGAAATTAGAAAAGCGATAAATCTTAAGAGTTCTAACAGACAACTAAAGGAGTTTAGGGGAGTCCACTCTAGTTAATCAATAGATTACGAGCTAATTCTAGTGTGAGGTAGTGTTGATAGTGTCAGGGTCTATAATCGTTCGAAGGTCTATCACATTCGATCCGAGGTGAGTTGCAATGATTAAACTAAACACCTATGTTCATGGTTATTTAATTCAATCAAAGAGATGCACAAATTATAACATGACCCCAAGCATGAAAGCATTATTTCTAATTGTGTTCTATGCCTATTCAATCTTCGTTTATCCAGTTCAAAATAACAATCTTTCGATACGATATTAAGAATCTAAACGAAGTAAGAGGTGATTAATCAATTACTATGACATACGGAGCACGAAGATTAAACGACTGTATTAAAACTTCACACTAAAATCATATCAATAATCAATCAAGAAACATCGAGTTTATCCCCTAAACAAAGAATTCTACTAGCAAAATAACAATGGAATCACAAAATATAACGGAAATAGATAATTAACCGAGTATCCAAAGCATCGAATTTGATCTTTTCGTGACACTCAATTCGATTTAGTTCTCCTCTTTAGTTACTCTCAAGAATGCTACTAAAATCTCTCTAAAGTTTCTCTAAGAATTGGAAATAAAATTATGCGGAAAGTTAAAAGTCTCTTCAAACAACCACTTGGAATTTCTTTTATATGCTAGGTTTAGGGCATGAGGTGCTGGTAGCGCCCTTGGAGACGATTGTTGCATCTGGGGGCCTCGCCTTGGCCTCCGAGAGATGGTGCTGGTGGAGTTTGACCCACACCAGCATCATCTTCCAACCTACATTAGTATGGTCGCCTCTGCCATTGGCACGGGCAACAACTCACCAGACGCTGGTGGCGCCTGGCGCTGCCGCCTTGAACAGGACTGGGTCAGTTGAGTCGTGTGCCGTTTCAAGCTCCTTCTCCTTTTCTTCATTCTTTTCTATTCTTTTCTTCTTTTTCTTCTTCATTTTTCTTTCTTTTAAGAGGATTTTCCTTCAACCTTGCAAAACATACCAATCTCCAAAGCCAAGTGAAGGAATCACAGAATTCGGCATAAGAACGCAAGATTATAGTACATAATTAGCTAAAATATACAAGTTAAAGACCTACTAAACATTATAAAATAAACACTTATCAAGACTGAGCTTCTTGACCATGGAGGTGAAGGTGGCACTGGCACAATCACCTCTATTGATGATGAGGCTCCACTCTTGGTCGTGAATGGTGCACCAGGAATGGAAGAGCACTTCTCATTGGCTCTTGTCAAGAAGAGATTCATGGGGGCGGGGAAGTTTCCTCTAGAAAAGCATCATGCCCATATCCGGGCCAAGCACGATCTCCTCATTGCTCGAATCTTCACCCTTGGGGGTCGCCTCCTTAAGTGCCTACTTGAGGTCTTCTTCAATATTCTCAACCTCTTTCAAGGTCAAGGTCCTCCTTGTTGGGCAATCCTCTTGGAAGTGGCCATAACCAAAGCACCGGTCACATTTCTTGCCTTTAAGCCACTTCGAGAGTTTTTGGAGAGGAGGTAGGGTGGCGTCCTTTCCCTTGTCATCCTTAGGTAGGGAGGTATCTCGCGGCAGTGCAACCGAACTAAGGGTGACAGGTCGCATTGACTCGGAAGAGGGAGAGGACTACGACCATAGACCTTGGTGGAGGCGCGTTCATTTTTCCTTCTCTCAACCTTGAGGGCAAGATTGCACAAGTCATCCAAAGAGTGGAAAGGTTGGATTTCAACCTTCTTGGCGATGGGAGGAGCAAGGTTGTTCAAGAACTTCATGACGGT
Organism: Portulaca oleracea; assembly: GCA_029582165.1. Taxonomy (NCBI): domain Eukaryota; kingdom Viridiplantae; phylum Streptophyta; class Magnoliopsida; order Caryophyllales; family Portulacaceae; genus Portulaca; species Portulaca oleracea. The sequence goes on from CM055876.1 coordinate 11,998,520, forward strand.
TTGTTCTTGGGGATCTTGTGAACCACTCTATATTAGGAGCTGCTCGAACTCCTGGATGTACTCGCTCATACTCCGCTTACCTTGTTCGAGGGTGAAAAACTTCCTCAAGAGGTCTTGCTTGTAGGTGGCTGGGAGGAATCGCTTGCTCATGAAATTCTTGAGCTTGGTCCACGAAGCGATCTTCCTCTTCTTGTGTCGAGCTTGTTGAGCCTTGATACTCCCAAAACAAAGTGATACGACTTTGGTGAGTTTGAGGCTAGCCACCTTGAAGGCCTTTTTATCACTATAACACTTAGCCTCGAAAATTCGTTCCACGATTGGAGTGTAACGCCCCAACCTAAGGTGGCTAGGCATATCACTGCCGTGGGGACCTCCTTGGACACCCACAAGGCTACCTAAGCTCCAAAAGTATAACTATTCCCATATATCGTAGAGCAGCGGAAGCTTTTCTCCATAACAAAACTCCAACTTAGGTCGTATGAGTCAATCTAAAACATACAAATCCATACGTACGTACATTCAACAAAGTTTACATGTTTACACACGAAATACATCCATATTATACTTAACAACATATTCGATATAAAAAATATAACTTCAAGCCTCCTTCCTAGCCATAACTCCAAAAGACTTCTAGAGCTAGTCGTTAAGGTACCTTCCTGTCTTTCCACTTTCAAAACCTGAAAAAAGGTGAGGTCATGAGCTCCCCAAGCCCAGTGAATAATCCTTATCTCCCCCGTTGTTACACTTTGCACATTAACAGGTTAGCACATAAGCACATTATAATATACATATCATTACTTTCTAAAATGCAACAAACATAGGGAAGTGACAAAGGAACATATACCAAGCCATCACCATAAACTTCATATAACACAATAAATCATTTTCTAAAAGATTCAAAACATACACATACGAAATATCACAAATGTTATAAGACAAGCAACAATACTAACTCAGCCATACATGTCCCATACCATTCATGATTTAGGAGCTCTAGCTCTCATTAAAGTCCCAAACAACTCTATTGTTAGTTTATTCACTAAACTATCCATGGTTGTCCCATACTGTAGGACCCGGAAAATTCCCGTTCGGGGAAATTGTTTCGGATGCGCTACTTAAGTGATCGGGAGCCGACTAAGGTTGCTTAATCCTTAAATAAGGATATTTTTATTTTATGAAATTCATTTTCGGGATAATGAAACTTTATTTATTTTACAAATCCGTTTTTATTATTTAAATACTTGAAGTTACGCCAAAATATATTAATAATGACTTAGAATCGGCCCAAAACAACAAATTCAAGCCGAAAAGAAAGCAACCGGGCCACCAAGAACTGACAAAACCCGCGCGGGTTTTGGCCGGTCTTGGACTGGGCCGTCTGCTTCCCTGGGCCAGAGAAAGGGGGTTGGAAACAGTAAACCCGCGTGAGTTTTATTGTTTCCTGGCCCACTTTCTCTCGGTTTTAACCTTGAATATGATAAGTGGGAGATGCTAAGCCATTTTTAATTATTTTAGTGCAAATTCTAATATTAAATAACTAAACGGATTATAAAAAATGAATGAAAGAGTCGCCAGTCGATTTAAGGAAACCGACAAACCATAAAAATAATGAAAATAACTCCGGTCTACAAAACCCGATTCTAAGTCCGGGGGTAAGGTTACGAATTTGAGAATTATAAGAATTCTCGAATTCACCTGTTAGAAAACAGACTCTACTAAAATCAACATTAAAATGAGAAAGAGCGGGGAGAAGTTTAATTAATTTCGCAAGTTTATATTCTTAATCATGCAATATAAAGAATCGGGTTTTTGGTTTACAAAATATGCACATATAATGAAAAATAAAATACAAATTACATGATTAAATAATAATAACGAAAAGAAACATAAAAGTGAACCTCTTTGATTTAGGAGCCCGAATGCGCCGATCGAAACACCTTGACTTCCCTTGACTTGGTGGATGAAAGATGAGTATGAGAATGGTTGTAGGATAGTATGTGAGTGATGATTTTGGTAGAATAAGGGGAATGGTGAGATGAGAATAATGAGAATAAGAGAATGTAGTTGATGAGAGTTTAGGTAGAATAATGGTGTTAGTTGGTGAAAATGAATGGAATGGAGGGGGGTATTTATAGGTGAATGAAGTGAGGTTTAGGAGGGAAATGGAGGGAAAATCATGGGGTACACATCCCTATGATCATGCCATGCATCCCATGCAAGCAGATAACCCGCGCGGGTTATCAGAAGTCAAAGCAGAGGGTCAAGGCATGTTGGCTAAAATCAGGGAATGATCAAGATAATGGCGCCATCTTTTGGAAGAGAAAACCCGTACGGGGTTTCTAATGTCCAGACACACGGATCGCTGACGTGGACGGCAAACGACGCGTTTAGGTGGTAGAAAACCCGTGCGGGTTTTGAAATGACTGGGCCGGGGCGCACCTTGGGCTGGTCCTGCTTCTGGCCGTCCCTCTTGGTTAAAACCTGTGCGGGTTTTGTCTTCAGTAGTAGGCCGCTTTGAGTTGGTCTTGTCTGTTTTGCTTGTTACGTGGCCCAAATGATTTATTGATAAGTCGAGATTATATCGATGCAAATCCCGGTGTCTACAGAGAGCCCCCATTTTGATCGAGTCCGAATAGGAAAAAGGTCAAAGTAGACTTGATGTCTGTCTTGATGCTGGCGGTGCTCTTTTATATGGCGACCAAGTGATGTTGCTGATGATGATGATGTCGTCGAAAACCTTTGGGTGGCAACCGTTGGACGACTGAAGATGTTGATGATGATGATGTCGTCGGAAACCTTTGGGTGGCAACCGTTGGACGACTGAAGATGCTGGTGATGATGATGTCGTCGGAAACCTTTAGGTAGCAACCGTTGGACGACTGAAGATGCTGGTGATGATGTCGTCGGAAACCTTTAGGTGGCAACCGTTCGAACGACTGCTATTGCTAACATCGTTTGAGTCCTTTATGTGGAACCCGTTGGATGACTGTTGTGGACGACATCGTTTAGAGGCCTTTAGGTGGCGACCGTTGGACGACTGTCGTTGACGACATCGTTGGAGGCCTTTAAGTGGCAACCGTTTGACGACTGTCGCTGATGGTACTCTTTCATGCGGCAACCGGATGACAGATGGTCCCTTTTTAGCGGTGACCCGATGATGGTGCTCTTTTATGCGGCAATCTTGATGATAGATAGTCTCTTTTAGCGGCGACCAGATAATGGTGCTCTTTTATGTGGCAACCATAAAATCATTAGAAAAGTAGGCATTAGTTTTCGTAAAAAATGCAAATGGTTCAGATTTTTACCTGAATTTTGGGAATCCTTTGGGCCGCAGTCTTTGGGCCGCTGAAAGACGCTGGGCCACGGGATCTTGGGCCGCTGAATTTGGCTCTTGTCGGCAGAAAACCCGTGCGAGTTTTATCATCATTTTTTTTATGGGGCTGCAAAAAGCGCTGGGCCGCCAGAATTGGGCCCATAGAACACCCAAAACCCACGCGGGTTTTGGTGTTGGTTTCCCTTTTTTTTTTCTTTTTCTTCTCCTCGTGAAGGGAATCATTGTGGGCCCAGGTCTTGTATGGATGAGGATGTGCCACGCTGCCTTGTCTCCTCTTTAGGTAGCAAAGTGATGACCTTAGGATTTTCAACCAATGAAACACATTTGGCATCTCGAGGCGGGTCCTAAAAATGATCAGTTCACATTCACTCAACATTTCTATAAATACCAAGCTTCATTCACCTCTTTCAATCACACCTTCAACTCTTCACCATCTCTATAGCTTCTCTTTCTCTCTCTAGAAAATTTGTTCGTTGAAGATAATTTGAGCTTTTTTTGGAAGATGCATCCCTGAAGTCATAGGAATCCTCCTCTTCCACATGCGGCGGCATGGTCCCACGAGATGTCTTCACGTCGCAACTTAATTCCGGGTGCGAATGCCGACCCTTCGGACCTTACTATTCAGCCCTGGAACCATGCTTGGTTCTATCGTTCTCATGGCAAGGTAATTTTCAAAACTCCTCTTTTATGCTTATTTTAATAATAAAAAAAAAATGAGCAAGCCCGAATTTATTTTTCATGTCTTGTCGATTTTTAATTATTTTAAGCATGCTTGCATGATGGCTCCGCTTTGCACATGATAACTCATCTTGAGAAACAGACCAAACTCGACCCATGAGAAAAATTGGTGTGAGTCTTATGCATGCTCGACCCAAAAAAATCGGCCCACTAAGACAGGGAAAACCCGCGCGGGTTTTCTGGCCCATAGACCAACAAAAGGAAGTTGGGCCTGGATGTGCGGCCCATCAAGGCATAAAAACCCGTGTGGGTTTTCTGTTCTGCTTGGGCCGGCTCATTTGGGCCGCAAATAAATTTTTTTTTGTTATGGTTGGCCAGCCCCCGGTTATGGAGCTAGTCATGTATGGCCTACTCCTTCTGTTGGGTGGCACGTCCCTGATAATTCATGGCTAGCCGGTTCGCAAGGGCATTCTGTATCATCACCGTCGAGCGTGCATCCTTCTGAAGTTCCCTTGTCCGGGCCACCGCAGACGGCTCCTGGTCCTGACCACTATTCTTGGGACACCTACTTCGGTACAGCTGGTGCCTCCAACGCTGGAACTTCTCATGCTGGTGCCGACGCGGTTGAAGATAGCGGCGATTCGGGCTCCCTGTAGTGATCAAAATTGATGACAAACAAGACTCTATGCATTTTTAGACTTTTGTTATGTAAGACTAATTTGTACCCCTTCTTTTTATTTTATTTATTTTAATGCAAGACTCTTTATGAATTTTAATTCTGATTTTATATGCAAGACTCGGTGAATGCATGACTTTATTAATGCATAACTGAATGATTTTCTACACGACGGGATTAATCCCAACTTAATCCCGCTTCCCAAAAAAGAAAAGAAAATAAAAGAAAACAAAAACCTAAGTGTCAGAGCAAACTCGAGCAAAAATTTCGGAACGGAGTATCATTGGGTCAATATCCAAAGCATTAAAAATACATAAACAGACCAAATTAATTCTGAGGCCCAAATACAATGAGAAACAGGCGGGCCATGCCGCGGAGAAGCGGCCCATATCATCAGAAAACCCGCGCGGGTTTTCTCTTCAGCAGGCCTTGGGCCTGGGCTTGGACAGGCGCGCGCTGGGTCTAAGATCATAAAAACCCGCGCGGGTTTTACTTCGCTTTTCTCTCTTTTTTTTTTATATATTTTTAGCTAGCCGTTGTAAATGGGCTAAAATCATGGGATATGGAGGGTAACGGCTATGTGATCATTACCAGTTGTTTTTCTCCATTTTTGATCTTGCATGGAGGTGTATAAATACCTCACATTATGCATATAATCATCATCACTTCAAAGTCTTCATCACATATTCTCCCAAAACTTAAAGAAATCCTCCCGGTTCTCATGCCATTCGAGAAGAAGCTTGTGACTTGGATGAGCAACTTGTCCAAAGAAGAGAAGAAAGAGCTTGGTAGATACAAGTTAACGAGCCTGATGAGTCTTCATCAAGTGCGGTTAATCACGACTTTCTCTGTGCGGCGGAGACTTTCTGGGATTCGAAGATGCATGTCTTCCGCTTTGCGTGGAAGGAATTATGTCTGCTTCCGGAGCAATGGTCCTCAATCCTCGGAACAAACCACTGTGCTCGATCGACGTCGCCTCCTACGTCAACGGACATCCCGAAGCAGTACAAGGAGTTATTATGTCTTCCGTCCCGGGTCATTGGAAGTGCAATATTCGGCGAAAAGGTACATTTCCAAACTGTAGTCGAATATTTTCAATCTCTCGACACTTTGGAGTATGGTCCCGTGATACGAGTGCGAGCACTCGTATTATGTCTCCTTGGCGAGTTTTGTTTTTATCATGGCGGCAAAAGAACCGGACCGGCGAATTTAATCCAAATCGTCAATGACATGTCCCGAGGCTACAATCCCGTGCCTCTAATGCTAGCGGAAACATGATGGGCTTGGATGATCCCAATCCAGAACATGACCTTCGAGGGAGCCCAGGTTTCTGCCCTTTTTTTTTTTATAGTTTGGGATAATTGGTTTGCAATTTAACCCTGGCTAAGTGTTGGACAGATCTGGTTAATGGAGCACTTGGGTCTCATCGAGGAGCCCCGAACTTCATCGGCATTGGCGAACTATTGTCAAAGAAAGAGGAAGTACACCGACCTTCGTTCGGTAACAGAATGGATTGCGCTCTTGAAGGAGTCTCGGGAGATCGGATGGTTGATCAAATGGTGGCTCATCTTCGAATATGTGACCCATGATTTCTGTAATTCCTATGTATGTCTCACCGGCTTGACGCACATGACATTTTATTTTCCGGCGCGAGTGAAGCGCCAGATGGGTCGCAAGCAAGATATCCCTGAGCTCCTGTGTGAGACTCCTGATCAGTTGAAGCTGTGAAGCTCGGTGATTGAGTCGTGGTTGAAATACTGGGAAAGAAGGCCAACTCTTAAAGCCCCTCCAAAGATACGCGTGTCTCATATTGCCGATGCTGACTACCACGGATGGCTAATTGCTGCTATTCAGTCTCGCCGCGTTGGGGAAGCGAGAAGGAGACAAGTAAAGGAAAGGCTGGGTCCCCGTACATCAGCAATGGACCGTCTGGGCGCGAGAGACTCGGTGAAAGATAGGCTCGGCCCGAGAGTGGAGGCACGAAAACCAAGCAGGCGGGCCTATAAACCAAAAGACAAAGAGAAAGCTCCTATCAGACCAAGAGACATGGAGACTGACCACAAGACCACTGGCGAAGTAGAGAAAGTGAAGCAAGATTAGAAGGTGGAATGGAAATGAAGAACTGAAACTGCTTTGCCATGATAGTCTTTTATTTAATTATGCCTTTTAAATTTTCTTATGTTACAAGCGGTGTACTTGCATTTATCAATTAATAATAAAAAAGAAATATTGTTCGCGATTATTGTGTTCTTACAAAATTTATCTTTCTTATATACATGAGCATTCATTAAATATATCCCAAGTGTCTGAAAATTGGTTTTCCAGTTGCTTGGTTACATTAAGCATAGTATCGCTTGAGTTGATCCAAATTCGTCGGCTGAATTATATCTTCTCCATCCATAGTAGCAAGTCGAGTCGCTCCTCCTGGCAAGAAGTCCTTAATCATATAAGGATCTTTCCAATTGGGTGCAAACTTTCCCCTTGGATCTTGTATAGGTGCCCTCATCTCCTTAAGCACCAAATCACCTACTTGAAGTGAACGACCTTTCACCTTCTTATTAAAAGCACGAGTGATCCTATTTTGGTATACTTGCACATTATGCAATGCCCTCAATCGCCTTTCGTCCATCAATATTAACTCCTCAAACCTTGCCCATAGCCCATTATGCTTCTGGCAACTGACTTGCGGCCACTATTCGTAATGAAGGGATTGCTACTTCAATCGGTAAGACTGCTTCCATCCCATACACTAAAGAATATAGTGTTGCACCTGTAGTAGTTCGTATAGAGGTTCGGTATCCCCACAGGGAAAATGCTAATTTATTCGGCCAATCTCTGTAAGTGACAACCATTTTCTTGATGATTCCCGCTACTGTCTTATTGGTTGCTTCCACAGCTCCGTTAGCTTGAGGTCGATATGGCGACGACCGGTGGTGCTGAATTTTATAAGTGGCGAGCAAAGTTTCTACTTCCTTTCGAAAATGGCTTCCATTGTGACTAATGATTTCATGAGGCACTCCATATCGATATATGATGTTTTGAAGAATAAATTTGGCCACCTGCTTGGATGTGAGTTTAGCAAAAGAGGCTGCTTCTACCCACTTAGTGAAATAATCGATGGCGACCAATATGTACTCGTGTCCTCCTGTTCCAGTTGGGTGTATCTTGCCAATGATGTCGATACCCCATACTGAGAACGGCTATGGAGATGTCAAAGTAGTCAGGTATGATGGGGGTTGATGCTGTAGGTTGGCATACTCTTGGCATTTGTGACACTTTCGAACGTACTCTAAGCAGTCTGCTTCCATAGTGGACCAATAATAACCAGCCCTTTGAATCTTCTTTGCCAGCATACGTCCATTCATGCGGGGACCACACTCTCCTCCATGTATAGTGGCCATGATCTCCTTGACGCTCTTAGCATCAATGCATAATAAATTAATGCCCGTAGGTGATTTCTTGTAAAGGCGATCTTGGATCAAGCAGTATTGTGCTGCTAGAGACCTGATCGCTCGTTGTCCTCGAACATCTAATTCAACTGGGTATTCTCCTTTCCGAAGAAAATTGTAAATGCCATGGAACCATTCCTCAGTCTCTTCCTCTTGTGCCTCTATGTTGCACACATATGCAGGTTCAGACTGTCGCTCTACTACTACTGGTAATTGGAGCATGCCTGATGGTATTGATATCATCGAAGACAACTTGGCCAGGGCATCAGCTAACTCATTGTGATCCCTTGAGAGGTACTGGAAGCTGATTTGCTCACATTGGTCAGCAAGTCCCAAGAGCTTCTGCTAGTATGCCATAAGACATTCATTCCGGACCTTCCATGTATTTTTAGTCTGATTAATTATGATGCTAGAATCTCCAAAGACTTTTATGTGACGTATACCCAAAATCAATGCAGCTTGTAAGCCTTTGATGCATGCTTCATATTCAGCGGCGTTGTTAGTAATATCAAAGTCTAACTTTACGAATCTGAGGACATGTGCCCTTACGGAGAGATCGAGAGCACTCCTCCGCAACCCATTTGGTTTGAAGCTCCGTCGAAGTACATTTCCCATGTTATTTCGTCAGTGAAGAATACATCCTCATCTGGGAATTCCAAGTGAGTGTTTGGAGATTCCTGTGATGGTGAAGCAGCTAGGAAGTCTGAAACAACCCGTCCTTTGATGGATTTCTGAGGCATGTACTGAAGGTTGAACTCTGAAAGTATGACCACCCATCGAGCGATGCGGTTGTTGATGGTAGGCTGCTCCATGATGAATTTAATGGGATTATTCTCAACTATGACATACACTGTATGTGAGAGCATGTGATGTCTTAACTTCTTGGTGGTCCATACTAATGCGAGAGCCATTTTCTCTATGTCTGCATATCGACTTTCATAGTACAATAACTTCTTGCTCAAGTAGTAGATGGCGCTCTTCTAACCTTTAACCTTTTGAGCTAGCATAGCCCCCATTGCAGAGTTAGTCACGGTAAGGTAAATGAGCATAGGCTCATCTGGTACTGGTGGCATGAGGACCGGAGGATGTTGCAAATACTCCTTAATTTTGTCAAAGGCCGCTTGACATTGATCGTCCCCTTCTATTTTGCTTCCTTTCTTTAGCTTCTTAAATAAAGGTTCACAAGTCATGGTGAGCTTTGAAATGAACCTGCTGATGTATTAACTCGCCCTAGGAAGCCTCTTATCTCTTTTTCTGTCTTGGGAGGTTGCAACTCTTGGATAGCCTTTATCTTTGAAGGATCAACTTCAATGCCTCGTTGGCTAACCACATAACCCAGCAGTTTCCCAGAGGTAACACCAAAGGTGCACTTTGCTGGATTAAGCCGCATCTTGTATTTGCGAAGTCGCAGAAAGAATTTTCGAAGGTTAGGAATGTGCTCCTCCCTTGTTTTGGACTTAACAATCATGTCATCCACATAAACCTCTACCTCTATGTGCATCATGTCGTGAAGTAGGGTATTGGCAGTTCTTTGATATGTTGCTCCGACATTCTTGAGACCAAAAGGCATAACCACATAACATTATGTTCCCCATGGTGTAGTGAATGATGTTTTCTCCATGTCCTCTTCTGCCATTTTGATTTGGTTATAACCGGCATATCCGTCCATAAAGGATAGAAGCTCATGTCCGCAAGTGTTATCCACTAATACATCGATGTGAGGTAATGGGAAACTATCCTTGGGTCTAGCCTTATTGAGATCTCAAAAGTCAACACACATACGCACCTTCCCGTCTTTTTTGGGCACTGGAACAATGTTAGCAATCCACTCAGGATATTGGACTGCTTTGATGAACTTAGCATTAAGTTGCTTGATTACTTCTTCCTCAATCTTCGTTGCCCATTCAGGTTTGATCCTCCTAGCCTTTTGTCGAACTGGCTTTGCATTAGGAAGTAAAGGTATAGTGTGCTCCGCTATTTCTCTTTCAATCCCAGGCACGTCTTCGTAGGTCCATGCGAAAACGTCGACAAACTCCTTGAGAAGCTCCGTGAATGCTACCCGTTCTTCTGCCGTAAGTGAGCTACCTAACTTCAATTCTCGAGGTTGCTCTTCTGTACCCACGTTTATGGAGATGGTGTCTTCCAACACCGCCATTTTATGCTCATGTTCATTAGAAAATTCTTTTAAGGGTTCATTAAATTCCAGATTGTTATTGGCGCAGTAGTTCAGGGAAGAGGGGAAAGAAGAATCACAGTAAGCAGAAAGGTTCATCTTATTGAATGCAGAAAGGAATACATCGCCAGCAGACTCAAGACCAGACTTACTTGACTCTAGACCCGTAAGACCTGACTCTATGTCATTAGGAACGGACTCTCCTACAGATTAAGCAAAGTTATTCTCCTCAGCATCGACCCACGAGACCGCTTTAACTTCTCCATCTTCAATAATCATGAGACTTGGGTCAAAACTTGGGTTGGACAAAGCAGCAACAACAGCATCAACTTCAGACTTCTCTTGGACAGCTTCTTGTCCAAACAGCATGCCAAAAATGTTGCTCCCAGCAAGATGAGTCCATTCTAATGGAGGCTGTTTGTCCCGAGCGAGAACAAAGACAGTAGCCATGTTAATGGAGCAATCGCCAAAGACTTCTAATCCAGCAACTTGAATTCCTTTATTCTTCAGGTAAAATGGCTCAGGGAATCCATAATAGGGGAAGTCATCACCTTCTCTAACAAACTGGCCATTAAGAGTAAGTGGATAGGGCTTCATCTAGAATAAAGTGGGAGGATTGTCCATCTTCTTTTGTTCAACGATAGCCATTTTTGCGAGCCTGACCTCCTTCTCAGTTGGCTTGTAGCCTAAGCCAAACCTTCCCTGCTGTTTTAAGGTCTTGAACACGGGAGGAATTTTGTTCTTCGGATTCTTCCCTAGCGGCATTCCAAGGAAATAACCTTGTTTCTTGAGCATAACATATAACTTGGGATTTGAGTAAGGATCGAAGTCAAAAGCTGCTTCATCCTTGCTCATCATCGCCACAAGTTCAAAGTTGTGGAGTTCTTCATCCATTGAATTGTGTTCCACTTCAAGAGTTGACTGTTTAGGAGTGAAAACAGCATTGATAGACTCTCTTGAGATGGTGATCACTTGTCCTTGGACCAGCATTTTCACCTTTTGATGTAGAGTTGATGCTATTGCGTTGCACTCATGAAGCCATGGCCTCCCTAATAGTAAATTGAAAGAGGCTGGGATGTCCAGCACCACAAATTCCACATTCCGAGTGACGCTGCCAGTAGTGATTGGCAACACTATAGATCCGACCGATTTCCAAGGCGAATTGTCATAGGCCCTCAGTTGTACACCATTATGAGCCAAGTGTTGTTGTTGAACTCCTAATTCTTGCGCCGTCCTCCAAGGGCACACATTCACAGCTGAACCATTGTTAACCAGGACTAGTGGGATAGTTTTGTTGGAGCATTGTACTGTAAGATACAGGGCTTTGTTGTGAGACGCTTCCCCCTGAGGCAAATCCTCAATCCCAAAAGTAATCATCTCCTGCTGGGTAGTAACATGAGCAACCAACGTTTCGGGAGTTGTCGTAGGGGATACAGTTAGTGCTGTAAGAGCATCCAACATCTTCTGTCTATGAGTATGTGACGTGCATATGAGTTGCCATATGGTAACCTCTGCTTTTGTCTTTTTGAGTTGAGAAAGAAGAGGATCTTCAGGGGAGACCTGATTGTCATTACCGGCCATTGGTGTTGGGTTAGGAACAGTCACTGGTGTGGTGGTGTTCCTATGGTTGTGACGTGACGGCCAAACCGAGTAAGAAACGCCACATCATCTGGTTCATCTTTATCCATCCATTCTGTCTCGGGATGCTCATGCTCATCGTCCTCATCGCTGTCCCAAATACCGTGGATAAACAGACCTTCCGGGAATCCAACTATTTCGGGGACAAGTTGACCTGCTTCCACAATCAAGGCAGACGGGTCGAAGCTAAAATCCCCACAGAAAACTGCATTTGCATGCTCAGGCATAGGATTACTTTGATTGTTTGGTTTCTTGGCAGCTTTTGGCATTGGTAATGTCCCTGCCCTTATCATATCTTCTATTTTGTTCCTGAGAGTCCAGCATTTCACAGTGTCATGCCCTCGGCAATGGTGATAGCGGCAAAATTGGTTGGCATCCCAATTTCTCCCTTTGATTTCCGGCTCCTCTTTCGGTAAGGGCAAAACCAAGATACCCTTCTTGACTAGACGGTCGAGAGCTTGAGAGTAGGGAACATTCAAAGGCGTATAAGTCTCATACTTTGGTACATAGGGCCCCTTGCGCTGGATAGAGTCAGTCTCCATAATCTTAGGAGGATGGCTAGCCGCATTAGTGGCCCTCGTGTTGGAGCTGGATCCTTTCCATCCAGGCGAAGCGGTCTTATCATTGTGCATCGCCTCTAATTGGACACAAATGTCCTTTAGGTAATCAAAGTCCTTTACAACATGGTACCCCAAATGCTTGGATAGACTGCTCTTGTCCTGCTTAAAGGTAGATAACTACAGGCGGAGAAAAATTGTCTCATTGATGTGGGACAACTTTGTATGCCATCTTTTAAGGTAATCCATAAAGGACTCATCTTCTCGTTGCTTCATGGTGGTTAGGTCATCCACCGTAGCTTGCTTCTTCTGGATGTGAGTGTAATGATGGATAAAAGCTTTGAACAGCTCACTCCAATTGGCTTTAATTTGAGGTGACAGCGCATGATACCATACCTTTGCTTCTCCATCTAGGGTGGATGGGAATACAGTAGAGTATAAGCCGGTATCAATCCGATTCAAAGGTGCCAACCTCATGAACTCCTCAACATGATGAATAGGGTTCTCCGAAGGTTTGAATCTAATATTTGGCATTTCAACTTTGTCAGCTACCTTCATGGTTGGTTGAACAGGCAATGGAACCTCCAAGTATTTGTCAGCAAAGGCCGGCATAGAGCTCATTGCTTTGGTGAGGCTTTCTAACTTCTGCTCAAGGGTCTTAACAGCGGGGTCCCTTGTAAGTTTAGATACTTCAGGCGTATTAACCTTAGCTTTAGATATCCCCATTCCTCCAGAATCCGAGGATGTCTTGATGATTTCAGGTTCGGATTCATATCCTTGCATTTCCTCGTAATTATTTTCTCAACCCAATGAATTTTATATAGACTAGAACAAAACCTATAAACTAGGGTCGACTTTAAAACAAAAGGAAAAGGGGAAGGGGGTAGCACATAGCACATAACATACGCATGAAGGGACACCCTAAACCAAAGCTCTATGTTCATGAATTTTTCTATGGTTGGATTTCATGGCCTACCGCACGTTTTCATCTCCGTTCTCCGTACCCGAGGGTAGGGAGTGTGAGGTATTTCTCAAAGAACTTCAAGGAAGCCCTATGAGTGTAACACAGGGAGAGAGGGGACCAAATGCTTGGCGATATAGAGTGCATCCCACAAGTAGTGACCCGCCCGCCCTCGAGGGAATCACCTAGGTATAACTTATCCGTCGCCTTTGTGCTAACGTGTCAAAAGACGCGATTAGTGGCCCGATATGCAAAGGATGCCTAAAAAAAGAATTATAAAATCGCGAAAATAATCAACTTCTCTCTTTTACAATTTCAAATTAATTCATTTTTTTCAAGTTTTACACTCTTTCTAAGTTTAAGTCCCCAGTGGAGTCATCAATCTGTAGGACCCGGAAAATTCCCGTTCGAGGAAATTGTATCGGATGCACTACTTAAGTGATCGGGAGCCGACTAAGGTTGCTTAATCCTTAAATAAGGATATTTTTATTTTATGAAATTCATTTTCGGGATGATGAAACTTTATTTATTTTACAAATCCGTTTTTATTATTTAAATACTTGAAGTTACGCCAAAATATATTAATAATGACTTAGAATCGGCCCAAACAACAAATTCAGGCCCAAAAGAAAGCAACCGGGCCGCCAAGAACTGACAAAACTCGCGCGGGTTTTGGCCAGTCTTGGACTGGACCGTCGGCTTCCCTGGGCCAGAGAAAGGGGGTTGGAAACAGTAAAACCCGCGTGGGTTTTATTGTTTCCTGGCCCACTTTCTCTCGGTTTTAACCTTGAATATGATAAGTGGGAGATGCTAAGCCATTTTTAATTATTTTAGTGCAAATTCTAATATTAAATAACTAAACGTATTATAAAAAAAGAATGAAAGAGTCACCAGTCGATTTAATGAAACCGACAAACCATAAAAATAATGAAAATAACTCCGGTCTACGAAACCCGATTCTAAGTCCGGGAGTAAGGTTACGAATTCGACAATTATAAGAATTCTCGAATTCGCCTGTTAGAAAACATACTCTACTAAAATCGACATTAAAATGAGAAAGAGCTGGTAGAAGTTTAATTAATTTCGCAAGTTTATATTCTTAATCATGCAATATAAAGAATCGGGTTTTTGGTTTACAAAATATGCACATATAATGAAAAATAAAATACAAATTACATGATTAAATAATAATAACGAAAAGAAACATAAAAGCGAACCTCTTTGGGAGCCCGAATGCGCCGATCGAAACACCTTGACTTCCCTTGACTTGGTGGATGAAAGATGAGTATGAGAATGGTTGTAGGATAGTATGTGAGTGATGATTTTGGTAGAATAAGGGGAATGGTGAGATGAGAATAATGAGAATAAGAGAGAGTAGTTGATGAGAGTGTAGGTAGAATAATGGTGTTGGTGAAAATGAATGGAATGGAAGGGGGTATTTATAGGTGAATGAGGTGAGGTTTAGGAGGGAAATGGAGGGAAAATCATGGGGGACACATCCTCATGATCATGCCATGCATCCCATGCAAGCAGATAACCCGTCGCGGGTTATCAGAAGTCAAAGCAGAGGGTCCAGGCATGTGGGCTAAAATCAGGGAATGATCAAGATAATGGCGCCATCTTTTGGAAGAGAAAACCCGTGCGAGTTTTCTAATGTCCAGGCACACGGATCGCTGACGTGGACGGCAAATGACACGTTTAAGTGGTAGAAAACCCGTGCGGGTTTTGAAATGATTGGGCCGGGGCGCGCCTTGGGCTGGTCCTGCTTCTGGGCCGTCCCTCTTGGTTAAAACCCGTGCGGGTTTTGTCTTCAGTAGTAGGCCGCTTTGAGTTGGTCTTGTCTGTTTTGCTTGTTACGTGGCCCAAATGATTTATTGATAAGCCGGGATTATATCGATGTAAATCCCGGTGTCTACACATACCAACCATATCCCTTGGGCTCGCAGTCCTCACTCGATTTCAAAAGGAAGTAAAGCCTACCAAGCTAGACCAATAACTCGAACATAACCATAACTCATACATACATATCACATAATTTATATAAACTATCACGTTCTTATCAAAGTCACATCACATTTGATAATCAAAATCACACATAATCACAATCTTTCAATTTTGGAAAGCTTAACACAAATCACAACATAGCACAATTTTCTCAATCAATTAAAGTAACTTGTTGTAGGGGAACTCAACTTATAACTCACTCAATGGACTAACACTTATATATCACAAGGGTTATAAACACATCCTGGTGGACCGGGCAATGCCCACTCAAGGTATCTACCAGGGACCCATCGTTCTAGAGCGCAGATATCCTGAATTCACAAACTATGCAGTCTCATTCACATCCTAGCGGACCGGGCAAAGGCCACTCAAGGTACCAACTAGGGACTCACCTAGATCCAAAACAAACAGGTCGAAAATCACATCCTGGTGGACCGGACAGTGCCCACTCAAGGTACCTACCAGGCGACTGACACAAAGACACTACTACTATGGCCATAGTCCTAGAACGAGACATAAGTAATAGCCCAAAGCAAGACACAAATCTCATTCCCCAAACTTAGCTTAATTACGCTATTAACAAGAACAAACTCAAGTTATTCCTTCTCTTGAAGGTAAGTAAATCATAATAGTCAACAAGATAAACATCCATCAAGGCATAATATATATTCTACATCATAATACTTGACATACCTACTGATTTCAAGGAATAACACATTATTTTCACACTTGGTAACTCCACTTAGCACACAAACAAGCCCAATTTACACCAATTAAGCATATATACTCAAAACTCCATAACTCTTAAAATAAACATCCTAAATTCTTGAAATCTTAAACACACATAGTATATATCATCTAGAACCTACAGTAAATTTTATAGATATGAAATATAAATACATAATTCACGACAAATTACACAATTTCATCAAATTTGAACTGAAAAACAGGGCAGTTTCACTCTAAAATTCATATCTCACAGAATACAACTCCAAAATTCATGACAATTTACCACAAGCTGTCTAATAGCATGTCTAACCTACAGTAAAAATTCCGTTCAATTTGAATGAGCCAATAATTCACGAAAAATCAAACAGTAACTCAGTTACTGTTCATACGAATTTTTCTAACAATATTCATCCATAATTTTTGTTCTCCACACCCTAAAATTCAAGAATCAATCATCGTCTAATGCATGCAAACTCAGATTCACATCATATCCAACAAATTTGATTCAACCCACACAATCAAATAATCTAAAACATACAATTTAGTTATGGGTTTCTAAGTACTCAAATTAGGGTTTTCAACTCTTTCAAATCCTAAAAACAACTCAAATTCATGAATTCAATCTTCAATTTCAACTTGAAATAGAAAAATTATTCTTCTCTAACAAATTTTAATCAAAGAGAAAACAAGAATTACTCACCTTAATTGAACAGTAAGCCCTTCTTCTTCTTCTTCTTCTTCTTCTTCTTCTTCTTCTTCTTCTTCTTCTTCTTCTTCTTCTTCTTCTTCTTCTTCTTCTTCTTCTTCTTCTTCTTCTTCTTCTTCTTCTTCTTCTCTACCCTTCTTTTTCTCTCTCTAAAAGTGTGTTTGTGTGAAAATAACGTGATACTGAAGACTCCCCTCCCTAATTGTATTTTTCTTTTCCTTTCTCCTTTTTTTTTCTTCTTCATTTATTTCTTTTTTCCTTTTGCACTTCTCCTTTTTCCTATCATACTAAACTAACACTAATACTAATACTAATGTTAACATAGAGTCACACAATTCACAAATTGTCACATAATCCAAGAGTGAACAACTTAAAAGTATATATATAAATAAATTACACATCATACCACAACCCAAAAATAATCTTCTTAAAAAAAATCTAGGGTGTTACATGGACCCACTCCAAATAGGGTCGAGGGAACAATCGAACTCGGGGAGCTCAACTTCAACATCAGAAAAATCATCCCTCAGGGGTCTCTCCCTTCACCTCTTTTAGCATCACTCGACTCAAAAGAATGGGATCGATGAGGGCTCGGGGGTGTGCCTCCCCTTCCTGAATGTGGCCTATTTTAATTTGTAGATGGGAATTGACTTGGGCTAATTGGGCGATAATGGCCTCAAGTGATGCCTCCATAAAACTGGCTTGAAATTCCAATCCCCGAATTTTGGCCATCTCAAACGATTCACCCATTCGGAACCCGATTTGTCGGCTTGTTCCTCCTTGTTTTGGATCATTGGGATCATCCAATTCAAGGAGAAGGGTATGAGATGTAGGAGTGGAAGAAAAATCCGGAACCGGCACACCGAACCGAAAACCGGATAAAAAAACCGGGAACGGGCAACACCGAACCGGTTTAAAAATCCGGTGCACCGCACCGGAAAAATCAGATACTAAACGAGGCGGTTCCGGTTTGGGATATTCACACCGACGGGGAACCGGCACCGCACCGTTAATATAATTAAATACATATAATATATAAATTTTGGTTAAAAAAAATTCAACCCAAAAATTAATACAAAAATAATATAAATTAACTAGTTAAAAAAAAAAGAACATTAGATGTTAATGTGTTATTGGGTTGGACTTTTTTTTTATTAAATAGAGATTTTTTTTTATTAAATAGAGATTTTTTGATGTTTGATAGAAATTTATGCGGTTCCGGTTCACCGGTGAAACCGCACCGTTAAAGCCGGTGCACCGGTTTTTTAAAACCGGGTGATTCGGTTCCGGTTCCGGTTTATGGTTTTTGCGCACCGTTTCATCTGGTGCACCGATTCGGCGCACCGAAACCGCACCGTTTCCACCCCTAATGGGATGGTATGTGTTTGGGCAACTTTGTGGAGTTTGGGGGGGGTTTTTCAATTCTCTCAATTCTGGAACAAAAAGATCAAAGATCAATCAACTCTACCAAGCCCTAATCAAGAATTCATCCAAAAATTAAACCTAAATCAAGAAATTCTAATCTAGGACATGATTCATGGTATAAATTGAACAAATTATTCAATAAACTCAAGTATTCAACCAAAATCATACCAAGAATGATGTATATAGTCAAGGAACAAGAGAAAGAGTTGAAAATTTCATACCTTGAGTTGAAGAGGGAAGAGGAATGGAATTTGAAACTTCAAAGTGTGAGAGTGCAAGTGAGAGGAGGTAAGAGAGAGAAGAAGGTGGTGATGTCTGTGGTGGTCGGCGCCGGTGAGTCTGACGACGGCGAGAGTGGCGGTGGTGGTGGCACGGGCAGCGTTTTGGGGAAGAAGGGACGTCGGGAGTTTTAGGGCAAAATAAGGTGGGAGTTTTGTGTTTTGAAAGAAAAAGGGGAAGGCTCAATTAAACTAGGAGGCGGAAAAATTTTCTGGAAAAAGGGCAAAACGCGGCCTGCGTTGTGCATAGAAGCGTTTACCTGGCCTTCTGTTTGAGACGCAGCCAGCGCCTGGGAAACGATGGCTGCGTTTTCCTACCTGATGCTGCGATTCCATTTTTGCAACCTTTTGACTTGTTTTCTCCCTTTTTCTTTGTTTGCTCTTTATTTTCCCTACAATTTGACATACCAAAAATCCCTACAAACATCTACCAACATAAAATTCATTAGGTTAGAAATAATAATTTTAATAAAAGCCATAAATTGAATTTCTTCCTTTCTCTACACACTAGAAGAAAAACACTAGTAAACTTCAAAATTAAAAATTAAAAAAAAATTACGCTAAGGAGTAAAAATTGAAAGAAAATAATTTAGCTGAAATAAAAAAAAATCGGGAGGAATAAATATTAGTTAATAGTGTACCTTCCAGGGGTTGCTTTGTTTAACGTCGTTAGCTCGACGTTACGGACCCTACTCATCGGGGTCCTCTAATAGTCTCTTCGCTAATTAACAGTCCGGGTCTTCATTTCGGATGCTGTCAATGCCCTTAATAGCTTGTCAAACTCTCCTTCATGCGGTCTGCAAGCTAGTAAACAAGAGAGCCATTGGAATCTTATAAGATAAAACGTTAGTAATGCCCTTAGTAATAAATCAAATTTACTAGAAAATTCAAAAGAGTTAAAATATGTGGTCCACAAGAATTTTCTAGGAATGTTCTCTTAGTGTATCCAATAAGGATCAAGGGAGGGGACATAACCTCTAAATTTTCCTAAGGATAACTCATCACTGATACTGTTGGTTTCATTACAAGAGTTAACCTCATACCCTAATTTAATCTGAACGTCGGAGATCTTTTGTTCAGGTATGGGTTCCTTAGGGGTTTCCTGTGAAACTGAAGGTGGTGAAAAAGGAATTGAAGCATGAAATAAATCACTGGAATCATGGATTACAATGTTATCAGGGTCCTTGTTCAAAAAAATTAGTTCACTATTAACCTTCTCGCTGGGTTCCTCATTAATAATTTTAACTGACTCATCATGAAAATCATCTTCATTCCTAGTATCTAACTCAAAAGTCTCACTCACCTCAGACTCCGTCGACTGAGAAAAAGGTAAGGAAGTATCATGCAAATCAGAAACACCATCTGTAGTGTTTTCAGGTAAACTAGGATTAGAATGATCATCAAAATTGACTTTGATAAGTGCTTCTTGTATGTATGAAAACTTGGTTGATTTGATGAGAATTTGGGGAATATTTGATTTGATTATATTATTTTATACCCGAATTTCCCATATTACGCTTGGTTTGGAGTTTGGTGAGTTTTGTAGGGAATTTGTGAAGAATCGATGTAAACCGAGCCAAAAATCAAGTGTAGATCCAAGTTGTGTGCATAAAGGACCAAGAAGTGAGAAGTTGGATCACCCAAGGCCCAAACAATGGCCCAAAGGACTCCTAGGCCTGAAAAAGCAGTGGCACGGGTGGTGCCAGAGGAGGCACGGGTAGTGCCTATGACCAGAACATGAGAAAAATTGAAGCAGTGCACTGACACAGGTAGAGCCTAGGAGGCACGATCCGTGTCAGCAGGGCCACGGTCCGTGTCACCCTGGCACGGTCCGTGTCGCCCGCGTCTCTTCATTTCCGGCGGTTTTGAGTAGCAATTTGCCTATATTATGCTGTTTTCGGCTGTTTTTAAGGGCAATCATCATTCCACCATCTTCCATTGCATTCCCTAATCATATCCATATTCCATATTCCATCCACCATTGAAGATTGAGAGAAGATTGAAGATCGAAGAGCATCTTGAATACACTTTGAAGTGGAGGAGCAAAAGTTCTCCATAATTGATTCCTAGCAAGATTGTTCTTCCCTTTGGTTTATTTCTCATTCTCTCATAGATTTTCATATTCTTTCTAGAATAGACTTTAATTGCTTTGTAGTTTTAAACATGAATAGTGAGTAGTTCTTTCTAGTTTAGGGGATGAACCTTTGAAGTTGCTTGATGAATTGACTTCGTTGGATTGAATTATCATGAATTTAGTATGTTTCAATCTATTTGGTCTTTGAATTGAATTGTTATTGCTTTTGCTTGATCACCAATTGCAACTTAATAGGTTGTTGAATGAAGTACCGAAAGAAGAAGTTTGATTACCCGAAAACCTAGATTAAACTAGTTAAAATTGTCTAGACATAGAAGTTTTAATTAGGGTTCTTGACATAATTAGATCTTTAACCTTGACTAAATCGAAATAACCACGAAAGTAGGTGCTTGGTTACTCTTGGCAATTCACTCTAGTGGCAAAATCTCATTGCGAAGTGTTTTATGCTATTATCGAACCTTGATTGTGCAAGTTAATTAAATGAATGCTCAATCCACATCGTTGATTCGTTATTTGAATTAGGTTTCATCCCCTAAACGCCTTTTACCTTGGTTAACTCAGAAAAGTTTTGTGAATATTAGTTTGTTTAGACCTAGATTGTGATTAGAATTAGAATTAGATGCTTCAAACCAAAAACCGGATCGACTTAGCGATCAACTAGGAGGCTAGTTCAGTGCGTTGAAAGGAAAAGTCCCTATGGGAACGACCTTGATTTATGCTACAATTTCACCCGTGCACTTGCGGCTTATCAAGTTTTTGGCGCCGTTGCCGGGGACTTTGTCCCTAGCCAGCCACTGAACGAATACCCTAAGGTTGCCTAAGTCATTTATTTTTTGTTTTGATTTTCCTTGGTGTTTTGGTTTTTGTCTTGCCAGGTTTACTCTACGTGCATGCAAAAGGCTCCACTCTTTGAGTTTGATCCTGAAATCGAAAGAACCTTTCGCTCCCGGCGGAAGAGGGAAAAGTTAGAGTACGCTCAGAGAAGACAAGAAGAGAACTCCAAGCGAAAGAACACCATGTCTGGTGGTGGCGGCGGCGGCGGTGGCGAGGAGCCTAGAATCACGCTTGGCTCATATGTGATGCCCAATGTCACAAATCAACCCTCCGCCATTAATCCCCCAAGAGTGGCCGCTGATGATTTCGAGCTGAGGAGTTCACTCATCAATTTGGTGAAGGCCAACCCATTCCATGGCCTCCCTAATGAAGATCCCAACCGACACCTTCGCCTATTCAACCAAGCATGCCAGACCTTTAAGGCAAATGGTGCAACGCCCGATGCAATCAAGTTGCGATTGTTTCCCTTCTCACTTGAAGGGAAGGCTTGGGAGTGGTTGGATTATCTTCCATCAAGCTCTGCCATCACCACTTTTGACCAACTTGCTAGCTTATTCTTGGCGAAGTACTTTCCTCCTAGCAGGTTGACGAGCCTCCGGAATCAAATCTCAACATTTGTCCAAGAGCCGGATGAGTCCCTCTATGAAGCATGGGAGAGGTTCAAGGACCTCTTACGTCAATGCCCCCACCATGGTTTAGAACCATGGGTCCCGATACAAGCCTTCTACAACGGGGTGGATGACAACTTGAGGGCCAACATCTTGGCGGCGGCGGGAGGCAACATCATGTCCAAAACAGTGGCAGAACTTCAAACTTTGATTGAGGAGATGGCGATCAATAGCTACCAGTGGTCAAAGCCCCGTTCCAAGAGAACGGGAGGTAAGTATGAAGTTGATGCTATTTCTATGTTGAATGCTAAGTTGGATGCCATGACTAAGAAGATGGATTTGTTGAATGTGAATGCTCCCCCTCCCCAACCATGTGCGTCGTGTCAGTCATATGAGCATGAGACCTTGAATTGTCCTAGTGGGTTGGTTAGCAACGAATCGACCAAAGTGGTTAACTATGTTGGTAACCCTTCTAATAGGCAAAACTTTGACCCTTTTTCCAATACTTATAATCCCGGTCTTAGGTTCCACCCGAACTTTTCTTACCGGAACAATAACCAAATAGGTCAACCCCAAAGACAATGACAACCCCAAGTACCTCCACCACAAGCTCCCCAAAAGCCTAACCTGGAGGCCATGATACAAGCTTTGATGTTGTCTCAACAATATCACCAACAACGGCAACTTGAGCATCAACAAGGACAAGATGAGGTGATTAAGGCCTTAGCTACTAAAGTTGACCTTATGAGCACCCACACTCAAATGCTTGAGAATCAAATTGCCATTCAAGCTAGTACCTCCACTACCCCTCCGAGAATGCTTCCCGGAAAGCCCGAACCTAACCCTAAGGAACATTGTAATGCCATTATTTTGAGGAGTGGGACACAATATGAGGGACCTAGCGTGCCAAATGCTAAGCATGGGGAAGTTGTGGTTGAGAAAGAGGTTGAGAGGCCTAGTGAGAATGTTGTTGGTTTTGAAAGAGAGAAAGACCTTGAGAGTGAGCATTCAAAAGAGAACACCGAAATACGATCTTCATCTACACCTAGAGTTTACAAACCACCGTTACCCTTTCCTCAAAGATATGCTAAGGCTAAATTTGATGCAAAATTCGGCAAGTTCTTTAATATGTTAAAGCAATTGAATGTGAATGTGCCGTTTTTGGATGTTTTATCTCAAATGCCTTTGTATGCAAAGTTTTTGAAAGAATTCCTCTCTAAAAAGAGGAAAATTGATGAAATCGAGGAAGTTGCTTTGACTGAAGAATGTAGTTCCGTGGTTCTTAACAAGCTTACTCCTAAGCTTAAGGACCCCGGAAGCTTTAGTATTCCATGTGGCCTAGGTAGCTTAACCGTTGACCGAGCTTTGTGTGATGTGGGTTCTAATGTAAGCTTAATGCCCTATTCTTTGTATGAACGGTTGAACCTAGGAGAGTTGAGACCAACTACCATGTCATTGCAAATGGCGGATCGTTCTATCAAGTACCCTAAGGGTATTTTGGAGGACTTTCCCCTTAAGGTGGGTGATTGCTATGTGCCGATTGATTTTGTCATCCTTGATATGCCCGAAGATTCCCGTACCCAAATCATTTTGGGGAGACCTTTTCTTGCTACTGTAGGGTGTGTCATAGATGTACAATGTGGAAAGATGAAGTTTAGGATAGGGGAACATGAACTTGAGTTTGATTTATTCCGTGATGTTTTGCCACGTGACGTTTCCCCTTGTTTTGGTGTTGATGTGTTTGGTGAGAAGGATAAGAATGCCGATGGTTTGATTTGTGAAAAGAATGATGATTGGGTGCATGTAGTGGAAAGTGAAAAGCTTGAGAAATCTTGTGACAATTCTATTGAAAATTCTTGTTATTTATTTATTTACAAAGGCCATGAACTTGGCGATGCTAGGGTGAGAATAAAAGAAATTTTGCTCCCACCTAACATCATCAAGAACGTGCCTTATGCTATTAACAAGGGTACATTGGATGAGATTTTCAGGTTTGATGATGGAGATCCCTCCATTTTTGAAGGAGGTGATGAGCTTGACCCAAGCTGTGGGGTCAATTTGAAAGTGTTTGGAGGTACTATGCAATGTGAAGCTCCAAAAGCCCTTGGCTATGGAGTTATGGACTATTCACCGGGTTGAGAGGTACCTTGTCCAGCTTAGGACATTAAACAAGCACTTCTTGGGAGGCAACCCAAGCTTTTTCGATTTTATTTTCATTTTTTTTAGGATTTTCTAAACTTTTTCCTTATTTTTCCTCTTTTTATTTTTGATTTTTCTAGATTTGTGTTTTCTTCCTTTGCTTCTCGGGTGATGTTTCGCATTGCGGACAATGCTCGGTTCAAGCATGGGGGGGATTTGTGTAAACTTTTTGTGGATATGTGTGTTTTGAGTCGTTTTTTTTAATTTTTGATTTTTAACTTGTTTTGAGTCTTTTTCTTTTATTTTGATTTTATTTCCTTTGTTTTCTAGATTTGCTTGTAGTTTTTTAATTTTTTCTTTTCGTAGGTTGTTTTCGTTTTCTTATTTTCTTATTTTCATTTTGAGTCTTGTAAAACTGTTTGATATAGGATTTGGCGAGATAGTTTTCTTTTGACTTGATTTGATCTTGTATAGCCCGTTTGTGAAAGAGTGTGAATTGACACGAGTTGTGAAGCTAAATGTTGTGAGAATTGTGTTAGGATAAGGAGATCGATTACTTTTGTCACTATTTTAAGAGTGAGTTGTGCATATGCATATCTTTTAAACTGGGAAATGATTGTTGAGCGCTACCCGTGAGTCCACATAAGCCTAAAAGAAAAAACTAATCATTTTTATTGGTCTTATTTCCATGAGTGACTCACCATTGTGGCATCCTCTTTCATTTGCTTTGCATCTCCTTGAAATTGCTATGCGTTGTACATTGACAAGATGATAGAGGCATTAGGCATTGAACCCGCAAGCCTTGACCACCCGATTATATCAGAAAATCCGTAGTTAGCCCCTTTCTTGCCTTGACCATTTCTTTTCTTGAACCCATATTATAAGCCTTAGCCGATTATATATTTCCTACCCTTAAGCCATTGCTTGAAATGTTTTGAGTTTGAAGTTGGGTTGATTATGGTTACTTTGGTGGTTTGGTTTGTGATGGGGATTGGTTTGAGTTGTAAATATTGATTTGATTCCCCAAATTATGTACATTGAGGTTGTTGGGTAGAATTGGAACTTGCCTAGTGAGTTGTATATAAGTGTGATGTTGTTTGTTTGTGTGTGTGTTTGAATCAAAGGTGAAAAAAAAGGAAGAAAAAAAATTAGAAAGAAAGAAAAAAAAAACAGAAAAAAATGGAAAAGAGAAAAAAATCGGAGAATTCCGGAAAAAGAAAAAAAAAGAAAAAGAGACTAAAGTGTTTGACTATTGGTTTCTTTTGTTTTGTTTTGAGGCGAGTTTCCAATTGATTGTGGGGTTGATTTGGATTGATTATAAGTGGTGAGAGTGAATGTATGTTGAATTGGTGTGGAATAATTTCAAACTTTGGCTTTTAGCTCCACAATTCCCAAATATTATCCACTCCTTACCCTTAACCCTAGCCCCGTTACAACCCTTGAAAGTCCTCCTGATTGTCATTGTTGCTTTGAAAATCGCGGTGGAGAGTTGAGATTCTTAGCATGTACGTAGTTGGTTGTGGCTTTGGTTTGAGTGTACTTTCAATGATTTTTCATATTTAAACACATGAGAGGAGTGTTTCCACATTCCCAAAAAAGTGAGTTTGCTCTTCATTCTTACCTAGTTTCATGCTTAACATGTGCCTTCTTATCTCATTCGGTGATTAAGGGTGATTGGTTGAACTTGATGAGTGCCATTCTGGAATCATTTGTCTTCATTTACTTGTGTAAATTGGCTTCTTTTTCACTCTTGGACTGTACTTTAGATTAGATTGGGTTGATTGAATTTCCTATCGATGCCATCCTGAGGAGTTGTAATTAAATAAAAATTTTCGTTTTTGTTAATTTTTACTTTTGAGTCTTTTTATATTTGCTTTGAGTTCTTTGAGTCTTTTTGTCCCCTTTTCTTTTATTTTCTTTCATTTTCTTTCTTTGCCTTTTCTTTTGAGTTTAGACTTGCTTAGGGACAAGCAAGGACTAAGCATGGGGGATTTTGATAAGTGCTTCTTGTATATATGAAAACTTGGTTGTTTTGATGAGAATTTGGGGAATATTTGTTTTGATTATATTATTTTATACCTGAATTTCCCATATTACGCTTGGATTGGAGTTTGGTGAGTTTTGTAGGGAATTTGTGAAGAATCGATGTAAACCGAGCCAAAAATCAAGTGTAGATCCAAGTTGTGTGCATAAAGGACCAAGAAGTGAGAAGTTGGATCACCTAAGGC
Organism: Portulaca oleracea; assembly: GCA_029582165.1. NCBI lineage: Eukaryota > Viridiplantae > Streptophyta > Magnoliopsida > Caryophyllales > Portulacaceae > Portulaca > Portulaca oleracea. The sequence continues at coordinate 12,025,035 of CM055876.1, forward strand.
CCAAACAATGGCCTAAAGGACTCCTAGGCCTGAAAAAGCAGTGGCACGGGTGGTGCCAGAGGAGGCACGGGTAGTGCCTATGACCAGAACATGAGAAAAATTGAAGCAGTGCACTGACACGGGTAGTGCCTAGGAGGCACGGTCCGTGTCAACAGGGGCACAGTCCGTGTCACCTGCGTCTCTTCATTTCCGGCGGTTTTGAAATGCAATTTGCCTATATTATGCTGTTTTCAGCTGTTTTTGAGGGCAATCATCATTCCACCATCTTCCATTCCATGCCATAATCAAATCCATATTCCATATTCCATCCACCATTGAAGATTGAGAGAAGATTGAAGACCGAAGAGCATTTTGAATACACTTTGAAGTGGAGGAGCAAAAGTTCTCCATAGTTGATTCCTAGCAAGATTGTTCTTCCCTTTGGTTTATTTCTCATTCTCTCATAGATTTTCATATGCTTTCTAGAATAGACTTTAATTGCTTTGTAGTTTTAAACATGAATAGTGAGTAGTTCTTTCTAGTTTAGGGGATGAACCTTTGAAGTTGCTTGATGAATTGACTTCGTTGGATTGAATTATCATGAATTTAGTTTGTTTTAATCTATTTGGTCTTTGAATTGAATTGTTATTGCTTTTGCTTGATCACCAATTACAAGTTAATAGGTTGTTGAATGAAGTGCCGAAAGGAGAAGTTTGATTACCCGAAAACCTAGATTAAACTAGTTGAAATTGTCTAGACATAGAAGTTTTAATTAGGGTTCTTGAGATAATTAGATCTTTAACCTTGATTAAATCGAAATCACCACGAAAGTAAGTGCTTGGTTAGTCTTGGCAATTCGCTCTAGTGGCAAAATCTCATTGTGAAGTGTTTTATGCTATTATTGAACCTTGATTGTGCAAGTTAATGAAATGAATGTTCAATCCACATCGTTGATTTGTTATTTGACTAAGGTTTCATCCCCTGAACGCCTTTTACCTTGGTTAACTCAGAAAATTTTTGTGAATATTAGTTTGTTTAGACCTAGATTGTGATGAGAATTAGAATGAGATGCTTCAAACCAAAAACCGGATCTACTTAGCGATCAATTAGGAGGCTAGTTCAGTGCGTTGAAAGGAAAAGTCCCTGTGGGAATGATCTTGATTTATGTTACAATTTCACCCGTGCACTTGTGGCTTATCAGACTTCTAAAGGGAATGGCGACTTGATATCATCAAAATTAGAACTAGAGCCATTGGTCTGCAACAAGTCCGTCAAGTCAGTAAATTGAGTAGCCCTAGGGCAAGCAGAATCATCATACTCAGAAGAATGACATAAAGTACAAGAAATTGAATTACGAGATTGCATATAAGAATTAGCATGAAAGGCATAAGGATCGGGGTACTCAGATATACAATTAGAAATTTCAAATTTATAGGTGTCATCTGAAAGCAATCCAAGTAATTTCATAGCTTCATCAAAAGGTTTATCACCAAAACCCAGACAATTCAGCAGATTACGTGTTTCCGCATTCACACCTTCAAAAATAATAGCAATAATTTCAGGTTCTCATAACGTGATATGGTCTGGAACAGGTGCGGCAATTAGTCGCTCATAAAATCGCCAAAATAATTCACGTTTATCTTGAGGAAAACAAAGCATGGCCATATTTTTATATTTAAAATTTTTATTTGATTTTAGGGTTTAAAGGATAAGCAATAAAAACCTAGTTACCCAGAGCGCGTTTATTCAATGGCGGTTGGGGGAACAAATTCCCGGCAACGGCGCCAAAAACTTGACAGACCTAAAACTAATAGGTGTCTGTGTACCGCAAGTGTACGGGTCTGTGTAGTAATAAAATATCGTTCTCTCTCACGGATTTGCGTTCAACCACGCACTGAACTAGTTTGCTACAAAGAATGCTAGGTCGATCCAAAGGTTGTGGTGAGATTTTCTGAACTAAACTAGGAAAACATAAATTTTTAGGGTTTAACCAAATAATAAAAAGCGTTCAGGGGAGCCCACTCTAGTCAATCAATCGAATCATCTACAATTCCGGTGCAGGTAACAAGATAATTCGGGGTCTATAATCTTTCTAGGCCTTATCACTTCGATCTTTCGATCCTAGGTGGGTTACAGTGATTGGACTAAACATTATTTCTAACTATTTAGTCAAATCAAAGATAAGAACTGATTATAAATGGACCCTAGGCAAGAATCATTATGTGTAACTATTTTCTAAACCTATTCAATCTACGCAATCCAATTCAAGACTCAAATTGTCATTCTGTTGTCGAGAATCTAAAACTATGTAAAGACTCAAACTATCGTTCTATTGCCGAATTACCATGACATACAATACACGTGGATTAAACGAATAAAAAGATGACCTAACACCGAAACTGTATTCAAACTCAATCAAAAGACATCAAGTTTATCCCCCAAACTAAGGAAATTAGCTACTCATAATACTAGAAATAAACATCGCAAAATCTAAATAAGAACTAGAAAGCATTAAAGTAAAATAGAAATAAACCATGTTCGAATTGGCGGAATCGATCTCTTCGTGTCACCCGAATCGATCTCTTTCGTGTCCTTCGGTCACAAGAAATAACCTAATCTAATCGCAATGCTTGAGAATTAATGGTCGAAAAGTATCTAAAATCTACTCTAAAAACTACTCCTAAAACTCTCCAAAAGCGTAAGATAAAAACTGATTAAAAAGTCGATCTTTTTCAACGGCGCGGACGAAGCCCTTTTATACGTCTGGATTAGGGCACAAAACGCGGCCTGCGTTTTAGAAACGCTGGCTGCGTTTTGCCCATGAAGTGAAGCGTCCGTGAGAGGGTGCTGGCTGCGCCCCGAAAACGCGGCTGGCGTTTTCATGCTGCTCGGGTTTTGAAGTGTCTGGACGAGACGCGGGATGTGTTTCAAAAACGCTGCCTGTGTCTTGTCCCTCCGCCCTGATTGGATTGGGTTGCGACATTTTTGGGCTGTTTCCTCTTCTTTTCTCTTCTTCTTCAACTTCTTTTTTTATTTTTCCATAATTTTTGCTATTTCTTCTCCAATTCTTCATGCTTTTTGATATAATTCCATCAATTCCTGTAAAACATACCAAACTCGCGAACACGTGTATAAATCACGGAAATTGACATAAAATACTATATATCGGATACAAAACGCATGAAACTGATATGTTTTGACCCCTAAAAACTCTGTATAAAAACGACTTATCAAATCCCCCCATGCTTAGCTCTTGCTTGTCCTCAAGCAAGTCAAAATTGAAAACAGGAGGATTAGGGCTCAAACAGGAAAAACAGAAACTAAGAAGAAAAAGAGGCGGAAATAGTTTTCGATAGGAATACAAAAATAAAATCTTAACACCCCCTCAGGCTAATCATTCTAACACATCAATTCAACAAGCAAGCACAAAGATTAGTCTGGACAGGATCAAAACTCAGTTCAAAAGAGAAAGGAAGAAATTTTCGAAACCGGAGAGAACAAGTACTTAAGAAGCATAAATCCGCCAACAGACTTAAGAATAATGCAAATGTGCGTGGTTAGTTATGGATGTAAGTCAGTCAAAAAGAGCAAACCTCACATAGGAAAGAATAAACACTCAATCACTCAATTTTGAATATGTATGTGGGTTTTGTCATACTCAAACCAATAGAAACAAACTACCATAAGCTTGGTAAGAACCTCGCTTTCCACTACTGGTATGCAATGCACAAGTGACAATCAAAAGGACTTTTCCGGGTTGTAACGGGGCTTAGGTTAAGGGTAAGGAGCGGTAAAATTTGGGAATGAGGTGTTAAGAGCCATGCTTGGATTGATTTTTCAACAAGTATAACACTATAAACTCACCTTCTTGCTTAATCTATGCAAGGAATTTCACCTTTCACCCTCAACAATATGAAATATCTCCACAACCAGGTCAAAGTTTTCAGAACTTTAAATTGAATCTCCCTAATCACCCTTTTTTTTTTAGAACTCTTTTTCTCTCTTTTTTTTTACTTATTTACCCTTTTTTTTTCTTTTTGGTGGGTGATCGAGAGAAAGAATAACTATGGAATTATAACTTCGACCTCAATATAATATACGAACAACATAACCAAACACCAATCATTCAAAATATGGGACTTTCAGATTTTCCCAATTCGAAACAATAAGCACAGTTTCTCCCAAACTTCATATCTCGTTCACAAACACACCAAACCAACTGTTCCCTCCAAAAAAAATGACTAACTCTCATCCAACCAAGCAAGGCAAAGGGATACTGGATATCAGAAGCCAAGACTTGTATTGTCAGGGTTCAATCATGAAAGAAGGGTAAACAAAGGCTAGGCAGGGCAAAAAGAACGGTAAATATAATGTAGGGTAGGCTATTTGACAATGTAGTTTATCAAAATAAAAATCGAATGCCTTAACCACTTTGTCACAGCGTGCAATGCAAATATGTAGTCTCAAGCAAGATGCAAAACAAGTTCTAGAGATGCAACTAATGGGTGAGTCACTCAGGGGATCATGGAATTGATAAAAGTGATCAATTCAAAATTTAGGCAATGTGGACTCACGGGATGGGGCTCAATCAACTAAACTTAGCCCAAAGATTTGCGGCACGCACATTTATACTTTCTAAGTTAGTCAAAGTAGTCAAATATAGCTTTCGCAACTTGACTCAAAATCAGAAGATTTGAAGGAAAAGGTTTCAAAAACTTTTAAGATCTCATCCAGACTTTTCTAAGTGAAGCAAGCTAAACTGAAAGTAAGAAGGGTTTACAAATCATCACCGAAGGTGTTTCCGGTTTTAATCCTAGTCCTATCCCATATTTTTTTGGTTTTTATCTTTTCTAATTTTTTTTTGGTCTTTTTCTCTAATTTTCTGATTTTTTTTTGGATTTTTGAGTAAAGTGAATGCAAAAGTAAGAAAAAGAAACAAACTAAGAAAAGAAGAAGAGAAATCTATATGCTACTAACTAATGCAATCTAGGTGGATGCAATTTTAAAAACTAAAAGAAAAACTTAAGAGAAACTAGAAAACAAAAGAAAAACATACTAGAAACTCAAATAAAAGAAAACAAACAAGCTATAAACTAGAAAACATTCTAAACTAAGAACAAGCAAATAAAAGAAACACACAAAAACAAGAAAAATCACACTAAGAACTGAAAAATAAGCATGAAACAAGAAAAAGAAAGACGAAAATAAAAGAAAAAAATAAATGAAAAATAGAGAAATAAGAAAAATAAACGAAAAAACTGGGTCTCCCGAAAATGCCGCATGAGAGTATGCGGTGCACATACCTCATCACGGGGATTCTAATCGCGGTCGCGGGGGTGTTGCTAGGGTCCCAATCGTCAAAACTTGAGATTTTGAAAAACAAACCCTTTCTATCCCAATCTACGGGTATAAGGGCTGAATTTCTGCATGTTCGCTCAGGAAGGTCAAAGGCACGAGCAAATTGGGACACGGTCATGGTCCTCTCTACCCCCAAAAGCTGGAAACGAATGCACCCGTCCCTCCCTTGGAGGTTCACACCTAGGGTTGACAAAAACTCAAGGGTAATCCCCTATAGGTCGGTTCGCCTAACCTAGCTAAGTTGGTCATGTGACAACGACCTAACATCCAATCAACATCATCCAACATACCACAACTACGCAAGAAAGGTTCATACATATATTTGGTGGGGACGATGGCTCTTTGTGAGAGGGAGTCATACCTTTTCTTAATCTCCCCTTCGAAATTGAAGGGGTTTGGGTTTCCCGAGTCCTTTGAAGGTGCGACCTTCTGTTTTCCTTTTCTCGCTGCGTAGCTTTATGCGCTCCGCCGTTTTATTGCGGTGGTCCGGAGAAGCTAGGGTTCTTAGTTCTCACCATCTAAAAATACTCACAAAATCAATAAAATCACCAAGATAAATCCTAGGTATCAAATAAGCATGATCATAATGCAAAACTTAGTACTATCAATCCTCCCATGCTTTTTTGATACTAGGGATTGAAATCAAGATAAATCTAACCTAAAATCTCATAAAAAACAGAGTATAACACCACAACTTAATCACAACAAAAACCTAGACCTAAATTTCTCAATTTCAACATCACATTGCTCCCTTAATGCATCCAACAACACAATTCTCTCAATTCAAGAACAAAAAGATCAAAGATCAATGAACTCTACCAAGCCCTAATCAAGAATTCATCCAAAAATCAAACCTAAATCAAGAAATTCTAATCTAGGACATGATTCATGGTATAAATTGAACAAATTATTCAATAAACTCAAGTATTCAACCAAAATCATACCAAGAATGAAGTATATAGTCAAGGAACAAGAGAAAGAGTTGAAAATTCCATACCTTGAGTTGAAGAGGAATGGAATTTGAAACTTCAAAGTGTGAGAGTGCAAGTGAGAGGAGGTAAGAGAGAGAAGAAGTTGGTGGTGTCTGTGGTGGTCGGTGTCGGCGAGTCTGACAACGGCGAGAGTGGCGGTGGTGGTGGCGCGGGCAGCGTTTTGGGGAAGAGGGACGTCAAGAGTTTTAGGGCAAAATAAGGTGCGAGTTTTGTGTTTGAAAGAAAAAGGGGAAGGCTCGATTAAACTAGGAGACGGCAAAATTTTCTGGAAAAAGGGCAAAACACGGCCAACGTTTTTAAAACGCAGCCTGCGTTTTACATAGAAGCGTTTACCTGGCCTTCTATTTGAAACGCAACCAGCGCCTGGGAAACGCTGGCTGCGTTTTCCTACCTGATGCTGCGATTCCATTTTTGTAACCTTTTGACTTGTTTTTTCCCTTTTTCTTTGTTTGCTCTTTATTTTCCCTACAGTTTGACATACCAAAAATCCCTACAAACATCTACCAACATAAAATTCATTAGGTTAGAAATAATAATTTTAATAAAAGCCATAAATTCCTTGAATTTCTTCCTTTTCTCTACATACTAGAAGAAAAACATTAGTAAACTTCAAAATTAAAAATTAAAAAAAAATTACGCTAAGGAGTAAAAATCGAAAGAAAATAAATTAGCTGAAATAAAAAAAATCGGGAGGAATAAATATTAGATAATAGTGTACCTCCCAGGGGTTGCTTTGTTTAACGTCGTTAGCTCGACGTTACGGACCCTACTCATCGGGGACCTCTAATAGTCTCTTCGCTAATTAACAGTCCGGGTCTTCGTTTCGGATGCTGTCAATGCCCTTATAGCTTGTCAAACTCTCCTTCATGCGGTCTGCAAGCTAGTAAACAAGAGAGCCACTGGAATCTTATAAGATAAAACGTTAGTAATGCCCTTAGTAATAAATCAAATTTACTAGAAAATTCAAAAGAGTTAAAATATGTGGTCCACAAGAATTTTCTAGGAATGTCCTCTTGGTGTATCCGATAAGGGTCAAGGGAGGGGTCCTAACCTCTAAATTTTCCTAAGGATAATTCATCACTGATACTGTTGGTTTCATTACAAGAGTTAGCCTCATACCCTAATTTAATCTGAACGTCAGAGGTCTTTTGTTCAGGTATGGGTTCCTCAGGGGTTTCCTGTGAAACTGAAGGTGGTGAAAAAGGAATTGAAGCATGAAATAAATCACTGGACTCATGGATTACAATGTTATTAGGGTCCTTGTTCAAAAAAAATAGTTCACTATTAACCTTCTCGCTGGGTTCCTCATTAATAATTTTAACTGACTCATCATGAAAATCATCTTCATTCCTAGTATCTAACTCAAAAGTCTCACTCACCTCAAACTCCGTCGACTGAGAAAAAGGTAAGGAAGTATCATGCAAATCAGAAACACCAGCAGTAGTGTTTTCAGGTAAACTAGGATTAGAATGATCATCAAAATGGACTTCTAAAGGGAATGGGAACTTGATATCATCAAAATTAGAACTAGAGCCATTGGCCTGCAACAAGTCTGTCAAGTCAGTAAATTGAGTAGCCCTAGGGCAAGCAGAATCATCATGCTCAGAAGAATGACATAAAGTACGAGAAATTGAATTACGAGATTGCATATAAGAATTAGCATGAAAGGCACAAGGATCGGGGTACTCCGATATACAATTAGAAATTTCAAATTTATGGGTGTCATCTGGAAGCAATCCAAGTAATTTCATAGCTTCATCAAAAGGTTGATCACGAAAACCCAGACAATTCAGCAGATTACGTGTTTCCGCATTCACACCTTCAAAAATAATAGCAATAATTTCAAGTTCTCCTAACGTGATATGGTTTGGAACAGGTGCGGCAATTAGTCGCTCATAAAATCGCCAAAATAATTTACGTTTATCTTAAGGAAAACAAAGCATGGCCATATTTTTATATTTTTAATTTTTTTTTAATTTTTTCTTGATTTTAGGGTTTAAAAGCAATAAAAACCTAGTCAACGAGAGCGCGTTAATTCAATGGCGATTGGGGGAACAAACCCCCGTCAACGCGCGCCAAAAACTTGACAGACCTAAAACTAATAGGTGTCTGTGTACCGCAAGTGTACGGGTCTGTATAATAATAAAATATCGTTCTCTCTCAGGGATTTGCGTTCAACCACGCACTGAACTAGTTTGCTACAAAGAATGCTAGGTCGATCCAAATGTTGTGGTGAGGTTTTTTGAACTAAACTAGGAAAACAGAAATTTTTAGGGTTTAACCAAATAATAAAAAGCGTTCAGGGGAGTCCACTCTAGTCAATCAATCGAATCATCTACAATTCCGGTGCAGGTAACAAGATAATTCGGGGTCTATAATCTTTCTAGGCCTTATCACTTCGATCTTTCGATCCTAGGTGAGTTACAGTGATTGGACTAAACATTATTTCTAACTATTTACTCAAATCAAAGATAAGAATTAATTATAAATTGACCCTAGGCAAGAATCATTATGTGTAACTATTTTCTAAACCTATTCAATCTACGCAATCCAATACAAGACTCAAACTGTCGTTCTGTTGTCGAGAATCTAAAACCAGGTAAAGACTCAAACTGTCGTTCTATTGCCGAATTACCATGACATACAATACACGTAGATTAAACGAATAAAAAGATGACCTAACACCGAAACTGTATTCAAACTCAATCAAAAGACATCAAGTTTATCCCCCAAACTAAGGAAATTAGCTACTCATAATACTAGAAATAAACATCGCAAAATCTAAATAAGAACTAGAAAGCATGAAAGTAAAATAGAAATAAATCGTGTTCGAATTGGCGGAATCGATCTCTTTGTGTCACCCGAATCGGTCTCTTTCGTGTCCTTCGATCACAAGAAATAACCTAATCTAATCGCAATGCTTAAGAATTAATTGTCGAAAAGTATCAAAAATCTACTCTAAAACCTCCTCCCAAAACTCTCCAAAAGTGTAAGATAAAAACTGATTAAAAAGTCGATCTTTTTCTACAGCGCGGACGAAGCCCTTTTATACGGTTGGATTAGGGCACAAAACCCGGCCTGCGTTTTAGAAACGCTGGCTGCGTTTTGCCCAAGAAGTGAAGCGTCCATTAGAGGGCGCTGGTTGCGCCCTGATAACGCGGCTGGCGTTTTCATGGTGCTCGGTTTTTGAAGTCTCTCGACGAGACGCGGGATGCGTTTCAAAAACGCTGCCTGCGTCTTGTTCCTCCGCCTTGATTGGATTGGGCCGCGACATTTTTGGGTCGTTTCCTCTTCTTCTTCTCTTTTTCTTCAACTTCCTTTTTTATTTTCCATTATTTTTGCTATTTCTTCTCCAATTCTTCATGCTTTTTGATATAATTCCATCAATTCCTGTAAAACATACCAAACTCGCGAACAAGTGTATAAATCACGGAAATTGACATAAAAATACTATATATCGGATAAAACATCATGAAACTGATATGTTTTGAGCCCTAAAAACTCTATATAAAAACGACTTATCAGGAGTCACGGGTGCAACCTCAAGGTCATGGCCGCGATACAAGCGATCGCGGCCGCAATTTATGGCGATTCTTAAGCTACAAGTTCTCCTCATTGCCGTATCGCGGCTGTGACTTGACACATCGCAGGCGCGACGCTGCCTTCAGCTTCATTCCTCTAGGGGAGATGTCCCAAGTGTGACGAGAGATGTCAGAGGCATGACTCTGGCTGCCGAGTCATGTCACGAGCATGATGAGCGCTGTCACGGTCGTGACGCCCTACTTCCGGATGCTTCATGTTCATTTCTTGGTTGATTTCCATCCCGCTTCTTGATGAGCATTAGGGTCTCAAAATACCTCCATGTCGGATCTGGGTTGACCTTCCTGTGTGAGGAAATTCCCTAAATACCCTTGAGGTTGACTGAAGCGGTTCGGGATAAACTCTGATTCCAAATGGTGCGATTCCCGATGCGTGGTGGATTGATGAGTAATAGCTTGAGTTGATTAGGATGGGGAGATGAGAGAAACCTAATGAACACCCATGAACAATAGAATAGAGAGGAGCAAAACTCAATCATCCATGCTTGATTTCCATAATAATAACAAGATAAATAATCTAAATCAACCAAAGAGCTTGCACACCAAAAGGGATTGGATATGACCTTGAGGCAAGGAGAGTCCACAACCTTAGGCCTAACACCTCACCATGATTATCTAAGATAATCCACCAATAATCACTAAAGGAATGACTTGAAAACACTACCAAATCACTTGGATAAAGTAAATAAGGTTTGAGAGGAAATAGGGAAAACCCTAAAATGCATAAGCATTACAATCATAATCAGCGAAATCTCCCAAAAAATGAGCTAAAAGGGGGTATTTATACTGGGGGGGGGGGGGAATCAAAAAACAGCGTTTTAAGCCTAATATTCACGCATAAAACAGTTTTGTCACGGGCATTACGGCTGTTGTCACGGGCGTTACCATCTGGGCGGGAAGGTGTCACGGGCGCTACGTCGCTCAGATCAATTCTCACATGTTTTGCCGTGGCGCGTCACGGGCGTTACTGCAGAGGTAGCTGTAGGTACCCCGGAAAAGAGCAACCGCTTTTCCCCGTGGTGCGCTACTTAAACGATCGGGAGCCGACTAAGGTTGCTTAATCCTCAAATAAGGATATTTTTATTTTATAAAATTCATTTTCGGGGTGATGAAACTTTATTTATTTATAACCCGTTTTTTTATTATTTAAATTATTCGAAATTACACAAAATAATTTTACAATGATTTAATCCGGGCTCAATCACTAAATTTCGGCCCAATAAGGAGCAAACGGGCCACCAGAGACTATCAAAACCCACCTAGGTTTTGACGTCTCTTGGGTTGGGCCGCTTGCATCCTCGGGCCAGAAGGAGATGGGCTGAAATTAATGAAACCTGCCTGGGTTTTATTGATGTCTCACCCATTTCCTTCGGGCTCAACCTTGAATTAGTGAAGGAAATGAATTAAATTATTCATTTAATTATTTTATGCAAAAAAATGAATATTTTAAATAATTAAACGAATTTATAAAATGTAAAGAGTCGCCAGCCGATTTAAGGAAATCGACAAACCTTAAAGTAAGGAAAGAAAGACTCCGGTCTACGAACCCAATTTCTAGATTCGGGGGTAAGGTTACGAATTTGAGAGTTATAAGAACTTTTGAATCCGCCTGTTATAAAACAGACTCTACTAAAATCGACATTGAAAGAAAGAGAGCGTGAAGAAGTTTGATTAATTTCGCGAAGTTATTATTCAAACATGCAATATAAAATGCGGTTTTTACTTTACAAAATATGTGCAAGTAAAGGAATTAAAGAATGGATTACAGGATAAATACAACAATAATAATGACAAAAGCAAACCTTTTTTGATGTGGGTTGCCCGAATGCGACGATCGAATTCCTTGACTTAGCCCCGGTTATGACCTCGAATAGGATGATGAAGATATAGATGATTTAAGTGAATGGTATAGGAGTGGCATGTGGATTATGAGAGTGATTATGACAATATTAGGGGATAAGAATGGATATAGTTGAGAAAGTTTAAAAGAGTTTTAGGTAGGATAATGATGATAGTTGGTGAGATGAGGGTGAAATGGAGGGGGTATTTATAGGTGAAGGAGTGCGAGATTTGGAGGGAAATCAAGGGGAACATACCCACAAATCATGCCCTCCGAGAATCAAACCTAGGCGGGTTTCAAGAAGTAAAGGGGAAGTCAACCACATGGGGCTATGATCATGGGATTGCATGCATGCAGATTTTGGCGCCAGAACAATTAAAACCTAGGCAGGTTTTAATTTGACTATCACGCGGATCGCTGATATGGCACAAAATGACGACGTCTGCTATTCTTCTCAAAACTTAGGCGGGTTTTGAGCTCTCTGGGCCGGGGCGCGCTTTTGGGCCTGCTTCTGTACCGGCTTGTCCTCTGACAATTAAAACCCACGGGGGTTTTGACGAAAGTTAGCCGGCCTGTTTTGACTTCTTGGGCTCAAGCTCTTGACCTTTTGGGCCCAATGAACCATTTATCATTTCGCCCAAGTGATTTGTTGATTTTGATGAGTCAGGATTATGCTGGTACAAATTCCGGTGTCTATAGAGAGCCCCAACTTTGACCAAATCCGAATACGACGAAGGTCAAAGTAGTCTGAGGATATGACTTTAGATTGCGAAGCCTGAAGTGATACTTGGAAGCTTTGTCCTGCATCGCAGTTTGGGGGCGGCATGCGCCTTTTTACGGATGATCTCGAACAAGAATGATGCTCTACCTCACTGTTGGGCTCCATCGCGACCGAGTCAGGCTCCATCGCGATCGAGACAATCTTCTGGCCAGAACCGTCGCGCCCCGCCACCACACAGATCGCGCCCGCGACCTTTGCTTTGGCCTAGCTAGGAAGCGGAGCAGCGCACGGTCGCGCCCGAGACGTGCCCTGTCACGCCCGTGATAGTAGGACGTCACGCCCGCGAAGTCCTAGGTCGCGCCCGCGACCCCGCTTGGCCAGCGAGAGACCATGGCGGACAGTGGGCTGTCACGTCCGCAACACCCAGCGACTCGCCCGAGTCACCCCTCTGCGACGGACACGCTGTTTCGTTATTTTTGTTCTGTTTTAACCTAATTTCCTGTTAAGTATAAATAGCTTGTTTAGCACACTTTTCCAGGCAGCTTTGATGATTATGAACATGCTATTACATTGGTTAGGGTTTCCCTAAGTTTTCTCCCAAAATCTAGATCACTTTGGTGGTGTTTCTAGTCATTCCTTTATTGATGATTTGGTGGATTTTTCCTTTATGATGGTCATGGTGGGGTGTTAGGCTTTGGTGGTGGACTACCTTTATCCAAGGTCATATCCAATCCCATTTGGCGTTCAAGGTTATTGATATTGGTTCATTTTGGTTATTATTCTTGTTATTAGTTAAGTTCAAGGCTATTGTTGAGAAGTTCAAGCTAAGCATGGGTGATTGAGATGTTCATCTTTTTTCGCTTATTCCCTTGTTCATGGATTGCTCTCCTCTCTTGAACAACAACAGCTCAAGCTAAAGTCATCAATACTCCCACCGCGCCACGCTCCATTTTGGTATCAAAGCCCAAGGTTTTTCATCTAGCTTGAGTTTTTCCATTGTTCTTGCTAGCTTGTTCTCTATTGTTGGATTTTGGTATTTTGTTTGAAATATTGGTGTTCCCCATCCCTTGTGCCTCCAAGTGTATTGGAGAATCTTTTGTTGTATTGTGTTTGTGATTTTTGAAGCATTTTGGAGCTTTGAGGAAGAGTTGCAAAATTTGTGCCCGCAAGGTGTTCGATAAAATGCCCAAGTGAGAAAAACACAATGAACCCTTAGCCAAACACAAGCCAACTACAAGAAAACCCTCAAACTCCACAAGTATTTCCAAACACATATTGTCCCTCACCTTTTTTCTCGTCATGGACGGAGAAGTTAATTCCGAACGAGAGGAATCAAGCCCTCGGAGTAGCTCTTACACTCGGGCTCTCAAGAACCGACTTACCACCGCCTTCAACAATCAGTTCTCCACCCTCGAGCGCAACATGGAAGCGCTTATGGCGCGGTTTGACAACCTCGCCCTAGAGCGTCAAGCTCCACCTCGAGTTGAACGACCGAGGCGTGCACCAAGCCCTATGCGTCCTCCTCCCAACTTTGAGTCGAGTGACGATGCTAGAGGCTCCCCTCGACGCCGTCCAGGTCGAGAAGTGCATGATCGGCCACCTCGTGACGACTTCCAAGATGTTAAGATCGACATTCCCGAGTTCAATGGTTCCAACGATCCGGATGACTACATCGAATGGGTTCAATTGATGGATATGATCTTCGAGACCAAGGAGTATGATGATGAGAAAGCTTATAAGGTCGCGAGCTTGAAACTCACCAAGGCCGCCTCGCTTTGGTTTGAGAATATGAAGGTACAACGGGTTCATGAAGGAAAAGGCAAGGATTCCTACTTGGACACGGTTCAAACAAGTGATGAATCGCCGTTTCTTGCCCCAAACTTACAAGCAAGACGTCCTACGAAGGCTATATGCTCTTACCCAAGGCAAACAATCCGTTGGTGATTACATATCGGAATTCGAGCAACTTTTCATTAAAAGTGGCCTTCAAGAGCTGGAAGAACAAACGATGATGCGATTTTTGAATGGGTTAGATCCTTCGGTTGCCAAGAAAGTTGAGGTTCAACCCTACTATTCGATGGACGATTTGTGAAGTTTGGCTCTCCGAGTTGAGCGAAGAAGAATGGAAAGGTCCAACACCAAACCCTTGTCTACACCCGTATACTCACCATCTAGCTGACCTCCTCCGGATTCAAACACTCCGAAGTCTAGCGAGATAGCCAAGTCCACACTGGTACCAAGGATTGACAAAGGAAAAGGACTTGTTACGGTGACTCCAACGGAACATCCTCGACGGTTGGAAGGCTGGAAGTGCTTTAAGTTCATTGTTATGGCCATTTTCAAGCCGATTGTCCAAACCGCCGGACTTTGGCACTCCAAGAGGTCCATGACATCGATGATGAGCTTCGAAAGGCTCAAGAGGAACCCGAAGTGTTGGTTGAAGATGAGAATACTAGTGATGATGAGGATGTCGCCCCCATACCCCCCGTGCGTGGAGGCGCACTTGTTGTGAGGAGAGCTTTGCATACCCATGAGACTCCTCTCGACAAGGCCTAAAGGGAGACGTTCCAAACGTGGTGCTTCGTAGGTGGAAAAGTGTGCACTCTTGTCATCGATAGAGGGAGTTGCACGAACGTCGCATCAACCACTATGGTCGAGAAGCTTGGCTTGCCTCTATTACCGCACTCTCGACCCTATTCACTCCATTGGCTCAGCGATCACAACGGCATCAAGGTAACTAAGCAAGTCTTAGTGAATTTTTCTTTCGGATCTAACTATGATGATTCCTTTGTTTGTGATGTCGTCCCTATGAGCACTTGTCACATTTTCTTGGGTCGACCATGGCAATACGACAAGAAAACGGTGCACAATGGGCTGAACAACACCTACACATTCACCCATAAAGCCAAGAAGGTCAAGCTACTTCCCATTTCTCCCCAAGAAACCGAAACTTCAAAAGCAGGGATGGGCAGTGAGCTGAGGAACCTTCTCATGACGAGCGAAACACGGGCTAAGTGTGCTCTTGGCGAGGACGAACTACCTCTTGCTTCGTCTTTTCCTTGTAGCAAGCCTAGCGAGGTTGAGAGTCCCTAAGCTCCTCATAAATTTCCTCTTATGTTCCTTCGACCCTCACCTCCACAAAACAAACCTCCTCTTACTTTCTTGCATATGGATGATGGATACATCGTGGGATTTGAAGATTGTGGGACATCTAGCTTGATTGCTCGTGGCATTTGGGATGATCGAAGTTTACCGGAGTCAACTGAAGGGAAGTGTCCTGGCTTTAACCCCCAAGAGTTGAGGGCAACTCTTTTTCAAGAGGGGGAGCATGAACCGTGCCAGGTTCGGGTCCGAGCTACGAAAACCGGGCTCGTAAATGATGGCAAGAAGGAAGAAATCCCGACCTGACATTTCCACACTAAATCCGCTCATCCAGGCACGTTCAAGAACCGTTACACCTTCTCAAACGGTGGGTTGATGAGCATCGGGTTGAAATGAGTGAGGCAAGTCATCCGACGTTGGGGCTTGGAGAGGCTCGGGACTTGCTTCCGACCCGAAGGCCGTGGGACCGGGCTGGACCGTCCCAGGAGTGAGGAGTATCAAGATTCGGGAACACCTCGGAGCAATGGAAGCCAAGGCAGGAACAACGCCCGCGACAGACGCCTGTCGCGACCGAGTCATGCTCCATCGCGGCCGAGACAATCTTCTGGCCCGAACCGTCACGCCCACCACCATACAGGTCGCGCCCGCGACCTTTGCTTTGGCCCAGCCAGGAAGCGGAGCAGCGCATGGTCGCGCTCGAGACGTATCCTATCACACCCGTGACAGTTGGACATCACGCTCGCAACGTCCTGGGTCGCGCTCGCGACCCCTCTTGGCCAGCGACAGACCATGGCGGGCAGTGGGCTGTCACGCCCGCGACACCCAGCGATTCGCCCGAGTCACCCCTCCGCGACGGACACGCTGTTTCGTTATTTTTGTTATGTTTTAACCTAATTTCTTGTTAAGTGTAAATAGCTTGTTTAGCACACTTTTCCAGGCAGCTTTGATGATTATGAACATGCTATTGCATTGGTTAGGGTTTCCGTAAGTTTTCTCCCAACATCTAGATTACTTTATCCAATCTTTTGGTGGTGTTCATAGTCATTCTTTTATTGATGATTTGGTGGATGTTTCCTTTATGATGGTTATGGTGGGGTGTTAGGCTTTGGTGGTGGACTACCTTTACCCAAGGTCATATCCAATCCCATTTGGTGTTCAAGGTTATTTATATTAGTTGATTTTGGTTATTATTCTTGTTATTATTCAAGTTCAAGGCTATTGTTGAGAAGTTCAAGCATGGGTGATTGAGATGTTCATCTTTCTTCCCTTATTCCCTTGTTCATGGATTGCTCTCCTCTCTTCAACAACAACAAGCTAAAGTCATCAATACTCCCACCGCGCCACGCTCTACAGTCTTTCCCGGTGCCGGTGTTAATGATTGTTGCCATTTTTGATGCCGAAGCACATCGCCAGACGCGATGCTGATGGCCTTGGGGGTCGAGACTTCATCGGGCACGATGCCGATGGCTCGGAGATTGAGACTTCACCGGGCGCGATGCCAGTGGCTCAGGATTAGGATTGCATCGAAACTCTGCCGATGGCCCTGGGTGATGATGACGACAGCGACCTTTTATGCGGTAGCTAGATGGTGGTGGTCCCTTTGTCGGTGACATGTGAGTCATAAGACAATCATGTATTAGTCTTATTGCAATGTAAAGAAGGTTCAGATCTTTACCTGGGCTTTGGAAACTTCGGTCTGTATAGCTGGATGGTGAACTTCGACCGTGAGGCGGATTTTAAGTCCTCCTGCTGGGCTGGGAAAGGGGATTGGGCCGCGCCTTCTGGGCTGTGCTTGCAACCAAACCCAGGCGGGTTTTGTGCTCAATTTCTTTCTCTTTTTTTTTCTTTTCCTCGTGGGAGGAAACTAAGTGGGTTCAACCTACATGCGGCTGATATTACGCCACGTCACACTGTCTCCCCTTTGGGTGGCAAGAGGATGGCCTTTGGATTTTCGGCCAATGAAATGCATCTGGTATCTCGAGTTGGGTCCGAGATACAAGCGGCTCACATTTACCCAACCTTTCTATAAATTCAACACATTTCATTCATTCCACTCACATCCTCATTTCCTTCATATCTCTCTAGCTTACTCCTTCTCTCTCTAAAAAGAAAGTCTTGTCCTTTGAAGCAAATTTGGGTTTTTAAAGGATACAACCCCGGAGTCATAGGAATCCACCTCTTCCTCATGCGGCGGCATGGCCCCATGAGCGATCTTCTCGGCGCATCTTTGTTCCTGGCATGGATGTGGTTCCCTCCGACCTCATTGTTCAGTCTTGGAACCACGCTTGGTTTTACCGCTCTCATGGCAGGGCCCCATGAGCGATCTTCTCGGCGTAAAAATGAGCAAGCATGAATTTATTTTCCATATCTTGTCGATTTTTAGCTATTTTAAGTATGTTTAGATTAATGCATGCTAGGATGTTGAATGATCGTTTTACTTCTGTATTTCAACCGGAAACGAAACCGCCTTGCAACCCATAAAATGGACCAAAAAAGTTTTCAATACACGGCCCATGGAATAAAACCTAGGCGAGTTTTATTCTTCACA
This sequence comes from Portulaca oleracea, assembly GCA_029582165.1. Lineage (NCBI taxonomy): Eukaryota > Viridiplantae > Streptophyta > Magnoliopsida > Caryophyllales > Portulacaceae > Portulaca > Portulaca oleracea. Next base: position 12,043,174 of record CM055876.1, read on the forward strand.
CATCTTCCGGCCTATTTTTCTAAAGAGCGGCCCACTAGAGGAAATAAAACCCAGGCAGGTTTATTTCAGTCTGCTGGGCCGGCGCGCTTGTTGGGCCGATTGCTGGGTCATGAGGCGGTCAAAACCTAGGCGGGTTTTGACTCGCAAAATTTTTTTTTTCGCGCTGGATTGTTTTCGGCCAGGATAGTTGGGTCTGCTGGATCGTCTCGTGGGCTGTGGCCGTGGGCCCAGTGCTTGTGCTGGGCCCAGTTAGGGTCCATGAGATTATATTTCTGGCCAAAAATGTCAATTTAGCCCCCAGTTTAAACAATTTTTTGGAATTTCGCCTGTCGTATTTAGGAGGATAACCTGAAAACTCCTGGCGTCTTGAAAGAGCCTCTTAAGGTAGCCAAATCGATCCCTAGAGACTTTGCCCGTGACACTTTGACTGCGGGGGGCTTCATGCCTTTCTGGAAATGCCTGGAGGCCTGGAAGAAACGAACATTCTGTATCATAGGTCGAGCAATGGCTGAGAGGTTGTGGGATTCTACTAACTCATTTCATATGCTTGTGGGTGAGATGACGGTCACGCCCAAAGATTTCGTTATGATTACCGGTCTTCCTTGGAGTGGGCAGGACGTGGTCTTTGACGCGGAGATCCGTCCGGTAGTTTTGGACATGTTGGGTCCAGTGTCTACGCATTTGGGGCAACGATAAGGTCTCCCCAATCTCGCCTATAAGCACTTTGAATTGGTCATCCGTGATGCAAGTTTCCAAGATTTACCTGTAGAGTAGTGCCGCTTCATTTTCTTGGCGTACGTGATCTCTGCTATCTTTTTCGCCAACCGTGGGGACAACATTTCCCTGACGTGGTTCCGAAACCTTCTTGATTTTGATAATATTCGAAACCTGAATTGGGGCAAGGCGTCCTATGCGAACTCCATCCACTGGCTTCGTCGTGGCGTACTCGCAGGATGCGGACCCGGTCTACCTTCATGCGGCTCAGACTCGTTACCAGTATGGTCCTTCCTTGTGGAAGGTGCTCGAGGTATGTGCTCGAACCTTCCCTTTTCAATGCAGTTCATCCTTTCTTCCTCATTTAACATCATGTTTATGCATTTACGGGCGTATGAGTACATCTCGGCCCTAGGCATTCGTTCGAAGAAGAATAAGACGGTACCAGCTGTTGAACGCTGGACTACCGATGGCATGCACGACAAAAAGTATAAGTCAGGGAGTCTTGACCTTATTCGTGGCATCTTGGATAACTTGACACCGGTATTCCTTTATATCCAACATCTTTCTTTCATTTTCCTTTATATGTCATACTTAAATGTGCCTTTCCTTTTGCATGATCAAGTGAACTAGCGTCCTTGGGCCGATTTTAATGTTGGAGGGTTACCACAACCTTTGGATCTGGTGGAGCATGACACCCATCTTCGCCTCCTGATTGAGGGGCCTTATGGTTATGTGTGGTATTTGGGAGAGAGAGCCTCGAGGAAAATTCTGGTAGGTTATCCTGGTCTCATTTCTCTGGACCCTCCGACACATATGTTTGAGCCATGGCGGGTTGACCCGGGTGTTTTGAGAGATCTGGTTCGAGGCCAGGATTTTGACAACTTCATACGTGACATTCCGCAAGAGTAATTCAATGAAGAGTTCCAGCGTTATCTTAGCCGTTTGGCTCCTCGAGTGGTATGTATCTTCCTGCTTTGTCCTTATTATGTTTTGATTGATTTCTGATCAGAAAATCTTCAGCTGGGGCCCTATGCTACGGCCTGTGAGGTGGAGATTCCACCGGAGAGGCGAAAGATCAGCGGTTTCTTGGATGTGGAGAATAGCAGCGACTGCTCCATGCTTCAAGCATTTGATCGTAAACCGGTAATCCTTCATTTCATGTTGCTTCCTTTTCACTCCACATGTTACTTATGGCTAACCTCAGTCTTGCTATCTTTCAGCCAAAATGGGCTTTCCTTCGACAATAGACTAAGGAGTGGAGTACCATGGTGAAGCATATCGATCGGCATTCACTGGCTCCGGTAGATATCGAGGTGATACTACCAGAAGAGCTGATATGGAGGCTGATGCAGAGTCTGTTCCCCGGGAACCGCCTCGACGCTTTAGAGTTGAGCGCCACCTACCGGCCCTCTCATTCTCGTCGTACTCCAACTTCAGTGCGTTCTGCTTGCCGTGTTAAGGAGATAGTGGTGAGGGACTGTGACTTAGGTGCATCTGTAGGGTATCCTGGCAATCAGGCCCTAGCGGAGGACGTTACTTCACGTCCTGCACCCTATGATACTTCCTCTTTTGGTTCTGGTTTTGCAGGATGGCTTGTCCCTGCTCCTACGATGGGTCCGTCATGGCCCATGGGTTCTCAAAAGTGGTCTGCGCCTCAACACTCTTGGTTGGGAGGATATGCTTCTTCCGGTTGGCCAACCCCTGGCTATAGAACTGGTCTTGTATGGCCTACTCCGTCTGTTGAGTGGCAGGTTCCTGATCATTCCTTGCTAGCTGCTTCACAGGAGCACTCTGTGTCTTCACCGTCGAGCGTACATCCTTCGGAAGTTCCCCTGACCGGGCCATCACCTCCCGTGCAGACTGCTCCTGGTCCTGATTACTACTCCTAGGACACCTATTTTGGCACGGCCGGTACTTTCAACGATGGGGCTTCAAATGCAGGTGGCAACTTGGCAGAAGACAATGGCGATTCGGGCTCCCTGTGGTGATAACATTCATGCAATGCAATGCAGGACTATTTGTTTTTTTTTTTTTATGCAAGACTCTTTGTACCTTTTTTTTTATGCAAGACTTGGTGAATGCACAACTTTGACGCTTTATTAATGTAATTTTGAATAATTTTCTACATGACGGGATTAATCCCGCTTCCTCAAAAAGAAAAGAAAATAAAAAAGAACCAAAAACTTAAGTGTCGGAGTTAACTCGAGCAAAAATTTCGGGACCAAGCGTCATTGGGTCGATAACAAAACCCGACATATCAAAAATACACGAATGGGCCAGTTTAATCCGTAAAAGAAGAGGCCCACATGAAAACAACAGTGGGCTAAGGATTCAGGAAGACTTGGGCCGAGGCCGCTTTAAAACCCAGGCGGGTTTTAAACAACTAAAGGGGGTGGGCCTGGGCAGGCTGAGGTGCGCGCGCGTGGCCTGCTGAAGTTAAACCTAGGCGGGTTTTAACTTTTTTTTTTTGGCTAGCCACTGGGAGGGGGCTTGAATCAAGGGATGTGATGGTAATGGCTATATGATCACTTGCTGTTCGATTTGCTCCATTTTGATAATGGATGAAGGTGTATAAATACCTCATCCTATGCATATGATCATTACTCATCATCTTCACTTTTAAGTCTTCATCAAATACTCTCCAAAAAACACAAAAATCCTCCAAATTCTCATGGCTTTTGAGAAGAAGCTTGCTACTTGGATGAGCACCTTGTCCAAAGAACAGAAGAAAGAGCTCGGGAGATATAATCTGACAAGCCTGCTGAGCCTCCGGCAAGTGAGAGTTAACCATGACTTCCTCCGTGGGGCGGAGACTTTTTGGGATCCGAAGATGCACGTTTTCTGCTTCACATTGAAGGAGTTATGCCGGCATCCCGAGAAGTGGTCTTCTATTCTCGGGACGAATCACTTCGCACGTCCGATGTCACTTCCAACATCTACCGATGACGTTAATCAATACAAGGAGCTGCTATGCCTTCCATCCCGGGTCATAGGAAGCGCACACTTCGGCGGTAAGGTACATTTCTAAACTATCGTCGAATACTTTCAATCTCTTGACACATTGGAATATGGTCCGGTGATACGAGTGTGAGCAGTCGTATTATGTCTTCTTGGAGAATTTTGCTTCTACCATGGTGGGCGAAGAATCAGGCCGGCGGGCCTAATCCAGATTATTGAAGACATAGCCCGAGGCTACAACCCAGTGTCGTTGATGCTAGCGGAGACTATGATGGGTTTGAACGATCCGAATCCGGAACATGAACTTCGTGGGAGCCCCTTACTTCTTAAGGTACATTTTTCTCCCTCCTTTCCTTTCTTCTCATTTTGTGTGCCTGCCTACTGCCTATAAAACCTAGGCGTATTTTAGGCTTTTTTTTCGTTAGTTTGGGAATAATTGGTATGCAATTGTAACCCGTGCTAACTGTTGTGGGAAGATATAGCTGATGGAGCATTTGGGCCTCATCGAGGAGCCTCGAACTTCCTCGACACTTGTGAGTTATTGTCAAAGGAAGCGCAAGTATACCGATTGTCTATCGGTAAAGGAATGGATCGCCTTTCTAGGAGTCTCGCGACATAATTTGGTGGATCGAGTGGTGGCACATTCCCGAATATGTGACTAGCGATTCCCCCAATGCCTATGTGTGCATCGCTAGTTTGACACATATGACTTTCTACTTCCCGGAGCAGGTGCGGTGACAGATGGGCCGCAAACAAAACATCCCAGAGCTGCTGTGTGAAGCCCCCGAGCAATTGAAGCTTCGTGGCTCGGTGATAGAGTCCTGGCTGAAGTATTGGGAACGAAGACCGGTCCTTAAGGCTCCATCAAAGGTACATGTATCACAGTTCGCCGATGCTGACTATCACTGGTGGTTGATCGTGACCGTCGAATCTCGCCGTGCCGGAGAGGCGAGAAGAGAGAGGACATATGTGAAGGAAAGATTGGGTCCTCATTCATCAGTAAAGGACCATCTCGGTACAAAAGTCACAGCAAAAGACCGGCTTGGTCCGAGGGTGAAGACGCGGAAACCACATAGGCGGGCCTACAAACCTAAGGACAAAGAGATGGACCCAAATGGTCCTAGAGACATGGAGATTGACCGTGAGCCCACTGACGAAGTGGAAAAAATGAAGAAAGATTAGAAGACGGATGAAAGTGAAGGAACTGAACTGCTTTGCCAGAATAATTTATTATTTAATTATGCCTTTTGAATTTTCTTATTTACAAGCAGTGTACTTGCATTTTAATCATTAATAGAAAGAAGAAATATTGTTTACAATTATTGTGCTCTTGCAAACTTTATTTATTTTTTCTTTTTATAAGCATATAAATATTCACCAAGTGTCTGAAAATTGGTTTTCCAGGTGCTTGGCTATATTAAACATAATATCGCTTGAGTTGATCCACATTTGTGGGTTGAATAGTATCTTCTCCATCCATAGTAGCAAGCCGAGCTGCTCCTCCCGGTAAAATTTCCTTAATCATATAAGGACCCTTCCAATTAGGTGCAAATTTTCCCCTTGGGTCTTGTATAGGTGCCCTCATCTCCTTAAGCACCATATCACCTTCTTGAAGTGAACGACTTTTCACCTTCTTATTAAAAGTACGAGTGATCCTACTTTGGTACACTTTCACATTATGCAACGCCCTTAACCGCCTTTCATCCATCAACATTAACTCCTCGAACCTTGCCCTGGCCCATTCTGCTTCCAGCAATTGGCTTTCTGCCACCATTCGTAATGAAGGGATTGCTAATTCAATCGGCAGGACTGCTTCCATCCCATACACTAAAGAATACGGTGTTGCTCCTATGGCAGTTCGTACTGAGGTTCGGTATCCCCATAAGGCGAATGTTAATTTGTTGGGCCAATCTTTGTAAGTGACAACCATTTTCTTGATGATTCCCGCCACTGTTTTATTGGCCGCTTCTACAGCTCCATTAGTCTGAGGTCGATAATGTGAAGACCGATGATGCTGAATTTTGTAAGTGGTGAGCAAAACTTCTACTTCTTTTCGAAAATGACTCCCGTTATCACTGATGATCTCGTGAGGCACTCCATATTGGCATATGATGTTCTGAAGGATGAACTTGGCCACTTGTTTGGATGTGAGTTTGGCAAAAGAGGCTGCTTCTACCCACTTAGTGAAGTAATCAATGGCGACCAAGATGTATTCATGTCCTCCTGTTCCGGTTGGGTCTTGCCAATGATGTCGATACCCCACACCGAGAATGACCATGGAGATGTTAGCGTAGTCAGATATGAAGGAGGTTGATGCTGCAGATTGGCATACTCCTGACATTTGTGGCATCTTCGAACGAAATCCAAGCAATCTGCCTCCATAGTAGACCAATAGTAACCAACCCTTTGAATCTTTTTCACTAGCATGCGCCCATTCATGTGAGGCCCACACTCTCCTCCATGCACAGTAGCCATAACTTCCTTTGCACTTTTAGCATCGATACACAACAAATTGATTCCTGAAGGTGATTTCTTGCACACACGATGTTGGATCAAGCAGTATTGTGCTGCTAGGGACTTGATCGCTCGTTGCCCTCGAGCATCCAACTCAGCTGGATATTCTCCCTTCCGAAGAAAGTTGTATATGTCAACAAACCATTCCTCAACTTCTTCTTCTTGAGTCTCCATAGTGCAAACATATGCCGGCTCAGATTGCCGCTCTACTAGTATCGGTAGTTAGAGCGTGCCTAATAGGATTGATATCATTGAAGACAACTTGGCCAGAGCGTAAGCCAATTCATTATGATCCCTAGAAAGGTATTGTAAGCTAATCTTTTGAAACTAGTCAGTAAGTCCCAAAAGCTTCTGTTGGTAAGCCAAGAGGCACTCACTTCGAACCTCCCACGCGTTCTTAGCCTGATTGATGATGAGGCTAGAGTCTCCAAAGACCTTTATATGGCGTATGCCTAAAGCCAAAGCAGCTTGTAGACCCTTGATGCATGCTTCATATTCTGCAGCATTGTTAGTAGCATCAAAATCCAACTTTATAGATACAGTGACGTGTGCCCCTTCTGGAGATATTAATAGGGCTCCTACTCCGCAATCAATTTGGTTAGAAGCTCCGTCTAAGTACATTTCCCACGTAATTTCATCAGTGAAGAATACATCTTCGTCTGGGAATTCCAAGTGAGTGCTTGGAGGTTTCTGTGATGGTGAAGCAGCCAGGAAATTTGAAACAACTCGCCCTTTGATGGACTTCTGGGTAGAAATTGAAGATAGAACTCTGAAAGCATGACTGGTACATCGGGCCATGCGGTTGTTGATGGTTGGTTGCTCCATGATAAATTTTATGGGATTATTCTCAGCTATGACATATACTGTACGTGAAAGCATGTAATGTCTTAGCTTCTTCATGGCCCATACTAACGCAAGAGCCATTTTCTCTATGTTTGCGTATCGACTTTCATAGTCTAGGAACTTCTTGCTCAAGTAGTAGATGGCGCTCTCTTGACCTTTTACCTTTTGAGCCAGCATAGCCCCCATTGCGGAGCTGGTCACTGTAAGGTAAAGGAGTAGAGGCTCTTCTGGGACTAGCGGCACGAGGACTGGAGGATGTTGCAAATACTCCTTGATTTTATCAAAGGCAGCTTGACGTTGATCATCCCATTCTACTTTACTTCCTTTCTTCAATTTCTTAAACAAAGGTTCACAAGTCATGGTGAGCTTCAAGATGAACCTGCTGATATACTGGACTCGTCTTAGGAAGCCTCTTATCTCTTTTTCTACCCTGGGCGGTTGTAACTCTTGGATAGCCTTGATCTTTGAAGGATCAACTTCAATGCCCCGTTGGCTAAGCACATAGCCTAGCAGCTTCCCAGAGGTAACACCGAAGGTGCACTTTGCTGGATTGAGCCGCATCTTGTATTTGTGAAGTCGCAGAAAGAACTTACGGAGGTTAGGAATATGCATCTTGTATTTGTGAAGTCGCATCTTGTATTTGGCCGTCCTTTGATATGTTGCGCTGACATGTTTAAGACCGAAAGATATGACTACATAGCAGTACGTCCCCCATGGTGTTGTGAAGGAGGTCTTCTTCATCTCTTCATCTGCCAATTTTATTTTATTGTACCCAACATACCCGTCCATAAAGGATAAGAGCTGATGTCTGCAAGTGTTATCCACCAATACATCAATGTGAGGTAACGGAAAACTATCCTTGGGACTGGCTTTGTTAAGGTCTCAGAAGTCTACACACATGCACACTTTTCCATCCTTCTTGGGCACTGGAACAATATTAGCAATCTATTCAGGGTATTGGACTGCTTTGATAAACTTAGCATTAAGCTGTTTGATCACCTCTTCTTCAATCTTCTTAGCCCATTCAGGCTTGATCCTCCTAGCCTTTTGTCGAACCGCCTTTGCATTAGGGAGCAAAGGTATAGTGTGCTCCGCAATCTCCCTGTCAATCCCCGGCATGTCCTCGTAGGACCATGTGAATACATCCATAAATTCCCTGAGGAGCTCCGTGAATGCTACCTGTTCTTCTGCTGTGAGCGAACTACCTAACTTTAACTTTCGAGGTTGTACTTGCGTGCCCACATTTATGGTGATGGTGTCTTCCAACACCGCCATTTTATGCTCATGTTCATCAGAAAACTCTTTTAAGGGTTCATTAAATTCCAGATTATTATTAGCGTAGCAGTTCAGGGAAGAGGGGAAAGAAGAATCATAGTAAGCAGAAAGGTTCATCTTATTGAATGCAAAAAGGAATATATCGCTAGTAGACTCAAAACCAGACTCACTTAACTCTAGACCCTTAGGACCTGACTCTATGCCCTTTGGAATTGACTCTCATACAGATAAAACAAAGCTATTCTCCTCAGCATCGATCCACGAGACTGCCTTGACTCCTCTGTCTTTGGTGATCATAGAGCTCGGATCAAAGCTTGGGTTGGATAATGCAGCAATAACAGCGTCAGCTTCAGACTTCTCTTTGACAGCTTCTTGTCCGAACAACATGCCAAATATGTTGCTCCCAGCAAGATGAGTCCATTCCAATGGTGGCTGTTTGTCCCGAGCGGGGAAAAAAACAGTAGCCATATTAATGGTGCAGTCATTGAAAACTTCTAACCCAACAACTTGAATTCCCTTGTTCTTCAGGTAGAATGGTTCAGGGAACCCATAGTAAGGGAAGTCATCACCTTCCTTAACAAATTGCCTATTCAAATTGAGTGGATAGGGATTCATTTGGAATAAAGTAAGAGGATTGTCCATCCTCTTCTGCTCAACTATGGCTATTTTGGCGAGCCTAACTTCCTTCTCAGTTGGCTTGTATCCTAAGCCGAACCTTCCCTTCTGCTTAAATGTCTTGAACACAGGAGGAATCTTATTTTTCGGGTTCTTTCCCAGCGGCATCCCAGGGAAATGATCTTGTCTCTTAAGTATAGCGTGCACTTTGGGATTTGAGTAGGGATCGAAGTCAAAGGAAACTTCATCCTGGCTCAAAGTCACCACAAGTTCAAAGTTGTGAAGTCTTCATCCATGGAAGTGATGGAACTGTGTTCCACTTCAAGGGTTGTTTGCTTGGGAGTAAAGACAACATTGACGGATTCTCCTGAGATGGTGATAACTTGGCCTTGAACCACCATTTTTACCTTTTGATGTAAGGTAGATGCTATAGCATTGCATTCGTGAAGCCACGGCCTCCCTAGTAGTAGGTTGAAGAAGGATGGAATGTCAAGCACCACGAACTCCACATTCCGAGTAATATTGCCATTAGTGATGGGCAATACTATGGATCCGACTGATCTTCAAGGTGAATTGTTATAGGCTCTGAGTTGTACGCCATTCTAGGTTAGATGTTGTTGTTGGACTCCCAATTTCTGTGCCGTCCTCCAGGGGCACACATTTACGGCTGAGTCATTGTCAACCAAAACCAGCGGGATGGTCTTGTTGGAGCATTGCACTGTAAGGTACATGGCTTTGTTGTGGGAGGCCCCTCCTTGAGGCAGATCTTCAATTCCAAAGGTTATAACCTCTTGGTGGGTGTCCATATGAGCAACTAGAGATTTAGGAGTTGTCGTGGGAGATACTGTTAACGTAGTAAGAGCATCCAACATCCTTTGTCTATGTGCTTGCGACGTGCATATTAGCTGCCATATAGTAACTTCAGCTCTAGTCTTCTTTAGTTGCGTGAGAAGAGGATCTTCAGGAAGAGCCTGACTATCATCACTAACCATTGGCGTAGGGTTAGAAACAGCCGTTGGGGTGGTGGTGTTCCTATTGTTATGGCGGCCTGATCGAGTGAGAAATGCCACACCATCTGATGTTGGTTCATCTGTCTCCATCAATTCTGTCTCAGAGTGCTCATGCTTATCATCATCATCACTGTCCCAAATGCCATGATTGGATAGGTCTTCATGAAAACCAAGTACTTCGGGGATAGGTAGACCCGTCTCAACAATAAAAGTGGAAGGATCGAAACTAAAATCTCCACAGAAAACGATATTTGTATGCTCTGGCATCGGGTTGCTTTGATAGTTAAGTTTCTGGGCAGCTTTTGGCATGGGCATCGTCCCATCCTTTATCATGTCCTCTATCTTGTTCTTGAGAGTCCAACATTTCTCAGTATAATGTCCTCAGTAACGATGATAACGACAAAGTTGGTTGGCATCCTAATTTTTCCCTTTAATTGCTGGCTCTTCTTTTGGCAAAGGAAGAACCAAAACACCTTTCTTGACCAATCGATCATGAGCCTGTGAGTAAGAGATGTCTAGTGGTGTGTAGGTCTCATATCTTGGTATAATAGGCCCCTTACGCTGGATAGAGTTAGTCTCCATGATCTTAGGAGGGTGGCTAGGCGCACTAGTAGCCCTCCTGTTGGAACTAGACCCCTTCCATCTAGGCGAAGTGGTCTTATCATTATGCATCGTCTCCAGTTGGACACAAATGTCCTTCAAGTAGTCAAAGTCTTTAATGACGTGGTATCCCAAGTGCTTGGATAAGCTACCTTTCAGTCCTTACTTGAAAGTAGACAACTGTAGACGGAGAGGGATTGTCTCATTGATGTGAGACAGCTTGGTATGCCATCGCTCAAAATAATCCAGGAAGGATTCGTCGTCTCGTTGCTTCATTGTGGTTAAGTCATCCACCGTAGCTTGCTTCTTCTGGATGCGAATGTAGTGATTAATGAAATCTTTGAATAGTTCATTCCAGTCGGCCTTCATTTGGGGTGGTAAAGCATGATACCATACCTTGGCTTCGCCATCTAGGGTGGATGGCAAGATGGTAGAGTATAAACTGACATCAATCCGGTTTAAGGGTGCCAACCTCATGAATTCTTCAACGTGGTGAACTGGGTTCTCAGAGGGTTTGAACCTGATGTCTGGTACCTCATCTTTATAAGCTATCTTGAGAATTGGCTGAACATGCAATGGCACTTCTAGGTATCTGTCAGCAAAGGCCGGAACAGTGCTCATTGCTTTAGTAAGGCTTTCTAACTTCTGTTCAAGGGCCATAACAGCAGGGTCCTTTGTGGGTTTAGATGCCTCAGGGGTACTAACCTTTGTCTTGGATATCCCTATTCCTTCAGAATCTGAGGATGTCTTAATGATTTCAGGTTCGGATTCATATCAATGCATCTCTTCACCGTCTTCTTCAACATTCAGCCCCAACTTGGTATTAATCTTGGTGATGGCTTGCAGCATACCATCCATCACTTGTTGCTGTTCATTCAGTCTCTTACTCATCTTCTGCTCCTGTTCTAAGGTATTGGCGAATACCAGACCTTGCATTTTGGTGTAAAGATCATCCAAATGCTCGTGATGTTAGCTTCAGTGCTCTGGACCGGGACCTCTTGGAATTGCTCTCCAGACATGATGCAGTCATTGGTTGCATATGGATCGTAGTGAGGATTTGGAATCAAACGACCGATTCGTGGATCTCGAATGTGGGCTCGGAGTCGATCACCAATGATGCTTGTAGGGAAATTCAAAGTTACGACACTCGATGACATACTCCGACATGTTCTACCCGATGCATGCATGACCTATGTGACCTATATGATCCTAACCAACTCGATACATATATGCTGACACAAAGGACTCACCCACTTTTTGGGAGTGCATGACCTAACTCTATATGGACCTAAAAACAGAACATTATATAGGGCCGAATAAAGTCAAATATGGCGAGCGGATCATGAGTTGACAAGCTTCATTCAGTGTTTCTCAATTCGGATGGGCCCAATCCACAAGCCGACCGTTTTAAGGAGAATTCGTAACTTGGCCAAGCAACTCAGACAGCTCAAACCATATTGGCTATTATCTGGACTAGAATAATGCTCGACAAGACTGACGACCCTCTTTTTTTTAACCTTCTTTTTTAAATATTTTTTTCTCGAGGAAAATGGATATTGTAAAGGGCTGGATAAAGTCAACAATATGCGAGCCATAATTAATTTATGGGCTTAATTAACAAATCCAATATGGTTGAGCCTAACAACGGGCCGACCATATATGTGATGGATTTATCAATTAAATCGATAAATTAATTTACTCAAGCCTAGTGACTATTATGCCGTCTAAGACGCTATCCATTAACTTTGTTGGACTTTTAATTAATTCTTTGGACCTTTGTTAAGAGAATTTCATAAAGGGCCATATAGTATCATCAAAGGTGAGTTAATTTTTATTTATTAATTAAGATAATCAACTTTCAACATAAATGAGCCCTTCCACTTCGGCTAACCATAATGCCTTTGAGTTAATTATATCAATTAATAAATAATCATTTTCTCAACCCAATGAATTTTATATGGACTAGAACAAAACCTCCAAACTAGGGTCGACTCTTTACAAGAAAAAAAAGAAAAAAAAGGAAGGGGTACACATAGCACATAGCATACAACATGAAGGGTTACCCTAAACCTAGGCTCTATATTCATGGATTTCTATGGTTGGGTTACATGGCCTACCGCAGGTTTTCGCCCCGGTGCACCACACATTTAGGTAAGATGTGTGAGGTATTGCTCAAAGAACTTCAAGGAAGCCCTTTGAGTGTAACATGGGGAGAGGAGAGACCAAATGCTTGGCGATGTAGGGTGCATCACACAGGTAGTGGCCTGCCCGCTCTCGAGGGAAACTCCTAGGTATAACCTAAACCGTCGCCTTTTTGCTAACGTGTCAAAAGACCAGATTAGTGGCCCGGTATGCAAAGGATGCCTACAAAAATAATAAAGTTACGAAATAAATTAACTTCTCCCTTTTATACTTTCAAATCAAATCGATTTTTTCAAGTTTTACCCTTTTTTTAAGTTTAAGTCCCCAGTGGAGTCGCCAATCTGTAGGTACCCCGGAAAAGAGCGACCGCTCTTCCCCGTGGTGCGCTACTTAAACGATCAGGAGCCGACTAATGTTGCTTAATCCTCAAATAAGGATACTTTTATTTTAAGAAATTTGTTTTCGGGGTGATGAAACTTTATTTATTTATAAACCCATTTTTTTATTATTTAAATTATCCGAAATTACACAAAATAATTTTACAATAATTTAATTCTGGCTCAATCACTAAATTCAGGCCCAATAAGGAGCAAACATGCCACCAGAGACTATCAAAACCCGCCTAGGTTTTGACGTCTCTTGGGCTGGACCGCTTGCATCCTCGGGCCAGAAGGAGATGGGCTGAAATTAATAAAACCCGTCTGGGTTTTATTGATTTCTGACCCATTTCCTTCGGGCCCAACCTTGAATTAGTGAAGGAAATGAATTGAATTTTTCATTTAATTATTTTATGCAAAAAAATGAATATTTTAAATAATTTAACGAATTTATAAAATGTAAAGAATCGCCAGCCGATTTAAGAAAATCGACAAACCATAAAGTAAGAAAAGAAAGACTCCGGTCTACGAACCCGATTTCTAGATTCGGGAGTAAGGTTACGAATTCGAGAGTTATAAGAACTCTCGAATCCGCCTGTTATAAAACATATTCTACTAAAATCGACATTGAAAGAAAGAGAACGAGAAGAAGTTTGATTAATTTCGCGAAGTTATTATTCAAACATGCAATATAAAATGCGATTTTTACTTTACAAAATATGTTCATGTAAAGGAATTAAAGAATGGATTACAGGATAAATACAACAATAATAATGACAAAAACAAACCTTGTTTGATGTGGGTTGCCCGGATGCGATGATCGAATTCCTTGACTTAGCCCCGGTTATGACCTCGAATAGGATGATGAAGATATGGATGATTTAAGTGAATGGTATAGGAGTCGAGTGGGGATTATGAGAGTGATTATGAAAATATTAGGGGATAAGAATGGATATAGTGGAGAAAGTTTAAGAGAGTTTTAGGTAGGATAATGATGATAGTTGGTGAGATGAGGGTGAAATGGAGGGAGTATTTATAGGTGAAGGAGTGAGAGATTTGGAGGGAAACCAAGGGGAACATACCCCACAAATCATGCCCTCCGAGAATCAAAACCTAGGCGGGTTTTGAGAAGTCAAGGGGAAGTCAACTACGTCGGGCTATGATCATGGGATTGCATGCATGTAGATTTTGGCGCCAGAAGAATTAAAACCTAGGTGGGTTTTAATTTGACTATCACGCGGATCGCAGACATGGCACAAAACGACGACGTCTACTATTCTTCTCAAAACCTAGGCGGGTTTTGAGCTCTCTAGGCCGGGGCGCGCTTTTGGGCCTGCTTCTGTGCGGGCTTGTCCTTTGACAATTAAAACCCAGGGGGGTTTTGACGAATGTAGCCGGCCTTTTTTTACTTCTTGGGCTCAAGCTCTTGACGTTTTGGGCCCAATGACCCATTTATCATTTGGCCCCAGTGATTTGTTGATTTTGATGAGTCGGGATTATGCCGGTGTAGACACCGGGATTTTGACGCAGAAAATAACATAAAAAGAAGAGCCGAAGAAATAAAAGAAGATTAAATAAATACGTTCATTCTACATGTATTTTTTCACTTAAAGCTACATGCATGATCACATGTAGTCCATCCTAGCCAAACTAATATTAGCTATCTCTGTCCAGTGTGAAGGGCAGCTTCCCTAGGCAAAATATCTTCACACAACACTGTCCATGCATGTAGTGCCCGGCCGGCCTACACGACGTCAACCACACGTGGTCAATTGACCACGTGCTGCCGTCCACCCCAAGTTCACCCCCTACTGCCCTTGGTATTCTGCACAAGCTCGGAGATTACTATGTATGTGCATGCATGCATATGTATCTCAACTCTCTCCTAAAGCCTATAAATACCCCCTCATGCCAAAGCCAAACTCACTCAATCATTCACTCATTCTTCCCCTCCTACACTCTCATTCATCCACTCTCTCATTCTTTCATCATCTCTCTAATCTCTATTCTAGTATCATCATTTTACCACTCTTTTCCTATCACATTTCCAGCATTCTCTTATTATCCTAATCTCCTTATCTTCATCCTGTTCAATCCCTTAATCCATACTCCCATAATATCCTCACTATTCTTACATAAAACCCTCACAAAAACATCCTAAAGCACCACCAAAAACCCACAAAAAAGCCCTTTCTTCCTACACCTTTTCTATCATCTTTTACACCACATTCTTACCATCATAATATCCATTCTTATATCTTCTTCAATCCCCTAATCCATACTCTTATCCTACCCTTCCTTATTCCTACATAAATCTCCCATAAAGCCTCCCAAAAACATCACAAAACTATCCTAAAACATCACAAAAAGAGCCTTTCTTCCTATCCTTTTTCTTACATTTTTCCTATCCTTCTTCATCACTTTCCTACCATTATTATCTACATTTCTACACTTCTTTAAGCCCTCTTATCTCCATTCTCATCTTCCTTCCATTATCATAAAACCCTAAAAATTCCACAAAAAGCATAATCTTTCTACTATCCAAAACACCACAAAAAGAGCCTTTTCCTACCCCTTTTCTCATCCCTTTTTCATACTTTTCTCCATCCACTTTTAGCACCATTTTGGCATCTTTAAGAGGAGTATTCAAGGCTTTCAAAGGCATCCAAAGAGGCTTCTACAAAGGCTAGGCAAGGCTTCCTTAAAAGGTCACAATGTAAGCTTTTAATTATTTCTTCCTTATGTAAATAATGTATTGTATATTATGTACCTTTCTTTCTTACATTCTTGTTGCATGTTCAATGAAGTAATTTTATAAAGTATTCCTTTAAATCCCTTCCAAACTTTATCAAAAGCACATTTTAAACTTTTAATAGAGTCTTTCCTTTTGTGAGAGGCGAACTCTTAAAGTTTACTTTTCGAGTTCGTAGCCTTACCCCCGAATCCATTCTTGGGTTTCGCAGGCGGAGTCTTTCTTTCTTTTCCTTTTGGTTTTGTCTTGGCTATTCCCTTAAAAAGTCGGGTGGCGACTCCCATTTTGAACTAAAACACATCGAGGATTGCATAAACTATGGTTAATATGGTTTTACAATGTATCGATGCAACTTTAGGGTTTCTCTCTTATATTTCTAAATAATATTTGCATAAATCACTCTCTTCCGAGCCTAACATTTAAATGAGCAAATTGGGTTAAATTTAGAAGAGTTTAGAACAAGTGGATGTTCACTCTTAAAGGTTTAATTCAAGGACTCATAAAATGCCTAAGTAAAGGGAAAGTGATTTTACAAAATATTATTCATGAAATGTACGATTAATTCCTTAAAGAGTTTTCAAAGGTTAAACCCCAACACGGATCAACAAATCACACCCCAATCCTAACATGGACGTTCGGAAGCCCGAACGGCGAGGAAAATGTCCACAGGATTTTTGGCGACTCCACTAGAGAGTTTTTTAAAGTAGGTAAAACTTGAAAAAAGTTTGTGTGCTTTAAATCTTTTGGAAGGAAAATGAAATTTACTTTATATTATTAAGTCATTCTTTTAGGCATAATACATTGCATATACCGGGGCACTCCCTTGACATGTAATATGTCGTAGGAGCACATAAATCGACGGTATTAGGTTTTTCTCTTTAAACCACAAAAATAACCCATGGGATGCCGGACCGGCCATACTCAATTGGTGCACTTGCACCGAGAGAGCCTTGGTCACCACATCCACTCATGCATCACTCTACGAGGTCTCCACACGAGCCTCCAAGAGCAACACTCCACACATTCAAGTTGCCTTTACAACAAGAATGCACCGGAGCGAGTACATGAGCCGCTAAGCCATATCCAGCCAATAAACCCTTTTGTACATAGAGCCTTGGTTTAGGATACCCTTTGTTCATATGTATGCTATGTGCTACATGTTTAAATTCGTTGTAAAGATTCGACCCAAGTTTAGGAATGTTGTTCTAGTCCATATAGTAGTCATTGGGCTGAGAAGAGTTATGTTTACCAACTAAGTAAATTAACCTAAAAAATTATGGCTAACCTAGTGGTTGGGCCCATTTATATATAAAGGTTAACTTTCTTGGTCCATAAAGTAAACTCAACTCACCTTTGATGATTCTGTATGGCCCTTTACAACATTTTCTCAACAAAGGTCCAATAAACCTACTTAAAAGTCCAACAAAAGAAAATGGGTAAGATCTTTGACTGCATAATAATCATTAAAGTTCGAGTAAATTAATTTATCGAATTAATTTTTGAATCCATTACACTTATGGCCGACTCGTGGTTAGGCCCAACCATATTGGATTTGTCAATTAAGTCCATAAATTAATTATTACTCACTTGTCGTTGGCTTTATCCGGTCCTTTATAATACCCATTTTCCCAAACAAATAGATTAAAATAAAAATAAAATAGAAAGACGTTAGGTGGTCAGTCTCGTTGATCATCATTCTAGTCCGCATAATAATCAATGCGGCTTGATTCGGCCCAAGTAGGGTGTCTAAGTTACGGATTCTCCTTAAAATGGTTAGCCTGTGGCTGGGGCTTATCTAAATTGAGAAACACTGACTTATACTCTTATACTCAGTTTTGACTCACTTTGTTTGGTTTTATCCGGCCCTTTATGATGATTAATAGTCTTTAGGATCATGTGGAGTTAGGATCATGCAAAACCGTGTCCCGAGTGAGTCACCTTGTCCAGTCAGCATGTAGATTGTGCATATTAGGAAAGTCCCATGTAGGTCTACTAGGTCATATATTCACCAGGTTGGGTGTTTGAGTCAATAAAAGGTCAATCTCTGAACTATGTGTGGTTTTGCTGTAGTCAACATAGGAGAGCCGAGTCTAGCTTGGATCCAGGACCCGACAGGTCGCTTGATCCGTAACCCGGTTTTCGTTCCGTCAACACTCACGTCCAAAACCTCTCGTCGTCTGCAATTCGACATGTCTACCGAAGAGAACCACGGAGACAACCAGGTCCAAGAAGCCCTAGTCAAACTTCTTGAGGAGAAGTTCAAGCAAGTTGAGGGCTCAATCACTTTTGCTGCCTTACAGCAAGAGAAGAAAGCCGATGAGTACATCGCTGCTCATCGGTAAGCAAAACACTCGCATAGAGCAACAACAGGAGACTCTGAATGGCGTTTTGGAAGCTATGCAACGCATTAACATGCGAATGGGAATGACGGATAATGATGAGATGGAAGTTCTTCCCAACCCTACGGGTGACAAAGGCAAAGGAAAGATGGGTGAAAGTTCCAATGTTGAAGTGGTCATTGAGTTGTCTGATGACCTAACACCAAGGCCACCGCCGTCAGTGACTGTTCCTCAAACTGTCCCAGTCAAGGCTGAGTTACGCGATGACCCCGTCATCCAAGACATAAAGGCTCAACTGAATGTGCTCAAGGATGCTGTGAGCCAGATGCCAACTTTCACCAATCTGTTCGTCGAGTTCGAACCACCCGCTGAAATCAATGCTAATATAGTGGGAAAGATGGACATTCCGCTGAAGAAGTTCTACCCATCTGAGAATCCAACCCATCATGTGTAGGAGTTCAACCGAGTGATGCCACTCCGAGGTGTCACCACTGAGCATTACAAGCAGGTCTTCCCATCATCACTGAATGATGAAGCATTGAACTGGTATTATACCCTTCCCCTGGAAGTACGAGGAGATTGGACTGCTTTGCGTAGGGCGTTTATCGAACACTACAGTAAGATCTAGAAAGATAAGGTGACCCTGACAGACATCATGGCTATTCGACAAGGAGAAAACGAGTCGTTCACAACTTACTATGAGAGGTGGTATGCTAAGCTATCTTAAGTGACAAGAATTATTCCCACAGAAATGCAGTTGGACACATTTGTCCGTGGTTTAAAACCAAGTCTGGCGCAACAATTAGACTTTCATGTAGTTGAGAGCTTTGAGTACCTGAAGAAGTTATGTCCTAAGCTAGAGGCACGCAAGGAAAGGACCGCTGTGTCATAGAATTGGAAGGGCAACAATGTGGGAAGAAGAGCCACCAATGCTCTTAAGGTGGCTGAGACAAGCTTTGTACAGAATGTGAATCGTGGTCCGCCTCCGAAGACGAGCTACTTCCAATACGATTCGTATACCCCACTTGATATGACTTATGCCGAAGCTTTGGACCGGCTGCTAAAATCAAACAAGATTCATTTGCCAGTACCTAGACCTGAACTTGAGACTAAGGGATCAGGATGGAACAACAATGCTTATTGCAAGTATCATCGGACCAGGGGTCAGGACACTGAGCGATGTTGGACGCTCAAGAATCACATTGAGAAGATGATTCGTTCTGGGCACTGCCAATGCCCAAAGCCGCAAGTAAACCCTATTAACAAAAGCAATCCTCTCCTAAATCATGCTATCTTTGTAGGAGATGGTACTTTTGATCCATCTGAATGTATCACTGACGAAGGAGCACCTACACTCCTTGAAGATTTGATAGCCTTTACTGTCAACGGTATTTGGGTTAGTGACGAAGAGGACGTGTACGAAGAGGAATGATGATTTTTGGTCCGATAAGGAAGAGGAAATTCCAATTAGTACTGCATTCTTAACTAGGTCGGGAAGGCATAACTAGGCGAGGGCTGAACCTGAGTCTCCTCCGTCAAATCCAAGTTTTACGAGGACAGAAGTGCCTGCCACTGCCGAGGATACTGTCCTTACGCAAATGAAGAAGACTGTGGCGAATGTGTCAATTTGGCAGTTGATATGTGCTTCTGTAGAACCTCGGAAAAAGCGCGGAACCTTTTCCTGTGATGCGCTACTTAAGTGATCGTGAGCCGACTAAGGTTTCTTCATCCTTAAATAAGGATATTTTTATTTTGCGAAATTCGTTTTCGGGGTGATGAAACTTTATTTATTTACAAACTCGTTTTTATTATTTGAATTATTCAATATTGCACAAAATAAGTTAATAATAATTCAATCCCGATCCAAAATACTCAATCCCGGCTCGGGAAAGAAAAAACGGGCCACTAGAACCCATTAAAACCCGCCTGGGTTTTAGTGGATTATGGGCTGGGTCTTTTTCCTCCTCGGCCCAGAGAGAAATGGATTGAAATTGATAAAACTCGCTTGGGTTTTATCAAATTCTAGTCCATTGCTCTCGGGCCTAGCTTTGAATTGGTGATGGATATGCATTAAATCATTTTTTAAATTATTTTTTATGCAAAACCCAAACATTTTAAATAATTAAACGAATTTACAAGATTTTAAAGAGTTGCCAGCCGATTCAAGGAAATCGACAAACCATAAAAAAGAAAGACTCCGGTCTACAAACCGATTTTTAGATTCGGGGGTAAGGTTACGAATTCGAGAGTTAAGAGAACTCTCGAATCCGCCTGTTATAAAACAAACTCTACTAAAATCAACATTGAAATGAAAGAGAGCGGAGAGAAGTTTGATTAATTTCACGGAATTATTATTCGAATCATGCAATATAAAACAAATGCGGTTTTATTTTACAAAATGTACAAAGCACAGTATTAAATAAAGAATTACATGATTAAACACAATACGGTAAATAAAAAAATCGAACCTTGCTTAGGATGTAGCGATGATGTCCTTGATCCTTTGAGTTGCCCCCCCTCCTCTTGACTTGAATTAG
The DNA here is from genome assembly GCA_029582165.1 of Portulaca oleracea. Classification (NCBI taxonomy): domain Eukaryota; kingdom Viridiplantae; phylum Streptophyta; class Magnoliopsida; order Caryophyllales; family Portulacaceae; genus Portulaca; species Portulaca oleracea. The sequence goes on from CM055876.1 coordinate 12,063,853, forward strand.
ATGAGATGGTGTGAATGACTAGAAAAAGTAGTATACGGATGTTTGTATGATGGTGACGAATGTGATTATGAGAGGATTAGATGTGGATGTGGATGATGAGATTTTTGGAGAATGGAGATATAATATAATGGAAATGATAGTAATAGAATGTGAGTATGATGGTGATTTTTGTGAGAATTATTGATGGGAATTGTTGATAGTAGTTGATGAAATGGGAGGAGAGTAAGTGTATTAGATGGTAGTTGTTGATGATGTGAAGGTGAAATGGAGGGGGTATTTATAGGTGAGGGAGTGTGAGTTTTGGAGGGAAGCCGTGGGGAGCATACCCCACAAATCATGCCATCAGAGTCCAAAACCCAGGTGGGTTTTGGGGTGGTCAAGGGGAAGGTCAACCACGTGGGGCTATGATCAAGGGGTCACGCATGCATGCAGATTTTGGCGATAAAAACTTAAAACCCAGGCGGGTTTTGATAATATTATCACGCGGATCAGTGACGTGGATTGAAACGACGTCGCCTGCTACTCCGCTCAAAACCCAGGCGGGTTTTGATCTTTTCTGGGACGAGGTGCGCGACTGGGCCTATTTCTGCATGGGCCTGTTCAATAAAAAGTTAAAACCCCAGTGGGTTTTAACAATTTTTGCAACTTGTTTATATTCCTTGGGCTTGGTTTATTGATTCTTTGGGCCCAATGACCCGTTTCACTTGGCCCATCTGTCTTGTATATTTTTTATGAATCGGGCTTATACCGGTACAAATTCCGGTGTCTACAGAGAGCCCCCACTTTGATCGAGTCTGAATAGGACGAAGGTCAAAGTAGTCTGAGGATATGACTTTGGTTTGCAAATCCTGGTTTGATGCTTGGAAGTTGAGTCCTGCATCGTGGTTGCGGGCAGTATGCGCCTTTTTGGGATGATCTTGAGCAAGCATGATGCTCTATTTGACTGCCGATGATTCGATGTTGATCTCAGGCGAGAATGACGCCTTACTTGTTATCGGACACGATGCCGATAGTTGATGGAATTTTCTAGTCTTTCCTAGTGTCGGTCCCAGTCTTTCCCGGTGTCGGTTCCAGTCTTTCCCGGTGTCGATTCATGTTGGTTCCAGTCTTTCCCAGTGTCGATTCCAGACTTTCCCGGTGTCGGTTCAAGTCTTTCCTGATGTCGGTTCCAGTCTTTCTTGGTTCCAGTCTATCCCGGTGTCGGTTCTAGTCTTTCTCGGTGTCGATTCATATAGGTTCCAGTCTTTCTCGGTGTCGGTTCCAGTATTTCTCGGTGTTTGTTCCAGTCTTTCCTGGTGTCGATTCATATTGGTTCCAGTCTTTCCCGGTGTCGGTTCCAGTCTTTCCCGGTGTCGATTCTACTCTTTCCCGGTGTCGGTGTTGATGATGGTGGGCATTTTTGATGCCAAAGGACTTCATCAGGCGCATTGCTGATGGCCTTGGGGGTCCAGATTTCATCGAGCGCGATGTCGATGGGTCGGAGATTGAGACTTCACCGGACGTGATGCCGGTGGCTCGGGACTGCATTGAAACTTTGCCGATGGTCCGGAATAATGATGGCAGCGACCTCTTGTTCGGTAGCTGAGTGATGGTAGTCCTTTGTCGGCGACCTAAAAATCATGAGAAAATCGAGCATCAGCTTTATTGAAATAAAATGAAGGAGATTCGATTTTCACCTGCGGGCCGCAAAGCCTGAGTGTGTGCTCCGACTGTGGGCCAAAAATTTGGGCTGTAGGCGCTCCAAAACCTAGGCGGGTTTTGGAGTCCTCCATTGGGCCGTGTCTGCGCCTGGACCGCGTCCTCTTGGCCGCTTCTTCTGGGCCAAACAAAACCCGGGCGGGTTTTGTGTATTTTTTCTTCTTTTTTTTATTTTTTTGTTCTTCGCCTCGTGAAGGAATCAAAGTGGGGTCTGTCCCACTTGCGGTCATAAATCCTCCACGTCGCCATGCCTCTCTTTTGGGTGACAAAAAGGATAACCTTTCGGATTTTCGACCAATGAAATGCGTTTGGCATCTCGAGGCGATTACCAAAAACGAGCGGCTCACACTCACCCACCCTTTCTATAAATTCAAATGCATTTCCTTCATTTCCTTCACATCTTCATCTCCTACATCTCTCTAGCTTACTACCTCTCTCTCTAGAAAAGAAACTTTGCCTTTTTGAAGCAATTCTCGGGTTTGAAAAGATGCAACCTCGAAGTCACAGAAATCCACCTCTTCCTCATGCGGCGGCTTGGCCTCATGAGCGGTCTTCGCGACGTAACTTCGTTGCCGGCACGGAAGTGGCTCCCTCTGATCTCGTTGTTGAATCTTGGAACCATGCTTGGTTTTACCGTTCCCATGGCAAGGTAATCCTTTGAACCTTCTTATTGTACTTAGTTTACCGTAAAAATGAGCAAGCATGAATTTATTTTTCATACCTTGTCAATTTTTGGCTATTTTAAGTATGCATGTTAGGATATAAGGTGACCCATTTTTTGCATTTTGACCGAAAAATATCTGCGAATAGCTTGCAAAAATGGACCAAAAAATATTTTGTACGCGTTCTGGGCCAATCATCCGAGTAGCGGCCCACTAGGCGGAATAAAACCTAGGCGGGTTTTATGTCCGGCCTATTGGGTCGTTTGCGTGTTTTGGGCCGGTAAACTGGGCTTGGCGGAGTCAAACCCCAGGTGGGTTTTGACTCGCCTTCCCCTTTTTTATAGGCCGCTTCGTGGGCCGAGACTATGGGCCTGTTTGAGTCAAACCCTAGGCGGGTTTTGGATTCAATTTTCCCCAAATTTATTGCTGAACCGGCTTAGGCCGTGCCACTTGAGCTTTGTTTGTTTGCTTTATGGGTCGTGGCTGTAAGCCCAGTGTTCGTGCTGGGTCCAGCTTGGGTCCATGAAATTATACTTAGAGCCCCCATTTTAAAATGACGCCTTGAAATTCTACCCTTAGGAGGATAACTTGAAAACTCCTGGTGCCTTAAAAGAGCCACTGAAGGCGGCGAAATCAATTTCGGGGAATTTTGTCCAAGAGACTTTAACCGCGGCGGGCTTCATGCCATTCTGGAAATGCTTGGAGGCTTGGAAGAAAAGGACTTTCCAGATTATTGGTCGAGCGATGGCTGAGAGGTTGTGGGATTCCGCTAACTCATTCCACTTCCCCGTGGGTGAGATGACAGTCACGCCTAAAGATTTTGTCATGATCACCGGTCTTCCTTGGGGCGGGCAGGACGTGGTCTTCGACGCAGATGTTCCTCCCGTAGTTCTGGATTTGCTAGCTCCAATGTCTAAGCGTTTGGGACGTTGTCAAGGTCTCCCTAACCTTGCCTATAAGTACTTTGAGATGACCGTTCGCGATGCGAATTTCCAAAACCTGCCTCTAGAGCAACGTCACTTCATTTTCTTGGCATATATCATCTCTGCTACCCTTTTTGCCAACCATGGGGATAATATTTCCCTGACCTGGTTTCGGAACCTCCTCAATTTTGATAATATCCCAAACCTGAACTGGGGGAAGGCGGCCTATGCCAACTTCATCCATTGGCTCCGTCGTGGCGTCCGTCTTTCAATGGATGCGGATCCAGTTTACCTCCATGCAGCCCAGGCTCGCTACCAATACGGTCCTTCCTTGTGGAAGGTGCTCGAGGTATGTGCTCGATCCTTCTCTTTTAATGTACTTATTCATCTTTCGTTCCTGGTTTGACCTGCTATGCATGCAGTCGTGGGCATATGAGTATATCTTGGCCTTGGGGGTTCGCTCGAAGAAGGACAAGACAGTGCCAGCTGCCGAACGCTGGACCACCGAGGGCGTACATGATAAGAAGTACAAGTCGGGGTGTCTCGACCTTATTCGCAGCATCTTGGATAACTTGCGGCCGGTATCTCCTTATTCCTGACACCTTTTCTATTTTTGTGTGCGTTCCATACTTAAATGTATTCTTTTTCTTGCAGGACCAAATAAATTGGCGTCCTTGGGCTGACTTTGACAACAGTGGGTTACCACAACCTCTGAATCAGGTGGAACACGACACCCGTCTTCGCCTGTTAATTGAAGGGGCTTATGGCTATGTGTGGTATTTATGGGAGAGGGCCTGGAGGCAGATTTTGGAAGGTTACCCTGGTCTCATTCCCCTAAATCCTCCAGTGGAGAGGTTTGAGCCATGGCGGATTGATCTGGCCATTTTGAGGGATCTAGTTCGAGGTCAAGCATTTAACGACTTTGTGCACAACGTTCCCCAGGATCAATTCAATGAGGAGTTTCAACGTTATCTTAGCCGTTTGGCTCCTCGAGTGGTATGTATCTTCCTTCTTTGTCCTTATCATGTTTTAGCCATTTTCTAACCGGAAAATCTACAGCTGGGACCTTACGCTAAAGTGGCCGAAGTGGAGGCTCCTCAAGAGAGACGAAAGATCGGTGGCTTCCTAGAAGTGGAGCACAGTAGTGAGTGCTCCGCGCTTCAAGAATTTGACCATAAACCTGTAAGACTCGGCTTTTTGTTGTCTCCTTTTATCTTGTAGACCATTTGTGAATGACCCTTTGTTTTGTTATTTTCCAGCCGAGGTGGGCTTTTCTCCGGCAACTGACTAAGGAGTGGAGCACCATGAGGAAGTTCATTGATCGGGGCTTCACCGGTTCGGGGAGATATCAACGTGGTGCTGCTAGAAGGGCCGATATGGAGGCCGATGCAGAGTCTGTTCCTAAAGAACCACCTCGACATTCCACTACAGGCGCTCCTCGCACAGGGCCCCCACGTCGCTCTTCAGTTGGGGAATATTCCACTCGAGGTCGATCTTGGGAGGAAGTTGGGGGGTCTTCTCGTCCTCCTCTAGCAGCTGTACCAGGGGATCTGGGCAAAGGCATTCTGATCGAGGGTCAACACTCCACTGGATCCCATCGTAGCAGGTCTGGTAGCAGAAGTCGCCACCCTCCGAGCATGGTCGAGGACATGGCTCAGATGTCCTTGGAGGAGTCATTGGGTCATGGAGGGTCGTATCACAGTACTGGATATGGTGGTGATACTCAACCCCACTCTTACTGGGTGGAGGACGCTTCTGAATCGAGCGCCACTCACCGGCCTCCTCCTTCTCGTCATACCCCGGCTTCAGTGCGCTCTGCTCGTCGTGGTCGTGAACTGGTAGTGAGGGACCGTGACTCAGGTGCATCCGTAGGGTATCCTGGCCATCGCCTCCTGTGTAGACTGCTCCTGGACCTGACTATGACTCCTGGGATACCTACTTTGGCATGACTGGTACTTCCAACGCAGGAATTTCACATGCGGGGGGCAACTTGGCGGAGGACAACGACGATTCCGGTTCCCTGTGGTGATCACCTTCATGCAATGCAAGACTCCCCTTTTTTTTATTTTATTTTAGACTCTTTGTAATGTATTTTTATTTTATGCAATACTCGAACTTGATGTATGCACAACTTTGACGCTTTTATTTAATACAATTTCGAATGATTTTCTACATGATGGGATTAATTCCAAGTAATCCCGCTTCCCCAAAAAGAAAACAAAAACAAAATAAAAACTTAAGTGTCGGAGTTACTCGAGAAAAATTTCAGAACTAACATCATTGGGTCGATAACAGAACCCGGAACATCAAAGAATACACAAATGGGCCAATCGAAACAAAACCCTAGATAATACTACGCAAATGTGCTGCGGAAACAGGAAAACGGGCCTAGACCGCTTAAAACCTAGGCGGGTTTTAAGCGGTAGACGGAGCTGGGCCGGAGCTGGCTGGCGCGCGCGTGTGACCTGGCGAGGTTAAAACCCGCCTGGGTTTTAACCTTTTTTTTTTGTTTTTTAGCCGTTGAAAAAAGGCTTGAATCATGGGATATGATTGCAACGGCTATGTGACTGTTTGCTGGCCGATTTGTTCCATTATGATCATGGATAAGGTGTATAAATACCTCATCCTTTGCCATGGATGTCACTCATCATCTTCAATTGCATCTTCCATCTAAAACAGCCTCCTAAAATCACAAAAACCCTCCTATCATGGCCTTCGGGAAGAAGCTTGCTACTTGGATAAGCACTTTGTGCAGAGACGAGAAGAAAGAGCTCGGGAGATATAGCCTGACGAGATTGCTAAGTCTCCGTCAAGCAAGAGTTAACCATGACTTTATTCGAGCGGCAGGAGCTTTTTGGGATCCGAAGATGCATGTTTTCCGCTTTTCCTTGAAGGAGTTATGCCCATTACCCGAAGAGTGGTCGTCTATTCTCGGGACGAATCATTTCGCACGGCCGACATCACCTCCAACTGTTGCCGACAACACCAAACAGTACAAGGAATTGCTATGTCTTCCAAACCGAGTCATAGGAAGCGCATTATTTGGCGATAAGGTACATTTCCAAACCATTGTCGAATATTTTCAATCGCCTGACACTTTGGAATATGGTCCCGTGATACGAGTGCGAGAACTCGTATTATGTCTTCTTGGAGAATTTTGCTTTTATCATGGCGGGCGAAGAACCGGGCCGGCGGGCCTAATTCAAAATGTTGAAGACATGGCTCGAGGTTTTTATCCAGTGTCGTTGATGATGGCGGAAACCATGATGGGTTTGGACAATCCGGATCCGGAATATGAGCTTCGTGGGAGCCCCCTACTTCTTCAGGTACATTTCCTCTTCCTCTTTCATTTTTTCTTCAAATCTGCCTACTGCCTTCAAAACCCAGACGGGTTTCAAGGTTTTTTTTTAATATTTTTTTTATTATTTTTTTCGTTAGTTGGGAGAATAATTGGTTTGCAATCATAACCCGAGCTAACTTTATGGGCAGATATGGCTCATGGAGCATTTGGGCCTTATCGAAGATCCTCATAACCCCTCGGCACTTGCAAATTATTGTCAAAGGAGGCGCAAATATACCGAGCTCTGATCGGTAACTGAATGGATCGCCCTTCTAAAGGAACCTCGTGACATCGCGTGGTGGATCGAGTGGTGGCATGTTCTTGAATATGTGACCAGTGATTATCGCAACGCCTATGTATGTATCGCCAGCTTAACATATATGACTTTCTATTTTCCGGAGCGGGTATTGCGACAGATGGGCCGCAAACAGACGATCCCCGAGTGACTATGTGAAGCCCTTGAGCAATTGAAGCTTCGCGGATCGGTGATAGAATCTTGGCTGAAGTATTGGGCAAGAAAGCCGACCCTTAAGGCTCCCTCAAAGGCATATGTATCAGAGATCGCTGACTCTGAATATCACGGGTGGCTGATTGCGGATGTCGAGTCTCGCCGTGCTGGAGAGGCGCTAAGAAGTCGAACATCCATGAGGGAGAGGTTGGGTCCTCGTTCCATGATAAAGGATTGTCTCGGTGTGAAGGTGACGGCAAAGAATCGGCTTGGTCCGAGGGTGGAGACACGGAAATCACATAAGCGAGCCTATAAGCCTAAAAACAAAGAGACGGACCCAAATGAGCCTAAAGACATGGAGATTGATCATGAGACCACTGGAGACATAGAGAAGGTGAAACAAGACTAGAAGATGGACGGAAGCGAAGGAACTGAACTGCTTTGCTAGAATAAACTTTTATTTAATTACGCCTTTTGAATTTTCTTATTTACAAGTAGTGTACTTGCATTTTTATTATTAATAAAAGAAGAATTATTGTTTACAATCATTGTGTCCTTGCAAACTTTATCTTTCCTTCTTTTTATGACCGTAGATTGAATATTAACCAAGTGTCTGAAAATTGGTTTTCCAGTTGCTTGGCTATATTAAGCATAATATCTCTTGAGTTGATCCGAATTTGTGGGTTGAATCACATCTTCTCCATCCAGAGTGGCAAGTCGAGCTGCTCCTCCCGGCAAAATTTCCTTGACCATATAAGGACCTTTCCAATTAGGAGCAAACTTTCCCCTTGGGTCTTGTATTGGTGCCCTCATTTCCTTAAGCACCAAATCTCCTTCTACAAGTGAACGACTTTTCACCTTTTTATTAAAGGCGCGAGTGATCCTATTTTGGTATACCTGAACATTATGCAATTCCCTTAGTCGCCTTTCATCCATCAACATTAACTCCTCGAACCTTGCCCTAGCCCATTCAGCTTCTGACAATTGGCTTTCTGCCACTATTCGTAATGACGGGATCGCTAACTCGATCGGCAGGACTGCTTCCATCCCATACACTAATGAATAGGGTGTTGCTCCTGTGGCAGTTCGAATTGAGGTTCGGTATCCCCATAAGGCAAATGCTAACTTGTCAAGCCAATCCTTGTAAGTAACACCCATCTTCTTAATGATTCCCGCCACCGTTTTATTGGCCGCTTCTACAACTCCGTTGGTTTGTGGTCGGTAAGGTGAAGATCGATGGTGCTGAATCTTGTAATTGGTGAGCAAAACCTCCACCTCCTTTCGAAAGTGACTCCCGTTATCACTGATGATCTCATGAGGTACTCCGTATCGGCATATAATGTTCTGAAGGATGAATTTGGCCACTTGCTTGGATGTGAGTTTGGCAAAAGAGGCTGCCTCTACCCACTTAGTGAAGTAATCAATAGCGACCAGGATATATTCATGTCCTCCTGTTCTGGTTGGGTGTATTTTTCCAATGATGTCAATACCCCATACCGAGAATGGCCACGGAGAGGTCAGTGTTGTCAGATATGAAGGAGGTTGATGCTGCAGATTGGCATATTCCTGACATTTGTGACATTTTCAAACAAAATTCAAGCAGTATGCTTCCATAGTGGTCCAGTAATAACCAGCTCTTTGAATCTTCTTCGGCAGCATGCGCCCATTCATGTGAGGCCCACACTCTCCTCCGTGTATAGTAGCCATAATTTCTTTTGCACTTTTGGCATCGATACACAATAGATTGATGCCTGTAGGTGACTTCTTGTACAACCGATCTTGGATTAAGCAGTATTGTGCTGCTAAAGCCCTGATCGCTCGTTGTCCTCGAGCATCTAACTCAGCCGGATATTCTCCTTTCCGAAGGAAATTGTATATGTCAAGAAACCATTCATCAGTCTCCTCTTCTTGTGTTTTCATGGCACAGACATATGCGGGTTCGGACTATCGCCCTACCATAACCGGTAGCTGGAGCGTGCCTGATGGGATTGATATCATTGAGGACAACTTGGCCAAGGCATCGGCCAGTTCATTGTGATCCCTAGAAAGATATTGGAAGTTAATCATCTCAAATTGGTCAGCCCGTCCCAAAAGCTTCTGCTGATAAGCTAAAAGGCATTCACTTCGAACTTTCCATGCATTCTCGGCCTGGTTAATGATGAGGCTAGAGTCTCCAAAGACCTTTATGTGGCGTATTCCTAAAGCCAAGGCAGCTTGTAGGCCTTTGATGCTTGCTTCATACTCCGTCGCATTGTTAGTCGCATCAAAATCAAATTTTACAGATACAGGGACATGTGCACCTTCTGGAGATATTAACAGGACTCCTACTCCACAACACATTTTGTTAGAAGCTCCATCAAAATACATTTCCCAAGTAACTTCTTGAGTCAAGAACACGTCTTCGTCTGGGAATTCCAAGTGAGTGCTTGGAGGTTCCTGTGATGGTGAAGCAGCTAGAAAATCTGAAACAACCCGCCCTTTAACAGATTTCTGGGGTAAGTATTGAAGATTGAACTCAGAAAGCATGACTACCTATCGAGCGATGCGGTTGTTGATGGTTGGTTGCTCCATGATGAATTTGATGGGATTGTTCTCAGCTATTACATACACAGTGTGTAAGAGCATGTAGTGCCTTAATTTCTTGGTGGCCCAAACTAACGCGAGAGCCATTTTCTCTATGTCTGCATATCGACTTTCGTATTCGAGGAACTTCTTGCTGAAGTAGTAGATGACGCTCTCTTGACCTGTCACCTTTTAAGCTAGCATAGCCCCCATGGCTGAGCTAGTCACTGTAAGGTAAAGGAGTAGAGGCTCATCTGGTACTGGTGGCATGAGAACTGGAGGATGTTGCAAATATTCCTTGATTTTATCAAAAGCAGCTTGGCATTGATCGTCCCATTCTACTTTGCTTCCTTTCTTTAGCTTCTTAAACAAAGGTTCACAAGTCATGGTGAACTTTGAAATGAACCTGCTGATGTACTGGATTCGGCCCAAGAAACCTCTTATCTCCTTTTCTGTCTTAGGTGGTTGTAACAGTTGGATAGCCTTGATCTTTGAAGGATCAACTTCAATGCCCCGTTGGCATACCACGTAGCCTAGTAGCTTCCCAGAGGTAACACCGAAGGTGCACTTTGCTGGGTTGAGTCGCGTCTTGTATTTGCTAAGTCACAGAAAGAACTTCCGGAGGTTAGGAATATGACCCTCCCTTGTCTTGGACTTAACAATCATGTCATCAACATAAACTTCTACTTCGACGTGCAACATGTCATGAAGTAGGGTATTGGCAGTTCTCTGGTACGTTGCTCCGGCATTTTTGAGACCGAAAGGCATGACGACATAACAGTACGTTCCCCATGGCATGGTAAAGGAAGTCTTCTCCATATCTTCTTCTGCCATTTTTATTTGGTTGTAACCGGCATACCCGTCTATAAAAGATAAAATCTCATGTCCACAAGTGTTATCCACTAATACATCGATGTGGGGTAGAGGGAAACTATCCTTGGGACTAGCTTTGTTAATGTCTTGGAAGTCCACGTACATGCGCACTTTCCCGTCTTTCTTGGGTACTGGGACAATGTTAGCAATCCATTCAGGATATTTGACTGCTTTGATACACTTAGAATTAAGCTGCTTGATCACCTCTTCAATTTTCTTAGCCCATTCAGGTTTGATCCTCCTAGCCTTTTGTCGAACCGGCTTTGCATTAGGGAGCAAAGTTATGGTGTGCTCCGCGATTTCCCTGTCAATCCCCGGCATGTCTTCAGAAGACCACGCGAATACATCCACAAACTCCTTGAGAAGCTCTGTAAATGCTACCCGTTCTTCTGCTGTGAGTGAACTACCTAACTTCAACTCCCGAGGTTGTTCTTCCGTGCCCACATTTATAGTGATGGTGTCTTCCAAAACCGCCATCTTATGCTCATGTTCATTAGAAAAGTCTTTTCAGGGTTCATTAAATTCCAGATTATTATTAGCACAACAGTTCAGGGAAGAGGGGAAAGAAGAATCAGAGTAAGCATAAAGGTTCATTTTATTGAATGCAGAAATGAGTACATCGCTGGCAGACTCAAGACCAGACTCACTTGACTCTAGACTCTTAGGACCAGACTCTATGTCCATAGGAACAGACTCTCCTACAGATAAAACAAAACTATTCTTCTCAGCATCGACCCATGGGACCGCCTTGACTTCTTCTTCTTCAGTGATCAAGAGACTTGGGTCAAAGCTTCAGTTGGATAATGCAAAGAATAACAATGGTCGCCGGACTCTCCCTTAGCAGCTTCTTGTCCGAACAACATGCCAAATATGTTGCTCCCAGTAAGATGAGTCCATTCCAATGGTGGCTGTTTGTCCCGAGCGGGGATAAAAACAGTAGCCATATTAATGGTACAGTCATTAAATACCTCTAATCCAGCAACTTGAACTCCCTTGTTCATCAGGTAGTATGGTTCGGGGAACCCATAGTAAGGGAAGTCATCACCTTCCCTAGCAAACTGTCCATTCAAGGTGAGTGGATAGGGCTTTATTTGGAACAAGGTAGGTGGATTGTCCATCCTCTTTTGCTCAGCTGTGGCTAACTTGGCGAGCCTAACTTCCTTCTCAGTTGGCTTGTATCCTAAGCCAAACCTTACCTTCCGCTTAGAAGTATTGAACACAGGAGGAATCTTATTTTTCGGGTTCTTTCCTAACGGCATTTTAGGAAAGTGTCCCTGTTTCCTAGGTATAGCATGCAATTTGGGATTTGAGTAGGGATCGAAGTCAATGGAAGCTTCATCCTGGCTCAAAGTCGCCACAAGTTCAAAGTTGTGAAGTTCTTCGTCCATAGAACTGTGCTCCACCTCAAGGGTTGCTTGTTTGGGAGTGAAGACAACATTGATGGATTCTCCCGAGATGGTGATAACTTGTCCTTAGACCAACATTTTTACTTTTTGGTGTAAGGTAGATGCTATAGCATTGCATTCATGAAGCCATGGCCTCCCTAGTAGCAGGTTGAAGGAGGCGGGAATGTCTAACACTACGAACTCCACATTTCGAGTGATATTGCCTGTAGTGATGGGCAATATTATGGACCCAACCGACTTTCGAGGAGAATTGTCGTAAGCCCTTAGTTGTACTCCATTTTGAGCCAAGTGTTGTTGTTGGACTCCCAATTTCTATGTCGTCCTCCAAGGGCACACATTTACAGCTGAGCCATTGTCGACTAAAACTAGTGGGATAGTCTTGTTGGAACATTGCACTGTAAGGTAGAGTGCTTTGTTGTGGGATGCCCCTCCTTGAGGCAGATCTTCAATCCCAAAGGTGATAGACTCTTGCCGGGTAGTCACATGAGCAACTAGAGATTCAGGAGTTGTCGTAGGAGATACTGTTAATGCAGTAAGAGCTTCCATCATCTTTTGTCTATGTGCTTGTGAGGTACATATCGATTGCCAGATCGTAACTTCAGCCTTGGTCTTCTTGAGTTGTGCAAGGAGAGGATCTTCAGGTAGGGCATGATTGTCGTTGGTAGCCATTGGTGTAGGATTAGAAACAGCCACTGGGGTGGTGGTGTTCATGTTGTTATGGCGGCCTGATCGAGTGAGGAATGCTACATCATCTAATGTCGGCACATCTAGCTCCATCCATTCCGTCTTGAAGTATTCGTGTTGCTCATCGCCATCACTGTCCCAGATACCATGAATGGATAGGTCTTCATGAAAGCCGAGCACCTCGGGGATAGGTTGACCCATTTCAACAATCAAAGTAGAAGGATCAAAGCTACAAACTCCATAAAAGATAGCATTTGTATGCTCGGGCATCGGGTTGCTTTGATTGTTAGGCTTTTGGGCAGCTTTTGGCATAGGTAGTGTCCCATCCCTTATCCAGTAAGTGATTGATGAAGGATTTGAACAGTTCATTCCAATCGGCCTTAGTTTGGGGTGGTAAAGCGTGATACCATACCTTGGCTTCGCCATCTAGAGTGGATGGGAAAACAGTAGAGTATAAACCGACATCAACCCAGTTTAAAGGTGCTAGCCTCATGAACTCTTCGATGTGATGAACTGGGTTCTCAGAGGGTTTGAACCTGATGTTTGGTACCTCCACTTTATCAGCTACCTTCAGAATTGGTTGAACAGGCAATGGCACTTCCAGATATTTGTCAGCAAAAGCCGGCACAGTGCTCATTGCTTTGGTAAGGCTTTCTAATTTCTGTTCAAGGGCCTTAACAGCAGGGTCTTTCATGAATTTAGACACCTCAGGGGTATCGACCTTCGTCTTGGATATCCCACTTCCTCCAGAATTTGGGGATATCTTGATGATTTCAGGTTCGGACTCATATCCCTGTATCTCTTCATCGTCTTCTTCAGCATTCAACCCCAGTTTGGTATTGATCTTAGTAATGGCTTGCAATATTCCGTCTATCACTTGTTGTTGTTCATTCAGTCTTTTGCCCACCTTCTGCTCTTGTTCTAAGGTATTGGCAAATACCAGACCTTGCATTTTGGTGTAGAGGTCATCCAAATACTTTGTGATGTTGGCTTCAGTGCTCTAGACTAGGATCTCTTGGAATTGTTCTCTAGACATGATGCTGTTACTGGTTGCAGATGGATCGTATCAAGGGTTCGGAATCAAACGGCCTGTTCGTGGATCTCGAATGCGGGCTCGGAGTCGATCACCAACGATGCCTGCATGAAAATTCAAAGTTAAGACACTCGATGACATACTCCGACACGTTCTACCCGATGCATGCATGACCTAGATGACCTATATGATCCTAATCAATCTTGACACATATATGCTGACACAAAGGACTCACCCACTTTTTGGGAGTGCATGGCCTAACTCTATATGGACCTAAGAACAGATTATTATAACGGGCCGAATAAAGTCAGCATAGCGAGTGGGTCATAAGTTGACAGGCTTTAGTTAGTGTTTCTCAATTCGGATGGGCCCAATCCACTGGCCGACCGTTTTGAGGAGAATCTGTAACTTGGCCTAATAACTCGGACAGCTCAAACCATATTGGCTATTATGCGGACTAGAATAATGTTCAACAAGACCGACAACCCACTTTTCTTTATTTTTTTATTCCTCTTTTTTTTAACTCGGGGAAAATGGGTATTGTAAAGGATTGGATAAAGTCAATAATAACGAGTCATAATCAATTTATAGGCTTTTATTGATAAATCTTATATGGTTGGGCCTAACAACGGGCCGGCCATAAGTGTGATGGATTTATTAATTAAATCGATAAATTAATTTACTCAAGCCTAGTGACTATTATGCAGTCTAAGACGCTATCCATTAACTTTGTTAGCCTTTTAATTAATTTTTTGGACCTTTGTTAAGAGAATTTCATAAAGAGCCATATAATATCATCAAAGGTGAGTCAATTTTTATTTATTAATCAAGATAATCAACTTTCGAACATAAATGGGCCCTTCCACTTGGGCTAACCAAAATGCCTTTGAATTAAATATATTAATTAATAAATAATCATTTTCTCAACCCAATGAATTTTATATGGACTAGAACAAAATCCCCCAAACTAGGGTCGACTCTTTACAAAAGACAAGAAAAGGGGAGGGATACACATAGCACATAGCATACACATGAAAAGGGTATCCTAAACCAACGCTCTAAATTCATGGACTTTTAGGGTTGGGTATATAGTCTACCGCATGCCTTCGCCCCGGTTCTTCATACCATAAGGTAAGCAGTTAGGGTATTTCTCAAAGAACTTCAAGGAAGCTCTCGGAGTGTGACATCAGGAGAGGAGCGACCAAATGCTTAGAGATGTAGAGTTCATCCCCACAGTAGTGGCCTCCCGCTCTCAAGGGAAATCTTAGGTAACTTAAACCGTCGCCTTTGTGGTAACGTGTCAAAAGACCCGATTAGTGGCCCGGTATGCAAGGGATGCCTAAAAGAATAATAAAGCCGCGAAATAAATTAACTTCTCCCTTTTACACGTTCAAATCAATTTGATTTTTTTCAAGTTTTACCCACTTCTTAAAGTTTAAGTCCCCAGTAGAGTCGCCAATCTGTAGGACCCCGGAAAAAGGGCAGAACCTTTTCTCGTGATGCGCTACTTAAGTGATCGTGAGCCGACTAAGTTTTCTTAATCCTTAAATAAGGATATTTTTATTTTGCGAAATTCGTTTTCGGGGTGATGAAACTTTATTTATTTACAACTCATTTTTATTATTTAAATTATTCGAAATTGCACAAAATAAGTTAATAATAATTCAATCCCGATCCAAAATACTCAATCCCGGCTCGGGAAGGAAAAATCGGGCCGCCAGAACCCATTAAAACCCACCTAGGTTTTAGTGGATTATGGGCTAGTCTTTTTCCTCCTCGGCCCAGAGAGAAATGGATTGAAATTGATAAAACCCGGGCGGGTTTCATCAAATTCTAGTCCATTGCTCTCGGGCCTAGCTTTGAATTGGTGATGGATATGCATTAAATCATTTTTTAAATTATTTTTATGCAAAACCCGAACATTTTAAATAATTAAACGAATTTACAAGATTTTAAAGAGTCGCCAACCGATTTAAGGAAATCGTTAAACCATAAAAAAGAAAGACTCCGGTCTACGAACCCAATGTCTAGATTCGGGGGTAAGGTTACGAATTCGAGAGTTAAGAGAACCCTCGAATCCGCCTGTTATAAAACAGACTCTACTAAAATCAACATTGAAAAGAAAGAGAGCGGGAATAAGTTTGATTAATTTTGCGGAATTATTATTCGAATCATGCAATATATAAAAAATGCGGTTTTATTTTACAAAATGTACAAAGCACGGTATTAAATAAAGAATTACATGATTAAACACAATACGGTAAATAAAGAAATCGAACCTTGCTTAAGATGTAGCGATGATGTCCTTGATCCTTTGAGTTGCCCCCCTTGACTTGAATCTTAGATGAGATGGTGTGAATGACTAGAAAAAGTAGTATACGGATGTTTGTATGATGGTGATGAATGTGATTATGAGAGTATTAGATGTGGATGTGGATGATGAGATTTCGGGAGAATGGAGATATAATATAATGGAAATGATAGTAATAGAATGTGAGTATAATGGTGATTTTTGTGAGAATTATTGATGGGAATTGTTGATAGTAGTTGATGAAATGGGAGAAGAGTAAGTGTATTAGATTGTAGATGTTCATGATGTGAAGGTCAAATGGAGGGGTATTTATAGGTGAGGGAGTGTGAGTTTTGGAGGGAAGTCGTGGGGAGCATACCCCACAAATCATGCCATCAGAGTCCAAAACCCAGGCGAGTTTTGGGGTGGTCAAGGGGAAGGTCAACCACGTGGGGCTATAATCAAGGGATCACGCATGCATGCAGATTTTGGCGCTAAAAACTTAAAACCCAGGCGGGTTTTGATAATATTATCACGCGGATCAGTGACGTGGATTGAAACGACGTCGTCTACATTCGCTCAAAACCCAGCGGTTTTGATCTTTTCTCGACGAGTAGCGGTGGGCCTATTTCTGCATGGGTTTGTTCAATAAAAAGTTAAAACCCTAGTGGGTTTTAACAATTTATTTGCAACTTGTTTATTTTCCTTGGGCATGGTTTATTGATTCTTTGGGCCCAATGACCCGTTTAACTTGGCCCATCTGTCTTGTATATTTTTGATGAATCGGGCTTATACCGGTACTAATTCTGGTGTCTACAGCTTCTAAGCCATCATTCCTACCTCCACGACTCCAGAAGCCTTGGTATCACATGTCGCTGCTAGCCAAGGTGCCATCACCTTTAGTGATGATGATCTACCTGTGTCGGGAATGAATCATAACAAAGCCTTGTATTTAACTGCACTTTGCTCTAATAAAACGATTCCATTAATTTTGGTGGATAATGGTTCGTTGTGAATGTTTGTCCTTGACGAACTACTGCCAAGCTAGGGGTCCAAAAGAGTTAACTGGCTCAAGATGTTGTGTTACTTCGAGCATATGATAACACCCCTCGAAAGTCATTAGGAACAGTGACGTTGCCTATCACCTTTGACCACATTGCTCAGAATGTAGAATTCATGGTACTGGATATTCCTGCTGCTTTTAACCTGCTATTGGGATGCCCATGGCTACACAACTGTAACGCCGTGGCTTCAACACTACATCAAAAGGTGAAAATCGTTATATACAATCAAGTGGTCACCCTTTCGGGAGGGGCGATCTCTGGGACTTTCGAACCCAAGCAACCTGTATTGGAAGTAGAGCACGCCTCTACTGATGTGGAGCTTCACAACTTTGAGATGATCGTTGTTATACAGGACGAAGCACCCTTTGATTTCGCTCCTTACTCTAACCTGAAGATTCATGCTATTATGAGAAGACAAGGGTATTTCCCGGGGATGTCTTTAAGGAAGAAACCAGACAGGGTTGCACCGCAGTTTTCTACTTCTACTTACTCTTGTCGCTTTGGTTTGGATATAAACCCACTAATCAGGAGGTTCATCTCGCCAGGATCGCACTAGCCCATCAAAGAAACCAGTTCGATTCTCCTACGCTGATGGAGACTAAGCCATATCCGTTAACCTTGAATGGACAGTTCATAAGGCAGGGAGATGATTTCCCTTGGTATGGGTTCCCAGAACCTTGATATGTTAACGGTATTCGCATTCCCGGATTAGAGGTTTTCAACGACTGCGATGTCTCACCAATGAAAGTGATCAAGCCTAAAGCAAATGAGCAGTCACCTCTTGAGTGGACTCATCTTTCTGGAGGAAGTATGTTCGGTCTACTATTTGGTCACGAAGGTGATAGAGAAGAGAAGGAGGTGGACCCGATGGTTGCTGTGTTGTCCAACTCTGCATTTGACCCAAGCGCCATGATCTTTGCTGATGGAGGTTGCCAAAAATTGACCTGGGTCGATGCTATTAACAATAAATGTACCCTAGTGTTAGGAGAACCTTGTAAGGTCCAGTCTGAGTCGAGCACTAGTGAGTCTGTAATCGAGTCTGAGTCAGCTGGGATTAGCCCCAAGTTTGATAAGTTTGTATCTGTTTCTGCATTTAATGAAGTGAACGTTTCTGAGTATCTCTGTTCTTCTTCCCTTCTCCCTAATTGTTGTGCTAATAATTGTTATGCTAATAATTGTTGTTCTTCTTCCCTTCTCCTTAATTACTCCATGGGGAACTTTCTGCTACACTGTCATGCCATTCGGATTGAAAAACGCTGGTGCCACTTATCAACGCACCGCCACTATCCTGTTGCATGACATGATCCACGTAGAGGTTGAAGTATATATGGACGACATGATTGTCAAGTCAAAGGGGAGTGAGGATCATATTCCAAACTTACGCAAGTTCTTCCTTAGGCTCCGTAAGTACAACATGAGATTGAATCCGCAGAAATGTGCATTTGGAGTAACTTCGAGAAAAATTAGTGGGTTATATCGTCAGTCAATGCGGGATAGAGGTTGACCCGTCCAAAATAAAAGCAATACAAGACATGCCTCCGCCTAGGACAGAAAAGGAGATTCATGGTTTCCTAGGGTGAGTGCAGTATTTGAGGAGATTCATCTCCAAACTCACAATGACTTATGAACCATTATTCAAGAAGCTGAAGAAGGGAGCAACGATCGAATGGGACGACCAGTGTCAGGCAGCATTTGAAAAGGTTAAAGCCGACTTAACCAATCCATCAATACTAGTCCCGCCTATCTCCGGGAAACCATTGTTGCTTTATCTCACCATCAGTTCAAGCACTATGGATGATGTGCTAGCACAGGAAAGCGATGGGCTCGAGCGAGCTATTTATTACATCAGCAAGAAGTTTCTGGGTTGTGAGTCCCGCTACTCGGAGAACGAGAAGATAGCTTCGGCATTAGTGTGGTCTACAAAGAAGCTTCGCCACTATATGCTCTCACACACTGTGTATGTGATTGCAACATGTAATCTGGTCAAATACATCATGGAACAACCTGCCATCAATAGCAGGATTGCTCGATGGGTTGTTATGCTGTCCGAGTTTGATCTACACTTTCGACCACATAAGTCCATAAAGGAGCGTGCAGTTTCCGATTATTTGGCTAAGTTTCCTACAGGAAGTCCTATCAATGGGGGCTTGGAGTTTAGTGATTAACAAATATTTCAAGTTGAAGAGGAAACCTGGAAGCTATACTTTAATGCTGCTGCTAATCAGATGGGATGCGGGGCCGGAGCTCTGTTAGTTTCCCCGAAGACATACACTTTCCTTTGGCAGTCAAGCTTGACTTTGAGGCTACTAATAATGCTGCTGAGTATGAAGCTTATATTTTGGTTTTGCATGTGGCCCTGGAGATGGGAATTCAAAGGCTATGAGTGTTTGGGGACTTCAGCCTGATCGTCAATCAAGCTACTAGTATATGGAAGGTGAAGAGCGAATCTTTGGCACAGTATCAGTAACATTTGTCCAAGCTAGCTGAGAAGTTCAACCATATTGAGTTTAAATATCTACCAAGGGGTTATAATGAGCTAGCTGATGCGTTGGCCAAACTTTCATCCATGGTGGCTATGCTTGAAAAGGATCAAGCCTTAGTAGTGACAGTGGAGAGGAGGACTCATCCTGCTCATCAACAGCTAATGATCGGTTCAGTCAGTACTGATGCATGGTTCTTTGATATTTATGCATTTCTAAAAGACGATGCAGATCCACCAAATGTCGAGCGTCGACCCAGGAGGGCTATCCGGTTAGTTGCCTCTCAGTATTGCATTATTCAGGATCGTTTGTACAAGAAGATCGCTACGGGGATAAACCTCCTATGTGTTGATAAGGAGGAAGCAGAGGAATTAATGAAATCCGCTCACGGAGGGGAGTGTGGACCGCATATGAACGGCAGAATGTTGGTTAAGAAGATCAAGAGAGCAGGGTATTTCTAGCCGACTATGGAGTCCGATTGTCTCCAATTTGTGAGTAAATGTCAGAAATGTCAAGAGTATGCTGATCTCAACCATCAATCGTCCTCTTATTTGACCACTTTGGCCTCACCTTGGCCATTTTCAGTATGGGGAATCGACATCATAGGGAAGATTTCGCCCCAAGGTACGGGAGGACATGAATATGTGTTGGTAGCGGTAGAGTACTTTACCAAGTGGGTAGAAGTTGCTTCATACTCAAAAATCACTTCAAAGCATGTGGCCAAGTTCATGCTGAGGAACATCATTTGTAGATACGGGGTGCCACATGAGGTGGTCAGTGACAACGGGAGCCATTTCATGGGCGAGTTTGCAGCTCTTTTGGCCAAGTACAAAGCCCGGCATCACCATGCTTCTCCCTATCGGCCACAAACCAATGGAGCAGTGGAGGCTGTAAACAAAACTCTAGTGAAAATTATCAAAAAGATGGCTGTTACTTATAAAGATTGGCCCGAAAAGCTTCCTTTTGCACTATGGGGATATCGAACGTCAATTCGGACTGCAACCGGAGCTACGCCATACTCTTTGGTGTACGGGATGGAAGCAGTCTTGCCAGTAGAACTTGTCGTTCCTTCTTTAAGGATCATTGCTGAAAGTCAAATCTCTGAGGCCGAATGGGCCCGAGCTAGGTATGAGGAGTTGATTTTTTTGGATGAAAGACGACTCCGTGTTTTACATAACATCCAGCTTTATCAGAGACGGATTTCCCGAGCATTCAATAAGAAAGTCAAAGTCTGTGATTTAGCAGAAGGGGATCTAGTATTGCAAGAAATGAGGGCAACCCGTCAGGATCCTCGAGGCAAGTTTGCCCCAAATTGGAAGGGCCCCTACATCGTCATTTCTATCACTCCAGGGGGCGCCGCCCGATTGGCCACACCTGAAGGAGAGGAACTCACTTAGCCTGTGAACCTGGATCAGTTGAAAAGATATTATGTTTAAGCCTCTAAGGGTTGGTGTCCTTAGCTACTTAGACATGCATTATCTTATAAAAGCAAGCAACCGAACTGCCAACAGGCCACTTGCTTATGAGAGAAAAAGAAAAAAAAAAGAGTGAAAAACTATAGAGTGGCTGACTTGAAAACCTCTTTGAGGCGGGTCAAGCAAAAGGAGAGTATAAAAAAAAAGAAAAAGGAAAAAAAGAAAATGAGAGACTAACTTGAAAATCCTTCGGGACAAGTTAGGTAGAAGGAGAGAATAAAGGTGTTGCAGCCGAAGTCGTGCCTTGAAGGACGGAAAGAAGAAGAGCATGGCTTGTGTTGATTCCTATAAAACATAAATGTAATACTTTACTTCTTATATCAATAAAAGGAGTACATCTTTTTAATACATTTTGTTTTATCAATTTTCTAAAGGAAAAGCATCAAATAAAAAATATATAGCATACGCATTTCTTTCATTACATTTCTTTCTCTCCACCCTACTTATTTTAGTATTAAGTTTAGTCCTAGTTGAGTTAGAGTCGATATCGGCCCATTAGTGCTCATTCCGTTGGATTCACTTGTTTTTCCTTGCTTGAATGTGTTTCTTCCTTAGATTCCGACCCAGGATCGTTAGTCACGATGATGCTCTTCAGTTTCAGGGTGTCTCGAAGAGGTGAAAGCAACATTCTTTCATGCCAACGGCCAATACCAATGGTAGTAGCAAGCCAGCTACGATAGGCATCCGTCGAAGTAGTGGAGATACGGTTAGGAGCAGGTGCTTCCTTTCCAGCCTGTTTCTTCCAGTATTTAACCCATGATTCAATCACCGACTCTTGGAGATGGGTAAGGTCGGGAATCTCGCATGGAGGAAGGGGAATGTCTTGAGAATGCCCCATTTGCCGCATGACTCGATCGGGGAAATAATATGTCAGCTCCGTAAGGCCAAGCAGAGTGAGGTGGGCTGTCTTACGAGAGTGGCTTGAGAAGCATGGCACTTTCCACCATTGAACCCACCAACAGTTTTCCTTGTGGTTTTTAAGAAAAATGACCCATTCATCAAAATTACCGCGGATGTCGAACTTCCTTTTGCGTTGGCAAAAGTTTAGTAGTTCCGAAGAGGTGGGGGGGGGAAAAAACCATGTCTAAGTGCTCCGTAAGCCACATCTACAGTTGGAATAAAGAAAGTGAGAATTTTGGTTGCACAAAAAAAAATGTATTACAACCAAAGCAAAAAAAAAAAAGAAAAGAAAAATCGACACATGATTCCACATGGACTACTCAGATGATCCATGCAAAATCAAAGCAAAATAATATCAAAAAAAAACAAAAACAAAAAAAAAAGAAAAGAAAAAAAAGAGAACAAAAGAAAAAGGAAAAAGTGTCAATACTCACTTGGAGAGCGAGAGGACTTCCGCGAAAGGTATGCGTTGTAGCCCATGAATCGAGGCCAAGGAGTGTTTCGGCAATCATCATTGGAGCAGGGTTATAACCAAACCGCCGTGATAAAATAAAAACTCGGAAAGAATGCAAAAGACCAAACCTCGCACTCGCAA
The DNA here is from genome assembly GCA_029582165.1 of Portulaca oleracea. NCBI lineage: Eukaryota > Viridiplantae > Streptophyta > Magnoliopsida > Caryophyllales > Portulacaceae > Portulaca > Portulaca oleracea. Next base: position 12,086,286 of record CM055876.1, read on the forward strand.
TGCCGGGTTGAGTCTAAGCGCCTCGGGTGATTGGAAGAATTGCACTAAAGCTTGCAAATTGACGGTATTGCCAACCAAGATGTGTCCCAATGCTCGATGATTGAAGCTCGTTAATTCGTCGAATTTTTCACGATGATTGTGAGCAAGGGAAGGAGTTGTCGGTGGAGCATAAAGATCGAACTTGAACATGCAAGCCCACTCTTCAAGAAGAGGGCACAATTCGTTCTAAGAGAAGCGAAAGATATGGAACTTAGGGTCCCAAAAGGTTAGGGCCGCTTTAAGGAACCCCCAGTCAATTTTCACTTGCTTGAGGCTCAAAATCAGGGAAAGGTTGTAGTAAGTAAGGAGTCGTTTCTCGGGTTTGGTGAGTGTGTTCATCCATGAGTTGAGTTTCCTTTCGAAGGCCATGATTGCAAGCAAGGGAAGAAGGGTTTAAGAGAGAACAAGATTGGGATGAAGGCTCAAAATGACAAAGCAAGCTTATATAGCCTCGGTTCTGCCAGTACACGTTGCTTAACTGGAGGCAGGGGGATGTACATGGCATCCGGCAACACGCATTCAGATGAACCACGGTGCCTGGCACCGCGTGTAGGCCGACCGACCACTACAAAGGGGGTGAACTCATTTTGTGAGTTCACACCCCTACGTGCATGCATCCAGAGGAAAACGGACGCGTTTATGCATGGGTTGCTACGTGTTTGCATAGTGTTTTATTTTTTTCCTTATTAATGTAAAAATGTAATTTTATTTTCCTCCTTTAGTTTTAGAAATTGTAATTATGTTGTACATTATTTCTTTCTCCTTTGTAAACAGTCAGAGGTTGACCTAAAAATAAATAAAAATGGGAGCTTGCATGTTGCATCATTAGAGAGTCAAAATCACATAAAATCGAGTATGCCTGATTGCATCTTAACTGCGCATTTCTTTACTACATGGCACTTCTTTTACATTACATAAAAAGAAAAAAAGAAGGAAAAGGGGAAAGCCTTGCCATAATACCTAGAAGTTCCCGCCGAAACCGCCGCTGAACAAGCTTCTAACAGTAGCATCAGCAAAAGAGTCTGGTTGTGGTTCGTTCAGAGTACTAGAAGGACCGGACAGAAATTGGCTAGAAGGCATACCAGGAAAATCAGAGCCTGAATAACCCTGGCTGACGCCAAGGCTGACTATAAGGGACAATAGATTGAGCATGATACTGAGGCGCCCATGGACTAGGCACTCTCTCCATTGAACCTTGGAATCCACTAGATTCCGAACAGTCTTCTACCATGAACTCTGGGATACCAGGAGACCTTCGCCGCTAAGAGCTGGCATAGGGATATGGCACACTCATCAGATCTTGATCCCTGCGCTTAGATGGTCCTGCCCCTGAATCTCCGCGAAAACCCCTGCTACCCGTTTCTCTTGCTGAAGAGTGGCGAGGGGGACGTCTTGACAAGCTCCCAGAGCGTGGCAAACTCACATGGGAGTGAGCTTCGTTATCTTCATCACCAGCAGCCGGCATCGGACCCCGATATTGGCCATTCTCGAAGTTCTGGTCAATGAATTCCCGAGCCGTGATGCCTTCCCTTAACAAGGCGCGGATGTGGGCATATGCTTGCTGCGCGAAAGGAAGATATATAAGAATCAAACGGTGCAAGATAAAAGGTGGTCAAATATACAACTTACCGGGTTGGCCTCAAAGAATCGCAGTACTTCATGATCATTAGGCACAAATGGGATGAATCCGAACAGCATATCTTCCCCCTCCTCTTGCTCAGGTTCCTCTGCATGCTGGTCCAGAAGAGGATCATAATATCCTCCCAACTACACAAGGACAAACATCATTAGGATGCCAGAAATTCACAATTGCTACGACGGCAGAAGAAATGTTAAGACCTGAGCAAAAGCAAGGCGTTCTCTATGCTGAAGAACCGCTTCTTCCAGGTTATCCGTTTATATCACAAGATTGACTGCTCGTTCACCAACCATCAGCCGAGCTATTTCATCCGCCGCCAAGGCTTGCCTATCAAAGATAAACTCAGGAGGATCCATGGGGACTGTTGAAGGCCATTCCCTAGTATGTTGAAAGAAGAAGCGTTCCCCCAAATAGAAAGCAAGACCAGAGGGACCTTCCAACAACAAGCGGTGCTCGCTTGCTTCCCTTGTAAGGCGTATGTCATAATGAAGGTTCCCCGTATTATATTCATTCCATGGGAATCAGACAATGTCCTCTTATAGCAACAGTCCTCACCAAAGGCTTGAAGAGGGAAAAGGGAAAAACAAAAAAAAATGCAAGACATACCGGTCTAAGGTTATCAAGAATCCTCCTAAGCCCATTCAAATCGTTGAAATGGAGTTTCGACCGACGGTAGCTTGATGATTCTGATCATCGCCGAGCAGCAGGAACACGCATATCACCATTGTTGGTTCCACCAACTATAGGAAGGAAATAGGCCATAAACCCACACCTGCACACCAGGGAAGGGTCTTAAAAAGAAAAGAAATTTGCACCTTACAAATTTCTAAATAGAAAAATCTTGGAGCATACCTCCAAGACTCGCCAAAGACTGCTCCCCAGGTTGAGCCTCTTAACCTCCGTTGCCCTTGTACACGCCACTGTGTCACAGCCGGTGGGCCGGCAGGCAACCCGCATTCCTCTGACCAAATGGGCATAAGCAGCAGCCGCCCAGTTGAAAGATCTCATCTCGCCGAAATTCAGGAGATGATGCGGCCAGGAGAGGGTAATGGTGTCTCCACGGTTTGCAAAAATTGTTGCATTGATGAAGTGCACCAACACAATGAATTGATGCTGAGGAAGAGGAAAGCTCTCAAATCCTTCACTTTTTATAACGGCCGCCAGATGCGTGTACCGCAGGCCGCCAATTCGTCCCACCAGCGCGACAACGGGTTGCAAGAGCGCATGGACGCGAGGGTCGACATCCCTCCAAAACTCCAGTAGCTGGCCGCCCCAGCTAAGACCTGTAATCATCACAAATGTTAAAAGGAGTAAGCATCATCTCCCCAACTGGGAGGTGGAACGAGTTCGTGGTATCCCAGAAACGCTCCATGATAGCTCGACCGTATGTCCTCTTGCTGCTACGGATCTTCCATGCCCTCAAGTAGTCTAGAAAAGGACCAAAACCAGCATCCCTCACAACGCTCGAATAAAATGCACCCACCTTCGCATGGAAGGACAAGGTTATTACACCTTGAATGCTCCCACATGACTTGAAGGAGTCTTCCTACAATAAAGTCAAAAGAAGAATCTAAGGTGTAAATTACTTCAAGCATCAAAGTAGCTAAGGTTGCTTTAGGATTCAACTTAAAAGTACAACAGCAAATAGCATGCAAAGTAGCTGCAAAAGCAAAACATGCTATATGAAGGAGCATACCAAGTCAGAAGTATGAAAGAATCATGCGTGCTCATCTTGGCGAAAGACCAACTGAGCCGAAATGAAATCCCTGCTAGGATACTCCCGCTACACTGTCCTTACGTACGGACGTTCTTGAACTGCTGGCTGAGTAGCATGTCTGCGGCCCCTCCGAAAGAAATTCATACTCTCGTGAAGAAATTCAAAAACACCCAAAAAGATTTTTTTTAGAGAGAGAATAAGAACCAAGAAGAAGGAAATCGGCTATGAATGATGAAAGAATGCCGAGCCTGAACCCATTTATAGGCAAAATGGATGAGCTCTCACTGCCACGTGGTAGCTCATCATTGGCTCCCAGTGGAGGCCGATCGGCCTACAAGACCAACCACAATTTTTGCTTTGAATGGTCTCCTGCATGGCCTGCAAAAAGCTGCATTGTAGAGCCAAAAGATTCCTCCCAAGCGTGTAGGCCGGTCGGCCTAGGGAAGGAGAATCCCTTGTCTTTTTCCTCCTTTGTCATCTTCTCAACAACATGTATCTTCCCAAAGCCATGCATGAACGAGCCAAGGCGTGTCCAATAAGAAGAGGGTGCTCTTTTCAAAGTCAAAAGCATCAATTCCCCAAAAGGGAACAAGTCCCAATATCTAATTAGCCGCAACCTGAGGTAAGTTTCTCGGACCGAAATTTATAATTCATCAAGACTGACGAAAACCATTTTTGTATTTTGCAGGAAAATAAGGGCCACGACCAGTGAAGTCCCTCGGCATCAAATTGCCATCATCATCATAATCAGCATCATCATCATCGTCATTGTCATCATCTTGAGCCACTGGCAGAGTTTCGGTGAAGTCTCGACAACCAGGGCCATCGGCAGAGTTTCGATGCAGTCCCAATCCTGAGCCATCGGCAGAATTTCGATGAAGTCTCAACCCCCAGGCCATCGACATCGCGATCGATGAAGTACTTCGGCATCAAACATATCATCAACATCGACACTGGGAAAGACTAGAACCGATACTGGGAAAGACCAAAAAATCAACCCCAAGAACCATCGGCATCGTGACCGATGAAGTCTCCCCAACAAGTAAGGCGTCATTCTCGTCCGAGAACATCTATCGGCGCAAGTTCGCCAACCGCGACATAGGACCTAGCTTCCAAGTGTCAGCCCACATCATCAAGTAGGATGTCATCAAACGTCCGAGATCATGTCAAGTAGGATGTCATCAAACGTCCGAGATCACTTCAAGTAGAGCATCATTCTTGCTCGAGATCATCAAAGAGGCGCACGCCGCCATAACCACGATGCAGGACTCAACTTCCAAGTATCACTTCAGGCTTTGCACTCGACAAAGTCATATCCTCAGGCTTTGCATCCCAAAGTCATATCCTCGACCGTGTCCATCAAATCAAGACTACTTTGATTCTCGTCCTATCTTCGAACTCAATCAAAGTGGGGGCTCCTGTAGAGATCGGGATTTTGACGCATAAAATAACATAAAAAAAGAGCGGAAGAAATAAAAGAAGATTAAATAAATACGTGCATTCTACATGTATTTGTTCACTTAAAGCTACATGCACGATCACATGTAGTCCATCCTAGCTACATGCACATTGTTTATATAAAAATGGAGCCATGCAAACCCTACAAACAAGAGCTAGAGGTCGCGAGATCAAATCCTCCCAAAAGCACTCAAAAACACTCTCAAAAATCAAATAATATTAGCTATCTCCGTCCAGTGTGAAGGGCAGCTTCCCTAGGAAGAATATCTTCACACCAAACCGTCCATGCCTGCATGGACAAGGCTTGATCCCTCCCCCCTGGAGGAGTGGTCGACCGGCCTACACGATGTCAACCACACGTGGTCAATTGATCACGTGCTGCCGTCCACCCCAAGTTCATCCCCTACTGCCCTTGGTATTCTGCACAAGTTCGAAGATTACTATGTACGTGCATGGATGCATATGTATCTCAACTCTCTCCTAAAGCCTATAAATACCCCCTCATGCCAAAGCCAAACTCACTCAATCATTCACTCATTCTTCCCCTCCTACACTCTCATTCATCCACCCTCTCATTCTTTCATCATCTCTCTAATCTCTATTCTAGTATCATCATTCTACCACTCTTTTCCTATCACATTTCCACCATTCTTTTATTATCCTAATCTCCTTATCTTCATCCTCTTCAATCCCTTAATCCATACTCCCATAATATCCCCACTATTCTTACATAAAACCCTCACAAAAACATCCTAAAACACTACCAAAAACCCACAAAAAAGCCCTTTCTTCCTACACCTTTTCTATCATCTTTTACACCACATTCTTACCATCATAATATCCATTCTTCTATCTTCTTCAATCCCCTAATCCATACTCTTATCCTAACCTTCCTTATTCCTACATAAATCTCCCATAAAGTCTCCCAAAAACATCATAAAACTATCCTAAAACATCACAAAAAGAGCCTTTCTTCCTATCCGTTTTCTTACATTTTTCCTATCCTTCTTCATCACTTTCCTACCATTATTATCTACATTTCTACAGTTCTTTAAGCCCTCTTATCTCCATTCTCATCTTCCTTCCATTATCATAAAACCCTAAAAACTCCACAAAAAGTATAATCTTTCTACTATCCAAAACACCACAAAAAGAGCCTTTTCCTACCCCTTTTCCCATCCCTTTTCTATACTTTTCTCCATCCACTTTTAGCACCATTTTGGCATCTTCAAGAGGAGTATTCAAGGCTTTCAAAGGCATCCAAAGAGGCTTCTATAAAGGCTAGGCAAGGCTTCCCTAAAAGGTTACAATGTAAGCTTTTAATTATTTCTTCCTTATGTAAATAATGTGTTGTATATTATGTACCTTTCTTTCTTACATTCTTGTTCCATGTTCAATGAAGTAATTTTATAAAGTATTCCTTCAATTCCCTTCCAAACTTTATCAAAAGCACATTTTAAACTTTTAGTAGAGTCTTTCCTTTTGTGAGAGGTGAACTCTTAAAGTTTACTTTTCGAGTTCGTAGCCTTACCCCCGAATCCATTCTTGGGTCAGGCGGAGTCTTTCTTTCTTTTCCATTTGGTTTTGACTTGGCTTTTCCCTTAAAAAGTCGGGTGGCGACTCCCATTTCGAACGAAAACACATCGAGGATTGCATAAACTATGGTTAACCTGGTTTTATAATGTATCGATGCAACTTTAGGGTTTCTCTCTTATATTTCTAAATAATATTTGCATAAATCACTCTCTTCCGAGCCTAACATTTAATTGAGCAAATTGGGTTAAATTTAGAAGAGTTTGGAACAAGTGGATGTTCACTCTTAAAGGTTTAATTCAAGGACTCATAAAATGCCTAAGTAAAGGAAAAGTGATTTTACAAAATATTATTCATGAAATGTACGAATAATTCCTTAAAGAGTTTTCAAAGGTTAAACCCCAGCACGAATCAACAAATCACACCCCAATCCTAACGTGGATATTCGGAAGCCAGAACGGCAAGAAAAAATGTCCACAGCCGGTACAATTTCCGGTGTCTACAGTAGCAGACGTGACGATCTGGACAGTTTTTCTACCGACTTCAAACTCACATAACTTCTTCATCCGGACTTCGTTTTAGTCCCATAGGGTATCGATGGAAAGATTTCGGTGTTTACTTTAGGCTCCCAAAACGTCAAGTCCATCGGGGTTATATTGAAGGAGTTATGGTCGAAAGAGTGAAAGAACGTCCATTTCCACAACCCACGTTGACCCCTTTGCACTTATTCTTGCCGAAAAACTTCGAACTCTTTCAAAGGCCCGAAGTAAGTCCCGTTGAGGACTCATACTCCACTCCCACGGTCCTACGTCCCACTTGAAGTGGATACCATACCCGATGCCGATCAACTCTTGCCTCCAAGGTCCCGGATCCACCTTGAAATGGACTCCACACCCGATCCTAACGTCATTTTCCTTGTTTTTCATGGAAGAGGTGCGGGAAGACGTGGAGACCATGGGTTTTGAGGCTTGGACCTAGCCCGATGCGGTCCATACTCCCCCTCTTGGAAAAGAGTTGCCCTCAACTCTTGAGAGTTAAAATAAAGGCTGGCTCCATGGCTCGGCCACCCATTACATGAACCTGACCTCCAACAAACTGATCATGATCACACTATGAACTCCACCCTTTGAAGAACTAGGAGTTCTTGAAGAGGTTTTGGGGTGAAAGACAAAGGACGGAAGCAGGAAATGTTTGTGGAGTTAGGGAATGCTCAACCTCACTAAGCTTGTTACTTGGTAAAGACAAAGTTATGGATCGCTTGTCCTCACCAAGAGCACACTCATCCCGTGTTTTGCTCAAAAGGAGGTTCCTCAACTCACTTCCCACCTAGGTTTTGCTTTCGTGGTTTAATGGTGGTTTCAAAGGAAAAGGGAGAACACGGTGTGGGAAACACCAAATGAGGATCATAAGGGCATCAACGCACCTCAGGGGTAGTGAAAGTATCAAGGGTGTGATGGATAATGACCTAATTGACATCCAAATAGAATCCTCGAACAACCAATGACGACCAAACAACATGTATTACCCATTCAAAGAGTTCATGTCACCACGACCAACATTCAAACAATATTCACTGAAGGACGACACGAATGAAGAGCTCATAAACATTGGTTGAACTAGAATCAAGGCATCATCAAACCCAAATTTGCCACTAAACACCAAACGAACACCAAGATTATTAGCGTTCCACTCAAAATATAGTGATTTCTCAATTGTGGACATCACATGCTCATCATGCAACTTAGCACGCCAACAAACATTCTCAAACAACTAATGCCTCCCAAAGATCATGCACGAATCACCCAAAGACTCTACACCACAATGTCCATCTTTCAAGCATGATTCAATAAATTTCAAAGGAGAGTCTTCGGTTACCTTGTTCTTCCCATGGAGGAGAATTTGAGTGCCCACGGGTAGAAGGGAATGGAAGTCATCTCCATTGTTGCTTAATTCCTCTAGCGATGGCAATGATAAAACCAAAGGAGCTTCTTCTTGGGCCTCTTCAACAAGGACAAGAGGAAGGGCAATATCGATGTTCTCATCCACCTCTTGGCATGGAGCTTGAACAATAGATTCGGAAGCCTCACAAGGAATGGAACCTCCCTCATTGGGCGAGAGATCGACCTTTGCTTGCTTAACTTCTTCTTCCATGTCACTTGTAGAATCTTCAACACCAAAGGATTCCTCAATCCAAGCTCTAACCATAGCCATTTTTGGACATTGCAAGGCATCGTGTCCCACACATCTACATTTGTCACACTTCCGGGATTGACCTTGGAGGTTCAAAGCAATGTTGTTCACTTGGACCTTAAGGTTCTCAAGAGTCCGCTCGATGGTGGAGAATCTGTTCTTGCAGGCGGAGATTCGGTTCTTGATAGCTTGAAATCTAGAAGTTCGGCGTCGGCTTGATTTCTCTCGGTTAGAATTATTTTCACCATCCATATCGAATGAAGGGTGAAGGACGGATTGTGTTTGGGTTGTTTTTGTGGAGTTTGGGGGTTTTCTTGTAGTTGGCTAGTGTTTGGCTAAGGGTTCTTTGTGTTTTTCTCACATTGACATTTCATCGATCACCTTCCATGCACCATTTTCTAACTTCACTCAAAGCTCCAAAATGCATCAAAACCAACAAATATAATAGCAATAGCAACTTCTCCAACACACTATGATAGCACAGGGGATGGGGAACACCAATATTTACAAGAAATCCAACAATAGAGAACTACACTAGCAAGAACAATGAACAAAACTCAAGCTAGAACAAACCTTGAGCTCGGATACCAACTGGAGCGGTTCGGGATAAACTCTGATTCCAAATGGAGCGGTTCCCGATGCGTGGTAGATCAATGAGTAATAGCTTGAGTTGATTAGGTTGGGGAGATGAGAGAAACCCAATGAACACCCATGAACAATAGAATAGAGAGAGGAGCAAAACTCAATCATCCATGCTTGATTTCCATAATAATAACCTTGAACTTGAATAATAACAAGATAAATAATCTAAATCAACCAAAGATCTTGCACACCAAAAGGGATTGGATATGACCTTGAGGCAAGGAGAGTCCACAACCTTAGGCCTAACACCTCACCATGATTATCTAGGATAATCCACCAATAATCACTAAAGGAATGACTTGAAAACACAACCAAATCACTTGGATAAAGTAAACAAGGTTTGAGAGAAATAGGGAAAACCCTAAAATGCATAAGCATTACAATCATAATAAGCAAAATCTCCCAACAAACGAGCTAAAAGGTGGTATTTATACTAAAAGGGGGGGAATCAAAACACAGCGTTTTAAGCCTAATATTCATGCGTAAAACAGTTTCGTCACGGGCATTACGGCTATCGTCACGGGCGTGACGACCTGGGCAGGCAGGTGTCACGGGCGCGAAACCTGGTCATCATGCGCGCTACGTCACTCAGACCAATTCTCACATGTTTTGTCGCAGCACGTCACAGGCGTTACTGCAGAGGTAGCGGACATGACGATTTGGGCAGTTTTTCTGTCGACTTCAAACTCGCATAACTTCTTCATCCGGACTCTGTTTTAGGCCCAAAAAGTATCGATGGAAAACTCTCGATGTGTACTTTAAGCTTCCAAAATTTCAAGCCATCGGAGTTATATTGAAGGAGTTATGGTCGAAAGAGTGAAGGCACGTTCATTTCCACAACCCACGTTGACCTCTTTGTACTTATTCTTGCCGAAAGACTTCGAACCCTTTCAAAGGCTCGAAGTAAGTCCCGTTGAGGACTCATAGCTCCACTCCCACGGTCCTGGGTCCCACTTGAAGTAGATACCACACCCGATGCCGATCAACTCTTACCTCCAAGGTCCCGGGTCCACCTTGAAATGGACTTCACACCCGATCCTAACGTTGTTTTCCTTGTTTTTCATGGAAGAGGTGCGGGAAGACGTGGAGGCCATGGGTTTTGAGGCTCGGACCCAGCCCGATGCGGTCCATTGACTTTGACCATTAGGAGCCGGAAAGGAAGTCAAGTTAGACTTCGTTGCCTTATTTGTGGCGAATGAATCCCGGGAACCTCATGAGGCTCGAGAATCGTACCGTTGAGGACAATAGGCAACATCCCTTGGTCCGGGATCCTCTTTGAAGTGCCTCCTGCACCCCATCTTGAAAGGAAATGACTCGTCCACGCCTTTGGGGTCTTGGGATGGTGAGTCACTTGTAATTTGGATTTGGCAGGCACATCCCGATATATTTCATTTAGGGATGGCAATGGGTCGGAGGCGAATCGGAGGTAGGTACCTCCACCTTCGCTTCAATTAAGAATCGGAGGTGGAGGTCCATCTCCAAATCCAATTAATCGGAGGTGGGAAGACCTCTAAATCCATACTTAATCGGAGGAAGGTACCTCCACCTTCGCTCCAATTAATAATCGGATGTGGAGGTCCACCTCCAAATCCGATTAATTGGAGGTGGGAAGACCTCCAAATCCAAACTTAATCGGAGGTACCCAACTCCAACTCCGACTCTGATTACCTCCGACTCCGATTAGCTGTTATCCGTTTCCATAAATTGATTTCATCTGACTCCAATTACTTCGAACTCCAATTACCTCTGATTATATATCATACTTGTTAAAATAAAACACCAACAATAATTCTTAAAAATGTTTGCCTAACACACAACACACATATAACATATCAAAAATAGTCTCTCAACCATCAGAATATTCCTGGGAAATTCCAAAACCATAAATTCCAAAATTTTTACAATCTATTATAATAAAAATAGGTCATTTTAATTTTCAGTTTTTTTTAATTTTTTTATATTAATTATTATAATTGGAGTTAAATGGACTTAATCGGATCGACTATAATCGGACTTAATCAGATCGGAGGTGGTCACCTCCATACCCGCCCCAATTATAATCGGAGTCGGATTTTTTTAATCGGATTCGGATTCGGAGTTTCTTTTTGTCGAATTCGGACTCGGATTTTTTAGTCGGAGCGAATCCGATTCGCTTCGGATTCGGACTTGACTGCCATCCCTAATTCCATTTATCCCGATAATATTTTTTAGGTTTTATTATGTTCAACTTTCTTCTAATTTAATTTGAATTGATTTAAATGTAATAAGTTTGAATGACATTTTCTTCAATAATTGTTATTGTAATCCCTTTTTTCTATTTCAATTGGAAACATATTTCAAAAGATTACCTACTCAATCACGATTTCCTTCAAGCTCTACCAATATTCCTTTGAATGAAAAAAAAAATAGGGAACATAGTCTTCAACCACACCAATTAGTGAATTTGTTGTTTTACATTTTTATATTTGACTTTGAACCCGCTTGATTTCATTTTTGGATTCGCCACTGAGTGAACCATTTATATATCTTATGGTTTTAGTTAATTCATCCACAAGATAGTTACGGCTAGTTTATTGTAACCTAACAACATTGCGTTTGCAGGATTGTTTGCTCAATTGAATAAACTAAGAGCAAGTTTCAGATAATCAATAAAAAATATTCATCTTGACAATGATGGTGAATTCATATTAAAGTTATTGATAGTTTGTGTATGCCAATGGATATATAGGTTGAGCATCCCGTACAAAATGTTTAATATGCAAAATGATCTTGCAGAATCATTGATATATGTGATGTTAAGTTTACAATTGATTGGGGAATGTCATACTGCATCCCGTAAAACTTACTATAATTGTTTGGGGAATGTCATACTGCATCCACCAACGTAGATCCAAATAAGGTCAAAGTATACCATAAACATTTTTTATTCCTTGTAATTGGATTTTGATAACGCACCCAATATTTTCTCATTTTCAAATTTTTGGATTTGTGATGTAAGCTCTACGATGGCAGACTAAGATGGGATCCAAAGAAGATTAAGAATAGTCATCGGGCATTAGTCTTCATCCATAATTAATTATTTAAAACCACTCATTGGAGATACATTTATGCATTGTTAACTGATTGTGACGACACAATTTTACCAACATTAGTTAGAGAGAATGAAAGAACCTGTAAAACGGTTTTTGTAAAACCTCGGTATTGTCGTTCTCTCTCAGGGAGCTAGGGGCCTTAGCCGATAATTTTTCCAGGTACCCGAAAATTCGGGGCGGCCAAAACCTCGAACCGTAACCGTAACCGAAACTACCGGATACCCGAAAACCGGGTACCCGAAAGTTTTGGGCGGATACCGGTTAACCAAAAAACCCGATTAATTATAATCATATGAGTTTCCAATTTTTTTTAATTTATTATTATTAATTAACACTCCAATAGCAAAAAATGTTTCAAAAATGTTCTGAAACTTGGCCAGCAGGACTACTGGTACTGAGTTTCCATACATTTTGAGTTTTTGGAGGATTTGGAATTGGAGCACTGAGCGCCAACATTAAGATAAATTAGGATTTTTTTCCATATAAAAATTTGGGCCTGGACAGTGGATTGAAGATTGGAAAAAGATAGGAAATAATTAAATATGGACCTAAATGTTAAATTTAATTTCGGGTAATTCGGGTACCCGAAAACGTTTAGGGGTCGATCCGTAACCTAACCGATTAACCGAAAAATATTCCGGGGCGGGTACCCGACCCGATTAAAATTGATTTTTCCGGGGCGGGTACCCTAAATTGATGACCGAGTAGCAGGTTTTCGGAACGGGTTTTTCGGGGCGGTTATTTATAAACACCCCTACTTATAATAACCCTTGGAATACCAAATCTTGGGAATACGATCTTCTTCAAAAATCTTGATACAGATTTGCCATCACACTTTGCACAAGGAATGGCCTCAACCCATTTCGAAATGTAGTCCACCGCCACTAAGATATATTGGAAACCTCTTGATGACGGAAAGGGACCCATGAAGTCTAACCCCCATACATCGAAAACCTCTACCTTTAGGATGAAATTCAAGGGTGCTTCGTTCTTCCGGGAAATATTTCCAGACCTTTGGCATTTATCGCATTGCTTGACGTGAAGATGGGCATCACGAAAGAGTGTCGGCCACCAATAGCCGGCTTGTAAGACCCTCGCTGCCGTCTTTTGTGACCCACCATGACCTCCAACCGAGAACTCATGGCAATGTGTCAAAACGGATTTCACCTCGCTCTCGGGTAAACATCTTCTGTACATCCCGTCGTTGCACAACCGGAATAGGAATGGATCGTCCCAAAAGAAATGTTTTACATCGTGAAAGAACTTCTTCTTTTAATGAGGGTTTAGATTTGAAGGAATCACCTCGCTGGACAAGTAGTTTATGATGTCAGCATACCACTGGCTAGAATGCTTGATGGCCATGAGTCGCTCATCGGGGAAAGAATCCACGATCGGTTAGGTATCCTCCAAGTCAACAAGGATTCTCGATAGGTGATTGGCTACTACATTCTTCGTGTCGGCCTTGTCGTAAATTTCCAAATCGAACTCTTGCATAAGCAAAACCCACCGAATGAGCCTCGGCTTCGTTTCTTTCTTCCCCATCAAATATTTAATCGCAGCATGGTCCGTGTACACCACCACCTTGGAGAACATAAGGTACTGGCGGAATTTGTTGAGAGTAAAGATGATTGCCAAAAGCTCATTCTCCGTGGTCGTGTAATTTCTCTGTGCGCTATCGAGCGCATGGCTTGCATAGTAGATGACTCTTGGCTTCTTCTCTATGGTTTGAGCCAAACACGCTCCCACGGCAAAATCGCTCGCATCCACCATGATTTCGAAGGGTAATGTCCAATCCGGGGGTTGAACCACCGGAGCGGAAATCAAGGCTTGCTTTAACCTATAAAAGGACTCAAGGCATTCATCAGTAAAAAGGAATGGGGCATCCTTACACAAGAGATCAGTTAGAGGTTGAGCGATTTTGAAAAAATCCTTGACGAACCGGCGATAAAAGCCGGCATGGCCAAGGAAGCTACGCACCCCCTTAACGGAAACCGGGGGTGGCAGACGCTCTATAACCTCAACTTTAGCCTTGTCTACTTCGATGCCCCTCGAAGAAATCAAATGACCCAACACAATACCTTCTTCCACCATGAAGTGGCATTTCTCCCAATTCAACACTAAGTCAAGTTCTTCACAACGGATTAAATCTTTCTCCAAATTCAGCAAACAGTCATCAAAGGTATTACCATAAATAGAAAAATCATCCATAAAGACTTCCATGCATCGTTCTATGAATTCACTAGTTGAAATGTTCCCGGTGCATTACACAACCCAAAGTCGATAAGCAAAAGTACCATACAGGCAAGTGAAAGTAGTTTTTTCTTGATGTGCGGGGTGGATTGGAATTTGGAAAAAACCCGAGTACCCATCTAGAAAACAGAAATACGAGTGACCCGCCAACCTCTCCAACATCTGGTCAATAAAGGGGAGAGGGAAATGGTCTTTCTTTGTTACTTTATTTAATTGGCGGTAGTCAATGCACATCCTCCAACTGGTGACGGTTCGGGTACTAACTAGTTCATTCTTTTCATTCTCAATCAAAGTCAACCCACCCTTCTTAGGTACACACTGAACCGGGCTTACCCATTCGCTATTTGCGATGGGGAAGATGATCCCAGCAGCTAACAACTTTACTACTTCCTTTTTAACCACCTCTTGCATATTAGGGTTTAATCGACGTTGGGGTTGCCTAGTTGATTTTGCATTCTCTAACAAATCAATTGAGTGCATGCATATAGAAGGAGACAAACCTTTCAAATCCTCTATTTTATAACCTGATATACCCCTATGATTTCTATACAAATCAAGCAACTTGGACAGATCAGAATCATGCAGTTTAGCATTTACAATAACAGGACAAGACTTCTCATCATCCAAGAAAGCATATTGTAGGGAATGGGGTAAAGGTTTAAGCTCTAAAGGAGTAGAGGATTTAGTTAGAGAAGAAGACATACCCTTTTAGATCGCATCTTGAATCTCCATGTACTCAATATGAGGCTCGTCAATAATAATCTCCTCGTGCATGGGTGATGAATCAAGAAGGTTGGTAAAGAAGGTAATTTCGGTGCCGTCGGTCTCAAATTGGAAAGATTCCAATAGACAAGCTTCCAAAGGATCATCGCAAGTAGACTCAAGTAGATGAGAGTCCTCAATATATTCATCAACAAGGACCTCTATCATATTGATAGCGTAACATGAGTCCCCATACGAAGGACCTTTCAATGACCCCTCGAGGTTAAAAATGATGCTTTCATCGCCGACATTTAACGACATACTACCATGCTTCACATGGATTATTTCTCCCGTCGTAGCAAGAAACGGCCTTCCCAAAATGATGGGAATGTTATTGTCTTCCTCTATCTCCAAAATCACATGGAATCAAGAATCGACCAACTTGGACTGGAATGTCCTCCAATATTCCGAAAGGTCTTTGCACGGAACGCTCAGCCAATTGGAGATTAATTTTCGTAGGAGTTAGATCGTCGAGATTCAACTTCTTGCCTATAGAATGAGGCATGATGCTCACATTAGCTCCTAAATCACAAAGAGCACGACCAATCCGCATGTGACCGATGGTACAAGGAATAGAAAAACTTCCGAAGTCGGCTAACTTCTCTGGTGATTTGTTGTGAATAATAGCACAATCCGCCGTCAAGTGGATAGTAGATTTCTCTTGAATTCTCCTTTTGCTTGTGAGAAGCTCCTTCAAATGCTTCTTGAAAGATGGGACTTCGGAAATAGCATCAAGAAATGGAATGTTTACTTGAAGCTTTTTGAGCATCCCGATGAACTTTGAAAACTTCGCATCAGACTTGGCTTTGCTAACCGCTCGGGAAAAGGAACCGGCGGTAGCTTCGGCTTCTCAATGATTTGGATTGGCTCTTCTTCCATCATTCTTCCTTTCCCTTTTCTTACTTTCTCCATCTCCTCTCTTTCTTTACTAGCTTCTCCCAACTCCTCCACATGAATTTCCTCATCTCCCTCACCCAAAACAAACTCACTCTCCCGTTCCTCTATCAAATCCTCTTCTTTCGTGATATCTACCACATCACCCTCTTTGTCACCCAAAACATCCTCTTCCACCATCCTAGGCCCTTCAATCTCCCTACCACTCCTCAATGTAATAGTGTTAAGTTACCCCTTGGGGTTCGGTTGAGGTTGGCTAGGGAAGGATTGAGTAGGTTTTGATTGTTGTGCTATTTGAGCCATTTGTAACTCAAGATTCTTTATGCGTGCTTGGTCCCTATCTTGAGCTAAGGACATCTTATCTTGAGTTAAGGAGATCTTTTGTAGGATTTGCTCCAAAGAAAATTCTTGTTGTGATGGTTTGGACACTTGGGAGGTTTGACCATGGTGAGGGTTTTGTTGGTACTGGCGGTGGTTTTGGTTTGAGAAACCGGGGGGTGGATTATGGTTTTGTGGAGCTTGTTGGTTGTAGGCATAATTCCCACGAGGACGAATATGATTGGGGTTGGGATAGGAAAGGTTATTGTTAGGATAGATAGCTTGGACTTGTTTGGCTTGATATTCCTCACACCTTTGCAAAGAATGTGGCCCTCCACAAAAATCACACACAAGAGCTCGGGAATCCGGAATAATCATAGGTACCTCTTGAGCTGCCTTTACTTGCCTCGTAGTCTCTTCCAAGGCCTTCTTCTGCTGCATCTCTAGAACGGCGTTCATGAGAAATTTGATAGTAGGATTGCTCTCTAAAGAAGGACCTCCATCTCTAGGACTACGGCCGCCTCCCCAATATAGAGAGTTTTGAGATAGCTCACGGAGGAACACATTTGCTTCTTCCGCCGTCTTCTTGAGGAACATGCCTCCCGAGGCATGATCAATGGATTCACACAAAGAGCTACTCAGTCCGGAATAAAAGTGATGCAATAATAACCAATCCTCAAGATTGTGGTGTGGACACCTCCGTTGGAGACCCTTGGAATCTCCCCCACGCTTCAAATAACGACTCATCGGATTCTTGTTTGAAACTCATGATGGCTTGCCTCAACCTACACGTCTCATCATTGGGGAAAAACCTTTGAAGAAAGTCGCGGCTAAGGGCATCCCATGTAGAATAGGTTCCTGGCGGACACGTGTTGAGCCACAATAATGTTTTTCCCTTCAAAGTGAGAGGGAAGAACTTCAGCTTCATGTATTTGGCGGTGACTCCATTCATTTGTACGAAACCGATGCGTTGCTCGAACTTGTTGATGTGGTCAATGGGATTTTCATGCTCTCCTCCATGATACGGAGTGTTCTCAAATATCTCCAACAAATATGGTTTGAACTCGAATGATGCGTTTGGTGGTAATGCAGGTAATATGATGGGATCGCCTCCCATACCCGACGATGGTAATGAATATGATGCCAAAGTACGGGGTGGATCTTGCTCTTCGTCAGCCACGATCATCTCTCGCTCCCTTTGTTGTCTTCTTCGTCTCGAGCCGGCATTAGCTTGGCGAATAATACTTTCCGGATTCTGATTCAGTGGAGTTATGGGAGTTTGGCCTCGTCGAGATCGAGTCCGCATGCACAAAAGGAATAAACAGAAGATTCAAATTCCCAATAACCAAGGATAACAAAATCTCTAGCAAATGAATTGATCTTAAACAACCTACAGACAAAAAGCTAAGCTAAGTGCGCTTGCTCCCCGGCAACGACGCCATTTTGTATAAAGCGGTTTTTGTAAGACCTCAGTATTGTCGTTCTCTCTCAGGGAGCTAGGGGCCTTAGCTAAAACTAATCGACTCTAGGTAAGGTTCAAGATCACAGGATAACAAGGAGGTTGCAATTGACGAACAGAACAAACACAACTATGGTTCAGTCAAATGGGAACTATGGGTGTCGGGAGATTTCGGGACGCAAACGGTGATTAGGAAGAGGGTTTCGCAACTAGAAAGCGACAAAATCGTGGAATAAAATGACAATCCCGTTAAAATAAACCCACCGGATTTCCTTTTCCAAGGATAATCCGGATTAACTTCCTACAAGCCCACCACGGACCCGAAGGGTTAAAAGAACGGGACTCTCTAGTTAGCTCCTATTCACTTTCGTGAATAGAATACTAACTATCCAAATTCCGACCTTCTAACCCAAGTGTTGGATGTATTCAGGATCTTTCGTACCCCAAATACATCCTACTTGAGGGAAGAATAGGAGTGGGAAGTTGATTCCACTACGAATTACCTCCTAAGTTGCTAACCCAATCTAAATACACCATTCACATCCTTAGTTTCTCCCTAACCCATAAGGGTTCTAGCCTCTAATCATCTTATCTAGCCTACTAAACATAATAATAACTTCATTCATGCTTCAAATAGAAAGTATATAGAAATTCCAAGCAACAATAGCAACAATCAACAAGTACCAAGTAATCTAATAACAAAAACAGAGATTAAAGAGTAATTGGATGAACTAAAGAGAGTAAGAGTTAAGAAATGCTCATTAATTTGTTGCCAAAGGAAGATGCTCCAGAATGATAAGAATCCAATGCTCCAATAATAATATAAGTCTTCAAATCTTCAATAAAAATCCAGCAAAATCCAATGCAAGAACAATAATCCAAGTATAAATTCTCACTAATCACTCATATTGAAAGCTAAAATGGGATAAAAGTTCTCTCTAAACTCTCTAGTCTATCTAATCTCCCTCTCATTGATCTCTAATTGATCCCTTAGAGCTAAAAGACCTCAAAACAATATATACAAGCTAAGTTAGTTACTCAAAACTCGTCACTTCATTAAGCATCAAAATGAGAATCTGCAGAGGACCATAGGTACGGTCTATAAGACCGTGGCTACGGTCCTGCGTAACTCCTGCAGATTTCTCTCTTCTTCGCAGCACCGTAGGCACGGTGTGATGTGACCGTGGGTGCGGTCTAGCGATTTAGGTCAGGTGAAATTTCTCTCCTTCGCACCGTTGTGGGTGCGGTCCCCTGAGACCGTGGGTACGGTCTCACTCGGGCACTTCACCTGCTGCTCATGCCTTGCACCCACCGTAGCTGCAGTCATCAGGACCGTGGGTACGGTCAAGCTCGGTCACTTGATTCAGCAAAGTCTAACTTTTTATCCTCTCGACGTGTCCAACCTTCCCACTTCCTTTGCCTTTGCCTTGACCATGACCCGGGAAGTCTCGGGATTCCCAAAGTAGCTACAAAATGGCCCTTTTTACCATGTTTTGAGTAAAAACTCTGGAATCTACAAAATAACCAAAAACGTATTAAAAGTTATTAAATTAAACTACGAAACGAGTCAAGAGCCTAAGGATTTAGGCGGTAGTTAGACACAAAATTGGGTCTAAACAGAACCCTAGGGGGTGAATAGGGTTACAAAAATTTCAACATAAATGCTCACTGGTAAAGGAAGTTAGGGTCTTAATCTTTTCAGATTAAGATTCAACTTGAGATAAACTAGAGTAAACCGAAATAAAGGACAATAAAGGATAACTGAATAACTTCCTTTATTTCTTTTGGAACAGAATGCAGTCTGGATATGAACGTTCCCAGGGTGAATGTCCTTAGGTTTACAGGCAAACAAATTGTCGAGTACTTCGAACAAGTTTTCTAGGAAAAACGCACCAACCACAGATTTGGTGCAAACACTAATCAATCCTAATACCGTCTAGGAATCGATTAAAACAACACTAATCAAATCCTAAGTCCGTTAAGGAATTGATTACGCTCAAACAAAATCCTCACAAAAATCACTTCTTTCTACTCGAAGAAGGAACACAAAAACATAGCACTCTCTGTTTTTCACACACCCGATTTCTTCCGTGGAATCGTTGAAGTTCTTCATCCTTGAGGTCTTCTATTTGTAGGCGCAATGTATCAGAGGTAGAGAACCGTTTGAGATTGATTCCTTCCTGATTCTTTCTTTCATTGTGATTTGCCTTGCTTCCTGATCTGCGTGAGATCTCCTTGAGATTTCCTGAAAATTTCCAGCCATATCTTCTTTCCAATTTCTGGATTAATTGTTTCGTACAATAAAAATAGTTACAATTAATTAGTCTGGTTAGAAAAGGATAGGAAAAAACAAATATAAATCTTTCCAGAAAATTTTCAGAAAACTTCCCTGTTTTCTACTCTTATTTGTCTTTCACGACAAAGCTTCTCACCCAGGGTGAACGTCCTTATGATGCTGTGAGTAAACGTCCTTATGATGCCCTAGGTGAATGTCCTTCTGCCTGCTTTGAGATTTCTTTGCTTGCGCATCATATCTTTTCTGGCTATTCGAATTTTGGCTTTTATTCAAAACGGATCCAGCGCCAAGGTCCTTATCAACGTCCTTGAGGGGTTCTAACAGAGAGAAATCAAGTTATTGGATAAGGAGATAAGTTAGAATGAATTATTGTTCACGCATATTGGTCCTTGTACAAAGCAATGTTAACAAGAAGTTCATAATATAATTCACTTACAAACTTGAGCTAATCACTTGTCAGACACTTCTACCGTCCTACAAAGAGTCATTAAATCCTATCTCCCAACTGCTATTGCTCCTAGTAGAACTGATATCCCAGAAGGACAAAGTACTACTGCTAATGAGTCTAAACCACAAATGAAGTGTGGTAGACCCATCGGTTCCAAGGATAAAGGTCCTCGAAAAAGAAAAGAAGCAAATAATCTATGTCTATGTAATATATAAAGCCAAAGGGATTTATGGTACGCAAATTCCACTTTGCCCATTTTACCTCTTGCCATTGATAAATTATAAGGATATAATAGTAGTTACAATATTTTTTATTTACACCAAAATAATTATATCAAAGAAATTGTTACAACCAAGATTTGAACTTCTAATACAGATGAAAACCCTCCAATTTCTATACCACTAGACCACCATATGTTTAATTAATATTTATATATATATATATATATATATATATATATATATATATATGATATATATATATATATATATATATATGATATATATATATATATATTCTCTATTTCCCTCTTCCACATTGGAATCGTCATTTACTTCATTTATCTTTTTGGGTTTCTATTTTCCCTAATTTACATTATATTAGTTTTTTAAATTTCTTTTAGGTTCTTTGTTGTTATCTTACATTATTTTATTTTTTGATATTTTGTGCAACATATAATATTAACTTTAATCATCTATATTTCTTAGAAAAGATTCAATTTCATTAAAAAAAATCATTACTACATTATACTAGAGTATCAACTTATACCTACTTTTTTTTCTCCAAGTCAGTGGCTTATTATATTTTTAGGTCGTAAGTCAATACACTGATTGTTGTATAATTTCTTATTTGGTTATTAATCTTTCTTTAATTACTGAGCTTATTACAAGTTGAATTAATCTAAACTTATTTTGAACTTATTATATTGAACTAATGTGAACTTAGCTGTGTGATCTTATTTGAATTCATTTGAAAGAGTTTTTTTTGTAAATTTATGTTGAACTTATTTAACTAATTTTGATAAATAACTGAAAAGAAGATAACTTTAATTGCATCGACTCATCAACATTCACCATGAGCCAAAGTCGAACTATTATTTACGATTTTTGTTTTTAAGCAAAATCAATAGTATCAATCTTTTTTTTTACATAAATCATTCCATTTTCAACAAAAGGTTAACATTTGCCTTTTTTTATGTACAACAGCTACAACAACAACGATCCTCAATATAGTCCCGCTTATGCAGGGTTTGATGGGATCCAGATATAGACAATCTTCCGTTCATTTACAAGATTGCCTCATTTGGGGAAAAAAAATTGTAAGAAAGATAATGTTAATCGCAAGAGTTAGTCAATATTTATCTTTACCTGGGGTTGGACTAATATTAAGAATATTGTTTTTGAAAAACATACACGCTTAGCGTGTATATCAAAATTAGTGATGATAACCAAAATGAGGAAATAGTGACTCAAGAAGAGAGTCCTCAGGCATAACGAATGTGGAATTTTTACCACAACAAGGTAAATAAAATTTGTGAAAATGATGAGATCTTAATAATCGTGTCATAACCTGGATAAGAAAGAACCAAAGTGAAATCAACGCCAATACAATATTTGCTTATAATGTAACACTCGCTATCATGAATGACATTGAGAATCATGAACTTAGGTATGTTAATGAACACAAATGATGAAAAAAATGGTCAAGCGGAAAGATGCAACTAACAATTAGATTTGCTTGTAAATTCGGACTTATTGTCCATACTTCAACCGATGTAAAGCATGTGAGACACAATTATGTATTTATGTGAAAATGAAATGAGGAAATTAGATTATAAGATATAAGTCACAATCTATGACTTGTTCCGTAAAATCAATCCCAAAGAGTTGGTTTCTCATATGAAGAAATATACTTAATTAATGTTACTACATTACGATACCTGTTAATTAGGACAATACATGAGAAACTCACTGTGCAATATGGACATATATTTGATAATAACAATTAGTCTTGATACAAGTGACAATACATGAGAAACTCATTGTGTGCTTTAGGCACTTCGAAACCATGACACAAATAGTCTTGATAAAAAGTGTCAATAAAATTTTCAACTTCATGTAAAACAAATAGCATTAGCCACATTACAAGGGTTATTTGCATTTTGGACCCTGAAGTATAGGGGTATTTATTTTCTGGACTCTTAGTTTTCATTGTTTATTTTTGGGACCCTAAAGTTTATAGTTGAACAAAAAAGGATCTTAAAGTTTGTAGTTTGAAAAAAAAGCCCATAACTGTTTTTCTTTTTCTTTTCATGTTTGAATTTATCTCCCAATTAGCGTCAAACTTTGGAATAAGGTTAAAAATGATATTGAAGCTATGATACACTTCTCTTATTCATGTCGGAACTACTTAGA
The DNA here is from genome assembly GCA_029582165.1 of Portulaca oleracea. Classification (NCBI taxonomy): domain Eukaryota; kingdom Viridiplantae; phylum Streptophyta; class Magnoliopsida; order Caryophyllales; family Portulacaceae; genus Portulaca; species Portulaca oleracea. Next base: position 12,109,437 of record CM055876.1, read on the forward strand.
CCCTTAAGTACCCAAGGTCTAAGTAATTTTGACATGAATAAGAGAGGTGTATTACAGGAGGGTCTAATTAGTTCCGACATGAATAAGAGAGGTGTATTACAGCTTCAATATCAGTTTTAACCTCCGTCCTGAAGTTTGGCACTAATCGAGTGATACATGCAAACATGGGAAGAAAAAAAAAACAGTACACAGACTTTTTTTTTCAACCTACAAACTTTAAGGTCCTTTTTTATTCAAACATAAACTTTATGCTCCCAATAATAAACAATGAAAACCATAGGTTCAGAAAATAAATACCCTTATACTTCGCGGTCCAAAATGCAAAAAAACCCACATTACAAAGCCTGACAGGTTTTAGATCCCAGCTTAGGGTAATATTCTAAGAACTCTACTAGCTCTTACCCATTTGGCTAATTTCTGAAATTTGAAAACCTTACCCTTACTCATTTACTCTTTCTACTGGTTCAAATTTCAGAACCTATTAGATTCCAGGCTTCTTATTAAGAACCACCACAATAAATGATTGTTAATTATTGTTAGGATTCTCAGGGCGTGGTTAGCAGACAAACAATAATAAGGGCGGAAAAATAAATAAAGATTCGACACAAGGAATTAACGTGGAAAAACCCAAACCGGGAAAAAACCACGAACGATGCACTATCAGAGGATTACAACGGTGTTTCAGAGATTCCCAGACCTCCACAATCTCTCACAACCTTCCTAGAGTTACAACCTGAGAACTCAACACTCACAGTTGATCCTCACACAACTCCCTTAGAAACACAGAGATTACAGGTCAATCTCTTGTGGTATAAGATGAAACGCTCTCAATTGCAATGCAAATAAACCTAGCACCTAGGCTCTATTTATAGTAAAAGGGTGACACAATTTTAGGATTAATAGAGTTCCTACAATAAAGGAATTACAAAAAAGAAGTGGAACAAATCAACAATCCGATTCACACTCAAACTCTTCTACCTTGCTCCCCTAGAGACAGAGACCAACCCAAAATTGGTCTCCACATTCAACCCAACAATCTCCTACTTGGAGACCAATTGTAAACGCAGCCTTCATCAATTATCATCAATCACCACTTCAACACCTTCTCGAATCCTTTAGTGCATCCATCTCGATCTTGTTCAGCAAAGATCAACAGAGGTCCCAGTTGACCTCCCATCAACTCCTCTTTTAGCAATAGGCTCCTACTTGAACAGATCACACCCCTGCAACTTTGACATACGCATCATCGTCAACAACTTAGGGGAATTTTGGATTGGGACTTTACCTCGTGTTGAACTTGTCGAATTCCCGTGCAGGTTAGATGCGTTCCTCGGCTGACCATCCGTTCCCGTAGCCTCGACCGGAAACCTCCTCGTTTCTGGTACCCTTTTCTCATCAGAGAAGCTAACACGCCTTTGGCGAGCATGAACCGGCATCTTAGAGTTATCAATGACAGAATATAGCTTCCCCTTTTTTCTGCCATTTGCAATTATCAGAGATCCTTTCATTACCCTCCAATGACCATCTTCAAATCTCGTCGTGAACCCCTCCTCATCCTGTTGACTCACAGATACAAGGTTCTTGGTCAGACCCGGGACATATCGAACATTCTTCAACCTCCAGGTTCCACTCTTAGAAGTTTTAATGTTCATATTACCTCTTCCTGGCACCTTTAGGTTGTGACCGTTTGCAAGTCTAACCCTGCCAAACCTCCCATTCTCAAAATTACTAAAGGCCTCCCTACTAGACGAAGAGTGAAACGAAGCACCCGAATCTATCACCCAACTCCCTTCTGACTTGTCAACACTAACAGTTAGGGCATCACCAAAATCCTCAACAGAATATACAGATTCCTAGTCATTATTGCTGCTCTTCTTAGGTTTGGGACAATCCCTATGAAAATGACCTCTATCCCCACAGTTCCAACACAACACTTGCTCCATGTTTCGACCTCTAGATTTTGATCGACCCCGACCCGAACTCCCTCTATTCATCCTACCCCTAACAGTCAAAGCATTCCCCGAAGACTCAGACACATCGGAATCTATCCTACGAATACTTTCGTTCAGGACAAAGTCTCTAATTTCCCCAAACTTCAATTTCTCAGCCTTCTTAGTAGAAGAAGTTACAGAAGTCACGAAATTTTCCCAATACTTAGGTAGGGTAGCCAATAGTATGTTAGCGTTCATCTAATCGTCGAAATTAAATCCCACAGAGGTTAACTTTGATAGTATTATATTCAATTCGTTCATACTATCATGCATATCACCAGACTCTTGCATCTTAAATTCAAATAACGACGTAACACATATACCTTGTTCACCGCCGAAAGTTTCTCATATGTGTTTTGCAAGGCCTCGAGCAGATCTTTCGTCGTTTTCTGATCTTTGACGTTGAAAGCCACGTTTCGAGCTAGCGTCAGCCTGACCGTACTGAATGCCTGACCATCAAGCTCTTCCCAATCCTTCTGTTCCATCTCTTTTGGCTTATCACCCATCGCAAGATGCAACCTTTGCTGGCGGAGCACATCCTCAACGCGCATCCTCAACCATGCGTAGTCTTTCCCATCGAATTCCGGAATCTTCACAATAGCGCCCGCCATTGCTTCTCACTCTGCAGATCAACCACGCTCCAACCAAAGCTCTGATACCACTTGTTAGGATTCTCAGGGCGTGGTTAGCAGACAAACAATAATAAGGGCGGAAAAATAAATAAAGATTCGACACAAGGAATTAACGTAGAAAAATCCAAACCGGGAAAAAACCACGAACGATGAACTATCAGAGGATTACAACGGTGTTTCAGAGATTCCCAGACCTCCACAATCTCTCTACCACAACTTGGTCTACAGCTAGAACATATATAATGATTAAAATTGATCCCACTTGCATAAAGTTGGATTATTCATTTAATCAATTGACTTAATCAAACTATAGCCAGCATCATGGGTAGATTTAATAATGTGTTAGATGTTAGCTAGGCGGCTTCATTTGACTCTCCTTGGACCTTGAAGATTTATATATATGAATATAATCAACACAAAGCAGCACCTCCATCACATAATTAGCTAAACCTAATTAATCTCACAAATAAACACTAGCATTATTATGGCAATGAGCTCCATTTTCTGTAAATCTTTGTCTTGCTGCTTCAATAATCACTCAACAAACAAACAACCCTCTACAAGACCTTGTTTGGGTTCCCCCTACAGATCTGTCTTCCCAACTACAAACCATGGATGTCTTTATCTTACATCTCACAAATCAGATCAAAGGTAATTCTGCCCTCATACACAGACTGTGTGGAGTTTATTTTGAATCTACATGTTATCTAGCTAGTGGATATATATACATGCATGTTATCTTGTACGTACGTATATATCTTGCATAACTTAATGATCATGGATTGTGTAGGAGGAAGGGCATGGCTATCAACTGCAATGGTCAACCAATCCCATCGCCAATTCCTTCTAGCCCTCCTCCCTCCTCGGGACCCGGGTACAATTCCTAATTTCTAAGCTTATATTCCCTCCGTTCCTAAATAAGTGTTAATTTGATCGAATTTTGATCGTTGATTACTCACAAATTATAATGAGTTACATTATAAAACTAACAAAATTGTAATTCTTAGTACAATATCTTTCTAACGGTGATAATTTCATATGGTAACTTGTTGTAATTTGTGAGTAATCAACAGTCAAAATTTAGTCAAAACTTAACTATATTCACCAACAATATAGCTAAGGCCTAAATTTGTAACTGGTTGTAATTTGTGTATTATGCAGAACCTTATATCTGTCCATATGTGAACATTTCGGCCTGTATATTGGCTTTGAATAATCGAAAAGAAATTTAAAGCCTTTTTCGATAAAGTTTTTCGAAGATTATTGTTGCTAGAAAACTTTGTGTATGTGTATGTTTGAATTTTTGTTGGCAGGAAAGGCTGGATTGTGGGGATTGTACTCACCGTAATTCTACCCTTCTTGCAGATGGGCAAATGGGGGCCTTTAATGTTCTATAAAGGTCATTCTCAACTTTAATTATTCTTATTATTACTTTTTCTTTGATGAAGAAAATAAAAAAACGTTGTGTTTGATTGAGGACCAAAATTGTTCTCTTGGAAAATGACTTTTTTTCCTCCTTTGATAATATCAAATTAGTGAATGGTCTCATTAGTCATCATATATTCAGATACATTGCTTGAAGTTGAAATGTAACGAGCCCGCAGCCAGCTTACGTCGGCTATGGAAGGCTGTAAAAAGCCTTCACCACCTAATCAGTGGCCCATAATAATAATAATCTTATTATTATTATTATTATTATTATTATTATGTTTATGTTTATGTTTATATTTATCATTTTGCTTATTACTATTATTATTCTACCGTGCACTCAGTCACTCACCATGATAAATGGATAATCACCCTTTGACTAACCTTAAATAAACTGTCTCTGTTTCCAAAAAAAAAAAAAAAACAAAAAAAAAACTATGTCTCTAGATTTTTATTCAGAGAATATTCTTAATATATAACAATTTAATCAAGTATAAGATATTGATCATCATAAACAAAAGTTTTTTTTTCTTTTTTTATGACATACCCTTTTCTTCATTTATTTAATTAGAATATTTGGATTTTATTTTATTATTGTCACCTAGCTTTCATTGAGTTATTAAATGAAATAATAATAATTAAAAATAGGCAAAGTAGATGCGGTACTACAGAAGGTGGAAGACACGGCGGAATTGCTAGAGAATGTGGCAGAGAAGGTTGATAAAGAGGCGGAGGAGTTGGTCGTGAAGCTTCCCGATGGGAAACTCAAACAAGCTGTTGGTTTTATCGAGCATGCTGCTGAACAAACTGCCAAGACTGCTCATCTTCTTGATGCAACCATTGATAAGGTCCCTATTTTCTTCCTTCCTTTTCCCTTCCCCTAATCAATTCTTTTAGAACTAAAAAAGTTATATAGATATAGATATATAAGCTTAGACAAAAAAAAAAAAAAAAAAAGATTCTATCATGAAGAAAAATAGTGTGCATTGTTTAACTTTTACAAAATAGCGCTTATAAACTTAAAAAGTAACCTGAAAATAGTTGTTCCCATTCTCTAGTTTACCAATCATAAAATATAGTTTGATCCATTCGATTAGACAAGTCTCCTCCTACAAGTCTAACTCGGTAATTAATGACAAAATGATTATACAAAAGTCAATTTGACGATAATAAAATTGTAAGTTGAAATATTTCTTTTCCAATACTCAAAATATACATTATTTAGTTTCAAGTTTCCATTTATAATTCGAAAGTCCTATAGCCACGGATAAAGATTATTTAATTCCAACTTGGTATTTATAATTGGAAAAATCCAATACCCAGGGCATAATTGCACTACATGAAATACCCAGGGCATAATTGCACTACATGAAACACGTGATGAGTGTCCCTTTACAATTCATACCCCACTAGTAATTTTTACCGCATGTGCTTTTATTATTTTTTAAAAATAACACAGCACCAACCACCCCAATCCTTGCTATGCTCCAAAGATTTTATAATAATAACAAAGAAAACATTCTAAAAAAAACAATTTAGATAAGATGGTTGAGTACAAGCTTCAACAATATGACCAATTGACCCCCACTTGTCGATGGCCATACTGTAGAACGGGTGGAGTAGGTACTACTGCCATATTCTTTTCAATTATAATTATTAATTTTAATTCCTTCTAACTGCTTTTAGTTTTTATTTATTTCTTCCAACTATTATTAATTTCTTCTAATTCTTTTCAACAAATACCATCTATTAAGTAATAATAAATTTTATTTAGAGACATTTTTCTACATTATTTAAAAATTTAGCTAATTGCAATATGTTTGATACATAATAATAATTTGGTTGAAAAAATAGATAAATTGTTAAACTTAATTCATAATGTCACTGCTAGGTATTGTTTTGGTACTTAAATAATTTGCTTGCCATTTTATCTTTCATTATGTGATAAGAAAATAAACATATTAAAATTTATTGTACAATACATAATACTAAACATTACATGATAAAAGATTAAAACAATAGTCTTATCAATTATAATACCGTATTTTAAAATAAAATGGTTAAACTTTTTTCAAAATAATTAATAAAATTTTGATTTAAAAAAATTAAAATAAAATCAACATGTCATCATTTATAATAAAATGAAAGCTGTAAAATTATAAAGACAAGATTAAAAAATAAATCTTCTCATGCGAGATAAAATCAAAGGTGATATGTGACAAAGGAAATATTAAGACATGGATACATAATCCACATATATATATATATATATATATATATATATATATATATATGGCTTGTATTTGAATGTTTTTGAATTTTGTTATTATTTGACAAATTTCAATGATATCAAATATTTATTTTATGATTTTATAACCTCCAACATTTTTCTCCAAATATCCTCTTATTTTACATGTACTTTTAATTTAATTTTAATTTTAACATTAATTTTACTTTTACTTTTACTTTTAATTTTAACTTACAAGCAAAATGCGTGAAAAAAATTATTTTATAATATATTTTTGACACAAAATGGTTGTCATTCGCAAATATTATCTATATAAAAATATTATAAATTAATATAAAATGAACATATTACACTATGATTTTTGGTAAATATTAATAATCCGTCTAATATTCAACGATGCTAACATATTCATCAAAATGTTAAGTTCATGTGATTTGTTTCCTATATATATCTCTGTAAACGTTGTGCTAGTGCAGGTGTGCACGTGCAGACGTTCACACGCACCCACACACATAGATAAACCTATTAGAGGGGGAGGACATGAAGAAAGATATTATTGAAATTATTTTCAAAATTTTTAAAATTAAGTTATAATAACTACTTCAATACAGTTACAATTTTTCTCCTAATATGGAAGTTCATATAGATGGGAAGTTTTTGCAACGCAAAAAAGTCTGCACTGTATGGAAAACTTGGCTTTCTATTTATAGTATGTTTACTAGTTTCCACGAAAAGATTTTCACTGGAAAAACTTTTCTGGAAAAGACTTTCTTTAATCTTCACGAAACTATTTATTGACTTTGTGAAAAAATAATGAGCATCACATTAAAACTTTCTTATGTATCAGGAAGAACCAAATATGAAAAATTTTCTGAACCAAACACTCCCACTTTTGACAATAATTCTTATGTAAAATCGACTTATTATAAATTTTATCATGAGACCCACAATTTTGTGATGACTTATTATGAATATATGAATGAATATTAATTTATTTGAGGTGATTCTTATAAAAGTAATCCCTTGATAAATTAGTATTAAAAATTAATTATCCTAATATCACTTACTTATCATATTAAAATATTTAAAAAGTGTATCTTGTAAAGGGTCTATCTGATAATAAATTTATACGATATTATTTCATACTAAAATTCACATTGCGGTAACATATGTACTTGTACTAATTTTAAAGTTCTTGTTCTTCTTTAATTTAATGTCCATATCTATTTATGCATAACACGTCAGCATCATATTATCATACAATTAATATGCAGAAAAATCGGAGTTTTGTAAAATATGTAGAAAAAAATAAATCATGAATTCATTTTATTAAAGAATTCATTTTATTTTATTCCTCATTTCAAATCTGAATTTCATAAAATATGCAGAAAAATAAATAATTAATTCACACAAAAATGGGAAACACGAAAATTAAAGAAATCCATACTAACAAAATTAAAGCAAAAATATGTAGAAATCTTCAATTTTTATAAGATAATTTTTGAATCCATGCAACTTTATTATGTATATCAAAACTACTTAGGATACTATCATATGCTTATATGAACCATCTAATCTATATTTTTATCCTTAATTTTACATTTATTAAAGGAATACATACTATATATATGATAAATAGGGTTCATGTGAAGAGTGTCATTTAAATTTCATTGATTTAGACAATCGGAAAATAAGTCCTTTATAATTATTAATTATAGCAACTGTAAAAGATAACTGTAAAAAATCGTAATAAATATCAATTTGACAAATAAAAAGATTAAAAATTGTTTTGCATCAAACGTCATGTCATAATCCTATTAAGAATAGATCGACATCGATCTAAATTAAATTAAACTTTGATTTGTGTTGCAGGTTCAAGAGATGGAAGATAAAGTAGAGGAATATGTGGAGTCACGGCACAGTACAACTGGGAAGACAAGCGACCAAGGAAACTAAGACTAACAATGCTCAAGCTTAGTAACAAATTATACATGTTGATGATATTTGGAAATTAGGCATTAGGTTATGTTTAAATTAGTTATTTATTATTACTTAGTTATTTGGATAATTTATTTGGATAGTTGTGCGCTGTAAAAATGTTTATTACTATTTACAAGAAGTCATTCTAAAAGGTTACTTTAAATAGCTTCTTAAAAATTAATTATTATTTGGTCCTAAAAACTAATATAGAAACCTATTTTAGCTTTTTTTTTAAACAAATAAAATGATTTTATTAATAATATATCAAGCACCACTTACGATGAATATGAAAGAACAATTGTAGAGAAAACATCTACTTGAAAATGAACTTTTAATTAACTAATGCAAATCTTAATAACGTTCAACTTTGAAATTATGACAATCCTCTCTTGAATCTTTTATTTGATGACTATGCATTGTACTGAGCTTTAAAAATAAAAATAATAAAAAGATGACATATTATGATTATTATCATTATTCTTACCAACCATACTAATTTTTGAGTCAAGTTTTTGATGATGGAAATTTACCGCTAACTTAATCTTAATTAACGCCACATTAAGCGTCGATATTTTTGTTTTGATCATCCCTACATAAGCATCGTTTTGGGAAAACTTGACTCTTTGGCTTGGTCAAGTCATCCCAAGTATAGCCCGAAGGTGTAAACTAATCTTGTATTAGGGATTACTAACCTAATAAAAATTAAAGAAACTATCAAATTCAATCAATCTATATGTTAGTCTTTAGTGCAGGTACGATCCCTTACTCAAGTCATCCGTGTATAGCCTAAAGGGGTAAACACGCAATACATAAGCGTATTTAGTCTTATGCGCCTCGTCCATGAGCTCCCTCTTAAAGGTACCTTGTGCTATAGCATGTAGACTCATTTGTGATATCTAATGATACCATCCTCTCCCATCTAGAAGTCATCTTTAGGTGATTCTAGTTGGTGTTATAGGCTCATATCTGTAGGTTCATGCGGCTCATCTCTTGTTGGAGGTGCGAGCTCTGCCTTGAACGTTGTAAACAAAAGGTTTTCCGACTAAGGCTGTCTGCCACAACATTAGCCCTACCTGGTTGGTTTCCATATCATTATCATTCATTAATTCTAGCCACCTCCTTAATTTGCCTAAGGATGAGTTACTTTTGGGAGAATAGGTACTTAAGGCTCTTGTGTTCGGTAAAGATCTTGCTTTATGCCCCACACAAGTAATGTTACCAAATTTTGAGGCCAAAGATGACCGCTACCAGCTCAAGATCATGTGGGGGATAGTTGGGAAATTCTTATAGGAATTAAGGGGGCGCATAATCGTAGCTCATATTTTAAACTTTCCCAACTTATCAAGCTCGAAAAGCTTAAGTAACGAAGGAGAAATAAATCGTGAAAGTGGACCCAATTTTAATGATATTCTAACCAAGAAAAAGATGCGTGAATTTCTTGCCAATTGTTATGCATGTTAAATTTTAGGTAAGACTAACACAAAATAAAGGTATAGAGATTATGGGAAGTTGATGAATGATTTAAGGAACATATAATGAAAGTAAGTTAATGTTAAAGCCTGCATGCTAGGAAATGTTGATGTTCCAAGGTTCATTAGTTAAAGCCTGAAAACTCCATCGAGCACAACTTGAGGTTCAAATTAAGGGTTAATGCTTTCGCCATGTGTTAACCAAATTTTAAGGTGGACCTAATAAGGATAATAACAATGATGATTATGACAACGATAAGGATCGTGTTTGCCTTCAAGGGAGACGTTCAACGGGAAACAATAACATGACAAGAATAAGGGGTGTCAGAATGTGATGGCTTGACTCAAGAAGTATGGGGACAAAGCCTTGGAACCACATTAGAGTATTTCTATTTCTGGATGACCTTCCGAGACAAGGTTCTACTGGAAAGTAGAAAAGAGTGATGTGAGAAGAAGAAACATAATTGGGAGAAGAAATAGGCCAGGGCTGAACTGTTGAGGATAATCAGACTATTTAGATGAATCAGAAGAATGAGAGGTACAAGAAGGCCGGGGAAGAAGAGGATTGTGAAGAGAAACTATTGAGAACAATTATGGAGAATGTCCAGTATTGTTGGGATCTGAATGATCATTGATAGAACCTGAAGGAGTGGACAAAGGATTTGAATGTGAACTGGTAGAAGGTGTTGTAAAAGTAGGAGAAAAAAGGGCAAAATTAGATTGGCCAGTTGATAAGATCAGTGAAAGGTCCAAAGAGTTTGGTGACTCATTGTTTGGTAAAAACTCAATATTGACAGGAAATTATAACTCTAAAAAGAGTACATCCCCAGTGTGGAATGACTTTTTAGTATCTGGATCAAAGTGTTTGTAGCCCTTGAAGTCAAATGTATACCCGAGTAGAGCACATCTGAATGCTCGAGCATCATACTGATCTGAAATACATATATCTTTTGCAAAGGAAAGACAAACCCACCACTCTTAATCAAAGTAAGTTGGTGGTTTACCAAAAAGGGCTTCAAAAGGAGTTTTCCATTTAAGGTTTTCCATGGGAATGAGATTGATAATTTAGTTGCAGCAAAATTACACTTCCCCTGAAATTGTTTTGGAAAATTTGCTTGAAATCGAATAGCCCTAGTTGTTTCTAACAGATGCATGTTTCTTTTCAGCTAACCGATTTCGTTGGGGAGTTTTAATAATAGATCGATGATGTATGATGCTTTTGCTATCAAAACAATCTTTGCAAATTTGACTAATAAATTTTGTCTCACTGCCACTCCTAACCATTTTGATGTGTTATTTGAAACTATGTTTGGATCATTCTATAAAACTGAATAATAATATGTTTAGCATGTGCTGTGTTTTGTCAAAGTTGAGTCCAAGTCACTGTTGTGTAGTCATCAATAATCATGAGAAAATAAAGAGCACCTGAAATATTTGCAATTTTGTATGGCCCTCGTACATCCAATGAGATGCAAAGGATGCAAAGAATTTATACTACATTTATTGAAAGGTAATCGGTGCATCTTTGATAGGCCTAAAAGTGTTAGGTCACTATACCGCAAGTGTATGGGTATGTGTAGTATAAAATTGTCGTTCTCTCTCAGGGACTTGTGTTCAACCACTCAATAAACTAGTTCACTACAAAGGATGTTAGGTCGTCCAAATAGTTGTGTGAAGAATGAATTAAAAGAAATAACAAGAAAGGTATAATTTTTATAGGTTTTGTCAAATAATTAATGCAGTTTAGGGGAGTCCACTCTAGTAACTTAATCAATTAAGCGGTGATTCTATTTCAAGGTAATATTGGTAGTGTTGGGGTCTATAATCTTTCTAGGGCCTTTCACAACAATCTTTCGATTCGAAGTGAGTTATAGAGATTAGACTAAACATCCAATTTTCATGGCTATTTAACCTAATCAAAGATAAGAACCGATTATAACACGACCCTAAGCGTGAATCATTATTTGTAACTATTTTCTACGCCTATTCAATCTTCGTCTTTCCAATTCAAAATTCAAACTTTCGTCATGTTATTAAGAATCTAACTACAAAAAAAGTGGGTTTTACCAGCAGATTGCCAGCGACAGATATTGTATCTGTTGGTAAAAGTGTATATTTACCAACAGATAAGTCATATGTTGGTATTATTAATTATTTACCAACACTAATATTATCTGTTGGTAAAATAATTTTAATATCGACAGATAAAAATTTAACTGTTGGTAATATTTTAACAATACCAACACTTATATTATCTGTTGGTAAAAGAATTCTAATACCAACAGATAAAAATTTACTGTCGGTAATAATATGCACGTTTAAGCGCTACAATTTACAATAAAAAAACAGGTCTAAAATTTCAAACTGATGGCCCTCCCAGTCTCCTTTCCCAAGTCCAACTCAATTTTCCTGGGCTGAAAATCTGAACTGCCTTCCCACACAAACATCCGCCATACTTGCTTCTTCGGTGGATGAAAATTGCGAAACTTCTCTCAAACCCTAATCTATAATTCGTGCTCTGCTTCTCCACTGTTGGTGTCATCCCCCGCGCGATATTAGGGTCGATTCTACCCAGATTTTCATCACTTGGTAAGTCGCTTGGTGTAATTGCCCCCTCATGTTTCACACAAAAAGCTCTTCTATCAATTTGTTTTGCCTTTCATTTTCTTGATATTGGTTTCAGTTTTGGATGAGAGAATGACGTTCTGTCCAATTGATTATAGAGTTTCTTGGGTGTTTTATTACCCTGCCTAGCATGTAGAAATTTCATATTTCTCAAATTGACATCGGGTACAACTATGTTGTTGAAGGGTTTTTAGGGCTTAGGGTTGGTTGAATGACACATATTCCCATACCGTATGTTTGGTTGGGGGTAATCACATTCTTGATTGAATGACAGACATACGGGATACGGGATATCATATTGCTTACATTAAGTTAATTGGTAGTTTGAACCAAATAGGCAGCATCAAGATCAAAACCATTTCCATACCTCTTGAAATTATTCGCAGTCTATCCATTCCAACAAAATTGAACCTAGCACTTTTGAATATTTTCCATTTAAATTTTGTCTCTGTGCTTTCTTGTCCAATTGTGCCATTATATAGTGTGATACACGTCCTGTAGTGCTAATGTGATTGTTGGTGTGATTTAAATTTAGTTTGGGATGTGGATGAATGATGATGCTTCCCCCCTCTCCTTCTTTTGTTTCCTTCCCATGCAAAATTGATATGGCCAGTATATTATTTCTCACCAAGCCACCTTATGTTGGTAGGTAATTTATGCATATGCCAAAGTCTTTAATTCCACGATAAGAATTCATATGGTGATGTCATGAATTATAAGACATGGCATTTCCCAAATATTATTCCCTTTAGTTTGCTAGGTGCAGTTGTGGTGATCATTGGGTTATATGCAACGTTATTGTTGTGGGGTAAATTTGAAGAGACCAAGGAAAAGCTGAACTCTATTCCTAGAGATTCTTCACATAAAACAGTAAAGGAAAAGATAAACAGTAAAGTTGATTTGGAACAGCCACTATTAACTATTTCAATTCCTCTAAATAGATGCTAGAATAGACCTTCATTAGAGGGGCACTAGGGGGTGTCTGCTTGAGTAATTAGTGATTACATTGCAGTGGATCAGTTCTACAATAACCCTTTGCTGATTGCTTGCATTTCTTCTGCCTGATCATAGAAGTAATGTCACCAGAAGTTGAGGTTGCTTTTGTACAATATGGAGAATGGTAGCTGAGTTGAGTACATGAAATAGACACAAGTTATTATATTGTGTTGTTAAATTGTAAACACTGGATCTACTAGGACCAGGGTAAGGAGAGTACACCAAACAGACAAAAATTCCATCAATTGAATAAGAAAAAGCACTATCTCATTTCTCCTCCTGGGTATTCCCCAATTTCAATTCTATAAAAATCCCAAACAAAAAATGGAAAAAAGACAACCTGGATTATTGAACACCCGTTTTCTATTCTAACTTGCAGCAACAAAAATAGCCAGATTCAACAAACACAAGATTCCTTCATGAAAAGGCAAAAGTTGATTAAACCCCACTAAACAAATGCAAATCCAAGAGCTTACCAGTTTATGCTTTTATGATAATGTCAGCACTTATGTTGTATGTCCGATTTTTTATATATCTAAATCTTCATTCTTACAGTTTCTTTTATCATAGTGAATATACAAAAATATTTAGGCAGCTTAGATATGTAAACAAAAGTGGTTGGAAAATTTTTAAATTGGTTGGAAATCCAACCATTTTTCCAACCATTTTCAAATAGTAGGAAAAAGATTGGTAGGAAAAATTTCCTACCATTTTAGCAAGTGGTTGGAATTTCCAACCATTTTTCCAACATAAAATTTTTTGAAAAATAGTTGGAATATGAAATGGTTGCTAAAATGGTTGGTTTTTCCAACCATTTTAAATTGGTTGGAAAAAATTGGTTGGTAATACATATATTTTTAGTTGTGGTTTAAAATAATATAATTTGTTATTTTGTTATACGTATGTCTGGTTATATTATCCTGATAAATGTCATAATTGTTCTTATAAATATTTTAGTTATTATATGTAGGAACTTATCGCTATGGATGTGTTTAAGGATAAGAGTTGGGTGAAATTGAGGAGAATGAGTGACGAATATAAGGCCTTCTTAGATGCATTCCTGAATCACGCTTTTGAAACTGCGGCTATAGATAACCAAATTGCATGCCCTTGTGCACTTTGTGCGAATCGATTTCATTATGAGAAAGACATTGTGAGAGGTCATCTTCTCATGCATGCGATGGATCGTCACTATCGAGAAAGTATTTGGGTTCTTCACGGGGAGGACTCCATTAGTGATGACGATAGTGATTCTGACATGGTAGATGGAGAATTTTCCGACGAGGATAATGACTCATTTGAAGAGGATGGTATTCGTGCTATGATTGATGAGGCCTTCCATCATCACGAGACTAATAATAGTTCCTCGGGCCCAAATGAAGAAACAAAGGCATTTCGTAAATTAATTGAAGATGCGGGACAACCTCTTTATCCTGGTTGCGAAAGGTTTAGTAAGCTATCCTTTATTGTTGAAATGTATCACCTTAAATGCTTATATGGCGTGAGTGATAGAGCATTTGATGCCTTTGTAAAGCTTTTCAAAAGAGCCCTTCCTAAAGATTCAACCTTGCCAGACTCCTTTAAAAAGATGTAGTCAATCATTAAGAAGTTTGATCTTGGTTATGAAAAGATTGATACATGCTCAAATGATTGTGTTCTGTTTTGGAAGGACAAATCTGAACTTAGTACATGCCCTGAATGTAGTGCCTCAAGGTATAAGTTGACCGCCAAGGGGGAAGTTATGAAATTGGCCTCCGGGAAACCTGTACCCATTAAGGTTTTACAGTACTTTCCTCTGATACCCAGGCTTAAGAGATTGTACATGTCTTCTAAGACATCTCCATTAATGAGATGGCATGCAGAGGGTCGTTCAAAAGATGGCAAATTAAGACACCCAGCAGATGCTGAAGCTTGGAAAATTTTTGATGAAAAACATCGAGGATTTGCAAGTGATCCACGAAATATCAGGCTTTGCTTGACAACAGATGGCTTTAATCCATTCGGCAATATGAGCACTCAATATAGCATTTGGCTTGTTGTAGTGACGACTTATAATTTGTCTCCTTGGTTGTGGATGAAGGAACCTTATTTCTTTCTTACCTTACTTATACCCGGCCCAAAGGCACCTGGAAATGATATAGATGTTTATTTAGATCTTTTAGTCGATGAACTTATGCAACTGTGGAATCCGGGTGTAGAAACGTATGATGCATCTAAGGATGAGACCTTTTGCTTACGAGGGGCTTTAGTGTCTACGATCACGGATTTTCCTGGATATAGTAATGTGTCGGGTTGGAAAACCAAAGGGAAGTTTGCATGCCCATATTGTAACACTGATACTTGTTCTCTTTATTTGAAGGGCAGTAGAAAAATGTGTTATATGGGTCATCGCCGCTTCTTGCCTGGAGATCATAAAGTTGCGCTCGGCAATGCAGTAACGCCTTGGAAAAAAAAGAGCATTTTTTTCAAATTGGAATATTGGGAGGATCTACTTGTACGCCATAACTTAGACGTTATGCATGTGGAAAAGAATGTCTCTGAGAGTGTCCTAGGCACGTTTCTCGACATTGAGGGGAAGACAAAGGACAATTTGAAATCACGTCTTGACCTGAAGCATTTGAATATCAGACGTGATCTTCATCCTGTAGATTAGGGTAGCAAGACATACTTACCTCCAGCATGCTTCACATTAACAAAGAAAGAAAAGGAGGACTTCATTAATTTGCTTGCTTCCGTGAGAGTACCAGACGGTTATGCATCAAACATCAAAAGGCGTATTGTAGATGGTAAAATCTATGGCTTAAAGAGTCATGATCACCATGTTATAACGCAACAATTATTACCCTTGGTTGCAAGAAAGATGCAAAACAAGAATGTGGGCAATGCTTTGATTGAGTTAAGTAGGTTATTTAGAGATCTTTGCTCAAAGGTTGCAACACCCGAAGACTTTGAAAGTTTGCAAGATCGTGCAGTTATCACACTATGTCGATTAGAGAGTATTTTCTTACCATCCTTTTTTGATGTAATGGTGCACCTAATTATTCATCTACCATATCAAGCAAGGGTGACTGGTCCTGTAACCTATACATGGATGTATAATACGGAAAGGTATTCGACCAACCCCTTTTTTCCCGTCATGTTATAATCATTGAGGAATATTAAAGTGATGCGATGTTGTTTTTTAATGATTAAAGGCGTTTAGGAGATTTTAAAGGAATGGTTCGGAACAAAGCTCATCCCGAAACATGCATTGTACAAGGGTACACAGCAAACGAGTGTTTGACATTTTGCATTAGATATTTACCTGGTGTTAAAACGAGAGAGAATAGGCTCTCTAGGAATGATGCTAATGATGGAGAACGTAAGGGGTTTTCTATTTTCTCTATAAAATGTCGCGCATCTTCCGAGAAGAATTACATTCAACCTGATTATTCTGTAATTGACGAAGCGCATAGTTATGTATTGTTTAATTGTGATGAAGTTCAAGTTTATGCAGAGTAAGTCAACTTAATTTCTATTTGTTACTACCGAAACTCTTTAAATCATTTCACTTTTTTATATGAAATTATTTTGATTTCAGAGAGCATTATGAGATCGTAAGTAATGAATGCGAAAATATGAATGGAAATGTTTATGAGATTCATAAAGAAAGATTTCCAAAGTGGTTTGAAGAAAATGTAAGTTTCCTTATATTTTACTAAATTTCAGTATATAACTTCCAACTATACTTTTTTTTAATGAATAACTTCCAACTACACTTTAGTCTAACATGTTGTATGAAATATCAGGTTTCTAAGCATCTCCCAAGTGATTCTTTATTGGCTGATGACTTGAAATGTTTGAGTCGTTTTCCAAAAGACTGGATAAGGACAATGAATACAGTATCTTGTAATGGGTATAGGTGGCGAGTAAGGGAGATTGATGAGAGGAGTGAGACTCAGTGTTCTGGAGTTCTTGTAAATGCAATCACGGATGAAGGTGACAATGTGGCTTATTATGGTGTTTTGACTCAAATATTTGAGTTGATATATTCTCAAGAACGACGTGTATTATTGTTTGAATGTGATTGGGTAGATCCAATTAGGGGCATGAAACAAGATGAGTACGAATTTACTCTTGTTAACCTTAAATCACATTGGAGAACAAATAAGCCTTTTGTCCTTGCATCTCAAGCAGTACAGGTGTTTTACGTACCAGAATCGAAGGAGGAAAATTGGCATGTGGTTGTAGCTACGAAGCCAAGGGATTTGTTTGAAATAGATGACCAACTCATGCCTGAAGTAGATCTTTTGCAAGCAAACAATTCATCTTTGGAGTATGCAGACACATTCAATGATGTTAGAGAAGATGCTGAAGGGGTCACCTTAGATGAGCCTATTATTGATATGGATGGCGAGGGTGAAGAAGATGCTGTGAATACAGACTACAGTAGTAGTGAAAGTGAAGAGGACGATGCAAGTCTGTATGAAAGTGAAAGTGCAGATGAAGATGAAACATTAGAAGAATTTGATTCGGATTAATTTTGAACTACTTTTTGTTGATAACAAGTAGACACTATTTATTGATATGCATTGCTATATGGTTTGCATAACAAATTTCCTTTTTATTGAAGGGATTTCGGACAATTTAATAATTTATAATATTTGGGGTTAAATGTTGAAGCCTTTTTATGGGGTTTAAGATTTGTTTGGTATTACATGTGTTATTTTAACTTCTTTTATGTACTAACCTATACTAATTTATGCATATGTCAATGGAATATTTCTTCAAATATATAGGCCATGCCTTCGTTTGGGACAATTATTGGCAAGAAGAGGATAATTAGCAGAGGTCAATTGGAGGTATGTTACTATCACACAACTTAGCTCTTTTGATTCTTTTGTATTAATGTGGGTAAAAGTGCTTGTTGTAGTTACTACCACGCAACATAACTCTTTTGGATCTTTGTATTAATGGGGGTAAAATTAGAACATGGTTACTTCTCCCTTTTTTGTTTTGTGAAAAGGTTTAGTCTTTGGACATGTATGGAAAATATCATACAATCTGTTGTGAATTCCCTCTCTTTAACTATTGAACAATTGGCGTCATTGTTTCCACTATTACTCATTGTTTCCTCATAGTAATATACATTGCTAAATTCTAATATTAGTTGTACTATTGCGATTTTGGTACGACACCTTATCTTTTTTGTTTTTCTATCTCCTTTCCTCTTTCTATTCTACCTTTTTCTATAGATTTTTTCTATTTTCCATTGTTGAATTCTATCTTTCAAGGGCTTTGGAAAAGGTTTGGGATTACAACAAATGTTGTTATCTACTACTTTGTATGTTCTTAATTGGGATTGTATGTTATTTACATTTTGATTACAGCAAATACGCTCAGGAAAAGGTTTAGGAACAAGTAACCAGCTACGACGAAGTCCAAGGGTTAATCAGACGACTTCGCGTCGAACACCTACAACTAGTTTGTCTAATGATTCAAAAGTTTGACGCCTGTTGTTCTCTGAGGTAAATCCCTCCATGAATGACGAAGCTTCTGAATTCGAAAACATTCTTGGTAAGTTTTGTGCGGTAATTATTGTGAGTTGAATATATTGTTTTCTTATATCATTAATTAATTTCACTGGTTTATTTTGTTCATAAATAATTCCATTTTTGTTAGAGACAGAAATTACTTTAGTGGATACTACTCCATCCATAGAGGCTCGTGAAGAGGGTAAAGTACATGTCAATGTTGCTAACTCAGTCGACCATTTTGGTTCGAGTGGTAATTGGAAAACATATGTTATTTATATGTTGTGTTTTTTTTTTAAAAAAAAATTTCCCAGTATAACTTGGTTGATTGCTAACCACGTTCTTTCACATATTCAGGTGGTAGCAATTTTGACACATTAGAGCATGACCACAACAATGGTGATCAGGACACCCCAAGCGTAGAACAAACGCCACCGATAGGTTACAATGGAATCAATAGAAGGAGAGTTCGAGCTTCGAAGCCTAAGAATGACAAGGGTCGGGGGCCAAATAAGTTAAAGGTTAACAAGAACC
Source organism: Portulaca oleracea (assembly GCA_029582165.1). Taxonomy (NCBI): domain Eukaryota; kingdom Viridiplantae; phylum Streptophyta; class Magnoliopsida; order Caryophyllales; family Portulacaceae; genus Portulaca; species Portulaca oleracea. Next base: position 12,128,853 of record CM055876.1, read on the forward strand.
CTGTGTTTGTTGATGTTAATGACAACCTTCAACCTATAAGTGCGTCTGCAAGACAATTGTCTTCTTTAATTGGTGTACTTGTACGGGATCCTAGAAAATTTCCTCTAGATTGTTTGGACTGGAGAAAAATGGAAAAAGAAAGAAAAGATTCACTTTGGGAAGAGGTGAAGGTATGTGTGATGTTGGAATATTTTTTCTTATTCTGTTATTATTATTATTTTTGTAAGGGAAGCAATATTCTAATACGAAGAAGAGAGGTAGTTTCTCTATAAATACCAAAACTATATTCTAGCTATAAGAAGGATCAAGTATGAAGAATATGAACTAATCTTCTAGTTATTTCACCCCATGTGTTTTTTGTTTCACCATTTGTTAATGTATTTGTTCTCTTTATTTGTAGCTTTCATTTTGCTTTCCACAAGGAAAAGAGCCTTATCACTGGGTAATGGAGAAATTACATGCCTGTTGGAGAGCCTACAAATGTGACTTGAAAGTGTTCCACTTTGATGGTAAGAGTTATGATGATGCGAAGAATGTTAAGCCTAAAAATATACCTGAAACAACATGGGAGAATTTACTAGCCTTTTGGACATCTGAGAAGGGGAAGGTAAGTGCTTCCAACTCTATTAGTCAATGTTTATATAAAAAGTTTTGTTATTTAGAAAATGACAATTTTATTTCATTAATTATGTTAATTAGGAACGGACTAGGAAAGGTATTGAAAATCGTGAAAACCTTAAAATGTGCCATCATGCGGGAACAAAGAGTTTTGCTCGTGTGCGTGCTGAGGAAGAGGTATTATTAATATTTGGTTGTTGATTTGTATCGTGATATGTATGTAAATAGACTATTAATTTGTATATGTATAATAGTAGAAAGGGAATAAGACGAATAAGCTTTCAATATGGGCGAAGACTCATAAACCAAAGAAAGGATCCAAGCTTGATGAGACGTCCACGATAAAAAAGGTAGTTGTATATCCTAGTTAAATTTTTATTGCTTTGATTTTATATGATATATCTTAGTTAAATTTTTATTGCTTTGACTGCATTATACTCAAATTAACTAGGATCCTCTATAACTACCTTAGAGTGCACTCTTATGAAACTCAACACCAAGAGCAGCTTCATGTCTTTTACTATAATACCAATAATGATAACAAACAATTTGATGGGACGGCTGGAAACTCTATCACCTTTCTAATATCCAACAAAAAGCAAGTCATGTTGATAATAATCTCAACCCAGGAGGGAATCAAATCCAAAGCACTTATCTGACACAAATGGAGCATATATAATTATTCTATGATGAATGGTTACAATATTGATAATAATGTAGTTCTCCAGGATGCTATTTGCCTATTAATTATTCTATGTTGCATTGTTACAATATTGTTGTATTTATATGTGCTTGAGAGATGACTTCATTGCTTGCAAGCAACCATAAATTTGGTATACCGTGATCAGTTAAATTTTTAATATGATGGTTTGTTGAACACTTTTTTTTTCCCATGTCATCGATTGCTTCTACTATATTGCTCTTCTTGATTATTCGGGCACCATCAAGTCCAACAACAATTTTCAAGTGAATTGTCAATAAAATGCAATTATTGACTTTATGTGTAATTTTTTTATATTCAGCAACAAATTGAGACTGAGCTAGCCCAAGCTAAAGAAGGCGGAACCGATGGTGTTGTTCGAGATGAAATTTTCAAGAATGTGATAGGAGAGGATAAATATGGTTATCCCAAGACCTATGGTATAGGGGTCAAAGTCCCTCGTTCAAACTCTAAAAGATGTGCTTTGGAAGAAGAACATGCTAAAAGGATGAAAGCTGAGCAAAAATATGAAGAAAGTGACAAGAAAGTCCAGACCTTGGAGAAGAAAGTGGATAATGTCACTCACTTGTTGAAATACATCTTAAAAAACAAGGTAATTTTTTGGTATATGAATGCATTGTTGGGGATTTTCGTGTACTATATTTAAATTTTACAATGGAGGCACAGAAGATTTATGTGTACATGCAAATCCTTCTGGCACAATCCACATAAGACAAAAACTATGTTGCCTATGTGAGATGGAATGGGGAGGATGGATGGCTGGGAAAGCTCTGGCGTGACTCTCAAGTGAGAAGTAGGTGGTGTTTCTTTCTAGCACAACCCACAGGTTGTCTACTACTGTTAACATAGTTTGTGGAGATAGATGTCTTACTATATTGGATACATGCATGTGTTAGTATTGATGCATCCCCCCTTGTTGGTAGTGGGATGGATTTTCTTGTTTGAGCCCCCATTTGGGGCTGTGAAGGTGTTTCAGTGTTATTCATAATGTGTTCCTCAGATTATGCCAAATTCCCAAAAGGCATATACCCTCTGCCAACTCCCAAAAGGGAAGTATTCACCAAAATTAGGTGGGTATTATTATTATGAATTACTTCTTGCAAATGTGCAGGAGATACCGGAAGATCTTCGCAATTTATTTGAAGATGATATCGATGGCGATGACGAGGGCGAGGGCGAGGGCGATGCCGATGCAGATTACGAAGATGACATCGTTGAAGAAAATGTAAACAGGGAACCCTAAATTTAGACTTGCATTTTCTTTACAATCTTATTCTTCAAAACTAGCAACTGCGATTTGAAGAACTATTTGGTTTCATTTTGATATTTTGCACTTCATTAAGTGAAATTTCAGTTTAGACATGATGTATTATTTTACTATTTTGGAACATCCAATGAATGAAATTTAAGGTTTTTCTGATATTGTATCTAAATTAAATGCTTGTGTACAACATGTACAGTATATTGTAATGGCCTATTTATAAAGTGCATTAGACTATTTCACTATTCCCAACAGATATCCATGTTTCAAAATTGCACAAATTGTATTACCAACAGATATATTTGTTGGACAATGTGTATGAAATTTGGCGGAAAATGTTTTACCAACAGATGTATTTGTTGGACAATGTGCATGAAATTTGGTGGGAAAATGTTTTACCAACAAATAGTTTTTGTCGGTAATATTTTTACTACCTAGAAATACATTTCCCAACATTTACATTTGTTGGTATAGGCGACCTATCTCCAACAGATATTAATTGTTGGTATAAAATTCCCAATAACAACAGATCAAACTGTTGGCTTTAGTTAGCAATACCAACAGATTCAACTATCTGTTGGTAATACTTTTACAATCAGGTTTATTTCCAACAAGCTAGTGACAGATAATTATCTGTTGGTAAAACTTTTTACCAACATATATTACCCTTTTACCAACAGATAAGCCATGTTGGCAAAAGCCACTTTTTTTGTAGGCGGTTAGCCAAATTTTACTATGACAGACAAATTACGAAGATTAAACAACTGTATTAAAACCTAAAACTGAAATTACACACTATAAATTAATCGAGGAACATCGAGTTTATCCCCTAAACGAAGAAAATAAGTACTCATGATAATAAAAACTACGAAAACAATAACGAAAACTAAATAGCAAAACTTAAAGAGAATAAAAATTAAACCGAACATTCGAGTCCTCGAATTCGATCTGTTCCTGTCACTCGATTCGATCTCCTTCTCCTCCTCTTTTATTCCTATTTAGACCTGTTCAATGGGTCGGGGACCCGCCGACCCGCCCTGCCCCGACCCGAAAAAATGCGGGTCAAGGTCACAATTTTAGAGCTGACCCGACCCGGCCCGAAAAGAACCGGGGCCCCGATGTATGGTCGGGTCGGGCTCGGGCCGGGGGTCTGTGACCCGACCCGGCCTGCCGACCCTACTAAATACAATTTTTTTAATAAAATCTTAGATTAAGTTTTAGTTTTTTGTGACCCGACCCGACCCGACCCGACGACCCGGCTAAAAAAATAAAGAAAATGCGTAAATTTTTATGCTTTTTTAATTAAAAAAAATTATTTTATATATTTGTCTGCTCGTTGACCCGGCCCGCGGCCCGTAGGGTCAGGGCTTGGGCCGAAGACACCTGACCTGAAGGTCGGGCTGGGTCAGGCTCGGGCCGACGGGTCAAAAACTTCCGGCCCGACTGACCCGGCCCGGCCCGACCTTTGAACAGGTCTATTCCTAATCTACTAGAACGGCTCCCCGAAGGGAGGAAAATACAAAGATCCCTATTCTAAAAATTGGTGGAATAAAACTAATAAATTGTTCACCTCTGAATAATAGAGGCGGACGGTTTTTATTCTCCCCCGAAGGGAGAGAATTCTCTAATAAAACCCTAAAGTAGGACGTGATTAATCAAAGCGACGGGCATATTTTTTATGTGATACGGACGAGATGCGGCTAGCATGTAACACACGCCAAAGATCGGATGTCGGTGATGAGTCGTTCTTTGTCTGCTTAGTCGAGGACTTGGGTGTGCGCTGGGTGCTTGACATAAACGTTGTTGTGTACTGCTGCTGGGCGCTGGGGAGTGTCATGGGCACGCTGTCAGCGTGCTGAACCGGGCGTGAATTTCTGCTGCTAAATGCCGTGAAGAACGCTGCTGGAGGGGAATGGCTGCCAGCGTGTACTGTTCTTTAGGTGCACAACGCTTGTTGGCTGTGATTGAGGTGCTTGTGATGTAGAGGTGGGCTGAGACTTGCAATTGGGCCAGCCACCCTACCATGCTTCAACTCTATTTCTCTTTTACTTCACTTTCTTTTCATCTATTCTTTAATTTCTCTTCTTCAATCTCCTTAATTCTCCAACTCTCTTTTTAACTTCTTCAAATACTTCTTCCTCCTTTTTAATTTCTTCTCCATTTCTTCAATATTCTTCTTTATTTCTTGGTTTTTAGGGGAGTTTCATTAAATCCTGCAAAACACACCAATTCCCGACCAAGTGAAAAATATCACATAATTTTGATGTAAAAAGACTAAATTTTATTAGAAAATCGACTAAAATATACAATTTAAATACCTAAAAAATACAATATAAAATATCAGCCATTTTTTCAAACTAAGCAGCAAATAAAAACAACCATATTGGAAAAAGATCCAATCACATATGCAAAGAAAAGCCTAAGGCATACACACACAGTGAATTTTCCAGACAAAATGTAAAGAGAGAAACTAAAGTGAGAAACCAAATTTGCCTGACAAAATTTTCCAGAAACAATGAAGAAGAAGAAGCAAGCTTGTTGTAAAGGCAGTGTAAGGCATTTCCATGGTGGATTCCTCTGTTTCTCTCTCTACAGTACTGTTCTCTTCCAACTTCTCTCTCTAAGAACCATACGAGTAGTGAAAGCACAAATGAGAAGTGAGATAGCCATATTCGTAGGAAACTTACCGGAGGAGCTTGACAAACATGCATTAAAGGGGATCTTTGCAAGGATCGGCAAGGTAAAAGATGCAGTCATACTGAGAAGAAGAGGTGATAGGCCGCAAGTGCACGGGTGTACGTGTAGCAAATATCAAGGTCGATCCCACAGGGACTTTTCCTTTCAACGCACTGAACTAGCCTTCTAGTTGATCGCTAAGTCGATCCGTTTTTGGTTTGAAATAACTAATTCTAAATCTAATCACAATCAAGAACTAAACAAAAGGGGTAATCACACAAACTTTTCGAATTTAATCAAGGTAAAAAGGCGTTCAGGGGATGAAACCTAAGTCAAATAACGAATCAACGATGTGGATTGAACTCTAAATTTCATTAATTTGCACAATCAAGGTTCGATAATCGCATAGAGTACTTCGCAATGAGATTTTGCCACTAGAGCGAATTGCCAAGACCAACCAAGCACCTACTTTCGTGGTTATTTTGATTTAGTCAAGGTTAAAGATCAAATTATCTCAAGAACCCTAGTTAAAACTTCTATGTCTAGATAATTTTAATTAGTTTAATCTAGGTTTTCGGGTAATCAAACTTCTCCTTTCGGTACTTCATTCAACAACCTATTAACATGCAATTGGTGATCAAGCAAAAGCAATAACAATTCAATTCAAAGACCAAATAGATTGAAACAAACTAAATTCATAATAATTCAATCCGACAAAGTCAATTCATCAAGCAACTTCAAAGGTTCATCCCCTAAACTAAAAGAACTACTCGCAATTCATGTTTAAAACTACAAAGCAACTGAAATCTAGTCTAGAAAGCATATGGAAATCTATGAGAGGTTGACAAATAAACCCAAGTGAAGAACAAACTTGCTAGGAATCAACAATGGAGGACTTTTGCTCCTCCACTTCAAAGTATGCTCAAATTGCTCTTCGATCTTCAATCTTCTCTCAATCTTCAATGATGGAATGGAATATGGATGATGAATGATATGATTAGGGAATGAAAATGGATGATGATGGATGATTCATCCTCTTTCTCGACCAGAAATCCCCATAATATAGGCAAACATCACTTCAAAACCGCCGAAAATGAAAAGACAGGAGAGACACGGACCGTGCCAGGGTAGGCACGGACCGTGCCCCATGTGACACGGACCGTGCTCCTGTGACCGCGGACCGCTACCTCTCCTTGTTGAATTTTTCTCGCTCTCTGGCCATAGACACGACCCGTGCTCTTCCTGGGGCACCCGTGTCACTGCTTGTTTCGAGCCTAGGGGTACTTTGGGCCATTGTTTGGGCCTTGGATGATCCAACACCTCACTTCTTGGTCCTTTAAGCTCATAACTTGGATCTACACTTGCTTTTTGGGCTCGGTTTACATCGATTCTTCACAAATTCCCTACAAAACTCACCAAACTCCAAACCAAGTGTAATATGGGAAATTCGGGTATAAAATAACACAATCTAATCAAATATTTCCCAAATTCTCATCAAAACAACCAAGTATTCATATATACAAGAAGCACTTATCAAAATCCCACATGCTTAGTCCTTGCTTGTCCCTAAGCAAGTCCAAACTCAAAAGAAAAGGCAAAGAAAGAAAATAAAGAAAATAAAAGAAAACGGGACAAAAAGACTCAAAGAACTCAAACAAAAGTAAAAAGACTCAAAAGTAAAAAATTAACAAAAACGAAACTTTTTTATTTAATTACAACTCCTAAGGATGGCAATGATAGAACATTCAATCAACCCAATCTAATCTAAAGTACAGCCCAAGAGTGAAAAAGAAGCCAATTTACACAAGTAAATGAAGACAAATTATTCAAGAATGGTACCCATCAAGTTCAACCAATCACCCTTAATCACCCTTAATCACCGAATGAGATAAGAAGGCATATGTTAAGCATGAAACTAGGTAAGATTGAAGAGCAAACTCACTTTCTGGGAATGTAGAAACACTTCTCTCATGTGTTTAAATATAAAAATCATTGAAAGTTCGCTCAAATACTCAAACCAAAGTCACAACCAACCACGTACTTGCTAAGAATCTCAACTCTCCACCGCAATTTGCAAAGCAACAAAGACAATCAAGAGGACTTTCAAGGGTTGTAACGGGGCTAGGGTTAAGGGTAAAGAGTGGATAATATTTGGGAATTTTGGAGCTAGAAGCCAAAGCTTGAAATTATGTCTCACCAATTCAACATACATACACTCTCACCACTTAAAATCAATCCAAATCAACCCCACAAACAATTGGAAACTTGCCTCAAAACAAAAGAAACACAATGTAAAACACTTTATTCTCTTTTTCTTCTTTTTTCCGGAATTCTCCGATTTTTTTTCTTTTTCGCTTTTTTTCTGTTTTTTTCTTCTGTTTTTTTTCTTTTTTTCATTTTTCTTTCTTCTTGAATGAAACATACACACTTATAAACAACACACACTAGGCAAGCTACCAATTCCAACCAACAACCTCAATGCACATGATTTGGGGAATCAAATCAATATTTACAACTCAAACCAATCCCCATCACAAACCAAACCACCAAAGTAACCACAATCAACCCAACTTCATACTCAACACATTTCAAGCAATGGCTTAAGGGTAGGAAATATATAATCGGCCAAGGCTCATAATATGGGTTCAAGAAAAGAAAAAGTCAAGGCAAGAAAGGGCTAACTAAGGATATTCTGATGTAAACGGGTGGTCAAGGCTTGCGGGTTCAAATCCTAATGCCTCTATCATCTTGTCAGTGTACAACGCATAGCAATTTCAAGGAGATGCAAAGCAAATGAAGGAGGATGCCACAATGGTGAGTCACTCATGAAAATTAGACTAATAAAAATGATTAGTCTTTTCTTTTAGGCTTATGTGGACTCACGGGTAGCGCTCAACAATCATTACCTAGTTTAAAAAGATATGCATATGCACAACTCACTCTTACAATAGAAATAAAGGCAATCAGTCTTACTATCCTAGCACAATTCTCACAACAATTAGCTTCACAACTCATGTCAATTCACAGTCTTTCACAAACGGGCTATACAGGACCAAATCAAGTCAAAAGAAAACTATCACGCCAAATCTTATATCAAACAGTTTTTTTTTTTAATTTTCTGATTTTTTTCAATTTTTTTTTTAAAAAAAACTTTTTACAAGACTCAAAATGAAAATAAAAAAAAATAAGAAAACGAAAACGAACTACGAAAAGAGGAAATTAAAAAAACTACAAGTAAATCTAGAAAACAAAAGAAATAAAATCAAAACAAAAGCAAAAGACTCAAAACAAGTTAAAAATCAAAAATAAAAACGACTCAAAACACACATATCCACAAAAAGTTACACAAATCCCCCCATGCTTGAACCGAGCATTGTCCGCAATGCGAAACTTCACCCGAGAGGCAAAGGAAGAAAGCACAAAAAGGTCACAAAGAGGGAATCATGGAGGCGGAGGAGGGGGTGGGTTGCATGTATGGTTAAGCTGCCAATCACGAACGGATCGCATCAAGGCAAGCATCTCATCTTGACTGCGCTCAATCCTACCCTGAGAGTCTCGAAGTGCTTGAAACTCAAGCTCACAATAAATTTGGAGGTCGTTTAGCCTCTCTTCAAGGGTAGGCTCACCATCACCCTCATCACTTTGCATCATCACTCATCGTCACCACTCTCTCCACCCTCGCGGATGGCTAGTGGAGCCTCAAAATCGGGCTGGTTTGGGTCCATGGGAGGGAGAAAAAGGATGTTAGGTATATGTTGGATGGACACATGATCATGGGGAAGCCGCATCTTCTCATTGTTAGGGTACCGCCACAAAACAGCAGCCCCGTCCAATGTACACATTTTCATAGAACAAAAGGTCTTAGCATCCAGAAACAAAGGTCCACCAACTAAATCTCGCTGATGGCGAGCAGGGTCCCAACCAAAATGTCTTGCTAGTACAGTTAGTAGACCCCCCATAACAATATCCCCCTTCCCCAGGCTAACATGTCGCTCTAAGTGAAGAGCAAAGAGGGCAGCGGGGTTAACATCAGGCTGGGCATAGTACATCCCCCATATCACAAAAAATTCAGCTTTAGATGCAACATTCATGCTATCACCACGACCAAACATACCACAGGATAGAATCCGCTGAACAACCCGAAAAGTCGGATTACGGATGGCAGTGCATTTAGACTTGCGAGGGTTATAATCAGTCCTAGTAGTAAGGAACTGCCAAAATGCTTTGGGGTTCCAAACATCATCATCAGGCATCTCCCGCCTCCCTCGATCAGTTATGATAGGCAGTTGAAAAATCTCAGCAAATTCAGTCAAAGTGAGGGAATGGGTCTCCTCAACGATGTTAAAGCTAATCAAACCCTCCCTAGTGGTCAAATCTACTTCGAAGGTGCTAAGCACCTCCAAGGTCAGATTACGAAAGGTAGGTTCTCTCATCCGGGCAAAACGCAACAAGCCACATCGATTTAATAACCATTCAACATCAGTTAACATACCAGTCGCAGCCAAGAAGGGTTCATGCATAAATCTAGTTGCTACAACTTTCCGCTTGCTTAAAGCAAGGTAACGGTCATACATTTCACCCTCAAGGTTGAATGGATTGTTACCTCGATTAGGTCGTGACGAGCGCGCACTTTTGTCCTTCCCTTTTCCTCCATCAGCCTTCCGCCTCTTAGAAGACGGCTCCTCTTGAACTGGACCTTTACCCCTAGCCATCCTTCGATAACAAAGGGTTACACATTGTTAGTTATTTACAAAAGTGCAAAAGACTCAAAATGGATGGGGTTAGTTTGTACGAACCATCATTGACTCAAAACGAAACAAAGAAACGCGAAACTTAGACTCCGAAGACAAAAATCCAACAAAGAGGTAAGCTAAAACAATATGTACATCCTAGCAAACCAAACAAACCAAACTCAAAATCAACACTACTTAAAAACACTACTATGGTGGTGAACCAACTATATACAAGTCACTACCATAACTAAACTAAGCTAAACTAAAGCAAGAAACAAGTCAACTATACACAATGATTAGATTACTACCACCAAAACTCAATGTATATACATCCAACCAAGTATACATACTAATTCTTGAGACCAACCACACCAAATTCACAACCAAACCAAACCCAAAGCATAGCAATTGGCTCTTCAAACAATTCAACCAAAACTAATTTGAACAATTCACACCAAAATAGCAATAGGGTTCGAATTAACCTCAAGAATTGAATAGGGCCTCAACCAAATCAAATCAAACCAATTAAGAACAAGAAACCCTAAATTCAAAAACCAAAACAAAACATCTCTAAAATCAGCAAATTAAGCTAAGAAAACTAAAAAGAAACAAGAATCAAACCTTGTACAAGAGAAATTGAGAAGAAAGAGGAGGGTTTAGAGAAATTAGGGTTTGGGCGGAAATGGCGTGTGGGTGCGTTGTGTGGTGTGCGAGTGAGTGCTGGTGACGAGGGAGAAGGCGTGCGAGTGGTGCGAGTGACGAGGGAGAAGGAGAGGAGCAGGGGCGAGCGATGGCGAGGCTGTGTTGCCGTGCGTGCGAGGGGCGGCTGGGCGGGGAGGCGTGGTGCTGGGCGAGCGTGATGTTGAAGGAGAAGAGGGACCAGGCACACGGACCGAATCAAATAAGAAAGAAAAACAAGCCGCTTTTTTTTTAGGGATTTCGATGAGGACACGGACCGTGCCACATGAGGCACGGACCGTGCCTCAGTTACCTGATAAAAATTTTTTGCTGCTGGAGTGGCGCACGAACCGTGCCAAGGGTGGCACTACCCGTGCCTCCTCCACTTCACCTTGTAGGTCTTGAGAACGAATCCCACAACTCTCCCAACTCTCAATTATGCATTTTTTCCTTGAATTCCTCTCATTTTTTGACAATTCATCCTTCTCCACACAAATTCTTTTCACTCATTTATTTTTCAACTCTCTCACTTTTATTTTTCCACTCACTCTCAATCTCTTTTTATTATGTTTTTTTTCTTCTTTTCTCTTTTCTTTCTTTCTTTTCTTTCTTTTTTTTTTTCTTTTATTTCCCTAAAACTAATACCTCAAAAAGAAAAATAAAATAGAAATCCTAGAAAAATACTAGAAAAAGGAAAATAAAAAAGAGAAATGTCTAATAACCCTAGAAAAATCAAAATAATATTAAAGAAAAAGCCTAAAAAAATTCCAGAAAAATAGGGAAAATTCTAGTTATATCAAAAAAAAGAAGAAAAATGAGGAGAAATTTTAGAAAATCCTAAAAATGAAAATTAAATCTAAAAAGCTTGGGTTGCCTCCCAAGAAGCGCTTATTTAACGTCCTAAGCTTGACCAAGTGCCTCTCAAACCGCACCGGGAGCGGTGAGGTTGAAGTGTTGGCGATCTTCAAGAGGTTGACCAACCAAGTAGGGCTTAAGTCTATGGCCATTGACCGTGAATGGCTCGGAATCGTCCCCACAAATCTCAATCGCACCATGGGGGAAAACCTTCAAACCCGGAAAGGACCCGACCATCGGGACTTAAGCTTGCCCGGAAAGAATTTCAACCTTGAGTTGAACAACAACACTTGGTCTCCTTCTTCAAATCTTTTCTTGAAAATATGCTTGTCATGCCATCTCTTAGTCCTTTCCTTGTACAACTTGGCACTATCATAAGCCTCCAACCTCAATTCATCAAGTTCTTGAAGTTGTAACATCCTCTTTTCTCCAACCTTTGCAAGATCGAAGTTAAGAGTTTGAACGGCCCAAAAAGCTTTGTGCTCCAACTCAACCGGCAAATGACATGTTTTGCCATAAACTAACCGGTACGAAGTGGTTCCCAATGGGGTCTTGTATGCGGTCCGGTAGGCCCACAATGCATCATCTAGCTTAAGAGACCAATCCTTCCTTGAACGGTGGACCGTCTTCTCCAAAATGCTCTTGATTTCCCGATTAGAAAGCTCCACTTGGCCACTAGTTTGGGGATGATATGGTGTAGCAACTCGATGTGTCACCCCATACTTGGCTAAAAGAGCATCAAGAGGTCGATTGCAAAAATGAGTGCCATTGTCACTCAATAAGGCCCTGGGAGTTCCAAATCTTGCAAAGATCTTCTTGAGGAACTTAATCACCACCTTGGAATCATTGGTGGGTGTTGCAATTGCCTCAACCCACTTCGAAACATAGTCGACCGCCACCAAGATGTAGAGGTTGTTGTGAGAAGGAGGGAAGGGACCCATGAAGTCTATCCCCCACACATCAAAGAGTTCCACCTCTAAGATGTAATGTTGGGGCATCTCATTCCTCATGGAAATACTCCCGGTTCTTTGGCACTTGTCACATGAGAGCACAAAACTTCTCACATCCTTGGAGAGTGTAGGCCAATAGAACCCGGCTTGGAGCACCTTCGCAACGGTCTTGTCGGTGCTAAAATGACCACCACAAGTAGTGGCATGACAATGGTTGAGCACACTTTGAATTTCATCTTCCGGCAAGCATCTTCTATACACTTCATCCCCACAAAGCTTATAAAGTAGAGGCTCCTCCCAAACATATCTCCTCAACTCGGAAAGAAACCTCTTCTTTTGTTGCCATGACATCTCCGGGGGAAGTACACCACTAACAATGAAGTTCACTATATCCGCATACCAAGGGGTGACTTGATGAGCAAGAACAAAGAGTTGTTCATGTCGGAAGGAATCATCAATGGGAATATCATCGTCAGTTTGAGCCTCAAGTTGCAATCTCGAAAGATGATCGGCCACCACATTTTGCAATCCCGGTTTGTCTCGGATTTCGAGGTCAAACTCTTGGAGTAAGAGGACCCATCGAATGAGGCGAGGCTTAGAGTCCGCCTTAGTCAAGAGGTGCCGTAGCGCGGCATGATCCGTGAAGACAATCACCTTGGAATTGATCAAATAGGAGCGGAATTTGTCCAAAGCAAAGACAACCGCTAAGAACTCTTTCTCGGTGGTGGCATAATTAACTTGAGCTCCATCCAACGTCTTGCTTGCATAGTAAATCACAAAGGGCTTGTTGTCCTTCCTTTGCCCCAAACCAGCCCCCACCGCATGATCGCTTGCGTCGCACATCACTTCAAAGGGCAAATCCCAATCCGGTGCTTGTACGATGGGAGCGGTGACCAAAGCTTCCTTCAACCTGAGAAAAGCACTCAAACACTCTTCATTAAAGTCAAAGGGCACATCCTTGATGAGCAATTGGGTGAGAGGTTTTGCAATCTTTGAAAAATCTTTTATGAACCGCCGGTAAAAACCAACATGTCCAAGAAAACTCCTCACACCCTTTACAGAATTTGGTGGCGGTAATTTTTCAATCACCTCCACCTTTGCTCTATCAACTTCAATGCCCTTAGATGAAACAACATGCCCAAGAACTACCCCCTCTTGCACCATAAAATGGCACTTTTCCCAATTCAATACCAAGTTAACTTACTTCACATCGATTTAGCACCTTTTTCAAATTATTTAAACAATGTTCGAATGAGGTGCCATAAACTGAAAAATCATCCATAAAAACCTCCATTATGTCCTCAATAAATTGGGAGAATATAGCCATCATGCATCTTTGAAAAGTAGCGGGTGCATTACACAACCCGAATGGCATTCTCCGATATGCAAAAGTTCCATAAGGACAAGTAAAAGTGGTTTTCTCTTGGTCTTTTGGGTGAATCGGTATTTGGAAAAACCCGGAATAGCCATCTAGATAGCAAAAATGGGAATTCTTGGCAAGTCTCTCTAGCATTTGGTCTACAAAAGGAAGAGGAAAGTGGTCTTTCTGGGTGGCTTTGTTCAATTTCCTATAGTCAATGCACATTCGCCAACCCGTTACCGTTCTAGTGGGGATCAATTCATTTTTATCATTTTTCACAACAGTCATTCCCCCCTTTTTAGGCACAACATGGACCGGGCTTACCCACTCACTATCGGAGATAGGGTAGATAATACCGGCCTTCAACAGTTTCAAAACCTCTTTTTTCACGACTTCTTTCATGGTGGGGTTAAGCCTCCTTTGATGCTCAATGGATGGCTTATGGTTTTCCTCCATGAGGATGCGATGCATGCGAGCGAAGGTGAATTCCTTTAGGTCATCAAGAGTGTATCCTATAGCATTGCGATGCAATCTTAAAACTTCCAACAAAGCAGAATTTTCAGATTTGTTTAAGTTTGCATTCACAATGACAGGATATGTAGAATTATGACCTAGAAACTCATACCTCAAAGAAGATGGAAGAGGCTTCAATTCCACTTCCGGAGCCTTTTCACGACGTGTAGGCTCTTCTTCCTCCTCCAACTTCTCAATCTTGGCAAACCCGGTGGAAATGGTGGGGATGCTTCCATCAACTCAAGACAAATTGCAACCTCGGGTTGTCATCCCGCAAATAGTCACAAAAGCAAACATAGCTCAAGTGGATCATCACTGCCAATGGTTAGTCTCATGTTCCCTAACTATTCCCTCAATCGAATCAATGAAGTTACAATCATCGGAAATCGAAGGAAATTTGGAAGCTTTATTCACATTAAACTCAATCTTATCACTTCCCACATCAAAAGTCATCTTGCCATTTTTCACATCAACACAACACCCCGAAGTGGCCAAGAAAGGCCTTCCAAGAATGATTGGGGTGCGCAAATCCTCATGCATATCAAGTATTACAAAGTCAACAGGCATAAAGATGTCACCCACCTTGATAGGGACATCCTCAAGTATACCCAAGGGGTATTTCACGAAATCGAAGAAGTTGTAGGGACATGGTAGTGGGTTTCAGCTCACCCATACCAAGTTTTTGAGACAAAGAAAGGGGCATCAAGTTCACACTTGACCCCAAATCACACAAAGCACGATCAATGAAAATGTTCCCTACAACACATGGAATGTTGAAGCTACCGGGATCCTTAAGCTTAGGAGGAAGCTTGTTTTGGATCGCAGTGCTACAATGGTCGGTCAAAGCCATGGTCTCATGCTCTTCTAGCTTTCTCTTGTTGCTTAAAATTTCTTTCAAAAATTTAGCATAGGCGGGCATTTGAGACAAGGCCTCGATGAATGGAATGCTAATTTCGAGCTTCTTGATGACCTCCAAGAACTTCCCAAATTGTTTGTCAAGCTTAGCCCTAGCCAATCTTTGAGGGAAAGGCACGGGGGGAGTAAAACTCCTTTGGGGAGTTTTCGGTGGGTCATTAAGAGGCTCTCTCTCTTTCTGCACATCAACATCAATCACAGAATCTTTGGAGGGCGGAGATACCTCCTCATCAACCACAACATTCTCAGCATCAATCACATCATTTTCAACATCTTTGGGCACATCAATCACCACATGCTCAATCCTTGGTTCTTTAGGTCCCTCCAATTGTGTCCCACTCCTTAAGGTTATGGCTTGGCAGTGATCCTTAGGGTTAGGTTCGGGCTTTCCGGGAAGCATTCCCGGAGGGGTAGTGGAGGTACTAGCTTGAATGGCAATTTGATTCTCAAGCATTTGAGTGTGGGTGCTCATAAGGTCAACTTTAGTAGCTAAGGCCTTAATCACCTCATCTTGTCTTTGTTGATGCTCAAGTTGCCGTTGTTGGTGTTGTTGTTGAGACAACATCAAAGCTTGTATCATGGACTCTAGGTTAGGCTTTTGGGGAGCTTGTGGTGGAGGTGGTTGGGGTTGTCTTTGTCCTTGGGGTTGACCCATTTGATTATTGTTCCGGTAAGAAAAGTTCGAGTGGAACCTAAAACCGGGATTATAAGTATTGGAAAAAGGGTGAAAGTTTTGCCTATTACCAACATAGTTAACCACTTCGGTCGATTCATTACTAACCAACCCACTAGGACAATTCAAGGTCTCATGCTCATATGATTGACACGACGCACATGGTTGGGGAGGGGGAACATTCACATTCAACATATCCATCTTCTTAGTCATGGCATCCAACTTAGCATTCAACATAGAAATGGCATCGACTTCATACTTACCTCCCGTCCTCTTGGAACGGGGCTTTGACCACTGGTAGCTATTGATCGCCATCTCCTCAATCAAAGTTTGGAGTTCCGCCACTGTCTTGGACATGATATTGCCTCCCGCCGCCGCCAAGATGTTGGCCCTCAAGTTGTCATCCACCCCGTTGTAGAAGGCTTGTATCGGGACCCATGGTTCTAAACCATGGTGGGGGCATTGACGTAAGAGGTCCTTGAACCTCTCCCACGCTTCATAGAGGGACTCATCCGGCTCTTGGACAAATGTTGAAATTTGATTCCGGAGGCTCGTCAACTTGCTAGGAGGAAAGTACTTCGCCAAGAATAAGCTAGCAAGTTGGTCAAAAGTGGTGATGGCAGAGCATGATGGAAGAGCATCCAACCACTCCCAAGCCTTCCCTTCAAGTGAGAAGGGAAACAATCGCAGCTTGATTGCATCGGGCGTTGCACCATTTGCCTTAAAAGTCTCACATGCTTGGTTGAATAGGCGAAGGTGCCGGTTGGGATCTTCATTGGGGAGGCCATGGAATGGGTTGGCCTTCACCAAATTGATGAGTGAACTCCTCAGCTCGAAATCGCCGGCGGCCACTCTTGGAGGATTAATGGCGGAGGGTTGATTTGTGACATTCGGCATCACATAGGAGCCAAGCGTGATTCTAGGCTCTCCACCACCGCCGCCACCACCGGACATGGTGTTCTTTCGCTTGGAGTTCTCTTCTTGTCTTCTTCGGGCGTGCTCTAACTTTTGCTTCTTTCGCCAGGAGCGAAAGGTTCTTTCGATTTCAGGATCAAGCTCAAAGAGTGGAGCCTTTTGCATGCACGTAGAGTAAACTTGGCAAGACAAAAATCAAAACACCAAGGAAAATCAAAACAGAAAATAAATGACTTAGGCAACCTTAGGGTATTCGTTCAGTGGCTGGCTAGGGACAAAGTCCCCGGCAACGGCGCCAAAAACTTGATAGGCCGCAAGTGCACGGGTGTACGTGTAGCAAATATCAAGGTCGATCCCACAGGGACTTTTCCTTTCAACGCACTGAACTAGCCTCCTAGTTGATCGCTAAGTCGATCCATTTTTGGTTTGAAATAACTAATTCTAAATCTAATCACAATCAAGAACTAAACAAAAGGGGTAATCACACAAACTTTTCGAATTTAATCAAAGTAAAAAGGCGTTCAGGGGATGAAACCTAAGTCAAATAACGAATCAACGATGTGGATTGAACTCTCATTTCATTAATTTGCACAATCAAGGTTCGATAATCGCATAGAGTACTTCGCAATGAGATTTTGCCACTAGAGCGAATTGCCAAGACCAACCAAGCACCTACTTTCGTGGTTATTTCGATTTAGTCAAGGTTAAAGATCAAATTATATCAAGAACCCTAGTTAAAACTTCTATGTCTAGATAATTTTAACTAGTTTAATCTAGGTTTTCGGGTAATCAAACTTCTCCTTTCGGTACTTCATTCAACAACCTATTAACATGCAATTGGTGATCAAGCAAAAGCAATAACAATTCAATTCAAAGACCAAATAGATTGAAACAAACTAAATTCATAATAATTCAATCCGACAAAGTCAATTCATCAAGCAACTTCAAAGGTTCGTCCCCTAAACTAAAAGAACTACTCGCAATTCATGTTTAAAACTACAAAGCAACTGAAATCTAGTCTAGAAAGCATATGGAAATCTATGAGAGGTTGAGAAATAAACCCAAGTGAAGAACAAACCTGCTAGGAATCAACAATGGAGGACTTTTGCTCCTCCACTTCAAAGTATGCTCAAATTGCTCTTCGATCTTCAATCTTCTCTCAATCTTCAATGATGGAATGGAATATGGATGATGAATGATATGATTAGGGAATGAAAATGGATGATGATGGATGATTCATCCTCTTTCTCGGCCAGAAATCCCCATAATATAGGCAAACATCACTTCAAAACCGCCGAAAATGAAAAGACAGGAGAGACACGGACCGTGCCAGGGTAGGCACGGACCGTGCCCCATGTGACACGGACCGTGCTCCCTGTGACCGCGGCCGTGTCGGCTTCCTTGTTGAATTTTTCTCGCTCTCGGCCATAGACACGACCCGTGCTCTTCACAGGGCACCGTGTCACTTTGCTTTTTGAGCCTAGGGTACATTGGGCCATTGTTTGGGCCTTGGATGATCCAACACCTCACTTCTTGGTCCTTTAAGCTCATAACTTGGATCTACACTTGCTTTTTGGGCTCGGTTTACATCGATTCTTCACAAATTCCCTACAAAACTCACCAAACTCCAAACCAAGTGTAATATGGGAAATTTGGGTATAAAATAACACAATCAAATCAAATATTTCCCAAATTCTCATCAAAACAACCAAGTATTCATATATACAAGAAGCACTTATCAAGAGGCTTATGGGGAAGATACGGGTTCGTTCATTTTTGGAGCAAGGAAAAGGTCGAAGAAAGCATAAGAAGAATGGATCAGAAGATGGTGAGAGGCCACAAGATAATGGTTCAGAAAGCAAGAAGCAGAGGAAGAGTTCCAGTCAGAATGGGAAGGCCAAGACAGATATGGGTTAGGAAGAGCAGGAATAAAGGTAAGGAGATCAGTTGGATAGAGAAGCATGAGCTTAGACTAGAAGGGGAGACAAATGAGGAGATTGTTGAATGGCTCTCAAGGAGTGTAGTTTGTGTTTGCTCGCAACCAAGAGATTTACTCATAATGTCTTCAACCATAATTCATTCAATAGGCCCTGTCTCGAAGATTGTTGCTCTCAGTGGGTCCAAATTCGTAGTTACCTTAGCATCAGTAGAAAAGGCTGATGCATTGGTTGAAAATTTTGGTGACTTGGATGTCTGGTTTGAGGAAATAAGATTGTGGTCCAAATATGAGACTTGCGAAGATAGAAAAGTTTGGGTAGATATACATGGTTTAGCCCCACATGGATGGAAGTTGGAAAACTTTCAAAAATGTGTGAATCACTGGGGCAAAATTGTAAGTTTCGAGCAAGATATAGACAAGGCAGAGCATTTTGAAAACATGAGGGTTCAAATTATATCAAAATGCTTCTCAAGAATAGAAGGGATGGTGTTATTTACTCTGGAAGACTGCACGTACAAAGTCTTCGTCAAAGAGTCCCATTCCTTTGTCCATATTCCAGTTCCAAGGCAAAATCAAGAAGACAACAATATACACAATCAACTCAGCAATGATGATGAAGAAAGCCATTTCAACTGCAGCACCCATGATAATCATGATGATAAGGGTTTCGGAGACATCGAGGTATTTCAAGAAATTCATGAAACTCCATATCAGCATCAGTCTGTACCAAACTACAGAAAGGAAAATGACAGATCAGTGGAAGAAGACAACCAGTCGCAACGTCCCTCGAGGGTATCAAGCAGCAGCCAAAGAGACTTATACCACAAAAAAATGGGCTTTTACCAACAGTTGAGCACCAACAGATTTTTTTTTCTGTTGGTAAAAGCGTTGTTTTACCAACAGATAAACTTTCTGTTGGTATTATAAATATATTACCATCACTAGTTTTATCTGTTGGTAATATAAAACTTTTACCAACAGATATAAATTACTCTGTTACTAATAAGATTGTATTAACAACAATTAATTTATCTGTTGGTAATAATTATAGATATTACCAACATTTTGTGTATGTTGTTGGTATTGATTAAGAAAAAGACAACAAATTTTACTTAAAATTTTTGCAAGTTGGGAGGGAAGCAGGGAAATCTAGTCTAGGGTTAGTCAAACAATTGCTCTCGTCGATCGTCCCTCTCCCCACTACGCGCAATCAACCCACCATAACTGGTACTCCATACTTCATTCCTACTCTAATTCAAAGTCTAATTCCTTCTCAGATTCCGCATCCATACTTTACCTCCTATTCCCACGCCTACTCTGGCTTCACCGCTGCCCTCACTGTGGACGAGGTTGCCGTCCTCCGCCAGCCCTACTCCGTCGTCGGTGTCTATAGGGACATCGACTACACTCTTCGCACCCTGGAGTTTCTCGAGCTCGACGTTGTCGAAGAGGGCCTGACAGGCGATTGCAAGTTTAACAGTTCCAATGTCAGCGTCAGAGTCCTCGATATCGGCATTACCTCGGAGTCGGAATGGTTCGCTGACTCAGGCATGCCTTCTATCTCGGCTCGGTGGAAGGGTGAGTGTGAATCAGGCCTCTAATTCAGCCCCAAACTCTACAACAAGAAGCTAATCTTCCAGGTTAAACGATTGTGTCTTCTGTTGTTTAATTTGAACTCTGTGCCTTCTCTAATTCGAATTACACAAGCGTTTAACTTTTCAATTCAAGGTATCTAATTCAAGGTAAAAGCTCCATTTCAGTGTCACTAGCAATCTTCCAGGTTAAACGATTGTGTCTTCTGTTGTTTAATTTGATTGATTGTTGCTACTTCTCGTACGTGTTACCCCGATTTCATTCGGTTCTGAGGTAATTTAGGGTTTTCAGTTTTTATGATTGTGAGTTTTATTTTCTTGGTGCGATTTTAGGGTTCGATCTACCATATTTTTGGGCCGAAATTAGGATTTAGATTGAGTTTGTGGTTGTTTTAGTTATAAACATTGATTTTGAGTTCCATAAGATCTTATTATGGCTTAATGTTGGACTAGGAAGGCTCGTAGAACTTCAATTTGAGCAAATTAGGATTTTAATTCAAACTGTTTTGGTTTGAGAAACTAGCATTATTTCGGTGTTGTTTGGGATTTTGGTGGAGTTGAATTGTGAAGTAGGTGTTTTAGTAACTAACATTTTACTTGTTGTGTCGAGTTTATGTTGGTTTGAAAAGCTGATATTGTTTTTGAGGTGATAAGAATATAATCTTGAAATAGCTGAATGTTGAAGTAGGTGTTTATAGTGTTGTTTACGGACTTCAATTTGGAAGGATAGTCTCTTTTTTACTTGGTTGACACTCTAGCAGCAAACTTTTATAAAATCCCATTCACTTGCTAATGAAAGAAAGAATGGGGGAGAGTTCAACAGGATGAAGAACATAATTTTGAATCATGTTTTTTAAGGAAGAAATGAGATGGAAAGGAGTCAAAGGACTGGTGCATAGCTCAAGTAGGTTGAAAGAGGATTATGTTTGGTTGTCTTATTTTGTTTCCTTTTACCTAACAGGTCTTTGTGTTTCCTAGTAGATTCACATGTGATCTTGTTGATGTAAGGCTCTGTGGCTATCTTTAGGGCATGCCACTTTTTTATGTTAGCTGATTTTGTTTCGGTGCACCTTTCGTATGTTTTTTTGATTGTGTTTAGCTTTTCCTTTCGGCTTTAATAAATCAAAGAGGCGTTCTACAATCTTTTTGAAGGGTTGAGAGCTTGAATTTGAAGCATTAAGTTTATCTATTCAGATTCATTGATGCTATGAAGTTTTTATTCAAATGAGCTTAATTAATGATGCAATGATGAATGGACTTTGTCAGTCATTGCTGTGGCACTCAGCAGTAGTAGTCACGACAAACAGTTACCCATAGGTAGTCAAGGGCTGGTTGGAGGGATGCAATTGGAGCAGCAGCAGTCACAGTAGCCCAATAACAGTAGCAACTCAGCACCACCAGTCATAGTAGCCCAATAACAACAGCAAGTCAGCACCACCACTGTCTATATTGTCGTGGCTCAATGACTCGGGAACCTGCATCCCGCTTGTCTCTTGTTTCATGGAATACCACCCCTAGTTCTTTCGATATCTCTTGTCTATCAGTCTCTGATCGTCTCACTCTCCAGCCTCCTCTCAATCTCGGCCTCTCCTCCTTCAACGCCGACCACAGCCGAGTACAGACCAACAACCCTCCGATAGATCTGTAAGCTCTCCCTCTACCTTGTTCAAATTTTGATTTCCAAATTCGCTTCTTGGATTTGTAATTTAACTGTTGGATTTCTTGTGACACTCTTAGCTAAACTTATTAGCTTCCCTTGAATCTGTGTGACATTGATATTAATATATTTGTTTACGGCTGTGAGATATGGAGCACTCAAGAGATAGAAATAAGGGTGAATAGCTAAGGTTTCTAACAAAGTAAAATTGAGATAGTAAACTCCAGATGGTTGAAACCTCAAATCATAATACTGTTAAAAATTTAGTTATGCAGAATCAAAACCACACCTTAGGCTTGGAAAATACATGTTTGTCACGGTTGAGAATTCAGAATTTGGAATTTGAAATTTGAAATTTAGCTAAGGGTGGTATAATATAATCTCCAATGATAGTAAAGGACACCCTGGTTATGTCGCAACCTAAGTTTTTTCCCCCTTAATAAGAGTTCCACGAGGTAATCTATCGTAGTTTCATTCATTTGTCTCTACTCCATTGATACACAAAATTCTTCTTAGAAACACACACATAAGTTGAGATAGACATACTCACAGTAGAATTATAACAAATGAGTTGCTCCAAAGTATTTGCAGGCTGTTAAGTATATTGAATATGACTCCTCATTTAGCGATGAGGAGAAGAAACAGTCCAAGACTTTAAAAGTATATTGAATGATGTGGCCTGCAAGCTGAAGCTGAAAGAATATAAGCAGGCTGAGAAACTATGCACGAAGGTAATGTATAGGTCACTTGTTTGCATATGATCAGATTTCAAGTTTTACGGCTATTATTGCTAACAGCCTCGTCTTGGATCTGTACAGGTTCTGGAAATGGGCAGCATGAATGTGAAAGCTCTTTACAGAAGAGCACAGGCATACATAAACTTAGCTGATCTTGAATTGGCAGAATTTGATATTAAGAAAGCTTTGGAGATTGACCCTGATAACAGGTATGTTTCTACTGGCGGTTCTACATGACTATGAAGTTGGTTGACATGTAATTATGGAGCTCGCTACGTGCTGACTTGTTCTCATGAATCCATTTTCTTGACTCGGGAATTTCTTTTACAATTATAGTTTACTCTTATTATAGTTCACTCTTAAAGAGTTATTTACAGGTATTGTTGCTACCTAATGGGTTTATGTTTATGTGAATAAGATGGATGGGTTTATATTGAAGGTGATTTGTGTTGTTGCAGAAATACAGACTGGGGAAAAACCATCACTCAGAAAGTAGTCATAAACATGAATCCAAGCAGCAACAACAAAAAGAAGATAGTTCTGATCACAATGACAGTGTTACTCTTGAATATTAGCAACAAGAAGAAAATGTAAATGAGAAACACTAGATTTAGGCTTACATTTTGGTTACAATGTTACTTTCGAATATTAGCTACTATGATCTTAATAACTATTTGGTTTCATTTTGATACTTTGCACTTCATTAAGGGAAATTTCAATTTAGACGTTATGTATTATTTTACAATTTAGAACACCAAATGAATAAAATTTAAGGTTTTTTCTGATATTGTAATTAAATTAATTATTTGTGTACAACAGGTATAATATATTATAATGACATATTTATAAAGTGTAGCCGACTATCTTTACTATTTCCTACAGATATCTATGTTTCGAAATTGTGCCAAATGTATTACTAACAGATATATTTATTGGTCAATGCTTATGAAATTTGTCGGGAAATGTATTACCAACAAATAAAGTCTGTGTGTAATATTTTTATTGCCCGGGAATAGATTTCCCAACGTTTGCATTTGTTGGTATAGGTGACTTATCTCCGACAGATATTAACTGTTGGTATAAAATTCCCAACAACAACAGAACAAAACTGTTGGTATTAGTTCGCAATACCAACAGAACACAGTATCTGTTGGTAATACTTTTACAATTAGGTTTATTTCCAACAGGCTAGTGACAGATAATTATCTGTTGGTAAAACCTTTTAGCAACATATATTATACCATTACCAACAGATAGTCCATGTTGGCAAAAGCCATTTTTTTTTTTGTAGTGAAATGCAACAATTGAGTAACAACAGATTTATCGAGGAGGTAAGAAATTTGGCTGAGCAAGTTGATGTGCTAAAAGGGGGCTGATAAATGCTTTGGGAATTCACAATTGGGAAGAAGTACAGGTTTCTCGAGAAGGTAATACTATGGATAATAGAGACCTTGGTAACCGAATGGACAATAATTTGGAAGAGTGCTATGAAGCCTATAGGGAGTCTGAATTGCACTCTGTACACATTGAGGAGAGTGATAATTTGGTCAATGCAAAACAACAAGAAGACTATGAATTCACTCCTCAGATAATTGAAGTAGTCAATTATGAGGAAATTAGCAGGAAAATTAAAGCGAGGATGACCACAGTAGGAAACGACATTGGTTTTAGATCTCTCGAGGATCTTGAGGTGGAGGTAGATGAATTAGAAGAATCGTGCTTCAGAAGTAGAGGTGGTCGAAGTTCAAGCAAGAAAAGAGCAAGAAAGGGCAAAAACAAGGCCAGAAGCCGCAAGTGTTGACATGAGGATCGGGCTTAGAATGTTTGGCATATAGGAGTGACAAGTTCATTTCTGGGATGTTGGTTGGACATGCCACGACATTCAATGAAACTGATATGAGACAATGTTGGATGGGGTGTTGACTTGGATCAGAGAATAAAAAAAGAAAAATAACAATTGATGGTTGGGTGCAAGGAGTGTGGATGACATTATTTTTGTGGAGGAGGAGCCACTATTCACGAGTCATATGATTTTATCTGTTGGGTACTATGCTTTTTTGAACTTTATCAGAGCTTGGATCCAATGTGGTGCAAAGGAAAGGGTGAAATAAGCATATGAAAGTGAAGGGCACTTGCGGTGTGGCATTTGGTGGATGACCTTAATGGGGAAGCTAAACACAAGATCGTATCTGCTCAAAAGAGGATATCTGCAGCCTAGACAGGAAAGCTGCTCCTTTTGTGGTGAATTTGAAGAAACCATAGACCATCTGTTATTACATTGTTATTTTGTCACTCCAATATGGTCTGAGCTGCTGCATAATATGGAATGTGCACTGTCAGAATGCTCAACACTCAAAGAATGGTTTAAACTGTGGCTTGAACAACTATGCAGGAATTTTCATCAGATTTCACACCTTTTCTAATTCATTGGGTCTCCAAGCAAGGTCTGATGGGTACCTGTGAACTTGCCTTCAACAGATGCAGTAAAATGAGCACCAAATATTCAGCAGGAAAAAGCTGGGCAGTGGCAGTGGTGGAAGATGTGCCGCGGGTGTATAATTGCATCAGTAGACAGTTGAGAGGAAGCTTTGGTTTTATTTTAGGTTTTTTTTGGGCTTTGTGTGTTTTTTGATTGGGCTTGTTCGCTTTGGGATGAAACAATTGTGCCCATCATCTTTGAGCGTTTGTGTTTTGGGCCTTGAGGCTCCTAATTTCAATAAATGGGCTGCTGCCCAACAAGTTTTCGAAAAAAATACTATATAAAATTCACTTATCAATCTTGGTGTAGACACCGAGATTTTTGCTTAGTTTAGTATGTATTTTAATGTACTTCTGTAACATTTTGTATTGTTCTTTATTTTTTAGGAATATGAAAAAATAGGGAACTAGGAAAGCCTAAGCCATGCCTGCAAGCTATGTACAAAAAACCCATAAAAAGCATAAAAAAGTCGCATAAAAACCCTAGCCATGCAAAAAAGCTACATAAACCCCATCCAACCTTCATGGTAGTGTGGACTACAGGGAGGTCTAGGGTTCGAAATTTTCTCACTTCACAGTCCAAGCATCGTCCAAAGACAAAAATATCCATGTTGTTCTGATGACCGCGCGGACTTCACGAGGCAGCAACACCTCCTACCAACACCGTCGTCCAAGAAATTTAACCTGCATTATTGGTAGTCTGCGCTGTTGTCCAAGACTCCGAAACTCTTATCTAAACTTGGTGCTCAGGTTGTACGAGATACATGCATGGATCAAGCTATAAATACCCCTCCCTTCATGCCTTAGTTGGGAACCAGCTAATCCTTAGCAACTCTCATTCTTACTCACCCATCCTCTCATTCACTTACCAAGTCATTTTCTTACCAACACATCATCTCATTCTCTTATCAATTTATTCTCTTATCATACACTTATTCTTCTTTCATTCTATACCTCTCACATCAATTCATTCTCTTTTCTTACTATCAACATCGGTTTCTTTCCCATCCATTCTCATCATCCAAACACATTCCATCTTACTCTTACTTTCTTTCATCATCTTCTAAAATTTATCCCTTTCATAAACCACACAAAAACAAACCACAAAATATCACAAAACCATCCCAAAACCACAAAAACATCCATACTTGTCACTTGGAGATTGAAAACAAAGAGCATTAGAGGCTAGACAAAGGTTCGTGATCCTTCCTTATTTAGGTATAATTTTATCATTTCCATTCTTGTCATGTAATCATTTTATGATTTTGCAATGTTATAATATTCATGTTTCCTTCATTTATCTAAATGTATAATTGAATGATTTTAAGATGTAGCGTTTTACTTTATCTCCCTTCTAAACTTTGAAAAAGCACATTCTTTAAAATTTTACTAGAGTCTTTCCTTAATTAAAGGCACACTCAAAGGTCTTTCCTTTGGAGCCTGCACTCTTACCCCCGAACTTCGTAATTTGGTTTGTAGGTGTACTCTTTTCGTTAGGTTTTCTTGGCTTTTTCTCTTAAAAAGTCGGGTGGCGACAGATTGAAAAACGCATTATTCTTGTTGCCTAGACCATGGTTTTCAAAACCCTAAAGCAAGTTTTGTGTGAGTAGTGGTTTTACAATGAGTTTGTTGGAAGTTGCAACTTTAGAAATGTGATATATATTTTTAAATTGTTAAAATTGCCGAAATCGCCCTTTTCCCTAGCCCTCGCATTTTGAAAATAGCATAATCAAGTTTAAGGAAGAATGAGCAAATGGTAGCTCTCTCTTTGGATTTTGTTTAAATACTTTCAAAGTTTTCATGGTGAAGGAAAGACGATTTTACATACAGTAAAACTATTCACAAAAATGAGCAAAACAATTACTAAAGGTCTTTTAAAAAGTAAAGCACCAGTAAAGTTCCAAGAATTCCAGCAAAAAAAAAAAAAAAAGAAAGCAGTGGGATCACCGCGACCCGTTCTGGTTAACGGGGAAGCCTCGGGGAGGTTAGAGACTGGTTACCCCAGGAACATCGAGGGGCCAATACACAAATTTGACAAGAAAAATTAGAACTCAAATATTCTTTAAACTAAGATATGTTGAAGCTTTGACAAGATGTATGTCGACTAAGGCTAACATGAATAATGTCATGACTTGGCATAGTACATGATGATGAATTTAAAGAAATGTTAGCTACAATAGAAGACTTATTCTCAAAAGAAAAATGAGTTATTTCGGTGTGTTGTAAAAGATTGTATAACCCACCATATTTATGAGCCACAACCAACACATTCTTAGATGTAAGGTCCTTTGTATTACATTTTTCAAGAAGAAATATGGCAAAGTGCAGTTCAGTTACCAATCTAGCAATAGATAAAAGGCTAAGTTGAAACTTAGGACATAAAGAACATTATGAAGGACTAGGTTAGAATTGATAACTACTTATCTAGCTTTGGTAACAACCTTAGTAATGCCATTTGGTAGGGTGATAGAAACAAGTTTATCCAAAGTGTATATGCGAGTAAAGAAGTTGAGATCATGAGTCATATGGTCAGAAGTTCTTGTGTCTATTATCCATAAACCTTTAAACTCTTTAATCAAGGCACAATAAGCACTAAAATGAGCATACAAGGATAAAGAAATACATATAAAGTGAGCATATCAGAGACGTATGAGTTGGTCCTTGAGCTTGCTGCATCTACGGGTGTTTCATCAATCTCATGACCTCCTGCTCCACATTTTGCAAATCAAATGGACCATCTCCAGTGGAATTCTTGTTGGCAATGTTGTGTCAAGAGGAGAATCTTGAATTGCAAGGCTTTCTTGTGTCTGGACATGAGTTATAACCTTGCTCATATTCTTGTTCTTATCATACCAATCAGAAAAACCATGGATAAGAAATCATTGATCGACAGTGTACCCAATCCTCTAATAGTGAATGTAATATTTTCCTTGCTTATTTCTTTTATTGTTGTCTCTCCTACTCTTGACATGATTATATCCTCCATTTCCTTGAGACTTGAGCCATGAGAGAATTAACATAATCAATATCAACATTCACATGATTATTTAGTGTTGCCACTGTCACAATAGCTACAATTTTATTCCCATTAGAAAGACATCAAGTCACTTTCCTTTGTTACTCTGTTCGTTCAATCATTTTACAGGCTTTACTCATAGTAGGAAGAGGATCATGTGTAAAATATGCTGCTCGAACTTAGTTATACCTCTCATCCAGATGCAATAAACATTGCATTAGCTTCTTCCTTTACTCCAACTCAATTGTCTTCTTAATAGTCACACAATCAGGATGAGAAGCTTCACATTCACATAAAGGAATGTCACTTAATTCCGTCATTTTATTCCATAATCTCTTCAATTTTAATTTGTGTAACACAACAACATGCTCATTTCCTTGATATAACAGAGCAATTTTTCCCCGAATCTTGATCAGCAAAGGGCCATTACTTTGACTAAATCACTAAACAAGTTGATTCTAGAGGTGTCGAGCATAAATAACATACTGAAAAGCTCTAGAGAGATCCGAATCAATAGAATTCAAAGTCCAACTCACCACTACCAATCACTTTTTTCCAACCATTTTAAAATGGTTGGAAAAACCAACCATTTTAGCAACCATTTCATATTCCAACTATTTTTCAAAAATTTTAGTGGGAAAAAGGGTTGGAAATTCCAACTATTTTTGCTAAAATGGTTGGAAATTTTTCCTACCATCCTTATTCCTACTATTTGAAAATGGTTGGAAACATGGTTAGTTGGAATATGAAATGGTTGGTTTTTCCAACCATTTTAAATTGGTTGGAAAAAAGTGGTTGGTAATACACATATTTTTAGTTGTGCACCATTACTGCCACATCTCATCCGTTGCTCATAAGTGGGAATTAGGAGCAAGTCGAGGCACTTTACCATTGATAAACCCTAACTTAACCTTTGTTCTGAGGTAAATCTAAGCGACACGACTCCAAGAGTGAAAGTTAGTGTCATCCATCCTGATATTGGTTAGAGTACTCATTCATGTATATCATGTCCTTGCAAATACAATGGATCTATGGTGTAATTTTTGGTTGTCTTGGTAATTGCCGTGGTAGAAGTTATAATAGATGATCAACCAAAGAGAACAGAAACAAAACAATCAGAGGAACAATTAAGTTTACTCAAATCAAACAATATTGATCAGGATGATCAATCTGATTGAAGAAGGAGAAGGAGCTCAGGCAGATCCTATGCTCTAATACCATGAAAAGTAGAAAGAAAAGCAGAGAAATTTGGGTCAATTTTGTGCATATTGTGTATGTGAATCAACCAACTGATATGCACAGCAGCTAGGATATACATACACAGGGGCTAGCAGAGGGAATAACAACATGCATAACCACTGTAGCTAACCATCATTATTAGCTAACTACATATTTACAATCTAATTGTATGAATACACATATATAAAATTTGTCATTAAATTAATAAGTGTATACATGTTTATAATAATATTTATGATCGATCAAATAACAAAAATTATGTACTCATTATTCAAACATGAATGCTTATAAACTTATAAACATATGCTAATAAAATCCATTTCAAAATTATAAAAGCATGGTACTCTTGGGAATATAATCCAATTTTATTGATGGAGTCATTGTTGACCTTTTAAAATTTAGATTTAGGCTCATGTTTAATACAAACATTCCGCTTAAATTTGACTTACCTTTAATCGATGGTCTATTGTTTGATTATTTTTTCTTTGAAATTTTCAAAATACAAAATTAATTTATGTTAAGTTTTTAAAAACAGAGGTTGAAACAAAGACATAAAAGTCTAATAATAATCTCATGATGAAGCCAAGCTATAAAATAATTACGCATTATAATCAAGCAAATTACACAACTATATATATATATATATATATATATATATATATATATATTGTGTTTATTTGAGCATGTGAGCACTAGCTATGTAGACCCTTGGATTTCCAATCTAAGGATGAGAAAAAAAGGGAAGTTTAGCTTTTTTTTACCTAGGACCCCTCACGTGAGGTTGGACAATTTACAAAAAAATAAAAAAGGAAAAGCCCCCATCCCATTTCCAAAAACGACGCATAATTAGAGTGTGGAGTTCTCAAAAACAACAAATTCATCTTCTTCTCCTTCCCAACTTCGACATTGAGACTCTTGTTCTTCCTTTTCAGAGTGGCGAATTCATCTACCCAAAGTCATCTGCTTCTCAATTTCAAAAATTTGGATCGGTTATCATTCTAGCCCAAGGCGACGTTGTGGGTTTGTTGTTGGTAGTTGATGGGTTGTCGTTGGTTTTACTTTCACTGTAAGGTATGTGGATCGTCCAATCCATAGTTTTTTCAAATCCATCTAAAAGAATGATTTTTTTTATACTTATTTTTTAGGGTTACATTGAAAAATGTTGTGTTGCTAACAGAGAGATAGAATTCAACTACAGTAGAGGGTTTTTGGACTTTGAAAATTTGAATTCAGAGTTTCGTTAATGTTTGTGGAAGGGTGAGGGTTTAGTTTTTTTGTAAAAGTTTGGGTTTTCTCTGTATGGTGAAGCGGATTTGGCAGGGGATTTCTAATATAATTTCGTAAGGTGTGTTTTTGTGTAAGTTTGGGGTTTTTTTAGCGAAGTTTGATTTTATTGTAGACATCAAGTGAAGTCATAGTGGACGTTAAGGTCAGCGAAAGTGGACATAGGAAAATTGGTGATGAGTGTGTATATCGTTCTATTGTACTTGATGTGCACGTTGATATTAGTTGATGTCCACAGTAATAATGGTTGATGCCCACTATTGTCATGCTTGATGTCCACATCCAATTTGTTCGATGTCCATAATCATGATACGATGCCTACTGTTGTTACGTGTTTATGACCATACTCACTATACATGTTGTGGAACGTGTCGGGATGAGGCCCGAGTCTTACTTTTCATTGGCACCTAGTCTTCCCGCACCCTTTCTATGAAAAACAAGCAAAACGACTTCAAGGTCGGGGGTGGGATCCATTTCAAGGTGGACCCGGGACCTTGGAGGCATACTCGGACCATCATTGGGTGTGATATCTACTTCAAGTGGGACCCCGGACCATGGGAGTGGAGCTACGAGTCCTCATCGGGACCTATTTCAGGTCTTTCAAAGGGTTCGAAGTCCTTCCACAAGAATAAGCGCAAACGGGTTAACGTGGGTTGTCGGAATGGACGCGCCTTCACTCTTTGGATTATAACTCCTTCAATATAAATCCCATGGGTCTCAAATTTTGGGAGCATAAAGTACATACCGAGAGCTTTCCAACGATATCTTACGGGTCTAAAACAGAGTTTGGAAGAAGAAGTTATGCTCGTTTGAAGTCCGCAGGGAAAAGCTGCCCAGAACAGTGACTCGCCCGAGTCATCTTGTGACTCACCCGAGTCGTCGTTCTGGTCTTCCCCGACGATTGACGATGGCGTGTTGGAGTTGCCAGGCCAGTAGGCCGACTCGACCGAGTCATCTTGTGACTCGCCTGAGTCAGGCCTGCAACACGCGCATGCTGTTTCGTTTTTGTTATTTGTTTTCTCCATTCCTATATATACCCCCTCCCTTGGCATTGTTGAGAAGTTTTTGACATTTTGAATATATGCTAGTGCATTTGTAAGGGTTCTCCCTTAGTTTTCTCTCAGAAATCTTGTTACTTTATCCAAGTGATTTGGTGGTGTTCGAGTCATTCCTTTAGTGATTATTTAGTGGTTTACCTATGATAATCATGGTGGGGTGTTAGGCCTAGAGTTGTGGTTCTCCTTGCTCAAGGTCATATCCAACCTTTGGGTGTTCAAGGCCCTTGTTCGTGTTGAATATCGATCCTCCATCATCACTCAAGCTAATATAATCATCCCACCACGGCGGTCATGCTGCATTTGGTATCAGACCTCAAGGTTTTTCATCTAGCTTGAGTTTTTCCATTGTTTTTGCTAGTTTGTTCTCTATTGTTCGATTTGGTTGAAATATTGGCGTCCCCCATCCCCTGTGCTATCAAAATGTATTGGAATATGTTGTATTGTGTTTGTATTTGTTGGATTTGAAGTCAATTGGAGCTTCGAGGAGAAGTTGGAAAAAAGTGCACGCAAGGTGTTCGATGAAATGTCTGATTGAGAAAAACACAAAGAACCCTTAGCCAAATACTATCCAACGACAAAAGAACCCCCAAACTCCACAAATTATCCCAAACACAATCTGCCTTCACCCTTTTTTTTCGGTATGGACGAAGAAGTTCGCTCCGAACGAGAGGAATCAAGCCATCGAGGTAGATCTCAATTTCAAGCTCTCGGGGACCGACTCACCACCACTCTTGACAATCGATTCTCCACCATTGAGCGAACTCTTGACAACCTTAAGGTCAAAGTGAACAATGTAGTCCAAGAGTATCAAAGGCAACCCTGAGATGAATGTCGTAGACCCGCACGAAGTCCTATCCGTCCTCCTCCCTTCTACGAGTCGAGTGACGATGATAGAGGGTCATTTCGGCGCCATAGTCGACGGGAAGCGGTTGAAAAGCCCCCACGGAATGAATTCTATGATGTCGAGGCTAAACTTCCAGAATTCAATGGCAATACCGACCCGGAAGACTATCTTGAATGTAGGGTTGTTCATCGGTTCAAAACTGAACCGAATAAACTGAAAACCGATTAAGGGGTAAAGCCCAAACCGAAAACCGAACCGAATAAACCGGTTCGGTTTCGGTTCTCGGTTTATCCGGTTCAAAACTGAATAATGCACACATTCATACGGGACTTTCATCGGAAGGAGTCAAACCGAAAACCGAATAAGGGCTAAAGTGCAAACCGAAAACCAAACCGAATAAAAATCGGTCCGGTTTGAATCGGTTCGAACCGGTTCGGTTCTCGGTTTATTCGGTTCAAAACCGAATAATGCACACCCCTACTTGAATGGGTCCAAATCTTGGAGAGGAATTTTGAAACTAAGGGGTATAGCGATAAACATGCCTTCAAGATTGCTAGATCGAGACTCACCAAGGTTGCATCCCTTTGGTTTGAGAATGTCAAGGCAAAACGAGCTAAAGAGGGTCGAGCAAAGATCACTTCATGGGCACGGCTTAAGCAATTGATGAATAGACGATTCTTGCCTAGTACTTACAAGCGAGAGGTTAACCATGAACCTATCTCGTCACTTGATGGGCGTGGAAGAATTAAGCAAGCAAAGGTCGATCTCATGCTCAACGAGGTAGCTTCCCTTGATCCATGTAAGCCCCTTGGCGATATTGTTGAAGTTTCTTGCCACGAGAAGGTTGAGGAAAAGAAAAGTTCAATGAACGAGGTTATTGTCCTTGAGGCCGTTGAAGGGAAACCTCTTGAGCTACTTGAAGTACATGGTGAGCTTGGTGAAGTTCCATGCCAAAAGGAGGATGAGAACATCGATCTTGCCCTTCCTCTCGTCCTCATTGAGAATCCCAACAAGAGGCTCCGATGATCATCACGACATCGCTTTTTGAGGAGTCAAGCAACAACGAGGTTGACACCGACACCTCTCACGACCTCGCCATTTATGAACTCCCATATGAGAAGAAGGAGGTAACTTCAAACTCACCTATGAAATTCATTGAGACTTGCTTGGAAGTCGGATGTTGCGATGTAGAGTCTTTGGTTGAGTCATGCATGACCTTTGGAGGCATTGGTTGTTTGAGAATGTTTGTTGGCGTGATAAGTTGTATGATGATTATTTGGTGTCGAAGTTTGATGATTCTCGATGGTTGAAGTGACATGCTAGAAATCTTGGTGTTCATTTTATGTCTAGTGGCAAATATGGGTTTGATGACACCTTGATTCTAGTTCGACCAATGTTTATGAGCTCGTCGTTTGTGTCGTCCCTCGAAGAATATTGTTTGCATATGGGTCGTAGTGATATGAACTCTTTGAATGGGTCGTACACGTTGTTTGGTCGTCATTGGTTGTTCGAGGCTCCTATTTGGTCGTTGGTTGAGTCATTGTCCATCACATCCCCGCTACTTCCCCTATGTCGGAGCTATGCTGATGCTCTTGTGGCCCTCGTTTGATGTTTCCTACATCGTGTCCTTCTCATGCCTTTAAAGCCACCGTTAACCCGCAAAAACAAAACCTGGGTGGGAAGTGAGTTGAGGAACCATCTCATGTTGAGCGAAACACGGGAAGAGTGTGCTCTTGGTGAGGATGAGCTACCATTGGCTTTGTCATTACCTTGTAGCAACCCAAGTGAGAATGAGAGTTCCCAAACACCACAAACATTTCCTTTTCCGTCTCTTAACCCCTCACCTCCACAAAACAAGCCTCCAACCTCATTCTTTCATTTGGATGATGGATATATAGTGGATTTTGAAGCTTGTTGGGTGGCTCGTGTGATTGTTCATGCCGATCGGGATGTTTGGAGTTCTAGGATGCCGAGTTGTGGAGAGGGCCTCGATTTTAACTCCCAAGAGTTAAGGGCAACTCTTTTTCAAGAAGGGGAGTATGGAACGTATCGGGATGAGGCCCGAGTCTTACTTTTCATGGGCACCAAGTCTTCCCGCACCCTTTCCATGAAAACAAGCGAAACGACTTCAAGGTCGGGGGTGGGATCCATTTCAAGGTGGACCCGGGACCTTGGAGGCATACTCGGACCATCATTGGGTGTGATATCCATTTCAAGTGGGACCCGGACCATGGGAGTGGAGCTACGGATCCTCATCGGGACCTACTTCTGGTCTTTAAAAGGGTTCGAAGTCCTTCGGCAAGAATAAGCGCAAACGGGTTAATGTGGGTTGTCGGAATGGACGCACCTTCACTCTTTGGGTCATAACTCCTTCAATATAAATCCGATGGGTCTCAAATTTTGGGAGCATAAATTACATACCGAGAGCTTTCCAAGATATCTTACGGGCCTAAAACAGAGTTCGGAAGAAGAAGTTATGCTCGTTTGAAGTCCGCAGGGAAAAGCTGCCCAGAACAATGACTCGCCCGAGTCATCTTATAACTCGTCCGAGTCGTCGTTCTGGTCTTCCCCAACGATTGACAATGGCGTGTTGGAGTTGTCGGGCCAGTAGGCCGACTCGACCGAGTCATCTTGTGACTCGCCCGAGTCAGGCCTGTGACACGCACGTGCTGCTTCGTTTTTGTTATTTGTTTTCCCCATTCCTATGTATACTCCCTCCCTTGGCATCGTTGAGAAGTTTTTGACATTTTGAATATATGCTAGTGCATTTGTAAGGGTTCTCCCTTAGTTTTTTCTCAAAAATCTAGATACTTTGTCCAAGTGATTTGGTGGTGTTCAAGTCATTCCTTTAGTGATTATTTAGTAGTTTACCTATGATAATCATGGTGAGATAGTAGGCCCAGAGTTGTGGTTGTCCTTGCTCAAAGTCATATCCAACCTTTGGGTGTTCAAGGCCCTTGTTCGTGTTGAATATCGATCCTCCATCAACACTCAAGCTAATCTAATCATCCCACCACGACGGTCACGCTCCATGTTGTCAAAGTGGACATTATGGTCAAGAAAATTGGACATTTAAGGGAAAATGGTTATGTTACTCTATGTCATTTTGTTGTAGTTGATGTGCACATTGGTAATGGTTCATGTTCCATGTTTAATGTCCACATCCACTTTGTTTGATGTCCATACTCGACATGCTCGATGTCCACTATTGTTACATAATATGACCATACTGACTGTACATGTTGTTGAAACAATTCAATATTATTTGGTGGGAATATTAATGGTTCGTGGGTTGTTGACCAGGGATCAGCATAGCCCTACTTGTCCTGGAGTTCTTGCGATGTGTTTGCATCAATAGTTAAGGATTTTCCGTCCACAAGTAATGAAGTGGAAGATGGTTCAAGTCCAGTCCGCTCACTGTTTAGACCCGATTTCGTGTCTAAATACCGCCTAAATCCTTAGGCTTTTGACTTGTTTCGTAGTTGTTTTAATAAATTTTAATGCGTTTTAGTTACTTTTGTAGTTTCCGAAGGGTTTCACTCAAAATGAATCTAAATGGGCCGATTTTGCACCAATCTTGGGAATCCCGAGATTCCCTAAGATTCCCCGAGCCCTGGTCGTGTCAAAGGCAGAGGATTAGAAGGGCCGACCATGTCGAAAGGCAGCGGAAGCGGAGGCAACGATTGAAGAGTGCCCTGGAAGGAACTGTGGTCGAGAGAGACCGTGGCCACGGTCACATGGATCGTAGCCACGGTATGATGGAGCCAAGACCAAAGTGAAGAGGCCTTGCACCCGAACTAGACCGTGGTCACTGTCACTTTGATCGTGGTCACGATAGGATCTTCACCATGCCTAAAGAAGAAGCTGACCGAACTAGACCGTGGCCACGGTCTCCTAAGACCGTAGCCACGGCGGTGCAAAGGAGCGAAAAGTTGTCAGCCCTAATCGCCTAGACCGTGACCACGGTGCATGGGGACCATGCCCACGGCAATGCAAAGCGTAGAGAAGAAATCGCTTGCCTTACGCAGATCGGCTACGGTCACCCCGATGGCACGGCCACGCGGTCCGCCGAGCTTTTGTCTGTTGTGTAAAATGATGAGTTTTGAGTAACACCCTTGATTACTATTTAATGTATT
The DNA here is from genome assembly GCA_029582165.1 of Portulaca oleracea. Taxonomy (NCBI): domain Eukaryota; kingdom Viridiplantae; phylum Streptophyta; class Magnoliopsida; order Caryophyllales; family Portulacaceae; genus Portulaca; species Portulaca oleracea. The sequence continues at coordinate 12,165,701 of CM055876.1, forward strand.
TAGGACATTTTAGCAAAAGGGGGGAGATTAGACATCAGCTTTACTTATCTTTTATAATACTTTAACACTCTTTATCACTTTTGAGAAGTCTTAGATTAGAGGGATTAAGGAAGATCTTCGCTGAGATTATTAGTTCTTGTATTGGATTCTCTTGATTATTATTGGAAGTTTGAAGATTATTTTCGACTTTGGAGCATTGAAGCTTTATTATTCTGAAGTTTTCTCCCTTGTCATCACAATCAATGAGCATTTCTTAACCTTTCTCTCTCTAATTTATTACTTATTTACTAATCTCTGTTTTGTTATTATTGATATTGTTGGTGTTATTGAATGTTTATTGTCATCTTGTTTACTCTTTTAAGCATGAATGAAGTTGTTGATGTTATTAACATGATAGTTAGGATGTTTAGTGGCTAGAACCTTAATGGGTTAGGGAGATATTAAGGGTGTGAATGGGTAATTAGGTTTAGGTTAGCAATTTTAGTGAGTGACTAGTTAGGGAATCAACTTCCTAATCCTATCGTTCCCTCAAGTGGGATGTATTTAGGTGCAAAAACATCCCGAATACATCCAATGCTTGTTGAAAGGTAGGAATTAGGATAGTTAGTATTCTAGTTCGCGAAAGCGAATATAAACTAACTAGGAAATTCCGTTCTATTGACCTTCCCGGGTCTGTCTATGGATTTCGGGGAAGTTAATCCGGACTATCCTTGAAAAAGGAAGTCCGGTGGGTATTTTTTCTAACGGAATTACCATTTGATTTCCCTTTCTCGTTACTCTCTTGTTGCGAAATCCATTTCCTCATTCCCGTTTGCATCCCGAAAGTCTCCCGACACCCATTGTTTTACCAATTTGACTGAACATAGCGTGTTTGTGTTGTTTTCACCCTAAAGTCTTTCATCCTTTCATGATCATAAACCATACCTAGAGGCAACTAGTTGCAGCTAAGGCCCCTAGCTCCCTGTGGAAGAACGATAAAACCGTGGTCTTACAAACCACTCCACTAACAAAATGGCGTCGTTGCCAGGGAGCAAGCACACCTAGCTTAGCTCTTTGTCTTTAGGTTGTTTAAGATCATTTCACTGCTAGAGATTTTGTTATCCTTAGTTACTGGAAATTTGATTCTTCTGTTTGTTCCTTTTGTGCATGCGGACTCGCTCTCGACGAGGCCAAACTCCTGTAACTCCACCGAACCCGAATCCGGAGAGTATTATTCGACAAGCTAACGCCGGTTCGAGACGAGCTAGATAACAAAGGGAGCGAGAGACGATCGAAATTCCAATGGCTGAAGGAGAGCAAATTCCACCCCGTACCTTAGCATCATATTCCTTACCATCGTCGGGTACGGGAAGCAATCCCATCACATTACTAGAATTACCACCGAATGCATCGTTCGAGTTCAAGCCATATTTATTGGAAATATTTGAGAACACCCCGTACCATGGAGGAGAGCATGAAAATCCTATTGACCACATCAACAGATTCGAGCAACGCATTGGCTTCGTACAAATGAATGGAGTTTCCGCCGAATACATGAAGCTGAATTTTTTCCCTCTTACCTTGAAGGGGAAACCATTATTATGGCTCAACACGTGTCCGCCCGAAACTTATTCAACATGGGATGCCCTTAGCCGCGACTTTCTTCAAAGGTTTTTCCCCAATGATGAGACGTGTCGGTTGAGGCAAGCCATCATGAGCTTCAAGCAAGAGCCCGATGAGTCGTTATTCGAAGCATGGGGGAGATTCAAAGGTCTCCAACGGAGGTGTCCACATCAAAATCTTGAGGATTGGTTATTAATCTATTCCGGATTGAGTAGCTCTTTGCGAGAATCCATCGATCATGCCTCGGGGGGCATGTTCCTCAAGAAGACGGCGGAGGAAGCAAACGTATTTCTTCACGAGCTATCTCAAAACTCTCCTCATTGGGGAGGCGGTCGTGGTCCAAGAGATGGTCCTCCTCTAGAAAGCAACCCTACCATTAAATTTCTCATGAATGTCGTTCTTGAGATGCAACAAAAGGCAGCTTTGGAGGAAACCACGAGGCAAGTAAAGGCGGCCCAAGAAGTACCTATGCCTATTCCGGATGCCCGAGTCTTGGTATGTGATTTTTGTGGAGGGCCACATTCTTCGAAGCAATGTGAAGAGTATCAAACCGAGCAAGTCCAAGCCATCTATCCCAACAATAACCTCTCCTATACCAATAAAACCCCCATTCGTCCCCGTGGGAATTACGCCTACAACCAACAAGCTCCCCTAAACCAAAACCTACCCCCCGGTTTCCCAAATCAAAATCGCCGCCAATACCACCAAAACCACCACCAAAATCCTCACCAAGGTCAATCTTCCCAAGCACCCAAACCATCACAACAAGAAACCCTTGACCAAACCCTCCAAAAGTTGGCCCTAACTCAAGAGAAGATAGCCTTATCTCAAGAAAAGATGGCCTTAGACCGAAAAAAAGACCAAACTCGCATTAAGAACCTCGAGTAACTATTGGCCCAATTGGCACAACAATCTCAACCTATCCAATCTTTGCCTAGCCAATCCCAACCTAACCCAAAGGGGCAACTTAATGCGATTACTTTGAGGAGTGGCAAGGAGATTGATGGACCTAGAATGGTGGGAGAGGAGGTCTTGGGTGACAAGGAAGGTGACGTGGTGGATGTCTCGGATGAGGAAGATTTGTTGGAGAAGCGGGAAAGTGAGTTAGTATTGGGTGAGGAAGTTGAGAGAGCACATGAGGATGAATTGGGAGAGTCTAGTAAAGAACAAGAGGAGATGGAGAAGTTAAGGAAAGGGAAAGGAAAAATGGTGGAAGAAGAACCAATCCAGACTATTGAGAAGCCAAAGCTATCACCGGTCCCTTTTCCCGATCGGTTAGCAAAGCCAAAATCTGATGCAAAGTTTTCAAAATTCATTGAGATGCTCAAGAAGCTTCAAGTGACCATTCCATTTCTTGATGCCATTTCTGAAGTTCCGTCCTTCAAGAAGCATTTGAAGGAGCTTTTCACGAGCAAGAGAAGAATTCAAGAGAAATCTACGATCCATTTGACGGCGGATTGTAGTACAATTATCGATAACAAATCACTGGAGAAATTAGCCGACCCCGAAAGTTTTTCTATTCCATGCACCATTGGTGATATGCGGATTGTCCGTGCCCTTTGTGATCTAGGAGCAAGTGTAAGCGTCATGCCTTATTCGATTTGCAAGAAGTTAAATCTCGACGATCTTGCTCCTACAACAATTAACCTTCAATTGATCGACCGTTTCGTGCGAAGACCGTTGGGAATATTGGAAGACATCCCGGTCCAAGTGGGGCGGTTTTTGATTCCTTGTGATTTTTTGATCTTGGAGATAGAGGAAGATAACAACATCCCTATTATTTTGGGAAGGCCATTCCTTGCTACGGCGGGAGCCATTATCGATGTGAAGAATGGAAGCATGTCTTTGAATGTCGGGAATGAAAGCATAATTTTTCAACTTGAGGGGTCATTGAAGGGACCTTCGTATGGGGATTCATGTTATGCCATTGATATGATGGAGTTCCTTGTTGATGAGTATATTGAGGACTCCCATCTTCTTGAATCTATTTGCAATGATCCCTTGGGAGCTTGCTTATTGGAGTCTTTCCAATTTGAGACCGACGGCACCGACATTACTTTCTTCACCAACCTTCTTGACTCTTCACCCATGCATAAGGAGATTATTATTGATGAGCCTTATATGGAGTGTATGGAGATTCAAGATGCGATCTTCAAAGGTATGTCTTCTTCTCAAATTCAATCTTCTACTCCTTTAGAGCTTAAAGCTTTGCCCCCTTCCCTCCAATATGCTTTCTTGGATGATGAGAAATCTTATCCTGTCATTGTGAATGCGAATTTGAATGATTTTGAATTGTCCAAGTTGCTTGATTTGCTTAGGAAACATAAGGGTGCATTGGGTTATAGGATAGAAGATTTGAAAGGTTTATCCCCTTCCATATGCATGCATTCAATTGACTTGCTAGAAGATGCCAAGCCTACTAGGCAACCCCAACGTCGTTTAAATCCCAACATGCAAGAAGTGGTTAAAAAGGAAGTAGTAAAGTTGCTAGCTGCTGGGATCATCTTCCCCATCGCAAATAGCGAATGGGTAAGCCCGATTCAGTGTGTGCCCAAGAAGGGTGGATTGACCGTAATTGAAAATGACAAGAAAGAACTAGTTAGTACCCGGACCGTCACCGGTTGGCGGATGTGTATCGATTACCGCCAATTAAACAAAGTAACAAAGAAGGACCATTTCCCCCTTCCCTTTATTGACCAGATGTTAGAACAGTTGGCGGGTCATTCGCATTTTTGCTTTTTGGATGGGTACTCGAGTTTCTTTCAAATTCCAATCCACCCCTCACATCAAGAAAAAACCACCTTCACTTGCCCATATGGGACATTTGCTTATCGTCGCATGCCATTTGGTTTATGTAATGCCCCTGGGACTTTTCAACGTTGTATGATGGCTATTTTTAGCGATTTCATTGAAAAATGCATGGAAGTCTTTATGGATGATTTTTCTGTGTACGGTAATTCTTTCGATGACTGTTTGCTAAATTTGGAGAAAGTGTTAACTCGTTGTGAGGAAGTGGATCTAGTTCTGAATTGGGAGAAATGCCACTTCATGGTGGAACAAGGTATCGTTCTGGGTCACTTAATCTCTTCTAAGGGCATCGAAGTAGATAGGGCTAAAGTTGAGGTTATAGAGCGCCTACCACCCCCAGTTTCTGTTAAGGGGGTGCGTAGTTTCCTTGGCCATGCCGACTTTTATCGCCGGTTCGTCAAGGATTTTTCGAAAATTGCTCGACCTCTAACTGACCTCTTGTGTAAAGATGCCTCTTTCATTTTCACTGATGAGTGCCTTGAGTCGTTTTATAGGTTGAAGCAAGCTTTGATTTCCGCTCCAGTAGTTCAACCTCCGGATTGGACGCTACCCTTCGAGATTATGGCGGACGCGAGCGACTTCGCCGTGGGAGCGTGTTTGACCCAAACAGTAGACAAGAAGCCAAGGGTCATCTATTACGCAAGCCATGCGCTTGATAGCGCCCAAAGGAACTACACTACCACGAAAAAGGAGCTTTTAGCGATCGTTTTTGCGCTCAACAAATTCCGGCAATACCTCATATTCTCTAAGGTGGTAGTCTACACGGATCATGCCGCTATCAAATACTTGATGGGAAAGAAGGAGACAAAACCGAGACTTATACGGTGGGTCTTGCTTATGCAAGAATTTGATTTGGAAATCCGCGATAAGGCGGGCACGAAAATGTCGTAGCCGATCACCTTTCGAGGATTCTTGTCGACTTGGAAGACACCCAACCGATTGTAGATGCTTTCCCGGACGAGCGACTCTTGGCTATCAACTCGCATCCTTGGTATGCGGATATTGTGAATTATTTGGCGAGTGAAGTGATCCCTCAACACTTGAACCATCATCAAAAGAAGAACTTCCTCCACGACATGAAGCATTACTTTTGGGATGATCCTTTCCTCTTTCGTCTTGGAAATAACGGGATGTACCGGCGATGTATTCCCGAGAGTGAAGTGCAATCTATTTTGACCCATTGTCATGAATCTCCGGTGGGAGGTCACGGTGGCCCCCAACAGACGGCGGCAAGGGTTTTGCAAACCGGCTATTGGTGGCCGACTCTTTTTCGTGACGCCCATTTGCATGTCAAGCAATGTGACAGGTGTCAAAGGTCCGGTAACATCTCCCGGAAGAATGAAGCGCCATTGAACTATATTCTTGAGGTGGAAGCTTTCGATGTATGGGGATTGGACTTCATGGGTCCTTTCCCATCGTCAAGGGGTTTCCAATACATCCTAGTGGCGGTAGACTATGTCACAAAGTGGGTCGAGGCCCTACCATGTGTTAGATGCGATGGGAAATCTGTTTCAAAATTCTTGAAAAAGACCTTATTCCCAAGATTTGGCATTCCACGGGTCATCATAAGTGACAACGGTTCCCATTTCATCGAAAAGAGATTCAAGTCTCTCTTGGAGAAGTACGGCATCAAGCATAAGAAGGGACTTCCTACCATCCACAAACACAAGGTCAAGTGGAAATCTCCAATCGTGCCATCAAGGAGATCTTAGAGAAGACGGTTAACTCTTCAAGGAAAGATTGGGCAGAAAAATTGGATGAAGTTTTGTGGCCATACCGCACCGCTTTCAAAACACCGATCGGCACTACTCCTTACCGGCTTGTCTACGGGAAGGCGTGTCACTTCCCCGTCGAACTTGAGCACAAAACCATGTAGGAAATCAAGAAGTTGAACTTCGATCTCAAGGCGGCCGGAGGTAGTCGGCTATTTCAATTAGAAGAGCTTGAGGAGTTGAGGCGTCATGCATATGAGAACAACAAGATCTACAAGGAGAGAACGAAAGCATGGCATGACAAGAGGTTGAACCGACGTGAGTTTGTGGTAGGCGATAGGGTTCTCATTTTCAATTCAAGGCTAAAGTTGTTCTCTGGGAAATTGAGATCACGGTGGTCCGGACCATTCGAAATAGTGAGAATTCTTTCCGCTGGAGTAGTTGAGTTGAAAGATGCCCAAGGGAAGTGTTTCAAAGCAAACTCATCGAAACTCAAAATATACATCATGGGCGAGCAATATGTCGGGACAGTTGTGACATACCTCGCGGATTTTGAAAATTGAAAAGCATCGGAAAAGGTCGAGCTAGGACCTACAAAACAAGCACCCGAGAGAGGTATGAACTACTTCCCCCTCTTTTAGTGTTTTATTTAAATTTAAGTTTTTTCATTTTTATTTCCCTAATTTTTGTGCCTTTCTTCTTCCTTTGTTTTATCTTATTAGAAAAGATTTTTGAGTTAAAAATGAGAAAAAAAAGAAGAAAAAAAAAATCGAGAGTGGTTCTATGAGAGTCGGGGTTTGAAAGTGTTTTTGAGCGATTGGAGAGTGTCCTTGAATGATAATTGAGCGAGAAAGAAAAGGGAGTGGATGACAAGAGGGTAGATTTTAGGACTTAACATTTTTTCTCCAAGTTTTGAGCTTTGTAGATGCTGGAGATGAACCGAAAAGGACCGTGCCCACGGTGGAAGTCACCGCAGCCACGGTCAGCATACTCAAAGTTGCTCCCAGTTTAGCCAAGCCAAAGATCACCGTGACCATGGTGGAAGTCACCGCAGCCACGGTCTCATCACAGCATGATTCTTGGAAATTTTGGTCCGGAACATCACCGTGACCACGGTGAGGTTTACCGCAGCCACGGTCTCCGCCCTGCTTTTTCCCTCACCCGAATCACACCGTGCCCACGGTCAAATGGACCGTGGCCACGGTCTGTCGAAAACCTGCGATATGTCGGGGGTTCAATATTATTTCCCCCTCATTTCTCTTTCACTTTCTTCCTCACTCTCACCTTCGAAAACCCTCACCAAACCCTAAACCTCTAACTCTCTTCCAAAATTCGACAAACCCACCACCAATTCCTCCATTTCTCCCAACTTTCTCCTGCGATTCCGTGCCCTAGCTACTGTGTTCGCCATTTTCGGACCATCTTCAAGCAAATTTCAGGTCTCTTGTTGCTTGTGGGGGTCGAAATTAGCAAGAGGAGTTCCCCATCACTTCAATCCAGGTATTCCTTGACTTATTGATGATTAAACACTAGATTTCTTGTTTATTTGGGTTAAATATGGTGAAATTGCTTGTTGGGTCTTGATTGGGTGAGTAAGTGGAGTTTGGGGTTGGAATTTTGGATTGAAATTGATTGTTGGGAGTGTCTTTGGTGAACTTTTGGTTGAATCTCATGTAAATTTCTTGTGGGTTTGGTTGGATGGATTGATTGAGTTTGGAGTTTGAGTTTTTGGTCGATTTTGCCGAGATTGGGAGTGTATTGCTTGTTTTTGGGATTGAATCTTGTGGTTGATTGTGAATTAGTGTTGCTCGGGATTTTTGGGGTATTGGTTGTTGTGTGTTTCGGTGTTTGGTGCTTGATTTTCTTGCAGAGTATCCAATGGGTCGAGCGAAACGTTCCCGGACCGAGCCGGAATCAACCCCCGCCCCATCAACCTCGGCTGAGCCCGATAAAACTCGGTATATGGGTCAACAGGCCTCAGTTATTCAATGCGACCCGAAAATTAAGGTCAATTTTGGGGACGATATGCATAAGGCCCGGTATGAGCGGCTAAAGAAGCGAAAAATTTGTGCTCCGGATCTCTATTATGGGGAGACGACAAGGGATGTTTTCTGTAAACCGAGCATGGACTTCTTCATTAAAGTCATGGGATGGGAAATCTTTGCCACAATCAACGAACCGATCATCAAGCAACCGGTGCTCGAATTCCTTAGCTCTTTGGTGGTAAAAGAAGACGGTACATCCAACGCCTCTTTTTCATACATCGTGAACAAAAAGGAGGTTGAATGTACGCTCAAAGACGTATGCAATGCTCTAGGCCTTCCTGAGGATGGCATACCCTACGGCGAGTGCGTCAAGTTCGATGAACAAGAAGCTATGAAAGAGCTCACTTGCTGGAGGAGACGTTACCCGAGGGTTCGATCGCAACGAACAAAGTACTATTGCCCAAGCAACTCTAAGGCTAGGGATTTCTGTAATCTGAGCGTCCGCATCATTTCGAACTCTATTTTTGGCCGTGACGCCGGGCGTTCAAGCATCCGGAAAGACAACCTCTTCGTCCTCTATAATGCGATCAACGGTCACCGGGTCAACACCGGCTCATGTATCCTCCATTGCCTCCGGGAAATAAGCCTCGAAACCTCGAACATGACTATTGGTATGGGTCACATCATCACCCATTTCCTAAGGAAGCAAGGATTCGAGTCCTATCTGAGCAAGTGGACTCCCCGCTATTTCCCCGATCCTATCGACGGTGTTCGCCTACGAAAGATGGAATTCTTGGAGAAACACAGGACGCGAACATTATACCATCACGGGAACGAACCCCACAGCGTCGTAATTCATTTGGGCGACGAAAATGCCGAACGACGTCTAGATGTCTCCGACCAACGCAATTGGTCGTGTGGCCAAACCTTTGGGGATCGATTTGTGGTGGGTGGTCCCGGGGATCGAGCGGAGGAAGGTGAAGACGAAGATGAAGAAGAGGAGGAAGAAGAGGATGAGGAGGAAGAAGAACAAGCACAAGGGGATGAAGTCGAGCCGATTCAACAATGGAACGCCGCTCTTGAGCGTATCAGTGAGCAACTCCAGGAGCTTCATGATGAGTTTCAAGTCCAACGGGAGCTCATCCAAAACCAACAACTATTGATCGAAAACTTACAAGGACTGCTTGAGATCCAACAGGAGACGCTGGCTAGCATCCAGTCGCAGCTCCAACCCCGTCCTCCGCCAGGAGGGTCCGCTTGAGGACCGTTTGTAAACACCCCCACCCGACCTTTATCATTGTCTATTTACTTTATTTGGTGAAGTATAAGTGTGGGGGAGTGCTTCTTCGGGGTTTTGGAGTTGCGATGTCTGGTGGTTTTGGATTGTTGGTCTCTCGATTTCTTTTGGCATGAGCTCACATATTTTGGGGATTGTTCGCTAGGTTGCTCGGGTTTTCCTTGCCTTGTTTATCTTTCATGTTTGTCGGGTTGTTGGATGGTTGTCTTAGGGTTGTTTGTTTGTTGTTTTTAGAGGGTTGGACTGTTGTTTAAGCATCTCTCGTTTGTATTTTGGGTCATGGATGGATGTAACCGACTGTTATTTGGGATGAATGCAACGAATTAGTTGTTTCGGTTAGTATATATCAAGTTCCACCCTTATTTCCCGCCTCAATGAGTGAAATTCGGGGATAAGGTAAGTCACTGGCAATGTCTATTTTGTTCATATTTTCAGTTTTTCATCTTTTCAATTTCTTTTCATAATCTCTTAAGTTAGTTTTTCCTTTCTTTTGCTTTTGGTCTCGCATGCGAATTCTATAATTGAAAAGTCGTCTTTTACTCTAACGTTAATCTGACTCTCTTGAACGACGATTTTGGATCGCTTTTTTTCAACGCTTATGAAGAGGTTGAGGTAATATCTTTCCACCTTACTCTTTTTATGTGAATCCTTATCATGTTCCGTCGCATGCTTGGTTTTCTTTTGGGTGGCGAACCCCTATGAGTGTCTGTGTTGGGATTTCGTTTGCTGTTGGAACCGTGTGGGCTCGGGTAGCCACCATTTTCTACCTGCTAGTTGTTTTCGTTTGTTTGTGTCTTGTAGGTTCTCTACCCTTTTCATGTGACACCTTCCCACAATGAGGACATTGTGGAGTTTTAAGTGTGTGGGGGGGGGGGGGGAGATATTCTGTTTCAAGGGTAGATCACCTAGTCGTTTTATTCTTTGTTTCCTAGTTTTTCCTTAAAATTTAAAAATTTTTGTGTGAAAATGGAGAAAAAAGGGAGTGAAAACCTTTTCGTTTTTCTTTTCGTTTTTTTTTTGCTTTGTTTCCTGGATCTCGTTATCGAAGTTGAGAAGCTGTTCTTAAACTTCTTTCTAAAAGTAATCGATTGCAGCATTTTTCGACCCTAACTCGGGTTCTAGTCGAGATTTACCCTTAATAGACTCCCTTCATTAAGTGTCGTGTGAGACTCCCATTCCTTTCTCGTTTTGTTGGGAACCCGAAGATTCTAAGGGCTTATGTCTGAGTTTGTTTTTGTTTCTCGTTTAACAAAAGCAAAAAGTGCAAAAAGAAAAGAAAAGAAAGAAAAAAGGAAAAGAAAATAAAGAAGAAAGCTTTCATAAGACATAATAACCTGAATAAGTGGAGCGTGTCGCTGAAGACATTAACCACCATACACTTAGCCAACTTACACGGGCCCGGTATTCGTGGTACGGCACTGGATACCCCTTAACCCTCCTCCTATATCGCTTTGCGACGGAGAGGCGTATGGAAAAGACCGTGTTGAGAGGGTATACCCCTTATATGGGCCGTCCAATTCCCGAAAGTAAGGCTAATACCGACTTTTAAAAACAAAAAAGAAAGAAAAAAGAGAAAAAGAAGAAAGAAAAGAAAAGTTTTGCTTCTAAAAAGAGAGCGGGGCCTCCCCTTGCATCACCTACGGCCCTCACCAAGCCAAGGGCGACCAAATGCGAGGGAGGGCAACACTCCTCTCGGTTGTTTCGTTGTTTTCAAATTCGGACGTGAGTTTTTAAAGTCTTTTGGTTCCCGTTAAACCCTTGTTGTGTTTTGCTGTGGAGTTTCGCTTGTTACAAGGTGTAGGGAGTCAAAAATCTTCAAGATCAACCTTTTTCTGAGTTTGGTGTTTATGAGATGCTCCTAACGGTTACTTTGGGAAGTTTAATCGCGTTTTCTTAGTTTGGATTGCGAGATCTTTTGAATCAAAGCCCTTGTTTTTCGTTCTTTTTGTTTTCTTCGGTTTTGTTTTCACTTTCCCTCTCTCCTTCCTCTTTAGCTTTTGTGGGTACAGCCGCTACAAACCCTCACGAGTCCATCTCGTCCACCCGGGCTGCCGGAGGGTTCAAAGGGCTTGGTGCATACGCTAAATGCACTCATTTCTCTCCCACGACAGAGGAGTTTGTGTTAGTTTGTTTTGTTTTGTTTTGTTTTGCTCGGGACGAGCAAAGGTTTAAGTGTGGGGGGGTGTTTAGACCTGATTTCGTGTCTAAATACCGCCTAAATCCTTAAGCTTTTGACTTGTTTCGTAGTTGTTTTAATAACTTTTAATGCGTTTTAGTTACTTTTGTAGTTTCCGAAGGGCTTCACTCAAAACGAATCTAAATGGGCCGATTTTGCACCAATCTTGGGAATCCCGAGATTCCCTAAGATTCCCCGAGCCCTGGTCGTGTCAAAGGCAGAGGATTAGAAGGGCCAGCCATGTCGAAAGGTAGCGGAAGCGGAGGCAACGACTGAAGAGTGCCCTGGAAGGAACTGTGGCCGAGAGAGACCGTGGCCACGGTCACATGGACCGTAGCCACGGTATGATGGAGCCAAGACCAAAGTGAAGAGGCCTCGCACCCGAACTAGACCGTGGTCACGGTCACTTTGACCGTGGTCACGGTAGGATCTTCACCATGCCTAAAGAAGAAGCTGACCGAACTAGACCGTGGCCACGGTCTCCCAAGGCCGTAGCCACGGCGGTGCGAAGGAGTGAAAAGTTGTCAGCCCTAATCGCCTAGACCGTGACCACGGTGCATGGGGACCGTGCCCACGGCAATGCGAAGCGAAGAGAAGAAATCGCCTACCTTACGCAGGACCGTGGCCACGGTCACCCGGACCGTGCCCACGGTCCCATGCGGGCCAGTTTTGTCTGTTGTGTAACACCCTTGATTACTATTTAATGTATTTAGGTAATTTTAGCAAAAGGGGGGAGATTAGACAGCAGCTTTACTTATCTTTTATAATACTTTAGCACTCTTTATCACTTTTGAGAAGTCTTAGATTAGAGGGATTAAGGAAGATCTTCGCTGAGATTATTAGTTCTTGTATTGGATTCTCTTGATTATTATTGGAAGTTTGAAGATTATTCTCGACTTTGGAGCATTGGAGCTTTATTATTCTGATGTTTTCTCCCTTGTCATCACAATCAATGAGCATTTCTTAACCTTTCTCTCTCTAATTTATTACTTATTTACTAATCTCTGTTTTGTTATTATTGATATTGTTGGTGTTATTGAATGTTTATTGTCATCTTGTTTACTCTTTTAAGCATGAATGAAGTTGTTGATGTTATTAACATTATAGTTAGGATGTTTAGTGGCTAGATCCTTAATGGGTTAGGGAGATATTAAGGGTGTGAATGGGTAATTAGGTTTGGGTTAGCAATTTTAGTGAGTGACTAGTTAGGAAATCAACTTCCTAATCCTATCCTTCCCTCAAGTGGGATGTATTTAGGTGCGAAAACATCCCGAATACATCCAATGCTTGTTGGAAGGTAGGAATTAGGATAGTTAGTATTCTAGTTCGCGAAAGCGAATAGAAACTAACTTGGAAATTCCGTTCTATTGACCTTCCCAGGTCTGTCTATGGATTTCGGGGAAGTTAATCCGGACTATCCTTGAAAGAGGAAGTCCGGTGGGTATTTTTTCTAACGGAATTACCATTTGATTTCCCTTTCTCGTTACTCTCTTGTTGCGAAACCCATTTCCTCATTCCCGTTTGCATCCCGAAAGTCTCCCGACACCCATTGTTTTACCAATTTGACTGAACATAGCGTGTTTGTGTTGTTTTCACCCTAAAGTCTTTCATCCTTTCATGATCACAATCCATACCTAGAGGCAACTAGTTGCAGCTAAGGCCCCTAGCTCTCTGTGGAAGAACGATAAAACCGTGGTCTTACAAACCACTCCACTAACACTCACATGTTATGGGAACGTCATCTGAGGTGGCCCCTACTTAGATCGAGGGTGCAGATTCAGCTGAAGATTGTTGGAAATATTTCAAGAGTATAAGATAATTATATAGCCTAAAGAATTATATATATCGAGCACAAGGATCATATACAAGTGAAACGTCAAGAATATGATCAACACGGGGGAGTCTGGGACCTACACGAGTCGTGTTGGTCTCCAGAGAGCAAAGAAAACATTTCTGGGCTCAACACGGGTCGTGTTGCACCCAACACGGACCGTGTTGATCCAACATGGACCGTGTTGGAACCCAGAATCAGTTTTAATGACTAACGGCTATATAATCTTATGTATTAAGTGTATGATATCAATATTAAGTCCGATATTATAAGTATTCCAACAACTGTATTAGTTGACTAAGTCAAGGTCATAATCCATAATTAAGGACCTTAATTATGCCTTTGCCTTAAATAGGAGACATTCCCAAGCCATTTGAGAGCATCACAAGCTTCTATTCTATTCTATAATCACATCCTCTCAAACATAGACTGCAGCTATACTTGAGAGAATCAAGTGAGAAACCTATGTCTTGAGTGCAACAAGAGCTAAGTTTTATCCCTCGGAACATTTACGGTATAGTAAATAGTTCTTAAGGAAAATGTATTTGTCCATGACTCTTAGCAATATCCAAACAAGTTAACCATTTGGTTATTAAGTCATATCTCCATCTTGTCATACATACCGCAAGAAGATCAAGAAGTCAAGCCAAGTAAAGATGATGAATATTCAAGTCGGTCAAACATCATTTTCCCAACAATCTTAAGAACTATTTTACGAGACAAGATTGGAGGAGGCTAAGAGTACATGGGACATCCAAGATTCAAGAGGGATTACAAAGATAAGTAATTTATATTTTACAAGTTTATTAGTATCAATTTTCTTATAAGTTTATTAAGTTTTATTGAACAAGTTTAATGATTAAAAGTTTATTAATCATTTGTTTATCTATATGTGTTTGATATAGATGAGAAATTGATACACTAGAATGAAAATACAAGTACAAGATCTTGATGTTCATGATGGGAATTGTTGCGTGATTATGCAATGAGGTTTACATGGATTAAGGGCAAGATAACAACAAAGTCATTTACAAGGATCGGAGGTCAAAGGTAATTAAGTTGTTGTTTATTTGGGGGTTATATGCATGTGCATTGACGATGTTTAAGTTGTCTCTTAATATTATCAAGTTAATACCAATGAATGTGTTTTACTACCTTTGACATGTTTACTTGGTTTATAAGAATTGCCATTAAGGATAAGAGTATTGAAATTCCATGATAAGGTAGTTGTTGGAGGATGGTGCAAGGAAAAGTCAAAGTAAATATTTATTTATTTATATATTATTAAGTGCACCATTGAACACCTACATAAGTTACAAATTTATTTTAGCCATATGTTTTAAGTTGGCTATGATATTAAGTTACATGGAAGTTTCATACTAGTAATAAGGATGAGATTATTGTCATTAAAATATTCCTTGGTTGGATGTTTTAGGTTACAAGTTTTTAAGGTGTTTAATGTGAAAATTCATTGTAGCAAGATTATATTTTGCTTCTTATAAGCTGAATTTTTTCCATGTTTATTCACATGTTCAAGTTTGTTCCGCATATTGTTTTTTGATATTAATATGAAGGATGAGTACAAATTTGATTAGACCTTTTATTAATATCATGATTGAAAATCTTGTTCCATGTTTATAAGTGATAGGTATGAGTGATCTCATGCTTATTGTTTTGCCTATTGTTATTCAAATATTGTTTAATAGCATGATTAACAAGTTAATTTTATATTTAAGTTTGAAGCATGAAAATAGAATATAAATATTGGCAAAAGTATTATGTTTCTAATTTATAAGTTGCCATGAAATTCTATTTGGTTATCTCAAGTTTATGATTCTATTCTTGATTATTATAATGAGTTTATGCAATTGAAAGTCAAATATGAATTTGTTATTAAGATAGGCTTTGCATATAAGTATAATTTTTATGAGAAATTATTTGAATGCATACAAGTGGCTTGTTTATTGATTTAAGTTTTTGAGAAATCCACTATAAGTTATATGTGCATCAAGGTTCAAATTTCTATTATTATCATGAGTATATTTTTATTATGCTTATAAGTATTGTAATAAGGAAAGCATAATAAGTTATTATTATCATTATTTTACAAGTATATATATATGTGATTATATATGTTGATAAGTTACTTGGCAACATTATGTCGTTATTAAGATGAAATAGCAAGTTTGTGTACAAGAAGCCATATAAGTAATTATATATGAGAAATCATATGTAATTTATTTTGTACAAGTTTGTAAATGGCTAATATAATTTCCTAGATATTGGAAATTTAAGAGTACACAAGTTGATAAGAAAGACAAAGGATTAATCATGTTTATATGATTAATGGTATGTATAAATTTAAGGTACATACACACAAGTTGTCTAGGCTATTTCAAAATATTATTAAGTATACATAATATGGATTCAAGTATGTGAATTCACGATATGTATAAATTTAATAAGAAAGCTTTCTATGCTTATAAGATGTTGCATAAGTAAGGACTCATGATTATTTCTAACAAGTTGAACCTATAAGATTATTTGGCTAATTTTCTTAGCTAATTATGCAAAGGAAATTTCATATGTGTTCTTAAGTCTTTGTACTAAGTTTTGAGTCAAGTATGAAATTTATTTAAGTATTGACTATTGACTTTCATGCATATTTACAAGTATCTTGCCATGTGATTCATGTTTATGAATGTTTATATAGTTTTATGATTTATTCAAGCATTCCAAGAAGACATAAGTTTTGGTTTGTTTGATTAAAATAAGTATAGACTCTATGTTGTTTATGGCATGACAAGTTTAAGAATAATCACTTGATCCTATAAGTGTTTAAGGCAATTTTGCTTAATTTTCTAAGTGTAAAATTGATTCATGTGATTATATGAGTATGTAGAATCATAATTGTTAATTCATGGAAATATAAGTAGACAAGAACATGCTTTATTCTTGACAAGAAAATATGAGTGGAGTTTTATTCACTTAATATTGTGTTTATAAGTTTGATCATGCTAGTAAACTTAAGTATCACCAATTTTACTACATGCTAATTTAAGTAGTTGTAAGTCATGTACTTGCTACTATGTTCTTAGGTAATGCAAGTTATTCATAAGTGACATGAATATAAGTTTATCTATATGTTTGATTGTTATATTCTCATGTTATTCAATCATATTTTAATATGATAAGAGTTTATTAAAATTTTATGCAAGTTCATTATAAGATAAATTTCTTTATGAAATAAGTGAATGGATTGCGTAAGATATATGAGAAGATTTCATACTTTTGTATGGTTTATGTGTCAATATGTATATGTTTACATATATGTATTCATTAAGTAATGACATATAAAAGCATCAAACATGATTAGATAAGTATAAGATTTATCATGATTACACATGTGTTTTTAGTGTATTCATAAATATAAGTTGAATACATATTTGTCCTTGTTTAAATTTTCAAGTTTATAAGAGCATGTAGTAGGAAGGTTTCATAAGGAATTATGCATACTTGTGATAGGCTATAATTTATGATTATGGAAATGGTTAATTTTTAGGTTTACAAGTTCATAAAGTTTAATTTATGATCTAGGTTTCCGGATAATCATGATTGAGAATGGTCTATGTTATTTGCATAAGTTGAGTATGCATATATTAAGTTTATTTGCTACATAAGAAGTGTATAATTTTTATACATTTGATTATTCTAAATTCATGATGATATATCTATATCAATGGATTTGGAAATGACAAAGTTTAAGTATTATGTTTAAGTCTTCATAGCTATATGCTTTGAAGGGTGGACTTAAACATAAAAGGAGACAATACAACCATGGTAATGTGATGGTTTAATCATACACTTTGTAGTATACTCTACAACTCTACAAGATAATCATTCATGATTATGAACCATTGTTTATTCAATAAGTTAAAGTTATAAGCTCAAGTATATAGCAAAGGATTGAGATGTAATGGTTTAATTACATATAAGTTGGAAATTCGATTCCATATAAATCAAAGGTTAAGTGGTTTATCAAGTGCGAGGTTATTTTGTTCACAAGTTTGTATCCATGGTTTTTGGATGATAAACATATAAGAGGATTCATATCAAGTTTACACACGGTATAGTGTGATTATATCCGAAAAATAATATGATGGTTTGTTCATGTTATGATGAAGATATTCTTATTAAGGCCATGCTAAAGATATAATTATATATCTAGTGGACCTTGTTGTTAGAGATGGGTTAAGTAGCCTAAATATCTACTACTTCACAACAATGACTCAACTTTATGAATTGGAATACCACCAATTTCTAAAGTTCAAATGAGTACGGAGTTGTCTAAAGTAGTAGGAAGCATCGATTTTATACATCTCAGGTTAAGTGATGCTTAATATCTGTAATGACAAGAGGTTGAGTGATAACACTCTTAATAGACTTTGTGGAAAGCCTAATTACAGGGGCGGTATATTACAAAGTTTACCTATGTAAGTATAATGTGTGGCTGCATAAAGGAACTATGGGCTAAAGTTCCGAAATACTTACTAAGAATAAGGACACAAGGCCAGATAATAGTGTCAAAGTTTTAGCACTTAAGATTTAAAAACAAATGTATGTGTATTACGAGTATAGTTGATCAATATAAATCCAAAGTTCAAAGACATGTCTACTTTGTGATTTGGATTCAATTTTGGCTTGTATATACTAAGTGAAAAGTTCAAAGAGCAATCTACTTTTCATTATGCATATGTTTGTGGGTTTCTCATGTGATTACAAGTTAAGGTATATCTCAAATGGCGGGGGTGTTAACTCCTTAAAGTAAAGTTGTTTCAAGGGTTTTATATACTCTTGAAATAGCGGGGGATTGTTGGAAATATTTCAAGAGTATAAGATAATTTATAGCCTAAAGAATTATATATATCAAGTACAAGGATCATTTACAAGTGAAACGTCAAGAATATGATCAACACGGGTGAGTCTGGGACCAACACGAGTCGTGTTGGTCTCCAGAGAGCAAAGAAAACATTTCTGGGCTCAACACGGGTCGTGTTGAAACAACACGGGTCGTGTTGCACCCAACACGGACCATGTTGATCCAACACGGACCGTGTTGGAACTCAGAATCAGTTTTAATGACTAACGGCTATATAATCTTATGTATTAAGTGTATGATATCAATATTAAGTCCGATATTATAAGTATTCCAACAACTATATTAGTTGACTAAGTCAAGGTCATAATCCATCATTAAGGACCTTAATTATACCTTTGACTAAGGGGTGTAATTAGGGTTGGATTAGGTGTGGAAGTCTCCTATAAATAGGAGACATTCCCAAGCCATTTGAGAGCATCACAAGCTTCTATTCTATTCTATAATCACATCCTCTCAAATATAGACTACAGCTATACTTGAGAGAATCAAGTGAGAAACCTATGTCTTGAGTGCAACAAGAGCTAAGTTTTATCCCTCGGAACATTTACGGTATAGTAAATAGTTCTTAAGGAAAATGTATTTGTCCATGACTCTTAGCAATATCCAAACAAGTTCCATTTGGTTATTAAGTCATATCTCCATCTTGTCATACATACCGCAAGAAGATCAAGAAGTCAAGCCAAGTAAAGATGATGAATATTCAAGTCGGTCAAACATCATTTTCCCAACAAAGATGAATCCTCATTCGACAACAAGATGAGCAACAATTTGAGTTTCATTGTAGGAAAAACGTTTGGAAGCGTTGAGGAAGTTGTATTGTCATGATATTATTATGCATGAAGACAATAAATTGAAGGATCATGCGTACAATAAGGTTTTCCATTGGGATGAGACCATGTCACTTCCGCCCATCTGATTCAAGTTTGCGAGATAGTGGACTTTTGTTTTGGGATTATGTAGTAGATTATGTATTCCAATAGTTTAAGGCATTTTTAATGTTTTTCATGTCAATGTCATGAACAATACTTGGCATGTTGTTTAGTTTTTTTCCTGTATTTTTCGTCTTCCTTTCTATCAGAACATAGTATGTGTTTGGTATGCAAAAACACATTTGTTGGATGCATTTGCAGAAAAATGGTGATGTGTTTGTATCTTCAATTCAGTTGTACTTGACGTGTACATTGGTAATGGTTGATGTCCGCCACTATAATGTCGGATGCCCACTGCTGTTATGTTGGATGTCCACATCCATGTTGCTTTGATGTCCATAACTCATCAAACAATATAATGCAATATGTTAACAATGAAAATATTAAAATGAAGGCATTCAATGAAGCATAGGGAATTGTTTAAGCGTGGAATTAATTATTATGTATCCAAAAAAAAAGAAGCAAGTAAGGCTACTGCATAACGACATGTATGGAAGGTTAGGAGTCACTATGGATGGCTACTGGCTCACTGAGTGTAATGTGTGTCCATAATGATAATGCATGATGTCCACATCCTATTGTATTGGTTGTCCATATTGATAATACTTGATTTCCCTTGATGTTATACTTGATGACTATATTGATAATACTTGATATTCACTGTTGTTATTCTTAATACTCCCTACTGTTGTGCTTGAGTGTATTGTATATTTAAGTGTATTGTATGTCAATAATGTTAATACTGAATGATTCCTTTTTGTCATAATTGATGTCCAAATTAATAATACTTGATGTCCACTGCTATTGTGCTTGCGTGTATTGTGTGCCAATAATGTTATTCGTGTTGTCCCCTGTTGTAATACTTAATTTCCCCTCCTATTGTACTTGATGTCCATGTGCTTGATGCCCACTGCTGTTGTTCTTGAATGTCTAGTTTGTATGATGTCACAATGCATTGTAATGATCTTTGAACCTAATGTCCTTGCAATTTATACTTGAAGTTCACATGGACATAACTGGATGCCCACTTCATATAATTTCAAGGCCAAGTATTAATGTTCATAAGTGTATTGTGAGTCAATAATGTTAATACTTGATGTCCTCTGTTGTTATACTTGATGTTCATGTTGATAGAATTTGATGTCCACTGTTGTAATTTTTTAATGTCCACAACATAAAATGATGGATGCTCTCACTCTTGACAAATGAATAAAAATATATAAAGTGCATGCACATGAGATAAGTGCCCACATGCCAATTAATTAAATCAATAAAAATATATCAAGTACACGCCAATTAACTCCCTCACATGATTGGGTATAATGTATACGAAGAAACATGTTGTCCACAGTACATACGCGCATTATCCTTTTTAGTAATACTTGATGACCATAATTCAAACTGGATGCTCATCATTATTTGTGACGTGTGGCTAACTGTGGACGTTTCATCATTCATGTTGCAACGTGTCTTACTGATTAGAATTCTAAGCCATCTGTATGAGCATCCTTGTAATATTCTCCCATCAATGCGTCCAACTACCCCCCGTCTACATCATATAATAGTCCCCACAGTTCGGTCTTCCACCCCTGCCTTGAACACACAAACACCTTCCACTCTAAGGCGTTACTATTTTTCGTGTGGCTAGAACTACGCACACTAAAGCCCACGACTCCAGCTTATCGTTCATAAAAATATTTCCCCTCTTCAATGTTGTCAAACTTCTTCATCTGGTACCAATGGTTGGTTGTCACAAAATGAGATGCACTCCGCATTATCATTTAGTTGGTAGTTTAGCGGAACAGACGACGACAACACTATAGGTGTACCCTCTTTAACCATAACGTCGGGGACATCACTACACAAATGGAAACACAGAATTATTAAATTTTGCAAACTACAATGTACATCAATCACTACAACACAAATAAAAGGACATCAAATACTATATGTGTGTGGTTAACATATTTTAATTATTGACTTGTCATTGTTTAAATTGCGAACACAATATTATTCGTTAATCTTAATGACAAACTATTACATGATCTCTCTCTGTGTCAACTGTGGACTTTCATCATTTACATCGTGGACATCGTCACCATTTGCTGTGGATATCAAACACTAATTATGTTTGATCAACAGATTTAGCTATTGACTTTTCATAATTTATATTGTGAACATCACCAACCTTTATCCGTGGATCTTAGTGATACACTTTTCCCTTATGTCTCTTTATGCTACATGTGTGGTGAACACATGTAAATGTGGACTTTCCTCACATACTGAGTTGCGGACATCAACGACCTTATCCGTGGACCTTAATAACTCACTGTTCTATCGTCCCTTCTATTTGTTATACGCATGTCATAACACATTTAACTGTGGACGTTCATCACTCACACTGTGAATATCAATCAAATTATCTGTGAGCATCAAACATTATATATATATAACATCCTAATTTCATTCTGGAAAACCGCCGCCAACTCCCAACCATTATCATGCAAATTAATTAAGTATACATAAATCAATGTCCGTGGACAACGATCATATAACATCCCAAATTCATACTGGGAAAACCATCCCAAAAACCCAACCTTTTGAATGTCCGCTACATAATGAGTTCGTATATTCAAAACACATAAACCGTGGACATCACCAGTTTCATCAGTGGAAATCAACTAAAGTCACTTTGGACAACACTCATATAGCACACCAATTTCATTCTTAAACCCCCCCCCCCCAAAACCCCCAGCTTTATCATCACAATTACTCCCAAATAGTGGATATCTATTATTGCTATTGTGGACAACTACATAATGAATTCGTATATTCACAACACATAATAAATATTATGGACACCACCAGTTTCATCAGTGGACATCAAACAATGTCCTTGTGGACAACACTCAAATAACACATCAATTTCATTCTTGAAAAACCCCGCCAAAGACCCACCTTTTATCAAATGTGCATGCCCATAACGCACATTGTTTTTGGGAATTCTACACTCTAATCATTGTGGGCATCGTCACCATTTGTCGTGTATATCAAATGCTGATTATGTTTAGTCAACATATTTACCTATTGATTTTTCATAATGTACATTGTGAACATCAAAAACCTCTATCCGTGGATCTTAATGACACACTTTTCCCTCATGCCTTTTCATCATTTATATTGTGGACATCGCCCCCATTTGCCGTGGACATCAAGATTGATTATGTTTGCTCAACGTATTTAACTATTGACTTTTCATAATATACATAGTGAACATCAACGACCTTATCCGTGGACTTTAATGACTTACTGTTCTATCAACGACCTATTTGCTATATGCATGTCACAACATGTTTAACTGTGGATGTTCATCAATCACACTGTGAATATCAATAAGATTATCTATGAGCATCGAACACAACATATATATGTATCTCTACTACCGAACAAAATTCATCTTCAATCATCACGACATTAATCAAGATAAACCCACAACCCAATTCAACACTCAATGAAAAAAATGAATCAAACCACCATTCACTTGCCGTAATTCTCCGTTAGTTGTTCTCATAACTTTCGAATTATGATCATTCATCCGAAAAATATATATGTCCCTGTGTGTGTATCGCCTGGCCTCTGTGTCTCTTCTCCTCTCCCTGGTTGCTTCTTACTACATCCCCAATGGTTGGTATGACGTTTAGGCTTCTTATGTTGCCTCTCCATGCATCAATTCCTCTTTTTTTTTTTTGATTTCCAAAGGCTCATCATTATTGCAATTAACCCACATTTTCCTTCTCGATACAAGCAATTCATTCACCTTTTCTTTTTGCTCTTCCACTTACTACAGTCACGTCAGGTTGGGTTAAAATGGTAAAAGAAAAAAAATCCAAACTCCTCTTTTTTTTCTCATCCATTGATTAAATATCCAAGGGTCTACATCCCCAATGCTCACATGCTCACATAAACACAATGTTCATATGATCACTTCGCCATATATATATATATATATATATATATATATATATATATATATAGGAAAATTGGATTATAATAATCCCATATTTTGCAAATTGGATGGCGATAATCTCTGCTTTCAGTTTGTATTATGGTGGCCCAAAAAAAAAAATTGGATTGTAGTGGGACATCATCGAGAATATATCCTCAATATCATAGATTTTGTGTTTCATATGATTCAAAACTTTGCATAACACTTTACCATGATTTTTAATGAATTTATGGCGTTTCTCCCAATTTTTTTCAATTTTTGTACTATTTTTTACGATTCTTTTAACTTTTATTTCTTTAAAAAAATCATAATAATTATTCGGAGTCTCAAAAAAATAATTTAAAAAATATTTTTGAAACTACAATTCATTACCTTTTTAAGGGTAGGAACAAAAAAAAATAAAAACAATATGGGGTAGGAATGCAAAAATTAAAAAGAATGTGGAGGTGGATTTGGTACCACTACAATTCAATTTTATTTTTTTTGGACCATCAGAATACAAACTGAAAGTAGGGATTATCGCCATCCGATTTGCAAAGTATGGGATTATTATAATCCAATTTTCTCATCCATTGATTGAAGATCTAAGGGTCCACATCTCTAATGCTCACATGCTCACATAAGCACAATGTTCATATGATCGCTTCCCTATATATACATATATATATATATATATATATATATATATATATATAGAGAGAGAGAGAGAGAGAGAGAGAGAGAGAGAGAATGTATCCACTAAGAACTAGAGTTACAATAAGAATTAAAGAACTCTTAATTATGACCCTTGATTATTAGATGAAGGGTTGTGATTAATTCATATCATGTAAATATGTAATTACCTTCTCTTAACATAACCCTATAATTAATCCTCTTCCACGCCACCTTCAAATTTTCGCAGGTTGGCCGAAAATCAATTGAAATCCAATTGGACCCTAATTGTAAGTGGGGAATTAATCTCAATCTAACTTTCATATTCTAATGTAGTTGTGGGGTATTATTGAAAATTGAAAACGAACATGAAAATTAGGATTTGCTAATACAATAAACCATGAGAAAGTCATTGTGGCCTGAAATTAAAAATTACAATAGTTGGGACAGAAGCTTTGATTTCTATGGATGCAAACGTCAACGACAAGAAGAATATATAACACAATAGATTAAATTTCAGGTATTAAGAAATTTCCAGTGAAAGGTTTTTTTTTTTTTTTTTGTCGAAAAGCAATTTCCAGTGAAAGTTTACTGCCACGAGAGAGGAAAAATTGTTTTAATTTTAGGATTTTTATATATCAATGTAATTAAATTATATTATGAGTTAATCACAACCCTTCATCTGATAATCAAGGGTCATAATTAAGAGTTCTTTAGTTCTTATTATAACTCTAGTTCTTAGTGGATACGTTCTCTCTCTCTATATATATATATATATGGGCACAAGATCGTAACATATATTTCAAAGAGGGTAATTTTAGAAAGCTATTGGTCACTTTTACTTTTCTTTTAAAAGAAAATATTAAAACTTATTAATTAATAGGTTATGTGTTTTTAATTATTTATTGATAAGTTACCATTGGTGTATGTATAGATTTTTCTTTTTTCTTTAAAAAAGGTCATATTTTTATTTATTAACAAGGTCAATTACTTCAATATTTTGTCAATAATAATAATAATATTTACAAAAACAAGAACAATTACTATAATATTTTTATTTTCTCAAAAAAGAACAAATATAATTGTAAGTGTATTCTCACACACACATATGTAACAGTTAGTTGGAACATTTTCTAAAGCAACTTTCAAATCCATTCATTATAAAGATTTTTATGATTTATTATTCAGTTTTAAAAAATATTTAGGTTTAATTTTAAATTAAGAAAATGAACGTTTTCTAATTTCTAATAATATCTTTAAAGTTATTGACCTATAGTGGAATTAATATATATTCATTATTCATATTAAATGAGATGTACATATATTATAAATTAATCAAATATTTGTTTGTTTGAAATATAGTAGAAAATTAAACATATAACTACTTTTAATATGTTCGTATAAGTTACGCTATTGACAACGTATATATTATCCACCATTCCCCCATGCAACTTGCGAGTTTACCAACTAGTTTAAGTAAAAATTTGAAGGACCTTAAGTATGTATTATCTACCCACTCCATCAATCAATTGAACCCGATCAATAATCATAAATAATTTAATTTCTAATCAA
Organism: Portulaca oleracea; assembly: GCA_029582165.1. Classification (NCBI taxonomy): domain Eukaryota; kingdom Viridiplantae; phylum Streptophyta; class Magnoliopsida; order Caryophyllales; family Portulacaceae; genus Portulaca; species Portulaca oleracea. The sequence goes on from CM055876.1 coordinate 12,191,209, forward strand.
CAGTCATCGTTAATTCTCTGTGATTTTGATACCATGGTCCAAGATTCTAGCCCAAAATCTTATCTCTAGTTATTTGTCTCCAAGTCCATGCTACTCGTGCATGCTTTGCACGCATAAATGCAGCTGGGTCGCTTGAGGACCCGCTGGTTTTGCTCTTTAGTCGATTATGGTCCGGCAATGCTGTATTTCTTCACTGATTACTTGAGTCACGTTAATTCAAGGGGACCTTATATTTTGTTTCACTTCTTTGATGTGGACTCATCCGTGTATGGCTCTAATTTCTCCAACCCCGTGAGAGTACTATATGTTTAAAAAAAGTCTTTGTGTTCTACATATGTACCTACCACAACATGCACAAAGTCATTTCCCATACCTTTCACGCTATGTAAAAAAAATATATATCTGTACCTGCATTATGCCAAACAAGTTTTATTTTAAGATATTTTTTAAGTATCTTGCTTTTCATCAAATTATTATTTTTTATAATTTTTTACACCAATTTTTTAATAGTAATTAAGGTAAATTTAATTTACTCAAATTTATCAGTTTTTGCCTAAATTTACCAAAAATTATCAAAGTTAAAAAATAAAAAAGTTTTAATTTTGATATATTAGCATAAATTTGCCAAAAGTTACTAAAATTTAACTTTTACTCAACAATTTTTTACCCATGAATTTTGCACTCCCTAATAACTCATTTTAGTTATGAATTATAAGAATCTTAATTTGGATGCATTAGCTACACAAATGAGTAAGAATGATACACTAATCTAATCAACCTTTTCCGTTAAACATATTTTAGTGTCATTTTGAAATATAAAAAAATAATAGATAAAAGTATAACTTTGTCTAATTTATCTATAATATTATGGTTACAAAATTCAATCATATCATTTTATTTCAATTTAATATATTATAATATGATTTTAATAGTAGGGGAAGACACTAAAAAAAAATGTCTTATCCCACTATTCATATCATTTTCAAACATCAAAACACATTGGAACACTCATTATCCCTATATAATGCATGCAATCGAGTAGTACAATCTAACAAAAATAATCTCTCCATAGTTTTGTAGTAAGCGTGAGAGAAAAGCAGTTTTGCAACTGGCTCATATGGCAATGAGTTACTCTTTATCCAAGCCACTGCACTTGAAGAATAATCTTGATCTTATTAGCAATCCCTCCTTTAGAAGAAGGCCTTGTTTGAATTCCTACTTGAGATTTCACCCTCTAAGCAGTGGTCACCATGTCTTTTATGATCCCATCTTCATGATGGACCAACATCAAAGGTATGCAACTCATTATAAATTAAGTTAACTAAATAACATTATTATTAGTAAATTATCTTGTACGTACAGGAGAATTCAATTCTAATTAATAAGCCTAACCTTGGGGCTTTTGAAAGTCAATAATCAGAGTTTAAGAAATCCTTAATTGTCAATCATGAGCCCAACTTTCTTTGAATGTTGTTGCGATTAACCACCCATACGAAACAAAAAACTGTTCTTAATGCTCATTTTCAGCTCACTGTTGAGTAGTTTTCCAAAGTATAGATTATTGGCAACCAAGGTTGTAACTAAATAGAGTTTGTTTGCAAGCCGGCTCGGTCAAAGCTCGGTTTAACCAAAGTTTGGCTCGGCTCAAGCTTGGTTCGAATGTCTACCGAACCTAGCCCCAGCCAAGGGGGGCTAAGCTCAAGTTTGGCTAGGTTAGACTCATTTAAGTATTTTAAAGTAGGACGTACGTTATGTTTTATGAATATTGGTAAATTATATATTAATTTAGATGATTGAAATTTAATAATAGAGCATAAATTTGTTATTTTTCTTTGGTTCAATTGTTATGTTCTGTAAATTTCATGTATTAATGTTTAAACTTTGCTTGATTATATCTTTATTATAAAAAAGTGTTATTTTCTAGTTAAGTTTGATAAATATCTAGAAATTTTTTGAATTTTTTATTTGAATTTGGTGAGTTTAAATTTACAAAATTTTAAAAAAATCGAGTGGAGTCAGCTTGCAAGCCGAACCCGAGCCTAAGATAAATGAACCAAGCCATACTTGAGCCTAGCAAGATTTGGATTGCTCGGTGAGTATTGAGTAGAACTTTTCCTAACCATGCTGAACTCGAGCCTGAACTCGAGCCTAAGGGGGTTGGGCTTGAGCTCGGCTCCTTTACACGCAGACCGGCAATAATAAGGTTCAAGGCATAGCGTATATAGCAATGACACAATTTCTTCTCCGTCTAGTATAATCAATATATATATATATATATATATATATATATATATATATATATATATATATATATATATGATAATAGCTTATAATTCTGGCATGTGTATTACAGGAAGAAGGGCATGGCTATCAAAAGCAGTACTCAACCAATTCCACCCTCGACGGAAATCACCAGCATCGTTTCTGCGCAAAAGGTACTACTACGCTTTGTCCCATTTTCTTTGGTCATTGCTTAACGCTGCCCCCTTTTTACTATTGTTGCCCACGCAAAAGACGTTTTTGCCCCTTATATATTTCAACTCTCTTCCCTCTCTCCTCACTCTCCCTAACATTCTCTCTCTAAAATTTTGAAGGTGATAATTCAAATGAAGAGGAAGAGGTTAGTTTGTAAATTTTAATTTCGAAAAAAAAATTAAAAAAAAATTCCGGAAATCGGCCGGTGCCGCGCCCAGATTTCCCGGCGCACGGCGGCGTTGCCGCGCCCAGATCTGGGCGCCGCCGTGGTGTTGCCGCACGTTCTGCCCGGCGGCGCCCAGATCTGGGCGCGGCAACGCCGCCGTGCGCCGGGAAATCTGGGCGCGGCACCAGCCGATTTCCGGAAATTTTTTTTAAATTTTTTTCAAAATATTTATAAAATGTTAATATTATTATTTATGTATATAATATGTTAATATTATTTATTTATTTATTTATTTATAATATTATTATTAAGGTAATAAATGTTGTTAATTATAATTGTTATGTTAATTATGTTAAAATTTTGTTAATTAATATTATTATAATAAGTTATTTATAAGTATTGTTATTATTATTATAGTATGTTAATTATGCTAATTATTATTGTTAATTTTATTTATAATATTATTATTAAGGTAATCAATGTTGTTAATTATAATTATTATGTTGACTATGTTAAAATTGTGTTAACTAATATTATTATATTAAGTTGTTTATAAGTATTGTTATTATTATTATAGTATGTTAATTATGCTAATTATTATTGTTAATTTTATTTATAATATTATTATTAAGGTAATTAATGTTGTTAATTATAATTATTATGTTGATTATGTTAAAATTGTGTTAATCAAAATATTGTTTTTATCACGAGTTGACGCAGTCACATTGCGTCTGTGGTGGTCCCCAGACTCGCCCCCCCCCTCCAACCACTAACAAGGCGGTTCTCTCGGTCCAGAAACCCTCGACCCTTGCCCTTCCCTACCATTTTAGATCACCTGCAAAATGAAGACATATATAACATATTAATCATTTTAGCCGCAAGAATATGCGCAAATGGGTTAACGTGTGTTGGTTAACTAAGTCGCGTCACGAGGCAAGAGGATCCTGTTATTGTCCAAGGAGAGTATGTTGGTTAACTGTTAATTTATGGCTGAAAAAGACTTTCGTCAGCCTTAGATCCGACTTCTCTTTTATTAGTTTGGTTCCCAAAAATGTATTGTCGGTAAAGATGCGCAGTCACGGGAGTTAGAAGCGTATCAGATTCGGTACAACGCAATGTTTCTATTGTGCAGCCTGGTGGGCAACAAGACAAGGCGGATCTGAAAGAAAAACTAGTAGTGAAGGGTCTAATACAAATCGTGTTGGGCTTTCTTGCATGTAAGATTCACAGGTCCATCAAAGCAGTGAATTTGCATCATCGTTCAATGCTTTGATGGACCTATGAATCTTACATGCAAGAAAGTCCAACACGATTTGTACCACACCCTTCACTAATAGCTTCTTTTTCAGATTCGCCTTATCTTGTTGCCCACCAGACTGCACAATAGAAACATTGCATTGTATCGAATCTGAGACGCTTCTAACTCCCACAACACTGCAGACCTCGCGCAATTTCACTGCTGACAGTGAGCTACTTTTTGGTGACCAAACAAATAAACGAGAGTTGATGGGGGAAATTGGTTAACCTTCTCAGCCATACATTATCAGGTTACAACACACACTCTCCTTGGACACTAACATGACCCAAAACTCAACCTCTTTTTTTGACGCATACAACTAACATACTAGAACTATACATTAACATAATTATTATCCTAAGCTACCATCACAAATAACCTATTCACTTACGTATCAACTGGTTGTTGAGTATCTAAGTTATTAAATGGATGTGACTTAACTATTATGTCATCATTTGGAGTTATGAGTACATATGTTAACAATTAAGTTGGATTATGAATAAATTACTCATACCAACTTTATAAGCCAACTCACTTACTAATAACAACCAAAATCATCCAAACTCAACATCCTTTTAACACAACTACGTATAAACTAAACTATTCAGAATATACCCTAAACCCTAAACTTAATCCTACATCAAAATTACAATTTTTTCTAACACAATTAATCACTAATATTAACGCATCAAATATTAACAACGAATCACTAATTACTAATATTAATCACTAATAATTGTCATATTAACACATGCTTAACATTAATATTAATATTAACAATATTAATATTAATCTAATTTTCATAACACAATATAAGTAATAATAATACAATTAATTATTAATAATTATCATATTAACACATGATTAACAATAAGATTAATAATAACAATATTAATAATTATCATATTTACTAATAACAATAATAATACTAGTAAAAATAATATTTAATTTTTAATTATTATTTAACAATAATAATATTAATAAAAATAACAATAATAATATTAATAACAATAATAATATTAATAAACATAAAAATAATAATATTAATAACAAATTAATATTAATAAAAATACTATTTTAAAAAAATGAAAAATAAATAAATAAATTTCCGGGACGGTTGCCGCACGAAACGCACGACAGCCGTCCCGGAATTTTTTTAAATTTTTTTCGTTTTTCTTCAAATTTCAAAACTACAAAACATAAAACCACAAATTCGAAACATACCTCAAATTCGTCGATTCAATCACGGTATGAGGGTGGTTTGTGGTGGTCGATGGTTGGGAGTGTTTTCTAGAGAGATAAACTAGAGAGAGAGTGAAGAATGAAGTTATGAGGTTCAAGGGCGTGGGTTGGAAATATTATGCGAAAGGTGGGCGACAATAGTACTAAAATGGGGGGCGACAATAAGCAAGCGGGTTTTCTTTTTCACTCTAACCAAATTTGGAAAACCAATGTATATTAGAAATGAGGTGAAAAGTTTGTAACTTATCCAAATTATCCCAATATTAATTGAGAATGATATTTGTTGAAATTGTAAAAAAGTGATAAATAGATTTATTAATTAGGAGTAAAAAAATGACAGTCTTTGAAATTATAAATGTGACAAAACAAATTGGGACAAAGGGTTAATTAAAATGACAAATAAATTGAGATAAAGGAGTTAGCATAAAATATGTGTACCATGTTGTAATTATGGTTCCGAAGTCATGACTAGAAATAAAGTATTAATTTTAACAACAGTTTTTTTTTTTTTTTCCTGCTGTCTTCGTTTTGCACAGTACAGTATAACTTAAACCATGTATTACCCATAATTAAGTTTGACGAATTTGGATTTTGTAGGTAAAACACTGGATTATCGAGTTCATAGCAAGATTAATTACCCCCATTTTGAAGAGCAGATGGCAAAGCTTCTTGTCGTACAAAAGTATGTAACTTTTATCTTTCCCTTTTTTACTTTTGGGGAGTGTGAAGTTATATAATCAGGGCGGTTATTTTATGCGGTAGGTTGGGTGTATATTACACTGTACCGCAATTGTTTAATTGCTATCATACTTCGCCACACTTCACCACATCACACCACAATTATTATCAATATATCTCTTCACTTTTCTCCTCTACATTTCACATTCTCTTTCCTCACCTAGTTTACTTATCATAATTCTCACCACAATTCACAATAACTCACCACAATTCACCCTACTTTTTCAAATATCACCACACCGTACCATTATCACACCGCAACCAACCGTATAAAAGAAGACGACCCTAATTTCTTAGAAATTAAATTACGCACGTACGCACGCATGCAGAGGGATTAGACAATGTGATAGAGACGTCGGAAGAAGTGGTGGTAATGGTTGAGAAGGTGGCGGAGGAAGTGGAAGAGAAGGCTGAGGAGCTGGCGGAGGAACTTCCTGATGGAAACATTAAAAATACGTTGAGAATGATTGAGAATGTCGCTCATCGTGCTGTTGAGAACGCCCATGCAGCAGAAACAACCATTTGCAAGGTTTTTTTACTCTCTCTCCACCTCATTTTTACTTGTCCTCCTCTCTACCCAAATTTAATTGTTTAGTTTATCATTTTCGTTTACTTATTATGGTTATTCCCTACGTACCTTCCATATTATGTCTAAGAAATTATGCCATATTTAAAATTTTCACTGAAATTTTTTTTAATATATACAATGATTTGTCATATGAAATTATTAACAATAAATTCGTAATTGGAAAATATCATACACAAAACATAATATTGCAGTTGTTAATAAAATAGGATAATGATACGGATCTTACTTGAACATTGTTAATAAACATCTTGAATTACCTATAATTCATATTTTTTGTAACTTTTATTAACATTTTCTCCAGTAATTATATACATTTATCAATTATAAGAGTATAACACTTATTAACTAGGTCAACAAATATAAATAATAGCCTCGTTTTATCAACCATACTAGATAATACACATACATAGTTTTATATTTATGAAAAAATAGTATAAATAAATATTTTTATATAGGTTATATGTCATAGCAATCCTTAATGTAATGAAATATATCGTTATAATGATTTAAATTATCATTATATTAAATTTTTTTCAGTAATTTAGATGAAATTCAAGAAGGTGTTAACCATCTTGACTTAAGATGATTGTCATTTTGCAACATAACATTGTATGAGAAATTATCAATCAAAATGTGATATTAAAGTCTGTGATACTCAAGAGACAAATAATATGGAATGTGCGCAGGGAGTACTAATTAGTTACTCCATTCCATTTTAGTTATCACTTTATAAATACTACATGCTCTCCAATGTTATTCTTTGACTGAAAATTTATTATATTATATTTTCTAAAAGAAAATTACAACATTATATATATATATATATATATATATATATATGATAGTATCTTTCATTACCAATTTAATAATATTACGTACTTTCGTATAATAGGTTATTGTATATATTTAGAAATTGACGGTCAAAATTTTTAAAATTTAACTAATACATAGATCAAGATGAACATTAATTTGGAACAAAGAGAGTAATAGGTTGTGATGAATTATGAATGTTTGTTTATTTCAAATAAGACCTAATAGATTTTTCAAATTAAAAAGGGATAACGTTACGCGTGTCCTAAATCCTAACTGAACAATTTACGACTTACGAGTTTGTTTCCTAAACAAAAAAAGAACAACCTTGGTGGTAAAGATGAAAACTAAGAATATTTACCACTTGACTATCACCTCTTTAACATCATAAATGTCAACTTAATAACAAAAAAGAACCTTAATAAGTTACAAATATTAATAAACAATTAAAACAATATTCATTGGTTCTTTTTATAATAAATAATATTCATTAGTTTATCTTTCGTCCATCCAATTTACTAACGGATATAAAAAAATATACTAAATTAAAATTTAAAAGATATCAAAGCGCAAAACTTCCATAAAAAAACCTAGATTAATGTTCTATGGAATATAGCCATAGATAAATAAATATTAAAACTTTTATATATTTTTATTTTGAAAATATAATTTAAAACTTGACTCTAAATTTATATAATAAAAGATTATTTTAGTTTGTTTCCTCATATTGTGATCGTTATAAAATAAAATCATCACAAGCTATGTATGTAGATTTTTATATATAACCGTATAATTCAAAAAGTTAGTATAAAAAAATATCTTCATTAAGAAAATATATCATATTATGATAGTACAAGTTTTTCTAGGATATTAACTCTTAAGTTAAAATTTACCCCTCAAAATAAGTGAGTTAAATCAGTGGCGGATCTTGAACTTTTGATTAGGGGTGACCAATAAATTGTTATTTATATAATAAACATAAAATTCATAATTTTTATTCCAAACTAATACTAAATTATTATTTTTTTCTGGGGTTAACAGTGGCCGTGGCCACCGTCAACCAAGCCCTAGGTCCGCCCATGGTTAAATTAATAAAAAAATTACTATACATTGCACAACTAGTCAAAAGTTAGTTTTTCACTAGTAATGTATACATATATTAATTTTTATCTCAATAATAAGTGTAAATATCAGATTTTAATCTAAATTGTCTAATACTATTCGTTCATTCCCATAATCTGCGCCGCTTTATCTTTTAACACCCTCTCATTTATTGACTATAAATTTTAACATAATATTTTACCGAAATATTACAACATTAAAATTTTATGATTTATTGTTCAGTTTAAATATAACTAGTTTTTTTTTTTTTTGCCTATTCTTTTGAGTCAATCTAGGTAGACAAATACAAAAAATTAATTTAGATAGTTAAATATAAAAAATTTAAAGAACATTAAGATAAGAACATCTATTTTATACTCGAGAGACTCAAAAAGTTAACACTAATCCATACCAAATATTATTCAATAATGTATTAGTTTGTTTGGTGAACATAAAATGATGTCTATGGTACATGTAACAACTGACAATTAAGTAAACAAAGTCTAAAACGCAACACCATAAATAACCAAAACTGAATTTAGAAACAAAATAGATTGAATTCTTCCGCATGAGTGTCCATTTCCTTAGATAAATGCTAATAAAATTAATATATATAAATAAATAAGAAAAATATAAAAAAATCTGGCGAAAATATATAGAAACCAAATTTGAATCCCAAAAAAAATAATGTAATAATTATTCATTATTTCGATGAGGAGACTTAGATAACCAAGTTAATAAATGGTAGTACTTCAATTTGTTGTAATAAAAAAAATTCAGTTGTGTATGGAATTTCAGTGCTGAATAAGGTTATGATGGTGTCATTAGTAAATGACCTTAATTTTTATCATGTTGCCAAAATTAGTTTGAAAATTTATAACATTATTGAAGACAATGTAATTGTATGTATAATTATTTAGATGAGGAGATGTAGTAAACCAAATTAATATAGACATTCGTAAAATATATCAGTATTTGTTGAAAGTTTTATAAAAATAAAAAATTTTAAATTGTAATATTCCACCATACCACAACAATAAATATTGTGAAGTGGAGAGAATAGCCCACACCAACTAATTAATACCCGTCCATAATTTTATCAGAAGTGTGTTTTTATCCCATGCTAAAAATATGTATATTACCAACCACTTTCTTTAACCAATTTAATATGGTTGGAAAAATCAATCATTTTAGCAACCATTTCATATTCCAACTATTTTTCGAAAATTTACGTGGGAAAAAGGGTTGGAAATTCCAACCACTTTAGCTAAAATGGTTGTACAATTTTCCTACCATATTTTTTCCTACTATTTTTGGTTTTTGGACGCTAATATTATACTGAATTTTAGGGTATTGGATAATAATACACTAAACTTTGGTCTTGAACAATAATGCACCATACTTTGGGGGTATTGGACAATAATGCACCCATAACAATTTCCGCGGTGGCTCACTTGGTGGCAATCCTACGTGATCCGCCTGCCACCCGAGTCAGCCACCGTCGGAATCTTTTCGGGTGCATTATTGTTCAACACCCCCTAAAGTTTAGTGTATTATTGTCCAAGGTCAAAGTTCAGTATATCATTGTCCAATACATCGAAAGTTCAGTATATTAATGTCCAAGAATCCATTTGAAAATGGATAGAAAAACTGTTGGTAATTCTACCATTTTTCCAACCAATTTCAAATAGTAGGAAAAAGGATGGTAAGAAAAATTTTCAACCAATTTTAGCAAAAGTGGTTCCCACTAAAATTTTCAAAAAATAGTTGGAATATAAAATGGTTGCTAAAATGGTTGGTTTTTCGAACTATTTTCAATTGGTTGGAAAAAAGTGGTTGGTAATATACATATTTTTAATAGTACATGTACCTGAGCATGTTGTCCCAATAAATATGAGAGAATAATTATACTATTAAATTTGAGTAAATAATTATACTGATCATATTTAGAACGCGTACTTTAAAAGCATGCAATAAACCACTTTATGGATACTTTCAAAGTTGGAGGGCTTACCTTTGTTTTATTCTCGCTGTTTACTTACTTGTACTACTGTCTCTCTTTTCTCAAGAAAATTATTTTCAGAATTTGCTAAGGTGACTGTCCCTATTGCTATTGCTCAAGAAAAACAGATCCAACAGTGGAATTATAATGTCGATTTAAGTATTTAACACAAGGTCTAATTGACCATGTCCCAACTCCCACCTGAAACTGGCAACCACCATAGTTGGACCGAAAATTAATTAATCATATGGAAATTAAAAATCAATAACGCATAAGTTACACTTCGCTACTCCTGAGTCCTTATGCCTAAATTTTGTCAAAACTGCGAATTTAGCCAATTTAGATTTACCAATTAACAGCAACACGTTAACTATGGAAGACTTATAATCCATAAATGTTTGACTTATAGTCCTTATAAGGCCCCATTTATTTATACGGCTGACTGTGATATGACGCGGTGCAGTGTGGTGTAATTGTGATGGGTTTGGAAAAGTTGTGGTGGACTGTGGTGGATTGTGGGAAGCTGTGGTGAATTTTAGTTTTAATAATAGTAAATGTGTTGGAAAATGTGAAATTGTGGTGGGTTGTGAAAAGTTTAACTTTTAATAAAAAGATAAATTAAATTAGAAAAAGTAGATTGTGGTGAGTTATAGTAGATGAGCTGTGTGATGGAATATGACAAGTTGCGGTGAGGAATGACATCGCAGCTAGCCAATCGCATAAAATAACAGGGCAAATTCTTATGTAAAATTTTGTTATCCCTTTGAGAAAAAAAAGTTTGTAACCTATTAATTAAATTTTGTCCCAGATTGAAATGTTGGAAGATGAAGTAGATTCATACATCGACCCAAACCTAGTAAAAGATCGGAAGACAAGAAAGGAAGAAGAAGAGGGTCAAATTAAAGAAGCATTCGAGCAAAATAAACAAGCATTCGAACAAAATCAACTGGACATTTTTGGCGCATTATTTGCAGACCATGATATACTAGATTGTTTATTGTACCATTTTACCTCACTGTTCCATGAGTAAGAATTCATTTTGTTCCATACATTGCATATAATTGATAGAGAATTGTAATATAAGCAACACTAGGAAATAATTCGGTGTTACGCATGTGCTATTTTGATCTAGTTTAATAAAATCTTGATAGTTTCCTCATCAAAAAATTACTTAGGGGTAACCTAACTTTTGGTGAAATGTTTTTCTGGTACCCAACTTTTAAAAATTAATTTTGGGGTACCCTAATTTTTAGAATTAGAAATAATTAGGTGAATTTTCGGCCAATTATTTGAATTCAACGGTGAGTTTTAGGCGGGAAATTGATTAAGTGTTTTTGTGGATGAAAATGCCCTTTGTTTTCGTGGACGAAAATGATTTAAATCAATCGGAGTTTCGCCGGAAAATCACCTAGTAATTACTAATCCTAATAGTTAGAGTACCCCAAAATTAGTTTCGAAAAGTTAGGGTACCAAAAAATTGTTTCTTCAAAAGTTAGGGTACCTCTAAGTAATTTTTTGTTCCCTCATTATCAAATATTGTACCGTAATTGGGGTGCCTACTTCAATTGAGGTGGGTAAAGATATATTTATACTCATTAAAAAGGTACAAGTATCTTTGTACAATATTATAGGGCATGTTATGGTAACTTTAATATATGATATTATGCTAATATAGATATATGCACCATTACACCCCCTCAATCTATAAGGGGGAAACCACTAACATATTTACCATGAATTCTTGAAACTTTTGTGATGTAAGACTTTTGGTGACGATGTCAACGACTTGAGACTAGTTAAGTATAAACTTGACCTATAAATGTCGTTTGCTAACCATTTCACGAAAAAGGTGGTAGTCCACTTTGATATGCTTGTTGCGATTATGAAGAATAAGATTGGTAGCAAGATATGTCGCTAAAATATTATATCACAAAAAAGTATGATAGACGCTTGAACCAAAATACCCAAATCAAGTAGAAGTTGTCGTAACCGCTGGATTTCAGTTATAGTATCAGCAGCAACCTGATATTCAACTTCATTGGAAGAGCGAGAAATAATAGGTTGTTTCTTAGAGCTCCAAGATGCGAGATTAGAACCAAGAAAGACAGCAAATCCAGTGGTAGGCTGACTACTATCAATGCAACCAACCCAGTTTGCATCACAAAATGCCACCAACGAATCCCAGTTGTACCGTGCAAATATTTGAAACTACCCTTAACAGCAATCATGTGTGATGTGCGAGTGACATGCATAAAATGTTAGACTACATGAGCCACATAAGCAATATCTAGTTTAGTCATTGTAAGATATTGCAATGTACTAACCATACATCTATACTCTATAGGATCAGCAAGAATCTCACCATTAGTTAGAAATAAAGTGGTTCTATAAGCAAAAGGAGTGTGCACTGGTCTAACAGTGTGGAGAAATTTCCTTAGCAGGTCAAGAACATATTTATGTTGGGAAAGAAACAAGCAAGAAGGAGTGTGCACTAACTGAACCTCAAGAAAGTAATGAAGGTGAGCGAGATCCTTCTGTTGGGAATGTCCCGACAATGTTCGATATACACGGAGATTAAACCAAAGTAATATAATAATTATATGTCTTACTAGAGACCTCTATAATTGGTAATTAAATATGTTTAATTACAACTATATTATTTGGTCCTACTGAGTCACACAAGTCAGTATCCTGGAACAATATATGTAGCCTAAGTAATACCGTATTATGTTTAGGAATGTTGGGAATTGATTTCTATGAGAAATCAGCCCAACACGGACCGAATTGGAGTCAACACGGACCGTGTTGATCCAACACGGTCCGTGTTGGTGTCACCACGGTTCGTGGTGACTTTGGGCCGTTTTAATGGACATTCTGGAGGCCAACACGGACCATGTTGCCTCAACACGGACCGTGTTGGGCCTCAAGAATGCATCGTTCCATTAGGTCGGCCATTAGGGTCTTGTAACCCTTTGCCCAAGTCATACAAACCCTATAAATAGGAGTCTCTCTGAGAAATTTCTCGCGGGAACTGTTTAAGACTCTTAGAGAGATACCAGGGTAATTTCCTGAGTTCCACTCTCTCTTAATTTGCAGTTATCGTTTCTTGAAACAATCACATATACCGAAATACATACATCTTTAGATTGAGATCTGTCTCGATCGGGTTGATCTAGTAGTCGAGTTCCCGGAGTGCTGTATGGACTTTCAGTAGAGGATTTCAGCATTGGAATCTCAAAGGTCAACCTCTTCATCAGCCGGATTGGCGATCATATATAATTACTAAAGCCTCTACAATTGTTGTGATTAATTGTTTTATAATCGTTATGAATATTCCGCCAGTTAATCTGTATCTGTTTAGGAAATAGATAACCTAAAACCTAACAGTGGTATCAGAGCCACCAATTGCATGCTAAAGTATTATACTTGAATTCATAAGTAATTTTGTCAATAATTGAATTATATTATGAGTTTGCTAGAGTAGATTTATGCCTAAAATTTTCAAGCTTTATGAAAGTTTTAATCTTTGTTATTCAAAATAATAAATTTGAAATTTTTATTGAAAATTTTCATGCTTTTATTATTGTTATTTCTTATTGCCTTTAATTAATCAATTTTATGTTTGTTTAATTGTTAAATAAAGCATGAACTTGATTTAATTTTGAATGTTTTAGAAACAATCATGTTTAATATTGTTAAACAGTAGGCAATACATGAAATAGGTCTAAATTCACAAAATAGGATTTTGTAGAATTATTTTCTGATTTAGTTTATTTATGGTAAATTTAATGTCAAATCGGAATAAAATATCAAACAAATTCGAAAATTTCCGAAATTTTTATTGGAGGTGTCTGGAAGCGTTTTGGACTTTCCATAATTTTTGTAGATTTTTCCCAATTCAAATGGATTTTTAATTGAGTTTTCAGATCTGAAGAGAAATAAAATTCGTTTAATTATCTGAATTTTATAAATTTGTAGAAATTCGTAAAACTTCTGACATTTTTACAGTAGGTTACTTGATAACCATACTTTTAGGGAAAAATTTTGGGAAATTGGATTCTAATAATACGAAATTTTGGCCATATAAGACTTAATAATATGAACTTTCGATTTGGTTATGAATAATATGAACTTAGACCCCTTATTGCCTCCAGTAACACGCCACCGAGTTACCCTTTTCTTGACTCGTCGGGGAAATGAGCTGGCGGTGGCGGCACGTTTTCTTTGATGTTTGGCCATGCCATGTCACCCATTGACTTAAAAAATCACCACGTCACTCAAATTTTCCCTCTTCCCTGTGTTTCCACGTCAGCACCCTCTCTCTCTCTCTCTCTCTCTCTCTCTCTCTCTCTCTCTCTCTCTCTCTCCCCCTCCTCTTCTTCGATCCACCAGATAGCCATGACTTCTCCTCCTCTTCTCTCCATACCAAACCCAAAATCACTAATCAAAGCACAAGATTCATCCCAAAAAAAAATTCTTATCCACCACTAACAATCTCTCCCTACTCCTCTGTGAAATCTGACCGCGAATACTCTCCACATCTGCCATTGATGCTTTAACTGGAAATGTTGACCCCTCAGTTCTGATTAAGAAGTTGAGAACTGAGAAGCATGGGAAACATGCTCAGTTATGGGGACCTTCAAAGGGTTCATTTCATAACAACAATCAGTTCATGAATCTCAACAACCAGTTCAAAAACCTCCATTTTGACAAGGGCATGTTCGGTCTCATTTTGAGCCGAATACTTCTCTTTATTAGGAAGTTTTTGCATGTTTTAACCCTTTATAATATGTTAGTTATAAGAATTTTCTAGTTTTATAGGAATTCGGGAGGTTGAGCCAAAAAAGAAGCCTAATATGGAGCAAAATGCATCAAGAAGAGAAGAAGTGGAAGCAGCCAATTGAGAGCTTTGAAGAAATGAGGACCAACCTCAAATCAGCTAAGGAAGAGTGGGACCAGAAGGCCAACTCGGGCGAGTCATACATCGGCGCGACCGAGTCGCTTCTCAGGAGGCTGCCAACAAAAGTATGAAAAATTGGCTAAGTATATGGGAGGGACAGAAGGCCGACTCGCCCGAGTCGACCCTCGGCGCGGTTGAGTCACTCTCCTGTCAGCTGAAGAAATCCAGCCCAAGTGAAGAACTTCAAGAGGCAGAAGCCTGACTCGCCCGAGTTAGGGGGTGACTCGCCCGAGTCACCTTGTTTTTCTGTGATTAATTGAGGGTTAAAGTGATGCGTTTTGTGTAACAAGTTGGGCCTATTATATATACTCCAGCTGCGAATTTAGTAGAAAAGGAGTCTTTAACCTAGTTTTAAGTTGTCATTAATTAGCTTTTTATGTTTTCAAGTGGATTTCTATTTTCTCTCACCTAGGTTTTCCTTAAGCTTGTTCTCCAAGTTCTTTGTATTCAACTTCAATCAATACAATTTCCAGGTTTTATTCATTGTTTCTTGTTCCTTTAATGCTTTCAGTTAGTTTTTATTGCTTTGATTGCTCTAGATTAGTCACAAAACACTCAAATCCAACTTTTAGTGAAGAGGAGGATTAAGGGTCACAAATTCCACTTTTAAGTGGGAATTTGAGGATCCTTAGTAATCTGAATCACATTTTTCTTGTTTGTTCGGGGGAAGATTAATAGAAGTTGAAGATTCAAGTGAAGATTTAGTGCATCGAAGGTATGATTTCTAGTTTCCTTTGCTTTGATATTTAAGAGATTTGATAGATTTTAGTGTTAATTTCCTTTGTTATGCTTAATTGTTTTCTAGATGTGCTTGGTTGCTTTTGGTTGATGGTAGTTTAGGTATGATACATGCTAAATTAGTTTTAATCGCTTCCCTTAATTGATTTATTGTTGTTTGCTTGGGAAAATCTATCAACAAACCTTTGAACCTAATAGACCTAACACCCATCCCTGAGACCGACAACCCCTACTTAAAACCACATAATTACACAACCGAACAATGGCACCATTGCCGGGGATGGCGTTATTTGGGAAATTAGGTTATTGGTTTGTTTGTGCTTAGTGTAAATAGTTTTTGTTTGATCGATTAGTTTTAAGCTAAAATCACTAAAAATTGAAAAATAGAAAAACCAAAAAAAGAGAAGGTGCGTCGACCTTTAGGATGGGTTCGCATTCCCGAAACCAATAGACTGGTTAGATTAGAGGTGCCTTTAGTTGACTCGCCTAGCATGGGTGAAGCAGAACCTAGGGTGACCTTGAGCGACCAGCTCTACCCTTCATACGACCGCCCGCCTCTGTTTCAGACATCGACCTTACCTCAGGGGGATACTTTCGACCCTAGGCAGTACCACACTCAAAACCTGCGTCTGTTTACTGGGACAGGGTTAGCTTTGATGTGGACGGCGGAGTACAAAGAGTACCTTTATATGGTTACACCCCCGGGAGTTCCTTTGGACTATGTGTTGCTTAAGTACTTGCCTTTTGCCTTGCGCGACTCTGCTAAGCGTTGGATGTATAGCATTAAGCCGGGGTTGATCAATTCTTGGGATAGTTTTTTGAAGGTTTTTATGAAAAGGTACTTCCCCAACTCTTTAGCTGTTCAATTAAGAAATTCGATTTTGAAGTTTAGGCAAGATAAAGGGGAGCCTTATTGGAAAGCTTTTGAGAGATTCAAAAATCTATTATCCCAATTCCCCCATCATGGTTTTGACCTTGTGAGACTATGCAAAATACTGTATGAGGGGGTAGATCAAGAAACCCGGGTGACTTTAGAGTCCATGTGTTTAGGGGGATTTATGGATAAGACGGCGGAAGAAGCATGGGACTTCTTAGAGAGCATGTCCGAGCGAGTTATGCAATGGTGGAACACCCGGGATGAGTCCATAGGAGCGCATTTGTTCAATGCAAAAGGGGGACTTCACATCGTGAGTGAGAGTACGGGGTACGAGGCTAGGTTTGCTTCTGGAAAACATGATAAAAACCTTAGCCCAACAGCAACTTGCATCTTCTAAGACTCAGCCTTGTGCACAAGTGAGTTCTTTAGAGCGACCCATTTCGCCGACCCCTCAATCTCCTTTGATTTGTGCTTGGTGTCGGGGACCAGACCATGTATATGCTAACTGCCCTTTATATATGCAACATGTGTCTTCCAATGTGGAAAATGTCAATGCTATGTTCAATCAGTACCGGCCCTACCAATTTCCCGAGGTGCAAAAACAGCTTTTCTTGTCTTATGGGCCGGACAATCAGAATGTCTTGAGGCCACCAACGCATCAGGGAGGAGGTTTCCAAGGAAACCCACCTCCTCATCACCAACCTCCGGTCCAGCCTAGACCACCCCCTCAGGCTGCTTATCAAGCACCTCGAGGGCAGACCATCCATCCCTAGGTTGCCCACACCCGACCTCCACCAGGATACCAAAGTGAGGACAAGGGGGATAGGAAGTATAAGGAGTTAGAGTCTGGGTTGAATAGGGTTCAGGATTCCATGAGTGATATGGGTCAAAGATGATGAAACAATTGAATGAGAGTGTCGCTCAACTAATGATGTCTAGCAGGGATAGGGGAACCTTTCCTGGGCAACCAGAGGCAAACCCCAGTGGGCAAGCTTCTAGTTCGTCCCCTTGTGACCCGAACCAGGTTAGAGGCCTTAATGCGGTAATTACTCTTAGGTCCGGGAGGGAAGTAGATAATAGATTTCAGGAATCACCTTTGGACTTGCTTAGAGAACAACCTATGAGTGTAGGACCGAGTGATGAGCTAGTATCAGTTGAGGACGAACCATACGAAGAGGAGAGGCCAACTATCTTAGTTGAGCCTCCGAGCGTCAAGACTTCACCTAGAGTACTTCCCGTGTCTAGTTCTTTACCACCTATGGCATACAAGCCTCCCCCACCTTTTCCTCAAAGGTTGAGGGGGAATAAGGATCAGAAGTACCTAGAAAAGATTAGAGAAACATTTTCTCAGGTTAAGGTCAATATCCCTTTGCTAGATGCTATCCAATAGTGCCCGTCCTATGCTAAGTTTCTTAAGGAGTTGTGCACTACCAAGAAAGCAACTCAAGTCCCTAAAAAAGCCTTCTTAGCTTCTAATGTGAGTTCATCTTGTCTAGTCAAGTCCCGGTGAAGTACAAAGACCCAGGATGCCCGACCATTTCTATCA
This sequence comes from Portulaca oleracea, assembly GCA_029582165.1. Lineage (NCBI taxonomy): Eukaryota > Viridiplantae > Streptophyta > Magnoliopsida > Caryophyllales > Portulacaceae > Portulaca > Portulaca oleracea. Next base: position 12,209,750 of record CM055876.1, read on the forward strand.
CCATCGGGGATACCCAAATCGATAGAGCCTTGCTTGACCTAGGGGTGAGTGTCAATCTGTTACCCTTAAATGTTTATGAGACTTTAGAATTGGGGGAGCTGAAGCCTACTAGAATGGTTCTTCAATTATCCAACCGGTCTACGAGGGTACCTAAAGGGGTAGTTGAGGATGTGCTGATCCAAGTTGGAACCTTTGTATTTCCCCTAGATTTTTTCGTGTTAGAGATAGCTAGGGTTCATAGTACCCGTGATGAAATACCTGTTATTCTAGGTAGACAATTCCTCGCCACGTCCAATGCTTGGATTAATTGTAAGGACGGGAGAATGAAATTGACCTTTGGGAACTTGACCATGGAACTGAACATATTTGATTTGTAGAAGTCTCCCTTAGGCTTTGATGAGCGAGAGTGTCATGCTTTGAATTGGGTGAGTGACTTTGGGGATAGTGATCATTCTGATTTTGTTGATGTTTCTAGCGTGGATGAGCTTGTTGAGTTAGGATTTGACCCAGATTGTGTGACTTCATTATGTGATGATGATGTTTTCGATGGTGAATTGTTGTATGAATCATTGTTTGCCTCCCAGAATGTGTCTGAAACAGTAGAGCCTGAGCTACCATCTTCTAGAACCCTTGAACTAAAACCTCTTCCATCTGAATTGAAGTATGTGTTCCTGGGCCTAGTGAAACCTATCCGGTTATCATTGCTTCTAACTTAGGAGAGGATCAGGAGACTAAGCTGATTGAAGTTCTTAGGGTAAATAAGGGAGCTTTGGGATGGACGCTTGGAGACATTAGGGGAATTAGTCCATCTATCGTGCAGCATAGGATATTATTGGAAGACGATAGCGTGGCCCATAGGGATCCTTTAAGGAGACTCAATCCCCAAATGAAAGAGGTGGTCAAGAAAGAAATTTTGAAGTGGTTAGATAATGAGATTATATATCCTATTTCTGACAGCAAGTGGGTTAGTCCAATTCATGTGGTTCCTAAAAAGACGGGTCTAACTGTTGTGGAGAATGAGAGGGGGGAGTTAGTGTCGACCCGTATCCCTTCGGGATGGAGAGTGTGTATTAACTACAGAAAACTTAACAAGGCCACGAGGAAAGATCATTTTCCATTACCCTTTATGGATCAGATGCTAGAGAAATTGGCGGGACATGATTATTACTGTTTCCTAGATGGGTATTTGGGGTACACTCAAATTTCGATAGCTCCTTGTGATCAGGAGAAAACTACGTTTACCTGTCCATTTGGGACGTTCGCTTTCTGTAGGATGCCCTTCGGACTTTGTACCGCCCCCGCCACTTTTCAGCGGTGCATGGTGTCTATTTTCTCTGACCTTATTGATGATTGTGTCGAGATTTTCATGGATGATTTTTCTGTATTTGGCACTAGTTTTGATGCTTGTTTGAATAACTTGAATCGAGTCTTGAGTCGTTGTAAAGATAAAAATTTGACTCTCAACTGGGAAAAGTGCCATTTCATGGTACAGAGGGGTATAGTCTTGGGCCACATGATTTCAAAGGATGGAATCGAGGTGGATAAAGCTAAAATTGACCTAGTTAGAAACTTGACCCCCCAACTTGTGTGAAGGAGGTTAGGTCTTTCCTAAGACATGCTGGATTCTATCGTCGATTTATTAGAGATTTTAGTAAAATTGCGAAACCTCTATCTGCTTTATTGGCCAAGGAGGTGACTTTTGACTTTTCTGATGAATGCTTGAAGGCCTTTAATACACTTAAATATGCCTTAATATCACCTCCTATTCTCAAGCCTCCCACCTGGGGAGAGCCATTTGAGTTGATGTGTGACGCATCTGATTTTGCGATTGATCTTGTGCTTGGTCAACGCATTGATAAGAAACCGGTAGTAATTCACTATGCTAAACACACACTCAATGAGGCCCAACTCAATTACACTGTGACTGAAAAGGAGTTCTTAGCTGTAGTGTATACATTTGAAAAGTTTCAACCCTACTTGCTTGGTGCTAAGGTCGTTGTTTATACAGACCACTCGGCTATTCGATACCTTATGGAAAAGAAATAATCAAAACCGAGACTTGTTAGGTGGGTTGTTATTGCTCCAGGAGTTTGATTGTGAAAAATTAGGGATAAAAAAGGGGCTGAAAATCCAGTAGCAGACCATCTCTCTAGAATAGTGCTTGAAAACGAGAAAGAAACTCCTATTGATGCTAGTTTTCCTGATGAATGTATTCTTAGCATAGGAGTAGAGCCATGGTTTGCTGACATAGTTAACTTTAAGGTGACTGGGGAAATGCCGGAGGACTGGAATAAACACGATAGAGATAGGTTCCTACACATAGTGAAAAACTTCGTGTGGGATGACCCTTATCTATTTAAGTATTGTCCCGACCAAATCCTTAGAAGATGCATACCCGATGAGTCTATCGTGGATGTTTTATCATTTTGCCATGACCAACCATGTGGAGGGAATTTTTCTGGGAAGAAAACGGCATACAAAGTCTTGCAATGTGGTTTCTACTGGCCGACCATCTTTAGAGATGCCCATGACAATGCTAGGCGGTGTGCTAGATGTCAAAGCCTAGGAAGGATATCTAGGAGGGATATGATGCCTCTGCAACCTGAAATCTTTGTATATGTCTTCGATCTGTGGGGTATAGATTTTATGGGTCCATTCCCGACCTCCTTTGGGAACGAGTATATCCTTTTAGCAGTTGACTATGTGTCTAAATGGGTAGAGGTCATTCCATCAAAGAGAAATGATGCAAAGGTAGTGACTAAATTCCTTCGGGAAAATATCTTCTCTTGGTTTGGAGTACCTCGAGCGATAATTAGTGACCAAGGAACCCATTTCAACAATCGATCTTTTGCAGCTTTGCTTAGGAAATATTCTGTGGAGCATAGATTGACCACCGCTTATCACCCACAATCAAATGGTCAGGATGAGGTGTCCAATAAGCAGATTAAGAAAATTCTTGAGAAGACGGTGTCTAAGAATAGAAAAGACTGTTCTATCAAATTAACCGATGCTTTATGGGCTTATAGGACAGCCTACAAGACACCCATAGGAATGTCTCCGTAGAGAGCGGTTTTTGGAAAGCCATGCCATTTACCAGTTGAACTTGAACATAGAGCGTGATGGGCCTTGAAGGCCTTGAATCTTGACTTATCGGAGGCTGGGGATGTTAGGAAGTTCACCTTGTGCGAATTAGAAGAATTAAGGAGGGAAGCCTATGAGAATGGGCGATTGAGTAAGGAGAGGTCCAAAATCTTGCACGATAAGATCATTCATAGGAAGACTTTCTTACCGGGACAGAAGGTGCTCTTGTATGACTCTAGATTGCACTTGTTTGCTGGAAAATTGAAATCTCGGTGGACTGGGCCTTTTATTGTAACACAGGTATTCCCTTCGGGAGTGGTTGAAATTAAGGACCCAACTAACGAGTCTATTTGGAAAGTGAACAGTCACAGGTTGAAACTTTTCTTGGAGTTTCCGGTTAAGGTGGATGTGGAGTGTGTGACATTCCACGATTCATCCGACCATTGAAGAAAAGTGAGGTAATACTCTTGTATATATTGTAAATAAGTTCATTGTTCTTGATTTGCTTCTTTGTTTACTTCTCCTAATTATGTACTAACAAGAGGAAAGGATCAATTTATTGTGTGTGTGGGAATCATTCGTGGCTTGTATATTCAATCTCCATGTACAAGTCATGCAATGATTAAATTATAATCCATTCAAGTATCATCTTTCCTTATTGTTTACGCTTAGTTAATGAGAAGTTTCTTTTTCATTTATTTTGTGAGATTTTTTGATGTTTCTTCTTTTAGGGTGTTTGTTTCCCTCTCTTTTTAGTCACAATGAGGGCATAGTGTGACCTTTTTGTGTGGGAGTGGGGAGGCATGCATGCCGACTTTTTTTTCCTTGTATAAAGTTTGGGTAGCTTTTGTTTAGGTTTCATGTGTTCTTGATTTCAAATTTTTGCTTAAGTTTTAGTTAGGTTAGTTTTTAGTTAGGTTTTGTGTGAAAATTTTGGCTTAAGTAAGTACTTCGGGTTTTTAAGGTGCCCGGGGAGGTTTTAGAGTTTTGAGAGTTGAAAAGTTTTGGTGAAAGTGAGAGTTTTATACTTAGTTTTTACAAGTAAACTGATTTTTTCACTTTTTTTACAGAGCACTGACTCGGGCGAGTCAGAGTCAGGTGCGGTCGAGTCGCTTCTCTGATTGGCCAGGAGTTGATGAAATTTTGGGAGGAAAAAGTCAAGAGACAGGAAGCTGACTCGGGCGAGTCAATGTCCGGCGCGACCGAGTCGCTCTTCTGAGCGGCCATAGGTTAGTAAAATTTTGGAAAATTTTTTGTAGAATAGGAAGTCGACTCGGGCGAGTCACATGTCCGGCGCGACCGAGTCGTCTCTCGGCCAGGAAAAAAATAGTGCAGACAGAAAGCCGACTCGGGCGAGTCGTCAGGTCGGCGGTCGAGTCATTTGCAGCAGGCGCGACTTGTCGGGCTCTTTAAGGGCTAATTCTCTCCTTTTTCTCTCATAATTTCTCACACTCTTTATCTCTCATATCTCTCTATTACCTCCCCCAAACCCTAGAAGCTTCCCCTAACTCCAAATCTTCCCTAATCCCTTCAATTTTTCTTGGATTTTCACAAATTTGTGCCCTAATTGTGCAAATTTTCTGTGTTGTGGATATTCCTCAAGAACCTTGCAGCGATTTGTGTCTCTTTGGGTCAAATTGCTTCTTGCTTTTTGGTTAGGAGTTTGAGCAACTCAAGATTCAAGGGAAGAAGAAGAATTTGCTCCTTGTTGGTGTGATTTTGTTGGGTATTCTAGTTGGAAACAACCTCAAGTGCTTCAAATTTTACTCTTGCTCAAGGTGTTCAAGTGTTGGGGATCAATTGGAGCTTTTGGTGCTAGATTTGGTTTCTTGACTCAGCAATCCTTGTCCTTTGTGCTCATTTGAGAGGTAAAACTTCAACTTTGGTGCTCCAAGTTCAATTTTTAGAACTAAAGTTGAGTGTTACTTGTGTTTTTCACTTGAGAGTTAGGGTTGTGAACTGTTTTTGGTGGAATTTGGTGTATTTGGGTTGTTTTGTGTCACACCAAGTCACTGACATGGTTCGATCTGAGCGCACACGAACCAACGAGGAGGGATCTCCTTCACCACCACCCAAATCCTCTTCGGGGGTGACTGAGGATCGTTACAAAGCCCAACCACCCACACCGCTTCAAGCTGCGGCGGTGAGAATCACGTTCAGGGATGCCCATCATAGAGAAAAATATAACCTATATCAACGTCGGAAGATTTGTGCTCCCGACATTTTCGATGAGGCAACCGTCCGAAAGGTTTACTGCGGGCCGAGCTTTAATTATATCATCCAAGTTTTGGGGTGGCACACATTCATCCAAATCAACGAGTCAATCTCCGATCAACCCGTCCTCGAGTTTTTGAGTTCATTGATCATAGAAGATGATAGAAAACCGAGCGCCAAGTTCTGATATAAGGTGGACAATAAGGAACGAACTTGCACGGTGCAAGAACTTTGTCAGGTGTTGGGTCTACCCGAGGACGGAATGTTTTATGATGAGTCAGTGCATTTTGACGAACAATTTGCTATGAAGAGCTTGACCTGTTGGAGGAGGAAGCACCAACCGACGCACGCTCAGGACACCCCCCTATATTGTCACAAGAACTCGAAGGGTCATGACCTTTGCAACTTAGCGGTGCGGATCTTTCATCGCGTGGTTTCGAGTTCGGTGTTCGGGAGGGATGATGGACGAGCTAACGTCCGGCGAGATGATCTTTTCATCATGTTCAACACTCTTCAAGGGAGAAGGGTAAACACTGGATCATGTATCTTGCATTGTTGGAAAGATATCACTTCGAAGAATTTGTTGACTACAATTGAAATGGGGCATATAATATGCCATTTTCTGAGGAAACAACGTTTCGGGGCGTATCTTGACAAGTATCCTCTTCGTTATTTCCCCGATCCAATTGATGGAGTGCGATTGCAAAGGATGGGAATCCTTGCGAGGCACCCCACTAAGACTATCCATAAGCACGGTTTCGATAAATCAGTAACATCAATTCATTTGGATCATGAACGGGCAGCGCGTTACTTGGATGTAAGGAACCAACATAACTGGTCTTGCGGGGAGAATTCCAGGAGTTTTCGGAGGGTCGGGGGTCCTGATGATCCTTATGCACCGGAGGAGGTGGAAGAAGATGAAGAAGAGGATGAAGAAGATGAGGAAGAGGAAGGGGAACCGGCAAACCAAGGCGAAGCGAGTAGTAGCGGCTCCTAGGAGATTACTATAGGGTACTTGGCGGGCCAAATGGATAGACTTAGTGTTGATCTCCGGGAACAAAGGACCCTGCTTCAAAGCACTCACAACTTGTTAGAGAGTCAACAAGACCTCTTACGTGCCTAACAATCCACGCTCGAGAGGCACGAGGGGTACTTTCAGCGCTACGATGCGTATTTCCAACAACAAAATCAATATTGGAGGGATTGGGGGTATTATCACTATGCCATGGCTGATCGTCTGCCGGCACCGCCCGACTACGTCAACCAGTACTACCCATCCTACTTCCCTTACTACCCTTATCCTCCTCCGGGAGGCAATGAACAATAGTTGTGAGAATTCCGCACCCCACTTCTTATTTCTTGCATTACATTACTTACTCGCTATCTTGTGATGTATGCGCGGGGGTGTACTTATGATGGGTTAGGGCGGAAGGTGTTCCGGTATGATTTTGCGTTCTTGGAATTTTTTGGTTGTTGAGTGTGCTTCACTGCTCTTGTCGCGGTTCCTTGGTTGAGTGTTTGTCATTGCAAGCTTGGGTACTATGAACTTAGGATGCTTGGTGGCGGATGTTTGGTTTGCGTTTGGAGTTCTCTCCTTCGTAGAACCGGGAAATGGCGCGAAATTCCACCCTCAATTCCCGCCTCATATAATGAGATTCGGGGTTGAGGTTAGTCAGTGATAATTTACATATTGTAAAATATTTTGCATCTTATTTTCGTAGTTAGTCTTGTATAGTTTTCTTTTATTTTTAATCTAGCATGTAAGTATTGCCACCATAGACTGCTCTTGTTGTCTATTGTGAATCTATGGTGCCATGCTCGTGGATCATGAATTGGGTGGAGGTTATTGAAGACTTTTTAGGTAATCTCATTCCACTTTCTTTTTATGTGAATATATTATTGATCCATGCTGCATCCTCGTTTTTCTTTTTGGGTGGCGAACCCCTTGAGTGTGAATGTTGGATATATATTGTTGTTCGAGCCGTGTGGGCTCGGGTCGCCACCATTTTGTTTGTAAGGTGTTTGATTGTGTGTTCTAGGTCTTCTACCTTACTTGTGACACCCTTCTTCTCACAATGGGGACATTGTGAAGTTTTGTGTGGGAGTGGGGAGTGATTCTTCCATTTATCATGGGTAGATCACCTAGTCTTTGAGTCTTTTGTTTTTGTTTTGCTTAGTTTGTGTCTAAAAATTTGAAAATTTTGTGTGAAAAGGAGAAAAAAGGGAGTGAAAAATCTCTAAGTTTTTGTTTTTCCGTTTTGTTTTGTTTTTGCTTCGTTTCTTGGATTTCGTTGTCAAAATTAGGAAATCGTTCTTAATCTTCTTTAAAAGAAACCGGTTTGAGCATTTTCGACTTTTTCTTGAGCGATTGCCATGACTTATCTTATTTAGATTCCTTTCATTGAGTGTCTAGCGAGATCCTATTTCTTTCTTTTTATGTTCTGGTTGAAACTGGGAGATTCTAGGGATTCATGCCCGAGCTTGTTTTCCAAAAAGAAAAAAAAAAGAGAAAAAAAAAGCAAAAGCAAAAGAAAGAAAAACAAAATAATAGAAGCAAGGTTAAATAAATTGATTAAGTGGGGCGTGTCGGCTTTACGACATCAACCACCATACACTTAGCCAACCTACACGGGCCCGGTATTAGCGTGACGCTGTACCTTAAGCTCCTCCTATATTGAATTCTCGACGGAGGTGTGTATGGAAAAGACTGTGTTGGGAGGGTAAACCCCATTTTGGGCCGTCCAATTCCCGAAAATAAGGCTAATACCGACCATTAAAAAGTAAAAAAAAAAAGAGAAAGAAAATTTGTTGGGATTACCCAACCCAAAAAGAAAGTTTGAAGTGTTAATAAAATGTGGGGCTGTAACACCCCAACCTTTAACCACAAGAATAAATCACTAATTATGATCCCAAACCTGTGATTAGCGCAGCGGAACACTTAGGTTGAAGTATTACCGCCGTCCCCACTCGGGACAAGGCAACACAACCACCAAATATTTCAAAACCACAAGGAAAAAAAATATGCTTAACTCCAACAAATGCCAACTTAAAATACAACTTATACAACGCTTGAAATAGGTACATGAACATATTAACAGGAAGGTTCCACAACTTCTTCAACTCCTGAACGCCCTTGCTAACTAGCGAAAAACCTTAGAGTCTACCTTGCTTGGATCAGATCACTTCTACCTGGATTTTCCCTTATCTTGGGAGCTCGAACCTCCTAAAACAAAACATTTAAAACAGTCGCAAAAGTGAGTGGGGAAACACTTAGTACACAAACCTCCAACACGTCAAACCGTTCGAAAACGGTTTTCGATCCTAGCAGTTAAATTCATTTTGAAAACGGGGACGGGGCTAAACATATATTAAATGGATTTGGCATAGATATAAACATATAAAAGTAGATATGATATATATATATATATATAGGAAATAGAGTGGCATCCCTTACGATCTGGTGCAAAGCACCTAACACGCGCACGCCCCAAACCGATCTGGAGTTTGGGTTGGGTGACTGCTATGCAGTCGGACACTGGCCAGGTCTGGACACTCTGATCAGGAGCATCATATAAATGAATAAAGGCTAGCACTTCACATAACTAGCTAGAATGATAATAAAATGGCGGGACCACTTTTGAAAATAATAAGGTATAACATAGATCATGATATAAATTGACATGAATAAGCATCGTAACGTGCTTGAATGATAAAAGTTGGACAATTTGCGTACCTTGAATAGTAGAAAGATCTAGCGACGTGCCTCGAGCTTGGGACGGTTTGGGCGACTTGGAAACTATAATAAGAGCATAAGAAAATTGAGAACTTTAATAAATTCCTTGAAATTTACAAGCTGGGATTAAAGTAATTAAATTTGATAACTTAAAAGGGATGAGAAAATAGAAATTTCAGTTTTTGGATAAATCGAAGATTTGGTGATAACTTGAGCTAGGAAACTCAGATTTTTGCAAACGAGTACTTTTCGGAAAGGGAAAATCACGCCCTACAACTTTGTCAACTGGCCCGAAGGCTAAAAATGAAATGAAGGGCTCTGAAAAAGGCCCGGACAGAAGCAGAGCACTTGGAATTAATCATGCGGTTTTGAAATTTAAAGCGAAACTTATGGTGAAACTTGAATAGGATCAAAGAGGCTTATGATGTAAAAAGCATCCTTAATAACCAGCTTCGATGAGCATAGAATTGGAGTCCTTGAAGGCTTAAGAAGAGAAGATGTTCGGTCATCGAAGACATGAAAGAAACGTTGTCAAGCGACGGAAATTAGATAAGGACATAATTATGAATTTTGGAACGTTTACGAACCGATGACCGGTGATTTGAAAACATAGAAGGAATGGTCCTTGGACTATTTAGACATCGAGGAAACCCGTAAACTTGTTAGGAAGTCATGGTACCACTTAGCCATCAACACCACTTAAACGAACTTAAAACCTCATCACTTTACCCCATAGTTTGCTAGTATTTCCATAAACCTTTAGGAGGTAATCCCAAACACTAAAATAGCTTAAATCAACTTAGAAACTTACTCAATCCATCTTAATCAATGACACAAAGGTCGGCATCTCACTAAAGCCTCCTAGGAGATCAAATCGAAACCTTAAAGTTAGAATTAACTATTAAAATTCTGGGAAGCGACTTTGTTGACGACCCTCCTTCTTAGCCTCATATCTCACTCACCCGATATCGTATGGATACAAACTTTATGTTTCCGGAAAGCTCGAAGAACGACCTAAAACTTTTATGTTTATGACTAAAGCCAATAAAATCTCCAAATAGACGAAAACTTAGCAAGAAGTTACTGACTCAGAAAACGTATATAATTGCACCCTTTCACGGTTTTGCTCGTATCTCGGGCTATACATAACAGATTCTCGAAATTCCAAAGCCTATAGTTAGATAATCACTTGGGATATAATTTCCAGTAAAAATCTGGGCAAAACTCACATTTTACATCCTCTGTAAAAATCAGATTCTTGGACAGAAACTTTTTCCTTGCTTGATTGCATTCTAGTGCTTTCTTTGGCCTCTAAGTTGTACTAAAATCATAACCAAAACCCAAATTAACTATTGTCCATGGTTTTTTCAGATTTTAATACTCAAAGATTACCCAAATAAGATGGAATCTTTCACATGCATCCATAGATAACAATTGTAATTCCAACCCAAGTTCAAATTAGCACATCCATGTCAAATTCACACTAAATCATATCATCCAAGTGTGGAACAACCTAATTAACATAATAATCCTTTCAAAACAGTCCCTCAAACTCTAATTTCCTCATCAAAAACCTCATGCAAGTAAGCCATTTCATTACCCATCAAGAAACAAGCAAGAAACACTTCACAACTTCACCCAATTAACATGCATCAATTTCAAACTCAAACCCTAACTACTCTAACTTAACCACACTATAAATTCATGCTTAGAAATCATAAAGGAGATGAAAAACATCAAGAAAACACAAATTAGAAATAAAATTTCAGATTAGAACATAAAGAATAGAGTTAGGGTTTGAGAATTATACCACTTGGAGAAGAACTTGGAGAAGAAAACACAAGAGAGGAGGAAGAGGGGTGCTCGGCCACCTCTGGGCTGCCGGTTGGCCGCCAGCCGGTCGCCGGAAAACGCCCGGACAGGGGGGGGGGGGCGTGGCTGACTGGAGAAGAGAGGAGGAGGGAGGAGAGGGAAGTGTTTGTCTAAAATCTGATTTAAGAAATGGATTAAAAGACCTTAGACTCCTCCCCCTCTTATATAAATAAACCCCTTAATTAACTTATCCTCTAAATCAATCATGAAATTAAAAATTAGTTAGGTAAAACAATTGGTAATCAACTAGATGAAATTAGTGAACATAAATTTGGTAAAATAATTTAGTATACGATTAAATAAAATCGCTTGGGAATAAACTGGGTAAAATTAACTAATATTAAACCACATAAAATAAATTGGTAGGGTAACACTAATAGGATAAATTGGGCGATAAAATGCACTTAGGAAGGTTGGATAACATAAATCATAATTGAAACGAAAATTAAAATTAATATAACCTTCTTCGGTTACAAGCGTAAAATTGAGAACGATAAAATAAATTATATAACTTATCATAAAAGTATTCATAAACTTGTAATAATATTTATAACTTTAAATCCGAGGTAACATAAAATCAACCCGTTTAACCATCGCCTTGCTCGAGACCTGTCACGCATAAAAAATAAAAAAAAACGAACACTAATAACAATATTAAAAATATTAACGTAAAAGAAAGAAAATTTTTAACCGCGTAATTTAGTTAATCACCGCGATCGAGGCTTTAATTAATACGGGTTTAGGGCGGGTCGTTACAGGGGCCTCTCCTTGCATCACCTACGGCCCTCACCAAGCCAAGGGCGACCAAATGCGTGGAAGGGCAACTCTTTTCTTCCCTTGTTCGTTTCATTGTTTTTAAGCTCGGGCGTGAGTCTTTTGAGTTTATCAGAATCAGTTAGAACTTTCTAAACTTTTACACAAGTGGGATGTAGCTTTACATGAGATGTAAAGGATCGAAAACCCCTAAGATTGGCAGTTGTTCGAGTTAGGTGTATGTGAGATGCTCATAACGGTTCCTTTTGGAGGATTAACATTGTTTTCTTGATTGAAACAACTTGATTCATGGAACGAGCTGTTTTGTTTTCTTTCTTTTCAATCTTGTTTTGTTTTTCACTTTCCCTCTCTCCTTTTCTATGGTTCTTGTGGGTATAGTTGCTATAAACCCTCACGAGACCTACCTCGTCCACCCGGGCTACCGGGGGGTCTAAAGGGCTTGATGCATACGCTAAATGCATCCGCAATTCCTGCGAAAGTGAGTTAGGGTTTTAGTTTTCTTTTTTTCTAGTCTTTTTCTTTGTTTTTAGTTTGCTCGGGGCGAGCAAACCCTTTTGTGGGAGTGGTGTTCGGTCTCATTTTGAGCCAAATACTTCTCTTTATTAGGAAGTTTTTGCATGTTTTAACCCTTTATAATATGTTAGTTATAAGAATTTTCTAGATTTATAGGAATTCGGGAGGTTGAGCCAAAAAAGGAGCCTAATATGGAGCAAAATGCATCAAGAAGAGAAGAAGTGGAAGCAGCCAATTGAGAGCTTTGAAGAAATGGGGACACCAACCTCATATCAGCTAAGGAAGAGTGGGACCAGAAGGCCGACTCGGGCGAGTCATACATCGGCGCGACCGAGTCGCTTTCTGGAGGCTGCCAACAAAAGTCAGAAAAATTAGCTAAGTACAGGCGAGAGACAGAAGGCCGACTCGCCCGAGTCGACCCTCGGCGCGGTCGAGTCACTCTCTTGTCAGCTGAAGAAATCCAGCCCAAGTGAAGAACTTCAAGAGGCAGAAGCCTGATTCGCCCGAGTCAGGGGGTGACTCGCCCGAGTCACCTTGTTTTTCTGCGATTAATTGAGGGCTAAAGTGATGCGTTTTGTGTAACAAGTTGGGCTATTATATGTACTCCCAGCTGCGAATTTAATAGAAAAGGAGTCTTTAACCTAGTTTTAAGTTGTCATTAATTAGCTTTTTATGTTTTCAAGTGGATTTCTATTTTTTCTCACCTAGGTTTTCCTTAAGCTTGTTCTCCAAGTTCTTTGTATTCAACTTCAATCAATACAATTTCCAGGTTTTATTCATTGTTTCTTGTTCCTTTAATGCTTTCAGTTAGTTTTTATTGCTTTGATTGCTCTAGATTAGTCACAAAACACTCAAATCCAACTTTTAGTGAAGAGGAGGATTAAGGGTCACAAATTCCACTTTTAAGTGGGAATTTGAGGATCCTTAGTAATCTGAATCACATTTTTCTTGTTTGTTCGGGGGAAGATTAATAGAAGTTGAAGATTCAAGTGAAGATTTAGTGCATCGAAGGTATGATTTCTAGTTTCCTTTGCTTTGATATTTAAGAGATTTGATAGATTTTAGTGTTAATTTCCTTTGTTATGCTTAATTGTTTTCTAGATGTGCTTGGTTGCTTTTGGTTGATGGCAGTTTAGGTATGATACATGCTAGATTAGTTTTAATCGCTTCCTTTAATTGATTTATTGTTGTTTGCTTGGGAAAATCTATCAATAAGCCTTTGAACCTAATAGACCTAACACCCATCCCTGAGACCGACAACCCCTACTTAAAACCACATAATTACACAACCGAACAGGGCAAAATGGGAAAAGACAACACCCACAACAAATCTCAAAAAGGTGGAGGCAAAGATCAGCATAAAGGAGGAGGAGGTGGAGGAGTTCAACAGCACCACGAACAACTCCTTCAACAACACCAACAGATGCTTCAACAACAGATCAAACACAACTTAAACCCTAATCCCCAAAACATAAATAAACAAACCCCAATTCAAACAGAACTCCTATTCAATCTGTTCTACATATACCCAGAAACCAAATTCATAAACAACAAGCAAAAATTAAACCCTAATCCCCAAAACAAGAATGAAAGTTCCAATTAGATCAAACCCAACTCTTTCTTGAACCAAGAATTCTCCATGATTTTGTTGATTTTGCTGACGCCTTCCTCACTCGATCTTCTTCTCTGCCCTTCCACCACAAATCCATCGCCGTGCTGTTTAATTTCCCCAAAATCGCCGGTGGGGAGACCTCTTCTCCGAAGAACATTGAGAAGAATCGATGGAACAAGAATGAAATTCGTCGATGTCGATATCATGTCGATTGTGAAGGGTAGTAAGAGGGTAATTCGAAAAACTGTGAAGAATCGATGGAGAATTTGGATGCAATGATGAAGATGAGGATGAAGATGGTGGGGAGGTTGAAGGGGTTAGCACTTAGTATTACCCCACTATTCATCATCGAAGAGAAAGCGAGGGAGAGAGAGAGAGAGAGAGAAAGAGAGAGAGAGAGAGGAGAGAGAAAGAGCTGTTGTGGACAAAAAAAGTTGACTGGACATCCCTCCGCCGCCACGTCAAACCGCCACCGAGTTAAGTTCAACTTAACTTGGTGGTGTACTATTGGGGGGCAACAGGGGGTCAAAGTTCGTATTCTTAATCACCAAATCGAAAGTTCATATTATTAAGTCTTATATGGCCAAAAGTTCGTATTATTAGAATCCAATTTCCCAATTTCCGTTAATTTATCCGATTAAATTATATTTTTTAATTTAGATTTTCAGATCTGAGAGAAATAAATTTGTTACTTCTCTGAATTTTGTAAATTTATAGACATTTGCAAATTTTCTGAAAATTTTATAGTAGGTTACTGGGTAACCATTCTGTTATGGATAAAATTTTCGTGAATTTTCGAAATCGTTAACTAATTTTCCTTTAATTTTCAGATTAGCAGCGAAGTATAATTGTTTACTTTTCTGTTTTTTATTCTAACTTTTGAAATTTGATAAAAATCTGAATTTTTTTACAGTAGCATATTGGATGAACCTACTGGATGGGAAAATTATAAAATTTGACTTTAAACTTATCGGACCATTCTTATTTATTTTTCTCTTGAACGCCGAATTAAAAGGTTTAACTCCCTAAAATTTTGCAATCTTTTGAAAATTGTTAAAATTCTGGAAGATTTTCATATTGGGTTATTAGATAACACTATGATATGAGACTCTTCAATTCGATAAGTTTTTCATAATTTTATTTAAGTTTTTCATGCCCTTTTAGGGTTTAAAATTAATTTTAGAAATTAATTATCGAATCGTATTATTGCTAAATCAGTTACTAGGCAAAAAATCTAATAATATTTTGTAAAGTTTAGGAAACTTGCAATATTTTAGAAGATATAGTATCTTATGCATCTTTTGATTTTAGGAAAATTGAAACTTGCAATATTTTAGAAGATATAGTATCTTTTGGATCTCTTAATTTTAGGAAAATTGAGTAGATTGTATGTGAAGGTATTGTTATAACATCCTAAATATGTTTAGGTAAATAAGATAAAATTTGGAATTTTGTTTATTCTATCAACCATGCAAACTTCTAGGAAATCTTATTTAGTATTTATTTCCTCAAGTGTTATCTTGCAATTATATATGTCTTTATAATTTATTATTTAAAGCATGTGTTATATTTGATATAATTATTGCAATATTACCTGTTTGCATGTGCTTTTAGTATGGCCATAGATAGTCGGTTTTACCGGTCTGTGTACCGGGTTGGGTGAAATACGGCATGCATGTCGTCATTGTATTAATTTTAAATTTAAATTTCAGTTATTTTTATTTTAATTCATGTAAGGTCTCTTTAAAGAGGTCCACTTTGTAAATTTGTTGTAATTGGAGACATCAAGTTGAGTGGGAGCCCAACAGCAATGGAGGTGTCGATTCGAGTGGGAGCCTATCTAAGGAAGTTGCAAAATCCAAGAAGAGTTTCTTGAACACTGTCAAGGCTTAGTTAAAATTAGTTTGATTAAGACTAGGTGACCATACTAGGGGTTTTATTTATGCTTTAAATTTGTTATAGCATGTTGTTTTATTATGCCTTTTATGCTTTTCGAAAGAGTATATCTAGAATTGCATGCTTAGGATAATAAAACCTACTCTCAAAATTGAATTATTGCTCAACCTATCGAAACACCACTTAGATGGATAAATAAAGAAAGCCAAAGCGAATTATTTGTCCATCATTAATAAGTAGGGTGGGAGCTAGGTCAATTCAAAATTGACTATCAAAATAGTTTTTGGCCAAGAGCAGAGGAAGAAAAATATTGTATTCAATACAAATTTCTTGCCAAGAGTCATTTTGAATGATCGATCATAAGATGATCCACCAAAGATAACATGGGATCGAATTTTGTTGGGCCAAAGTCCACTTGAGCCCATGAGTCTTGTGGGTCTTGGTTAAAATTAAAACACTAACTGAGAGTTAATAAAGTGTTTTAATTTGAAATTAAAATTAGTTTAATTTCTTTTGATGAATAATAACTAAAATGAACTATTTTTTTTGTCTCGTAGCATTATTTATATCTATTCACTCGAACATCCACCACTAATAAAATATTGTTTTCTCCTTGAGAAAGAGAAAAACAATTACATCAATTCCTTAATTGGCATTGCCATCGCAAGATTGTCTTGGAGGCAAGTAAAAGAAACATGTCTTTGATATAACATTGAGCTAGACATCAATATTAAGAGGTTAATCAAGCCAAATGCATACATGTAATGTCATGGTATTCATACAATTTTAACTTCAAAATGTTTGAAGGTTAGAGGAATGTTTTCAATATTACCAACTCAAAACCAAGTTCATCGAACTAGTTAGAGTTGATAAATATGAAACCAATAACTAGATAGTCTAAGTTAAGCTAGATAAGGGCCAATTGATGGCACTCATCTTTTAAAATAATTTGACTATTTTAAAACATGAGAAACCTTCGATCCCCCCTTTAGCCAAAAGG
The DNA here is from genome assembly GCA_029582165.1 of Portulaca oleracea. NCBI lineage: Eukaryota > Viridiplantae > Streptophyta > Magnoliopsida > Caryophyllales > Portulacaceae > Portulaca > Portulaca oleracea. The sequence continues at coordinate 12,226,445 of CM055876.1, forward strand.
TTGGCGACCAAAGATAGTCTTTTTAAAGTGAAATTAAGATTTAAGAAATCTATCAAAGACAAGAAGTCAAAGGAAAGGTCAGGACAAACAGTTGTACATACCCAACCAATGACAGCAACCGGTTAACAGCCGGATCATGTATAACACTGGAAGCGTGAATAACTATAAGGAAGACTTGAGATATGATTTCAATTTTAGGCAAATGCATATATGATACACACTACCATTATTAAACCCACTTTGAGTATAAGATACCGACACTACAAGAAAACTTGTTTTTCCCTACACTTATTTGCCCACACATAACTAAGTGTGGTAGCTTAAATAGCTAATTTTAATTGTCTCTACACTTATATGTGCCCTAATTAAATAGTACCTTTTAGCATCAAATATTAAGTGTGGGGAAGGGTTTAAGTAAGGTAAGCACATAATAAGTTATTTATGTAATTAATTTCCTTTTTTCCAATGTTAAATAACTAATAATAAATTAAAATGAAAAGAACCCATGATTTGGCGGGTCAAACCCGAAAATTAGCGGGGCAAACTCGACCCGCCCGTTTGACCCGAAAAATTGTTATTCCCATTGTTGTGCAGTCCTATATAAAGTTTGAATAATAGAACATCAAAATTGATATTTTGTCGTTCTACGGGTAAAGTATCGGGGGGAAAATAATGGGCTAAAATTTCATGTAGCTTGAATTGGAGCGGGATTTCAAATTTGGTGAAAATACTGTGAGAGGGAAAGACGAAATTTTCGCAAAAAATTTAGCGGACCAATAATACCTAAGTTACTAAACCAAAACCCTTCATCGTTGCTATTCACTCCATCAAACTCCAGATGGCCTTCTACTTCTTTCTGTCCCCTCAACCAAAACCCTAATCTTCGATTCCATATTTCCCCAGTTCCTCCATCAACTAATTACACCTCTTCTTCCCTAATTCCACCTACTGATTTCTCGTTCAGTCACCAAAACCCTAATCTTCGATTCCATGGCCTTCTACTGAGAGTGTCGTCGTCTCGTCTGATTCTTGTTCAACAGCGTCGTTGTCTTCCGTCCTCCTGGTTATCTTCTTCGTCATCTTCCAATTTTCAGGTACTGGGCCCGAAATCGAACTTGTGAGCTCCGATTCCAGCTTTCGTCTCCCAATTTCCAGGTTCTCATCTCTCTCAAACTCTTTCTCATCCTACTAGTGGTGGGAAGGGTATCAAAGAAAAGTTAATTTGATGTAGAAATGTGAATCCAGAGAATTCTTTGTCAGTTCCAGCCATCACCACCACCTTTATTTCTCTGTCAATTCCAGCATCCCCAGTTACTTACTCACTCACTTCCCTCTCTTCTTTCGCAGTCAGTATTCAACGCAACAGCTGCCTCACAAATCACAATTCGTCACTTCCCAAATCCCACTCCCAGTACCCACCCACACTTGACTCACTCACTCACTTGACACTTTCCTCTGTTGTTGTTCGACTTCATCATAGCAGCAGGCCAGTAGCAACATTTTGTTGTTGAGCCATATACACGCAGCAGGCAGCAACAGCAGTTGCACTCTTGTTCGACTTCGAGCCATCTACACGCAGCAGCAACAACATTTTCTTGTTCACCCATCTATACCCAGCAACAGCAGCAACCACATCAATGGTCAGTCACGCAGGTCACGGAAGCCACCCCCACCCCAGTATGTTTATTCACTTTCTTGGCTTCTTGCATTAATTTTTTTGTTGGTAATTAGATTGTTGGATATTTGGATGAACTAAATTGTAATTTTGATTTGTATTGTGTGATTTGAGATTTGTGCTTGTGAATTTGTGAGTGCTTTTAAACCATACAAATTACAATAACTAATTAACCAATAACCATACAATTGAGTACTTGAGTGAGTTGTTGACTTGTTGTGTTTGTAATTTGTATATATTTGACAATTGAGTGAATTACCATTTACCATTTGAGTGAAAAACAGCAGAACAGTTGCTGTGAAGTGTGATTTGTAATTTTGTACAAGTTGGCTTGAATATGGATTAGTTAGATTACTTGAATATTTCTCTGTCAATTCTAGCCACCACCTCCACTTTTATTTCTCTGTCAATTCCAGCCACCATCACCCTTCTACTTCTCTGTCAATCGATTTCCTGGAGTTTTTTGGGTTCCTACACTCCTTTCCAGGTACCCGTTTATAATTTCATTTAATTTATGGAGTTTCTACACTCATTTCAATTTGCTCATCCATTGTTTTCAATCAGATTGAATTCGGGCCTCTTTTACTTTTCTATTCCAATCTGCATCATAGCTTTAATTTGATAGTAGAATTGTCGGGGTTATTCAAGTTATCAGAATCCTGATATGAAAACCCGGGGGAAGTTAATTTGTTCGGATGCATTTCAATTTTTGACAGGGCTGAATTTGGGTTGAGAATTGGATTAACGTATGATTTGGGTTGAGAATTGACTTAATGTTTGACTTTGTGTTTCTGTTCACTTTTGGTTTCTCCATCTTGTTGTAATCTTGCAGAAAAGTGAAGGGAAAACAAGGAAGTTGAAGTCAAAATCTTGCTCTGTTGTAAAATATTTATGTAGTTTGATTTGCTTTGAAAACCTAATAGTTTTTTTTTTTAAATTCAATATAAAGATAATTTAGGAATTTTGGTTAACATATAATACTATTTGACATCTAATAAATATTTTTGCAGGAGAAGAATGCTACATTGTTAAAGTTTTGTTTGATTCATAGATGATAAAATAGAATGCTACATGTATGTCTCGACTATCGATTTCTAGTTGAATATGCGTATTTGCTATCTCCTTCATTACCACCATTAACAATGTCAAAGTCTCTGCTGATTTGCAGGTAATATTTTTCTCCATTTTAGTTAACATATAAACCTCGTTCCTGTCTTGTTGTCTTATGAATGTTTTTCTTCATCCAGATCTGAAATCATATATCAAATTTCAGGGTCTTCTTTTTCCAGTGACTTGCGAAGTGCGAAGCAACTTCTCCCATGACTTGCTCTTATGTATGTTCTTCTTCTACTATTATAGACTTATGTTATGTTTGTGTTTGTTGATAACAATTGCATTGGCTACTGCCTACTGCTACTTATTCTTTGCTGTTTATTCTTTGCGTTTGTGTATGTTCTTCTTCTATAGTTTGTAGTCTTATATGGGGGAAATTAGTGAGCTACTTGTAAAAGCTGACATACACATTTTGTAACCCAGGGTAATACTTTGTGCCTATTCCAGTTTGTAGTCTTATATAACAAAATAAAAGTTGAAGCCATTAAGTTGATTTAACTGGTGAGGTCAATTTTACCTCCTTGCACAGAAACTTATATTTGTCTTTAACATATATCCGGTGCTTGCAGGCTACGGAACTTTGTAAAAATAAGGTTCATTCAAATGTATTGAGGGATGTTCTTAACCAAAAATTGATAGAGTTATACTTGTAAGTATATCTTGCTCTCAATAAATGTATCTTACATTTAAGTTTTTTTGTTGTTGTGTAAACATTAATGTAAGATGGTTTACTGATTGCTCAATTGTTTGGTTTGACAATTTTAGGTAGCCGACAACAATGCTGAACAAGGGATTGCCGATGGTATTCTTGAAAAATGATGATGCTGAGTTTTCCAATTATTACACATCCAATTAACTTTAAATTTTACTTTTTGCTTAGACAAATTTGTTGATATACTATGAATTATTTCACAAATATTTGACTTTGTAATGACAAATATTTGGATTGACTTTGTTAGGTTCCAACTTTAGATTATTTTGAAGTTGACTTAGCTGGTACACATCAATATTACATGATATGCATTTTACAATAATTTTAATGTAAGGTTGAAGTGTATTTTTTTTGAAGTTGAACAACGTTTATACTTTGCATTATATATATATATATATATATATATATATATATATATATATATATATATATATATATATATATATATATATAAGTGACTACATTAACATAAAAATTAACATTAAATAATAAAATAATTATTAAGAAATATAATAACTAATAAGTTCCCGCCAAAAATTAGTTGGGTTTAAAAGGTTGTTATTTGTTAATGGTTGGCCGCACTTATATGTGCACGTAAATTTAGGCCTATAGTTTTAAAGAGGTAAACTTTCCCACACATATATGTGCAAGCAACTACCCACACATGCAAGTGCAGTGAATCAATGTACTCCCTTTACATATATGTGTGGCTAATGTAAGTGCTTACAACACATAGTTAGTGTTCGGTCTCGTTCCGAGCCGAATCTTATCTCCTTTATAGGGTGTTTGTGTTTATTTTAGCCCTTTGTATTTATTAGATATAGTGATTTGGTGTTTTGTAGGAAAATAAGGAGTTAGAAGAAGTTTGGGCTTAATTGGAGGTTTTTAGGGAATCCCAAGCGATGTCCCGAGTCAAACCAAGTCAACCCAAGCTGAGAACTAAGTCAACCCGAGCCGAGACGAAATCGAAGCTGGAAATTCCATGTCAAGATTGGCGCGAAACAAGGGAACGGTACAGACTCAAAGGTTTGAAATACGTGTGCCTTCACTCTTTGGGTCATAACTCCTTCGTTACAACTCTGATTGGTCTCAAATTTTGGGAGCTTAAAGTACACACTAAGTGCTTTCCATCGATATCTTATGATCTAAAACGGAGTTCGGATGAAGAAGTTATACGCGTTTGAAGTCAACAGGGAAAAGCTGCCCAGAACAGTGACTCGCCCGAGCCACTTTGTCTGCGGAAAAACTGACGCGTGTGCTGCGATTTATTTCTAGGGTTTTGGGTTGTATTTTTCCTTCTTCTATATATACCCACTTGTATTCAGCTTATTAATAATTAGCCTAGGTAGTTTGGGAGTAGAATTAGATTAGATTTAATTGCTTTCTTTAATTGTTCTTCAAGTTTTCTCCATTGTTCTTCAAGCTTTATTTAAGTCTTCTTACAATTGTTATTAAACTCTTCTTTCAAGTAATCTCATTGAAGTTTTACAAGCTTTCTCTCTCTCTCTCTCTCTCTCTCTCTCTCTCTCTCTCTCTCTCTCTCTCTATTCTCCATTGATGTTGATTTCAAAAGCTTTCTAGGGTTAGCCAAATCAAATCCATCTTTTAGTGGGGAGGAGGGTGACAGACCTAAAACATATAAGGTGTCTGTGTACCGCAAGTGTACGGGTCTGTGTAGCAATAAAAATATCGTTCTCTCTCAGAGACTTGTGTTCAACTACGCACTAAACTAGTTCACTACAAAGGATGCTAGGTCGATCAAAAGGTTGTGGTAACGGTTCAGATAATTAACTAAGGAAGCAGGAAATTAAAGGATTTAACCAAGTGATTAAAGGTGTTCAGGGGAGTCCACTCTAGTAACTTAATCAATTAAGCGGTGATTCTAGTTCTAGGTAATATTAGTATTGTCGGGGATTTAACCAAGGATTTAAACAAGTGATGAAAGGTGTTCAGATAATTAACTAAGGAAGAACATAGAGTTTATCCCCTAAACAAGGAATCTAAGCACTCATAATAATAAAAACTAGGAAAACAGTAATAAAATCTGAATAACGAAGCATAAAGTAAATAGAAATTAAACCGAACGTTCGAGTCGTCAAATTTGATCTCTTCGTGTCACTCGATTCGATCTCCTTCTCCTCCTCTTTCGTTTCTAATATACTAGAAGGACTCCCTGAAGGGAGGAAAAATACAGAGAAAACCTATACTAAACGTTTGTCGAAGAAAATAGAATAATTTCCCGATTCCTTAAACTGAACGGCAGAGTTCCCTTTTATAGGGTTGGGCTAGGGCACAAAACGCTGGCTGCGTTTTGTCCAAAAAGTGAGAATCTTCCGCGAATGGGCGCTTAGTCGCTACCGGTGCTACTGTCGCGCTTTGGAAACGCTGGCTGCGTTTTGCTTTTTCTCGGCTATCAAACTCTCTGGACAAGGCGCTGGATGCGTTTTGAAAACACTGTCTGCGCCTTGCCTTTCCGCCTCAACTGGACTTGGGTCGTGTGATTTGGGTTGATTCCTCTTCTTTCCTTTTTCTTCTTCAACTCTTTTTTTATTTTCTTTGATTTTTTCTATTTTTCCTCCAATTTTTCATACTTTTTGATAAAATTCCATCGATTCCTGCAAAACACACCAAACTCGCGAACAAGTGTATAAATCACAGAATTTGACATAAAAATACGGGATTTCGGATATAAAAAGCCTGAAACTGACATGTTTTGAGCCCTAAAAATTCTATATAAAAATGACTTATCAAATCCCCCCATGCTTAGCTCTTGCTTGTCCCCAAGCAAGTCAGAATTGAAAACAGGAGGATTAGGGCTCAAACAGGAAAAATATAACCTAAGAAGAAAAAGAATCGGAAAGAGTTTGCGATAGGACTACAAAAACAAAATCTTAACACCCCCTCAGGCGAACCATTCTAACACATCAATTCAACAAGCAAGCATAAAGATTAGTCTGGACAAGATCAAAACTTCTAAAAGAGAAAGGAAGAAATTTTCAAACCAAAGAGGAGAGAACAAGTACTTGAAGCATAAATCGCGAATACCTCAAGAATAATGTAAATATGCGCGGTTGGTTATGGACGTAAGTCAGTCAAAAAGAGCAAACCTCACATAGGAAAGAATAAAAACACTCAATCACTCAAATTTTAATATGTATGTGGGTTTTTCTCATACTCAGACCAATCGAAACAAACTACCATAAGCTTGGTAAGAACCTCGCTCTCCACTACTGGAATGCAATGCACAAGTGACAATCCAAAGGTCTTTTCCAGGTTGTAATAGGGCTTAGGTTAAGGGTAAGGAGCGGTAAAATTTGGGAATGAGGAGTTAAGAGCCATGCTTGGATTGATTTTCAATGAGTATAACACTCTAAACTCTCCTTCTTGCTTAATGTATGCAAGGAATTTCACCTTTCTCCCTCAACAATATCAAAATCTCCACTGAATACAACCAAGTCAAGGTTTTCAGAACTTTAAATTGAATCTCCCTAATCACCCTTTTCTTTTTAGAACTCTTTTTCTCTTTTTTTAATTTTTTTTTACTTCCTTTTTTTTTCTTTTTGGTGGGTGATCGGGGAGAAGAAAAATATGGAATTATAACTTTGACCTCGATATAATATATGAACAACATAACCAAACACCAACAGTTCAAAAGGTGGGACTTTCAATTTCTCCCAATTTGAAGCAATAAGCACAATCTCTCCCAAACTTCATATTTTTGTTCACAAATACACCAAACCAACTGTTCCTTCCAAAAAAACGACAAACTGTCATTCAACCAAGCAAGGCAGAGGGATACTGAATATCAAAGGCCAAGGCTTGTATCGCCAGGGTTCAATCATGAAAGAAGGATAAACAAAGGCTAGGCGAGGCAAAAAGAACAGTAAATACAATGTAGGGTAGGCTATTTGGCAATGTAGCTTTACAAAATAAAATGAATGCCTTAATCACTTTGTCACAGCGTGCAATGCAAATATGTAGTCTCAAGCAAGATGCAAAACAAGTTCTAGAGATGCAACTAATGGGTGAGTCACTCAAGGAATCATGGAATTGATAAAATTGATCAATTCAAAAGTTTAGGTAATGTGGACTCACGGGACGGGGCTTATTCAACTAAACTTAGCCCAAAGATTTGTGTCACGCACATTTATACTTTCTAAGATAGTCAAAGCAGTCAAATGCAGCTTTCATAACTTGACTCAAAATCAGAATAGTTGAAGGAAAAGGTTTCAAAAACTTTTTAGAACTCATCCAGACTTTTCTAAGCGAAGCAAGTTAAACTGAAAGTAAGAAGGGTTTATAAATCATCACAGAAGGTGTTTCCGGTTTTAGTCCTAGTCCTATCCTATATATTTTTGTTTTTTTTTGTCTTTTCTAATTTTTTGGTCTTTTTCTAATTTCTGATTTTTGGGTTTTTGAGTAAAGTGAATGCAAAAGAAAGAAAAAGAAACAAACTAAGAAAAGAAAGAAAAGAAAAATCTACATGCTACTAACTAATGCAATCTAGGTGAATGCAATCCTAAAACTAGAAAGAAACTAGGAAAAGAAAACTAAAAACAATTGAAGAACACACAAACTAAAAACTCAACAAAAGAAAATACACTAAAAGTGAGAAAAATCAAACTAAAAATTGAAAAATAAGCACGAAACAAGAAAAAGAAAGACAAAAATAAAAGAAAAATCAGAGCAGTAAAGAAGAGATATTCACAAAGTGGTTATATAACCCCCTATGCTTAAACGTTGCATTGTCCTCAATGCAGAAGACAATGGTGAAGAGGGTAAGGGCAGAGCAAATGGTGAAGAGTATCATACCTCACTTTGACATCCCCTTCGAAATTGAAAGTGTTGGAGCTCATAGAATCCCGAGACGGGGTAGCTTTTTGTTTTCCCTTCTCTGCAGCTGTAGCTTTCCTTTTTCGGCTCCCACCGGCTTCATCATCATCGGGGTCACCAGCCGTGAAACTTGGGTTCTTCGTTCTTACCATCTAAACATCAATTGAATGTGAGCATAATAATCATACGTACTTAGACAACCCATGCTTACTTGATACTTAGAGGGTACCAACACTAGTTCAAGAAAGCACTAAAGCAAAGTATAGTAGTCAAATCGCTCAACAATCCACATATAACTCAAAATTGGATCGAAATTTCAATTCTTTAAGCTCATTACAAACAATGTCATGGATTTCACGCACCAAAGCAACAAGATTGTGATTTTCAGTCAAGGTTACTCACTCTAGACAAGCAACTAGTATCAAAAATAAACTCAAGTATCGTGACAGCCTTGAGCAAGAACATGGTGTATCAAGTAAGTCCAACAAATTACTTGAGAATTCATGGATAATGACACCACAAAATACTATTGATTGACTATGAGAGGTGGAGTGAAATTTATAACAAGGTGTAAACGAGTTCAAGGTGGGCTCAACACAAACCATCCCCAATGATAATATGTTCATACTGAATTTTCACTGAGCTAAATTTATAACGAATCCAAAACAATCCATACTCCCCCAACAATAGCATCAAACATTAAAAATTTCCCAACTCAAACCCTCACCTTCTAAAAATACTCACAAAATCAGTACAATCACCAAGATAGATTCTAAGTATCAAATAAGCATGATTATAATGCAAAAACTTGGTACTATCAATCCCCCCATGCTTATTTGATACTAGGGATTGAAATCAAGGTAAATCTAACCTAAACCTTACTAAAAACAGAGCATTACCACCCCAACACAATCACAACAAAAACCTAGACCTAAATTTCTCAATTTCAACATGACATTGCTTTCTCTATACATCCAACATCACAATTCTCTCATTTCTGGAACAAAAAGATCAAAGATCAATCAACTCTACCAAGCCCTAATCAAGAATTCATCCAAAAATCAAACCTAAATCAAGAGATTCTAATCTAGGACATGATACATGGTATAAATTGAACAAATTATTCAATAAACTCAAGTATTCAATCAAAATCATACCACAATCAAAGTTTAATCAAAGAACAAGGGAAAGAGTTGAGAATTCCATACCTTGAGTCTGAAGTGGAAAGAGGAATGGAGCTTGAAAGTTCAAAATGTGAGAGTGCAAGTGAGAAGAGAAAAGAGAGAGAAGATGGTGGTGCGAGGTGCTCGCTGGTGGCGCTTGGAGAGAGAGGTCGAGGGGTTAGGGAAAAACAAGGAGTGGTGTTTTGTTTTGAAAGAAAAGAGGGAGGCCGATCAAACAAGGGAAGCGGCAAAAATTTCTGGAAAAAGGGAAAAAGCAGCCTGCGTTTTGTGAAAAATCGATTACCTGACCTTCTGTTTGAGACGCAGCCAGCGCCTGGAAAACACTGGCTGCGTTTTCCTACCTGATGCTGCGATTCCTATTTTTGCAACCTTTTGACTTGTTTTCTCCTTTTTTCTTTGTTTGCTCCTTATTTTCCCTACAATTTGACATACCAAAAATCCTTACAAAGATCTACCAACTCAAAAATTATTAGGTTAGAGATAATAATTTCAATAAATAACCAAAAACTTGACTAAAAATTTAAGGAATTTAATTATCAAAGAGAATTTCATAAACGAAAACGAAATTTAGCAAAATCGAACGCGAATCAAAAACTCTAGAAAATTAAATAGACTCAGTTAGTAAGTTAGGATCGGGGTCTCCGTTCTGGATGACGTCAAAGCCCTTAGTAGCTTGTCAAACTCCTCTGCTTGTGGTTTGCAAGCTAGCAGGTTAGGGATCAACTGAAAAGTTATAAAATAAAACATTAGTAAAGTTCTCAGTAATAAATCAAATTTTCTAGAAAAATCAAAAGATTCAAAATATGTAGTCCACAAAGATTTTCTAGGAATATCCTTTAGGTATACACAATATGGATTAAGGGACGGGTCATCACCTCTAAATTTACCTAAGGACAACTCATCAATAATATTGTTAGTTTCACCAGTATTAACCTCATCTAAAGCATTAATTTGAACATCAAAGGTCTTTTCATTAGGCATAAGTTCTTTAAAGGTTTTTAGTAAAATTGAAGGTAATGAAACATGAATAGAAGCATGGAATAAATCACCGGAATCAGAAAGTACAATATTATCAAGTTCCTTGTTTGAAAAATTCAATTCGTTATCAACCTTATTGCTTGGTTCCTCATAATTAATAATTTCAACTGAATCATGATGAATATTATCTTCAAACCTAGTATCTACCTAGAAATCTCACTCACCTCAGACCCTGTCGACTGAGAAAAAGGTAAGGAATTATCATGCAAATCAAAAACACCATCAGTAATGTTTTCAGGTAACTTAGGATAAGAAGAATCATCCAAACTGACTTCTAAAGGAGACGGGGACTTGCTATCATCACATATTACCTTATTGGATGGTTTAGAACTATGGTCAATGTCCTGCAACAAGTCACACCTTTCTAGCAATTTATTTGACTCATTCAGTCTTTCTACCTCTGCCCTCAATAATGATTTAAATAAGGTAATACTAGGGCAATCATCCTATTCATATGAAACATTAGAAATTGAATTATGAGATCGGATGTAGGACATAGCATGAAATGCACAAGGATTAAAGTACTCAATTACATCATTAGAAGTTTCAAAAGCACACATATCACGTTCAAGCGATTTAAGGAAATTCCAAGCTTCATCAACAGATTTTTCACGAAAACAAAAATGATTCAAAATATTACGTGTCTCTGTATTCACACCTTCAAAAATAACATCAAGAATTTCACTTTTTCCAATCATACTCTCACTTTCAACAAGAAAAGCAAATAACGCTCATAATAATTCCAGTATAATTCACGTTCAAGTTGGGGAAAATAAAAAGATGCCATTTTTTTATATTTTTTTAGGGTTTAAAGGAAAGCAATAAAAACCTAGTCAACCAGAGTGTGTTCGTCTAATGGTAGTTGGGGAAACAAGTCCCCGGCAACGGCGCCAAAAACTTGACAGACCTAAAACATATAAGGTGTCTGTGTACCGCAAGTGTACGAGTCTGTGTAGTAATAAAAATATCGTTCTCTCCCAGAGACTTTTGTTCAACTACGCACTAAACTAGTTCACTACAAAGGATGCTAGGTCGATCAAAAGGTTGTGGTAACGGTTCAGATAATTAACTAAGGAAGCAGGAAATTAAAGGATTTAACGAATTGATTAAAGGTGTTCAGGGGAGTCCACTCTAGTAACTTAATCAATTAAGCGGTGATTCTAGTTCTAGGTAATTTTAGTAGTGTCGGGGTCTATAATCTTTCTAAGCCTTATCACTTTGATCTTTCGATCCTAGGTGAGTTACAATGATTAAATTATCATTATTTCTAACTATTTAATCTAATCAAAGATAAGAACTGATTATAAATTGACCCTAGGCAAGAATCATTACGTCTAACTATTTTCTAAACCTATTCAATCTACGCAATCCAATTCAAGACTCAAACTGTCGTTCTGTTGTCGAGAATCTAGAATCAAGTACAGGCTCAAACTGTCTTTCTGTTGCCAAATTACCATGACATACAATACACGCAGATTAAACGACTGTATTAAAACCAAAATATGAAATTACACACTATAAATTAATTGAAGAACATAGAGTTTATCCCTAAAACAAGGAATCTAAGCACTCATAATAATAAAAACCAGGAAAACAATAATCAAATCTAAATAACGAAGCATAAAGTAAATAGAAATTAAACCGAACGTTCGAGTCGTTGAATTCGATCTCTTCGTGTCACTCGATTCGATCTCCTTCTCCTCCTCTTTCGTTCCTAATCTACTAGAACGACTCCCGGAAGGGAGGAAAAATACAGAGAAAACCTATACTAAACGTTTGTCGAAGAAAATAGAATAATTTCCCGATTCCTTAAACTGAACGGCGAAGTTCCCTTTTATAGGGCTGGGCTAGGGCACAAAACGCTGGCTGCGTTTTGTCCCAAAAGTGAGAACAAGTGTATAATTCCACCGATTCCTGCAAAACACACCAAACTCGCGAACAAGTATATAAATCATAGAATTTGACATAAAATTACGAGATTTCGGATATAAAAAGCATGAAACTGACATGTTTTAAGCCCTAAAAACTCTATATAAAAATGACTTACCAGAGGGTCAAGGAATTCCAATTCTACTTCCTAGTGAGAATTTGGGGGATCCTTGGTAATCCAATCCACAATTTCTTGTTTGTTCGGGGGAAATTGCAAAGGTAGATTGAAGATTTGAAGTTTAGATCATCAAAGGTATAATCTCTTGTGCCTAATTTCATTATAAGTTTTATTGCTTTCTATTACATTGCTTTTTATTGCTTTCTTATTTCTTGTTCTTAATTGCTTTCATCTTTTATTGCTTCCTTGATTATAATCATGTCTAAGTTAGTTTATTGCTTAATTTACATAATTTATAGCTTTCCGTACTGAGAAAAACCCCAACGCAAACCGACTACCTCAATCAAGTCTAACACCCATCCCTGTGGATCGACAACCCTAACTCATAAAACCGCAAAAATTACAACCGAACAGTGGCGCCGTTGCCGGGGATGGCGTTTTTTGGTAGATTAGGTGATTGGCTTGTGAGTAAATAGTTTAATAGCTTTCTTGATTATGTTAGAAAAATGTAGTAAAAAAAAAATTGAATATCGAAAAAAGAGAAAAAAAATAAAGAAAAAAATAGAAAAAAAATAATAAAAAATTATGGATAGTCCCCAATTCCCCCAATTTGAGCATGAAATATTTTGGAGGTATTTTGCTAGATTACGTGATTATCGTGCTCAATGTGAATTATATGGTGTCTTTTATGATACTTTAGATCTTTTGGGAATTGTGAATGAGGGTGTGAATTATGAGACCCAAAACCTTTTAGAATATTACGGGTTTTCTAGTTTAGGTGAAGAAAAAGCTTGGGAGCTACTTGAATGGTGGTTGTCTAGGGATTCCTATGAATTTGAGCAACAAAGTGTTAGTCCTAGCTTCCAGCCTCCTTATGCACCATCCTCCGGGACCGAAATTGAACAATCATGTGAATACCCCGTATATGTTGATGATCAATCTTATAGTGGGGTTTATGTGGAAAATTGTTATGATCTTCCCCAATGTGCCGATGATGAGTCTCATTCTGTGTGCTTCCTCTGTGATTCACCATGCCATAGCTCTGTTTCTTGTTTGAAAGCTACAATGGCTACTTTAATGCGGAAGCAGAAAAATTATGTGTGAACATGAATGAGTATGTGCGTGGATCCTTCCATGAGAGTAATCATAGGGTAGAAACTCCTTCTTCACAAATGGTTGATTTGAATGTTGAAGTAGATCATTCGTCATCTTTGAGCCCTGAAATGCAAGTTAATTCTTCTGTGTATGATGAGGATGATGACTACTATGACCAACCATACCTTGGACTACTTAGCAATTCCTTAGCGCTAGCCCCACCTAGTGAGCATGAGAAACATGATGATTCTATGTGTGATGATGTAGAATTTGTTGAAAACATGCTAGATGATGAACCATTGTCCACACCTTTGTCCATGCCCTTGTGTGAAGAATAATTTGAGTCTATTGAATGCCATGACGTTTGTGATGATCTTGTTGAGAATGAAATTGAATCTTTTGTGATTGAGTGTGTGCTTGATGCCGAATTGTTCACTTTCATTAAGAATCATTGCATTAGTGAGGCATTAGCTACCCTTGTATGTTAGTCCATTGCTGTGCATGCTTGTGATGATGAGAACAATTCTTTGGGGAATGATCATGATTGTTTGAACTTGGTTTGTGACGATGATACTTGAAACGATGATATGCTCTATGAGTCATTCACGATGAGTTATGACCCTGAACCTTCCACTCTCACTTTTGATGTTGCTTTGGATGATGCTTCTTTGTCTTTTGATATTGATAGTTCTTCTAGTGAGTCTGATATTGATGAAGATGAAGATGTGCCTGTTTGTGATTTTGGGAGTGTAATGATGTGGTCTAACCCTACTTTTTCCTTATCACCCATGGATGATTATGATGAATGTTTGGATGAGAGTGGTGATTTGGAATTTGTGCTTGATGAAAATTGCATGGAAATTGAGATTGAATCATTGTTTGCATCCAAGTCTTCGCATGAGCATGTTCATGATTGTGTTGTATTGCCTCCTTCCGTTGATTTGTATACCCAATCTCCATTTACGAGTCAATGGGAGGACTCATTTGTCATGTCTCACGTCACCATGCCTAGAAAAGTTGTGTATATTCATGCATTTCATCATTTTACTGACTTTTCTAAGGCATTTGATAAATTGTTAAGAGCACTACTAATGTTTGTTGATGTAATTTTGCGAGTGTGCTCTTACCACCACCATTCTGAGACGCATTCACGGATGCATGACTTGTTACTCCGGGCGTTGAATGGTTCTGACATGATGCCCGACGTCTTGAGGTGAGATGGAGTGGCTGAGGCTCCATGGATAGTTGACTATTCTGAGATTTCATTGTTTGGGTATATTCAATACCCAACCAGGTAATATCATTCCCTTCTCTTGTAAATGAAGTTATTAAGTTAGTTTTCTTTTCTTCTTTTATTTTCTTTTTGTGTGTGTCTTTTTCTTTTATTTTGGGGTGCTTGCTTAACTACTTTTGTTTCCTTTGAGGATACGACAACCTATTTGTGTGGGAGTGGGAGGGTAGTGTGCATTCCGATCTTTTGAGTCCAAGAAAAGAAAAAAAAGTGAGAGTCGTTTTGTAAATTTTTTTTAGTTTCTTTGGTTCTTTAGTCCTTAGAGTCTTGTATAGTTTGTTTTTCTTTTTGATCTTACATGTGAACCATCACACATAGTATGCTTTTCTTGTTTATTTCTAACCTTTGGTGTGATGTTTTTTGGATCGTGGATTAAATATGCTTGATTGAAGACTTCGAGGTAACTTCTTGCCACTCTCTTTATGTGAATATATCATTGATCCATGATGCATGCTTGATTTTCTTTTTGGGTGGCGAACCCCTAGTGTGTGAATGTTGGGATTATCTTGTTGTTGGAGCCGTGTGGGCTCGGGTTGCCACCATTTTGTTTGTTATGTGTTTGTTTGTGTGTTTTTAGGTCTTCTACCTTACTTGAGACACCCTTCTCATGATGGAGACATTGTGATGTCTTGTGTTGGAGTGGGGCTGCTATTTTTCATTGTTCATGGGTAGATAATCTAGTTTTGAGTCTTTTAGTTTTGTTTTTCGTAGTTTGTGTCCTAAAATCTGAAAATGTTGGTGCTTAAAAGGAGAAAAAAGGGAGTGAAAAACCTTAAAAGTTTTCATTTTTCGTTTTGTTTTGTTTTTGCTTCGTTTCTTGGATTTCGTTGTAAAAATTGGAAAGCCGTTCTTAATCTTCTTTAAAAGAAACCGGTTTGAGCATTTTCGACCCTTTCTTGAGCGATTGCCATGACTTACCTTAAGTAGATTCCTTTCATTGAGTGTCTAGTGAGATCCCATTTCTTTTTTTTTTTATGTTCTGGTTGAAACTGGGAGATTCTAGGGCTTCATGTCCGAGTTTGTTTTCCAAAAAGTAGAAAAAAAGAGAGAAAAAAAAGAGAAAAAGCAAAAGAAAGAAAAAGGAAGCAAAGTTAAATAAATTGATTAAGTGGGGCGTGTCGGCTTTACGACATCAACCACCATACACTTAGCCAACCTACACGGGCCCGGTATTAGCGGTACAACGCTATTACCCCTTAAATCTCCTTCTATATCGTTCGCGATGAAGAGATGAATGGAAAAGACTGTGTTGGGAGGTAAACCCCATTTTGGGCCGTCCAATTCCCGAAAATAAGGCTAATACCGACCATTAAAAAGTAAAAAAAAAAAAAAGAAAGAAAATTTGTTGGGATTACACAACCCAAAAAGAAGAAAAAAGTTTAAGCGCTAATCAAATGTGGGGCCTCTCCTTGCATCACCTATGGCCCTCACCAAGCCAAGGGCGACCAAATGCGGGGAAGGGCAACTCTTTTCTTTCCTTGTTCGTTTCGTTTGTTTTTAAGCTCGGGCGTGAGTCTTTGGGGTCGATCGAATCGATTAGAACTTTCTAAACTTTTACGCAAAATGGAATTTAACTTTACATAAGGTGTAAGGATCAAAACCCTAAGATTGGCAGTTGTTCGAGTTAGGTTTATGTGAGATGCTCTAATGGTTCCTTTTGGAGGATTAACATCGTTTTCTTGATTGAAACAACTTGATTCATGGAACGAGCTGTTTTCTTTTCTTTCTTTTCAAACTTGTTTTGTTTTTCATTTTCCCTCTCTCGTTTTCTCATGGCTTTTGTGGGTATAGTTGCTATAAACCCTCACGAGACCTACCTCGTCCACCCGGGCTACCGGGGGGTTTAAAGGGCTTGATGCATGTGCCAAATGCATCCGTGATTCCTGCGAAAGTGAGTTAGGGTTTTAGTTTTCTTTTTCTAGCCTTTTTCTTTGTTTTTTGTTTGCTCAAGCAGCAAACCCTTGTGTTGAGTGGTGTTAGGTCTCGTTAAATGAATTTTATCTCCTTTATAGGGTGTTTGTGTTTATTTTAGCCCTTTGTATATATTAGATATAGTGATTTGGTGTTTTGTAGGAAAATAAGGAGTTAGAAGAAGTTTGAGATTAATTGAAGGTTTTTAGGGAATCCCGAGCGACTTCTCGAGTCAAACCAAGTCAACCCAAGCCGAGAACTAAGTCAACCCAAGCCGAGAGTCGAGGTGAAACCGAAGCCGGAAATTCCATGTCAAGATTGGCGCAAAACAGGGGAAGGGTATAGACTCAAAGGTTTGAAAAATGTGTGCCTTCACTCTTTGGGTCATAACTCCTTTGTTACAACTCCGATTGGTCTGAAATTTTAGGAGCTTAAAGTACACATCGAGAGCTTTCCATCGATATCTTACGAGTCTAAAATGGAGTTTGGATGAAGAAGTTATGTGCGTTTGATTTCGGCAGGGAAAAGCAATAAAAACTTCAATGAGATTACTTGAAATTGTGGACTTCAAACGCGCATAACGTCTTCATCCGAACTCCGTTTTAGACCCGTAAGATACCGAAGGAAAGCTCTCGGTGTGTACTTTAAGATCCCAAAAGTTCAGACGAATCGGTGTTGTAACAAAGGTGTTATGACCCAAAGAGTGAAGGCACACATTTTTCAAACCTTTGAGTCTGTACCGTTCCCCTGTTTTGCGCCAATCTTGACATGGAATTTCCGGCTTCGGTTTCGCCTCGGCTCTCGACTTAAGTTGACTTAGTTCTCGGCTCGGGTTGACTTGGTTTGACTCGGGAAATCGCTCGGGATTCCCTAAAAACCTTCGATTAAGCCCAAACTTCTTCTAACTCCTTATTTTCCTACAAAACTACAAATCACTATATCTAATATATACAAAGGGCTAAAATAAACACAAACACCCTATAAAGGAGATAAAATTTGGCTCAAAACGAGACCGAACAGTAAGTGTGGCTAAATTATCCCAACAGTTTCCAACAGCACACTTAGTTAAGTGTGGGGAGTAGTCTTAGCTGCATTTATAGGTGTGGCTAACAACCATTTTAAGTGTGGCTGAACACATCTTTTCTTGTAGTGCGACTGTGAAACTCGCATTTATGCAAATGTGCAGGATCTACAGCAAAGTAGATGTGCTTTGAAAGATGAGAGTCAACCTACAAATAGGAACATGCAATTAGTTGTAGTTCCTTATGAAGAGTTGGTTGTTTATCCATTTTCTCAAGACTTATAAGAGAAATTTATAGGTGATTCTATGTTCTCATTATAAGTATAAATTTGATTTCTTGCTCTCAATTAGAGAGAGAGAGGATCTCGGATAAACACACCTAACACATCGAAGCCAAAAGGTTTAAAAGGAATAAATCATGATCAAACATAAACCTTGTATCTATTTATTATGTCATACAAATCAGGGCGCATTCGAAAGTGTCACAGTGATATACTTTTGAATGATAAGACTTTGAAACATGTGATGTCTGCAAAGCATGATTGTACCTTTTACAAGAAAGGGTGAACGTGCCAACAAACACTCATGCATATGGATGTATGTAGTCCAATTCTGCACAAGTACAAGGGATGAATTACTTCAATTGTTCAAAGATGAACAAAATAAGGCATGGTGATTCATGTCTATGAGATTCATCTGAAGATGGAATGTTAAAATAGTTTAAAGATTTCCAAAATGAAGTAGTCTTGGCGAAACAATGAGAGCACCTAGATAAGATCAAAAGGATGCTAATGGTTGAGCCAAGAGTTTGAACAAATGACTCAAATGAAACATAATTCTGGCACTATAAGCTTAAGTCATATTAATCAGAAATGAATTCAAAAACTGCGTAGTGCAGGATTTTGGAAAACCTAATCTTTGAAAAGTTCAATGTTTGTAAAGCATGTCTGATGGGTAAGATGACTAAAATCACCTCTTATTGGAATTGGTGAACAAGCTATGACTTATAAGGATGCAAACATATTGATGTATGTGGGCCTATGAGCACTAGTGCTAGAAGAAGGTTTACTGTACTATTTCATCACTTCTAGTGATGATTTTTAGTTGATATGGGTATATCTACTTAATATGCCACAAGTCAAAATCCTTGAAATGTTCAAAGATTTTCAAAGTGAAGTACATAAACCAACTTGGCAAGAAAATCAAAACCCTTCAATAAGGTTGAGGAGGTAAGTATTTGAGCTATGATTTCACTGACCATTCCAGAGAATGTGGAATTGTTTTATAACTCTCTTCTCTACATCTCAATGACGTATCTAAGAGGAGGAATCACACCTTATTAGATATGGTGCGATCAATGATGGTTGAGTCAACATTGCCGGTTACCTTTTGGGGATACACGCAGTTAACCATAGCTCTAATTACTGAACAAAGGTTATCTAAAGCACTAAAGAAGACACCACATATGATTTGGACAGGAAATGTCCCTTAACTGTTTTCTGAAAGAAAGGGGTATCACTTCTACAAACTGTTGTAGAGGATAGCGTTTGTGTCTCAAAATGCTTTCTTCTTAGAGAATATATTATTCTCTAAAAGAAAGAGTGGGAGAGTTTTGAACTTACCGAAGTTCAAGAGACACAAAACACTATAATCATCACCTAAAGCTCCGCTACTTGATCCTAGTTTAAGTTTTCCTATTGGTCGGAAAATTAAGAACGAGGTTGATGCAGTAGAAGTTCCTCAAAACGTTGAGGAGAATGTGACATGAACATTACTCCAAGCAAGGTCAAGTAAACAACTCCGTCACCCACAAAGATATCGATCTTCTATGGATGAGCGTAAGATGTTACTTTTAGAAAGTAATGACCCTACCTACATCAAAGAAGCTTTAAGTAAATCAAGATTCCATGCAATCAAGTTTGAAATGGACTCCATGTATGCAACCAAGTTTAGAACTCGGTTGATTTGTCTGAAGGTATGAGCCATCAAGCATAGGAGGGTTTTAAGGTAAAACATGGGTTCATTGAGATAGACATCAAGACTGACTTCAAAATTAGATTTTGAAGAAAGGTGTGTACTTGACACAACAGAATGGTTTTTTGTTGGAATACTTGTACACTTCAAGAGACCATCTGTGGTCTTAAGGAAGCTTCTAGGAGTTGAAATCATTGACCTTCTTGTCAGGGATATCAAAAAGTTTGATATACTAGGAAGAGCCAAAGATAATATTGTGTTTACAAGAAAAGTAAAGGATTGGTGGGGCTAAGAATTTTCTAATATTGTATGTGATTGACATACTGCTTACTGAGAGGAAGATTCCCATGTTGCATCTACTGAGGTTGACTTGGGAATAATTTTCCAAGTAAAGGATTGGTGGGGCTAAGAATTTTCTTGGAGACAAGATCTATAACGATGGATTAAAGATTTTGATTGTTTGAATCAAAGTTGACTAGGTGTTCAATAGTTCAATCTACTTCGAGAATGGTTTAATTTCCATAAATCATGGCATATCCTTACCGAATCTGATTGTCTCAAAACAATCAGAAGATCTAAAAACGATGAGACATATAACTCGTGCTTCAGGCATGAGACTAATGTATGCCATGAGATGTTCAAAGCCCAACATAACATATACATTGTATATGTATAAGCAAAACTAAGGATGTGTCCTAAGTCTAAAGTGGTTGATAAAAACTAAGGGTGAAGAGTTGCATTGATGCTACACTTATGACAGAGGAATATGGTTATCTGAAAGGTCAGAGAATATTATACGATTTGTTTGAGTGATATTGAGGTGAGTTGGAAAAAGTTCCTAACATGACATGCGTTTAATTCTAAAATAAGACAAGAATGGCACGACTTTAGAAGCTGTGGCAGAAACTGTTAGGATTGTGAGGTTCGTTTCAGAACTCGGAGATGTTTCTAGCCTTGCTAGAGAAATGGAGCGTTGTTGATGGGAGCCATCACTCAAGCAAAGGAATTGAAGCTCACTATGAATCCAAACATGAGTTCCGGAAATATATTCCTGTATGAAAGGTCATTAGTGAGATGGTATATGGGCAAGGTTCATTGCAAGTATTGTGTACTAAACCCCTGTTGTAGTTATAGCATGATAGTCATGTATGGGCAATAGGTATTGAACACATTCCGGAATATTAACAAGTCAAGTTTACATGAATTGTTCATGAATTATGACCTTGTTGATTCATCATTAAGAATAAGATTCCAAAATTTACATTAATTGTGGGTTATAATTATGTAAATGTCCAAAAAGGTTAGCGCATTCAAAATGGGAAATTGGATGAGGTCCGATTTCTGAAACCCCATTAGTGAACTTGATAGCGCTAGTCTTGGTCGACAGTCGAACTGGTTCCTAATTATATTATCATGTAGGAACAGTGATAATATCAACACAATTAGCATGTAGGATTGAGGTGATGATCAAGTTTCTTGATCATAGTGATGTGATGACATCATAAATCAATCACATGGGTATTGTTGAGAACAACTACCGAATTGATCCGAAGTGGGAGCTCTTTAAGTTAGGAATGTCATAAGAGCTATCACTACTCAAAATTCCTAAATCTTGAGTTCAATACATAGACTACATGGTCTGTTGTAACTTTGGAGCGCGTCAAATGCCTTTCGTAACAGTCGGCTATAAAGGCGGTGTCTAGGTTACAGTTGGATCATGTGAGAATGTGTGTTTGAACAAGATGACATTGTCCTCCCTATTAGGGACAGTTGTCTCGTTGGCCACTCGGTGAGATTGGCCTGGAAATGCTTGGCCGAGCTCAGTTGAATCAATAATTGGTCATCTGCTTTTCAATGTCTAACTCGAAGATCGAAGAACGTTCGGGTCTTTCATAAGGATGACTTTAGCTTACCTTATCCGAACTTGAGAGAGTAAGTGACAAGGGAATTTAAGGAATCGAACAGTTGTGGGAGAAGTGGGAGATTGTTGGGAATGTCCCGACAATTGTCGATATACACAGAGATTAAATCAAAGTAATATAGTAATTATATGTCTTACTAGAGACCTCTATAATTGGTAATTAAATATGTTTAATTACAACTATATTATTTGGTCCTACTGGGTCACACAAGTCAGTATTCTGGAACAATGTATGCAGCCTAAGTAATACCGTATTATGTTTAGGAATGTTGGGAACTGATTTCTATGAGAAATCATCCCAACACGGATCGAATTGGAGTCAACACGGACCGTGTTGATCCAACACGGTCCATGTTGGTGTCACCACGGTTCGTGGTGACTTTGGGCCGTTTTAATGGACATTCTGGAGGCCAACACGGGCCGTGTTGGGCCTTAAGAATGCGCTGTTCCAGTAGGTCGGCCATTAGGGTTTTGTAACCCTTTCCCCAAGTCATTCAAACCATATAAATAGGAGTCTCTTTGAGATATTTCTCACGGGCACTGTTTAAGACTCTTAAAGAGATACAAGGGTGATTTCCTGAGTTCCTCTCTCTCTTAATTTGCAGTTATCATTTCTTGAAACAACCACATACACTGAAATACATACATCTTCAGATTGAGATCTGTCTCGATTGGGTCGATCTAGCAATCGAGTTCCTGGAGTGCTGCGTGGACTTTCAGTAGAGGATCTCACCATTGGAATCTCAAAGGTCAACCTCTTCATCAGCCGGATTAGCGATCAGGTATAATTACTAAAGCCTCTGCAATTGTTGTGATTAATTGTTTTATATTCGTTATGAATATTCCCCAATTAATCTGTATCAGTTTAGGAAATAGATAACCTAAAAGCTAACTGATGGAGGTCCTCCATCAAATGTCCAAAGCCCAGAACCAAGTGATCCAGAGCCAGCATCAGGAGCAGCAATGATCTCACCATCATCAGCATCAAACACTAACATCCAGGAGTATTTCTCAATTCCATATCTTTGGATTGAGGTCATGAGGTCATCCAGCAACAACAACATCAACAACAACAGCAGCAGCCAGCCAGTGAGGCTATTTCTCAATTCCATATCTTTGGATTGAGGTCCTCACCAGTACTTTGAAGACTTCACTTAGAGCTGTTGAGGACTTTCCAGCTGAGTGGAGACATTTGCCAATTTAGAGGTCCTCTATGAAGACATCACTTCTGAACTGTTGAGGATATTCCAGTTCTGTGAGGTGATCCTGCATTGAGGTCCTCCATGAAGACTTCATTTCCAAGTTGTTGAGGTCATTTCCAGCTTGTGAGGTTATTTAACCGTTTTGTAATAATGAGACACGTTTGTTATCTTTAATTTCTTTTTATTTTGATGTAATCCAGATTGTAATGAGCCTTAATTAGCTTACTAAGTTAGTTAAGTAGCTTAATGCTTAATTAGGGAGTTTCTTGAGCAAGGGGAAACCCTTAATCAGCTAGCTCAACCCTAGGTTTAAATAATTTGTATCCGGCAGCTTGAGGGGATTATCTATCAGTGAAATCAATAGCATTTTGAGTGCCTTGTTGAGCCTCTTGTTTGTGAGTGTCGTTAAACTCTCATCCTTGGTTAATTCTACTACAGTATCAAGGATTTGGCAATCCTTGTAGTGGGTGTAGAGCTTGGTAGCTTCGATGGTGGTGTGCTTGTATCCATTGAGGTCATCGAGTCCATTGCCCTTGATGTTCTAGCTGTGGTGGGCCTGTATCAGCTCGAGCCTCAAGTCTATCTTCATTTACTGTTTGATTGTAAGTTTGTTCATCCGATCATCATTTCATCATCATCCACTTCATACATTTGTTCATTAGTGTTTGTGCTCTGTTTTAGAGGAGGTTGTAGTTGATTTTCTGTGTAAGGTCTGTTTTGGGTGTGTTTGTGCTTGATTCTCTGTTGTGAGGCCAGAATCTGTGTGTTGTGTGTTAATATGGTGTACTGCAAGGTCATTACTCTGATCTCAGCAACCTTGCATACATCACTAACACTTTCATGGCAAACTAAGTGGCAAGAAGAGCAATAAATCGATGAATAAGAGCTAGTTGATTTTTAGTAATGAGCATGCCATCAACATAGAGGAGAACAAGAATGGTAGATTGAGAGCAATAAATGAACATAGGGTAGTTAACCTTTCTGCAAAAGAAACCATGAGAAAGTAAGAAAGAGTTGAAGCGGTGAAACCAAGCTCGAGGAGCCTGCTTCAAACTAAAAAAACCAGGTGGTTGTTTTATGTAAAAAAAACCCCATCAAGAAAACCATGTAAGAAGGCATTATTCACATCAAGTTGACGAATGACCCACTTGCAAGAGATAGCAAGTGATAGAAGAAGTCGAACAGTAGAAGATTTAACAATAGGGATGAAGGTTTCATGATAGTTTACACCTACGTGTTGATGATTTCAAAGGTCTACAAGGCAAGCCTTATAATGTTCAGTAGACCCATCCGCAATATTTTTAGTTTTTAATATCCACTTATACCTCCAACGACATTCATTATAGGGGTATGAGGTACAAGCTCCAAAGTATCATTTTCCAGAAATGCATTAAATTCCTCAACCATGGCTTGATGCTAAGTGGAGTATTTAATAACTTGTGAAAAACAATTAGGATCCATATACTTAGAAGACAACTATAACATATTTGAAGGTTTAAAAATTACCTGATTTAGAATGAGTTTGCATAAGATGATGATTTTTTGGGGAAGATGGATTTGGAGCAGAGTGAGCGATCTCTTTGGATTGGGTTGGAGAAGAATGATCCGTGAAATGGGTAACAAACATATTGGTTGGTAGCTTGAGAAAAGTAGGGTTGCATTGTGAGGAGAAAGGACTACTGAAGTTAGAAGAGATACTAGGCTTGATTGGTATCTATGAGAGATGAGCTATTGGGCTTGGGCTAGGGGTAGTGGTATGGTTGGAAATAGAAGATATGTCGATAATAAGTTGGGATGAGGTAGGAGTTGGGCCTTGAAGGCAAACTTGAGAAGGACAAGGAGTTGGCTTAGAAGAAGGAGGGTTGGCACTTGTTGGAAAAGGTATAGGAGCCGGCAGGATGCCCTTAGATGTAACAGTGGGATGAACTATAGCAGAGGACGAGAAAATAGTAGGAGACTAGGATGAAAAATATGCAGATGGAGAGGGTTTGAGACTCACTAAGGATGTACAAAGAAAAATAATTTCACGAAATATTACATGTCGGCTTACATAAATGGAATTTGATAAAGGATCAAAACAATTATACGCCTCATAGTGTGGGGCATAACCAAAAAAGACACACCTTACAAATCGAGGTTGAAGTTTATGTTCAGTGTACGGTGTTAAAATTGGAAACATTGACATCCTAAAACGCGAAGGAATGCATAATAAGGGGGTTTAGAAAACAGTTTAGGAAACAGTGATAAACCTTTTAAATTAGAAGTTGGGAAACGATTAATAGCATATGTTGCAATCAGAACAACATCAGTCCAAATAGTGCAAGGCAATTGAACATCAATAAAAAATGTTTGAGCTATGTCCACTATGTGACAATGCTTTCGTTTTGCAACATCATTTTATTGTTGTGTGTAAGGAACAAATTTTTGAAAGTGTATTCCTTGATTAGAGAGAAAGGAGGC
The DNA here is from genome assembly GCA_029582165.1 of Portulaca oleracea. Taxonomy (NCBI): domain Eukaryota; kingdom Viridiplantae; phylum Streptophyta; class Magnoliopsida; order Caryophyllales; family Portulacaceae; genus Portulaca; species Portulaca oleracea. The sequence goes on from CM055876.1 coordinate 12,251,922, forward strand.
AAAAGAAGAATTATCAAATTCTTTACCCCCATCACTCTGAAAGTAGACAATCTTAGTCTTAAACATATTCTCAACTAATTTTTGAAAGTGGATGAATGTAGTTGTAACGCCCCCGAACGAACTCATCTTCATATTAAAGTTTAACACAATTAACCCAATCATTAACACGGCGGATTAGAGAAACCCGAGAGCATTACCGCCATCCAAAAGGACTATGATAAAATAACTACAAAATAACACAAAGTGACACTTCACATACAACAATTAAAATCTAGCATTTGTCCATGAAGAACCAAAGCATCATATAATCAACCAGCTATATACACATTATACTAGGACTTTAGATCACAACTTTACAATCCTTATTCAAAATTTCAATCATCCTAAAATCTAATGAGTTACATCATCACTTCCATAATACCTCAACCCCCGACATAGAGGAAACCAATCATAGCAGAATTACTTAATTACCTAAGCCAAACAAAAAACTTCACCTTCTTTGCTTAACTGGACTGTTTGTTGGAGCTTGCCTTAACAGCCTTAGTATTTGTAGAAAAACACAAAACAAATTTCGCAAAT